>OY882870.1:48735750-49335750 GCA_963693515.1 Pipistrellus nathusii | reverse complement strand
AAGGGGCTGTCAGACACAAACTGGGACGAGAGGCGACGCCCGACTGGCTCCATGTTACACACGGATGAACACCCGCCGTAGCTAACGGGCCGGATTGGCTGGGGCTGAGCGGCCGACAGCCAGGCCCCGCCGCCGGCAGAGGGCGGCTCAGAGCCGGCCGAGGCTGAGACCGGGAGGCCCTGGCCCCTCTCTGGCTTCGCACCCAGCCAAGGCCCTTGCCAGTGGCCCTCAGGCCCGGCCTCGGTCCTCTGCACCCACTGGATGGGACCGGCTGGGCCACTCTTACCTGTGAGATCGACCTCCTCTCGCTGCAGATACTGCCCCGATGGAAGGCGGAACGTCTGCCCCTTGATAAGGCCCTGGGCCAGCAGCTTATGGAAAGGCTCTCTGAGGAGAGACAGCAGGAAAAGGGAACTGGTGGGACAGGTATTCACAGCAGCTGGAAAACAGCAACTGGAGAGAGGGGACCACCCTCTGTGAACACCGCCACGTGCAAACCCACTTGAACAAGTGGCTCCTGCTAAGTAAGTGTAAGAGCCCTGGCCGGGCCGCTCAGTGGGTCAGAGCGTCGTCCCAGAGCGACCTCCAGGCAGGGCACATAGAGCAGCAACCACGAGTGTGTTCACAAGTCGATGTTCGTTTTTTTCTCTCTCTTTTTTTTAACTTTCTCTCTCTCTCTCAAATTTTGTAAATAAATACATAAACAATCAATACATACAATTAAAACAAATACGTGGTAAAACAGTGGAAGGTCAAACCAGCAGGCACTAACTTCCTTCGGGAGGCTGGCTTTGAGTCTCCACTCTGCCTCTAAGGAATTCTCTGCGCCAGGGCATTCCCTTGTCCTCAGCATCAGGGCTTATCTAAGGGGAGGCAGCAGAAATCTGCCTCCCAGGGCCCTTGGGGAGACGGAATGGAATGACCGCGTGAAAACACTCGAAAGGTGTAAAGAGCCACACGGATGCCGCTGCGTGCCGAGCGGCCCGGGGAAGGGCCAGGAACACGGACGTTCACGCTGGGGCTGTCTGTAGTCACCTTCCCCTTGGCCTTACATTCAGGGCCTGCTTTCGACATCTGTAACTCAGACAGATCATACAGGAACACACGCTTTCTGTTCATCAAACACCCCCCGCCCCCCCAGGCCTACTCCCCTCTGAGGAGGCAGTGATTCTCAGTAGTCTGGTGAATATTCTGGAAAAGTCTGCAGACTTTTTCCAAAACCTTTTCCATACAAACCTGTAGATGCGCATATATGGCTGTAGAGACTTCTGGGTGGATTTAAATCGATCGTTGCGATCATAGTGTACATTACTTTGTGGCATTTCATTTAACAACATGAATGTCCTTATCCCCACAGCAGTCCATACAGATCTGTTTCATTTTTTATGTTATTTATTTTTGTTAATCCTCACCAGAGCATTTTTTTCCATTGATTTTTTTTTTTTTTTGGCGAGAGTGGTAGGGAAGGGGGGAAGAGAGAGAGAGAGAGAGGGAGACATATCGCCTCCTGCATGTGCCCTGACCTGGGCAGGGCATTAAACCTGCAACCAAGGCATGTGCCCTTAACCAGGAATCGAACCCGGGACCCTGCAGTCCACTGGCTGATGCTCTAACCACTAAGCAACCGGGGAGGGCATGTAACTCATATTGAAACACCCATCTCGTGTTCTACAATATACATGGATTGTAATTTATTTACATTGCCTGTGTTTTTTGTTTTTTATTTCCTTAAAAAAAAAAAGTAGCTTTAGTCACACCCTTACTGGATGAATAGTAAAATACAAACTTTTGCTCTAAAGAGGACAAGTCGAGGTTGACCCTCACACTGAATCGCTTCCTTTCAGATTTAAAACATTTATTCTGAAGAGTCCGCCTGGTTCAGCTTTGCGGCACGAAGGCAAGAGCTACTCTCACTCCAAGAGTGACCCATGGAGACGCGGCTGCTCCCAGTCCGGGCTGCACGTCCACAAAGACGCGGGAGGCGCAGTGGTGTTCCCACGCTCGCCGCCGGCAGCCTGCCCTCCCTCTCCACACGCAGACCTTGGGCTCCGGGTTCACGTACACAGAGTGGCTTTTAGGTCGAGGTTCAAAAGACCCGGTACCTTCAGAGGCGGCACCGACCACAAACTGCTCTAGTGAGGTAGGCGAGAGGGCAGGCTTTGCTGATTTCACCGTCCCTCATGGCCCGCAGCCTCTGATGCAGAGGAGGACCCTTACTGACCAGGCCTCTGGACAGGCCCCGGTCTGCACACTGCACAGCCCCTGTGGCTGCGTGGACAGAGGTGGTGCAAAGGGAACTTTCCAGGGGGTCGGGAGAGGGGGCGGGAGGGGTAAGAGTGGAACAAAGAGACTGAGCAGGAATGAGATGAGGGTCGGCTAGAAAAAAAGGAATCCTGGCCTGCGTATTTTATAACCTTGTTATGAGCAGCGTTATGTGTGCACAGGCTGCTGCCCGAGCGTAGAAACAGAGCGAAACTTCCCCGCAGCAGCGCTGGGTGCGGGAGGACGCGGGTAACTTCCCCGCCTGCCAGGCGCGGAGGATGCGCTGGCTGCTCCCTCGATGCTCCTGCGCTAGTGTTCACCGTCTTGCCTCTCGGCTCTCACTGCGAGTCCCTGGCTTTGGTCACTCTTAAGAGAGATTTAAAAAAGATGTCTTAGGGGTGGAAGGAGGGAGGGAACAATCCAGATTCCCAAAGAAAAGATCAGTAGCATTTAATCATCAAGAGAGGTAGGCGAAGAACGGAACCCCTTCTCTGTTCTTGCAGTTTATCGAGTGGCGCAACGCCGCCACCTTCTGGGACCGAGCGGAATTGCAACCTGCCTGCATGCGAGCCTAACTCTAGCGGGCCTCAGAAACGTGAACCTCTTTGTTAATCCTCATCAGAGGATATTTTCCCACTGATTTTTAAAGAGAATGGAAGGGAGGATATATATATATATATATATATATATATATATATATATATATATATATATATATATATATATATAGAGAGAGAGAGAGAGAGAGAGAGAGAGAGAGAGAGAGAGAGAGAGAAACATCGATGTGAGAGAGACACAACAATTGGTTGCCTCCAGCTAATTCCCTATCTGGGACCAGGGATTGAGCCTGCAACTATGTGCCCTTGACCAGAATTGAACCCGAGACCCTTCAGTCCACAGGCCAACTCTCTGTCCACTGAGCCAAACTGGCTAGGGCAAAAACATCTGACTTTTACTTGCAGTTCAGCACACATCCTGAAAAGCATATAAATCCTAGGGGTCAAACTTGATGAATTTTCAAAACATAAACACACACACTGGTGTAACCAGCATCCAGGTCAATGACCAGAATGTTCCAGGGGCACCACCGTGGGCACCACCAGCCTGGCTGCTGATACCATGGCTTAGTTCTGCCCGTTTCAGAACCACTTCTGGCCCTTTTGGAGTGCGGGCATCTCGGGCGTGTCCACCCTGGATGGAGGCTGTACCCCAGACCTGGCAGGCGGGACTCAGCGGGCAGGGCAGAATCAAGCCTGCTCCTTGCAGGAGTCGGTCTTAATTTCTGAAACACGGGGACACAGCTGGTAGCTTAGGCTCACTGGGCCCTCCTCCCCCAGCCATCCTGGCAGCATCGCCGGGAGCAGGGATGGTGGGACTGCCCAGATGCCCTGACCCCTCTTCCTAGACATCTCAGACCCTGGCAGCTGTCCCCGACTGCCTCAGACTGAGTGTCAAATTCTTCTTAGTACCACACTCTCAGAAAGCAGAGTCACCATGTGAATTGATGATTTTTATCCAACAGGTGTCTACTGAGTGCTTCCTATGTGTCTGGTGCTGAGCCAGGCCCTGGGAATGTCCTGGTGGGCAAAGCATGCCCATCCTCAGGGAGCCAGCCCTGGGCTCTCCCTGCACCAAACCACTGCCCGAGCACCCTGAGAGCTGGGTGTGTGTGTGTGTGTGTGTGTGTGTGTGTGTGTGTGTGGTGGGGGGAGGGGGCTTTTGCAGGGAGAGGTACACTGATAGATTTCAAACTGTCAACTTTAAGCTCGAAGGAGGAGCAGCAGGAACAAGGGAATGAGTGGGAGAGAACCCTTTTGCACGGAATTTCATAGTGGGGGAGGGGTGCTCCCCAGCTCCTGAGACTGCTCATCTCTGTGATCCCTGCTTGCCTCTTCCAGGGCCCCAGCGGGGCTTCACAGGCCTGTGCAGGGAGTCTGGTTCTCATTTTCTTGGCTGAAGCCAGCCACATCCGCCCCCATGTGCAGTTAGCTCTAAATGAGGGCTCACGCTTATTTATTCAACACACATCTGAGCAACAACTGGGTGCAGAGCACTCTGCAATCCATCAGAAAGCTCACAGTAAAAGGGGCGCCCGAGACACGCTCATAAATAACACTTGGCAGCTTCAGGAGGGCACCGGGTGAGATACCAGGGGCATGGTGCCGGGGAGGGGGTGAGGTCAAGGGGATGTCAAGGGCCCTGCTGGACTCGGAACAATCCAGTTGGAGCAGAGATCACACCACATTGCCAAGTTCATTATCGAGATGCACAGCTGGCGTAAGGCACTCCCCATTTGTTTGTGCCTTCATTCACTCATTCATCACAGTGACTGTGGAGGGGGGGGGGGGGGAGGGTGGTGTTTAAAAGAAAGCAAAATGCCTGCAACTCTAAACCATCAACAAAGCCCTGACTGGAGACCATCAGAGTGGGGGCGGCATGCAGGGCGGCTGCCTGGAGGACAGCCCTCGATGGCTTCGTTTCACGAATTCACATCTGTGCGCCTTGTCCTGAGGGCTTCCTCCTGCTCCTTTCACACCCCCGCTGGGGGTGGGCTGCGTGGCTTGCACTGCAACGCAGCTGCGGGCGTGCGGAATGGTGCATCTTTGTGCTTCCTCCACTGTCTGGACTGCACTAACTCAGAAATTACAACTGTTCCTCCTGGCCACTGAAGGCACCTTTATCCCACCAAGAGAGAAAGGGAGGGAGGAGAGAAGGAGGGAGAGATGGAAAGGGAGGGAGTTGCTAATTAATAGAACAAACAAGGAATTCAGAGCATAACTGATAGGCTCTTTTAAACACCCTTATGCAAATCACTGCCTGCAGGAAATCCGCTAAGTAAGACGTGGCTAGGAGGGTCCCAGGGCTCAGCAGGGCCCTAAGCAGTCACTGTGGACAGCACTGACCTACTTAGAAAGCCCCTGAGAGCCGCTGCCACCTTCGGACAGGTGTGGTGGCCGGCCTGTGTATCTTGGAAAAAGAAAACAGGAAGCCATGAGTCTCTGAAAACATCTCCAGCTTGGACTTCCCAGACTGAATTCACCTCCGCATCTTGGACCACTAGGTGCACAGCGTCAGCCAGTTTCGAAGCTTGAAGCCATGGCTCATTCTTAAAGCATCACCGTTTCTGTTTCCTAGCAGCCGGCCAGCAGCTCACAGGGAGACCTTGTTATTACAGGGAGACCCATCGAAGCTTCTCTCCTATTCCCTTCCCTCCCCACCCTTCTCCCAGGAGCCCGCTCCTGTGTGGCCAGAGGAGCAGGAGAGAGCCCAGCAGACAGGGCCTGCTGAGCTCCCAGGGTCAGCAGAGGCTGCTAACGGGAGCAGCGAACTGTGACCTCCTGGTTCCTGGGTCAATGCTCAACCACTTAGCCACACCATCCGGGCATCAAATATGGTTTTAACCCACTGAGAAGTCACGAAAGCAGCCAGGCCTTTCCTATACTTTAAAACAGGCAGCATTGCCGAAACCGGTTTGGCTCAGTGGATAGAGCGTTGGTCTGCGGACTGGAAGGTCCCAGGTTCGATTCCGGTCAAGGGCATGTACATTGGTTGTGGGCACACCCCCAGTGGGGGGTGTGCAGGAGGCAGCTGGTCGATGTTTCTCTCTCATCGATGTTTCTAACTCTCTATCCCTCTCCCTTCCTCTCTGTGAAGAATCAATAAAATATATTTAAAAAATAAAACAGGCAGCATTGAGTGAGCCATTGATTCAGTTACTTCCACAAAGAGCTGCTCCGAAGCTGGAGCAAGGTGCCCTGCCGTGAAGGACAGAAGTCACTGACAGCCTTTGTGTCTGGACCCACGTGGGACACCGGGCCTTTGTACTTAACCTCTATCCGATCTGCCCACCCCAAGGGGAGCCCTTCCTCTGAAGAACAGAAACTTGTGTCTGTTTATGTCAAGGGTTCAGCTCGATTTATTTAATCCCGGCCCGCAGGCTGTGTAAGTCCTGCGAAATCACATAGATAGAGCAACAGGAGCCCTCGTCGCTGTGGAGAGTGGGTTTATGTAGCCAACATGGTGTTCCTGAGTCAAGCTGAACATGTGCAAACCCCACAAGAGGCAGCTTTCCTCTTAGGGACACCGCCGAGAACCGCTTACAAGTGGGCCAGGAGTCACGTACAAGAATGCTCACAGCAGTTTGTTCAGAACCGCACCAAACAGCCCAGCGCCCGCTACCAGGGGTTTGGCCACATATCAATACATCGGGTTCTGCATTAGAATCCATTCCCTGTAACGGACACCGCAGCGCGAGAGAGGAACGATACGACATCTGTGCAGCAACGTGGATGAACCAGGAGTGTTGAGCAAGTAAAGCAGGACAGAGCACAGATCCTATGTGAAATAGGATCCTAATCAACACGGGAAAACTAAACAGTGCATATTGTTTAAATATACACACACACACACACACACACACACACACACACACACACCAGATGCCTCTTGCAGGAAGATTCCTGCTATAGTCATTGCCCCGCCTGCTTCCCTTCCTTCTCCTCCAATCCGATCCGCTTGGCTTCTTTCTAAACATCTTTATGCAAATTAACTGCCATCTTGATTTGGTTAATTTGCATACTTGCCCTGATTGGCTGGTGGCGGGGCTTGTGGGCGTAGCAAAGGTGTCAATTTGCATGTTTCTCTTTTATTAGATAGGATACACACACACACACACACACACACACACACACGTATATACACACACACATACAGATGTGATACATTTATAAAGAAAAGTAAGAGAGTGAATAATTCAAGATTCAGTGCAGCATTTGGTTTGCTGGGCGAGGGGTGGTGGAGGAGGAAGAGGGATGTTAGGATTGGAGAGGGCACCCCGGGACTCCAAGGAACCTGTAACTCTGTTTCTTAAACTGAGAAAAGGTGCATGGAGCTTCATTGTATGCTTTAAGTTGTTTAGAACATTAAATACATATAATATATATATGACATACTTCATGGGAAAAAGCACACATACATCTTTCTGAACATCCTGGGGAGTAGATCACAGGCCAAGAGGAAGAGAATTTATAAATGGATTCATAATGTGATTCCCTAGCTTTTAATCCGTTACATATTTTTATCAGAGTGATATATTGAGGCAGGATTCAGTCCAGCTTGGAAACGGAGCTTAGACCGAGGAGCTAGAAGATAAATATGACCGAACCTGAGAAGCGACAAAAAGCTGTAGTGAAACTCATAAACCGCTCTCTCTGCCTCTCAAGTAAAAATCTCAGACAGAGAAGGGCTGAAGGCAAGATTTGATGGGAACATGCAGTACCACCTGCTACAACAATTAAGCAACAGACACACACTTCCAGTGGTTCAGGCCGACCTGACCGCTAAAATATACTCGAACAACAGAATTCTGTGACATACACACACTTACTGGCTTCAGTACAGATGCCGGCTTTCAGTTGCTGTTCATGGTGCTGAATTCTTTTGCAAAGCGACCTGACTGCTCACCTGTGCTTGACCATTTTCTGATCGTGGCAGAAATGACTGAAGAATCTCGCATAGAACAGGTGCATGACGGCGTGCTCCTTCCCCCCAATGTACAGATCCACAGGCATCCAGTAGTCCGCCAGCGCAGGGCTAAAGGGGCTGGGAAAAGGAGAAATGACCATCTTTTAAAAACCTGCTTTGCCACAGTTTCATAAATAAGACAGATGGGCTGTAATTTGCATATGCCCTGAAATAAATTATGTCAGAGAAAAATGCTGATTTCCTTTTAAAATATAATAAGAGAGCCCAGCGGCCATGCTCAGTGGTTGAGCATGAACCAGGAGGTCACAGTTCAATTCCTGTCAGGGCACATGCCCGGGTGGCAGGCTTGATCCCCAGGGTGGAGCATGCAGGAGGCAACCAATCAATGATTCTCTCTCTTTACTGATGTTTCTCTCTCTCTCTCTGTCTCTTTCTCTCTCTCCTCCCTTCCTTCCTCTCTAAAATTAAAAAAGAAAAAGGGGTATTTCTGTATAAAGCATGTTTGAATATCTATATTTATTTTAAATTTTATTTTAATAGAAAATTGAGATTTTTAAGTCCTTACCAATAGGGGGCAATGTGGCATTTACAATGGGGACTATTATCATGCGGACACTAAATGTTTATTTTAAAACAGAAATTCAATCTTATTTTTTAAATGCAGACAGCAAGAGCTTGTATTTGGCTCCTAAATGCAATGAGCCAACTTAGGGTACCTGTCAGAAAAGAGCCCACAACTCCCTGTAGTTCTCAGAGATCCTAAAAGGAAGGTTTCCTCATATTCCTGGCCCTCAGGAATGCGGGGGCAGGAGAAAGAGGGGAGACACCACTTCCTGTGATGATGACTATTGGAGGTGTGTGAGTGTGCAGAGGTGTGTGTGTGAGTGTGCAGGGGTGTGTGTGTGTGAGTGTGCAGGAGGGTGTGTGTGTGAGTGTGCAGGTGTGTGTGTGTGTGTGAGTGTGCAGGTGTGTGTGTGTGTGTGTACGTGTACATGTGTTGGGGGGCAGTGCAGGCTGGGACAGACCTCTTCATTCCCAGGGACTGCCCTCACTGAGGCCATCAGTGCAGTACACGCCTTTGCAGGAGGTGTACTCCATGATTCCAGTATCTGAGTCTCCTCTCCCCACCTCTCCCCCAGCACTGGCTTGGCTGGCTCTGGCTCCTGTTGCTAAGCAGGTGAGCCTGTCCAACCACCACGCGTTAGCATCTTACTGCAGCTTGGTCTCTCCTGCAGTCACTCTGCCAGAATTCTAGTAAAATAAAAATAAAATTTTTTTTTTCTTTGTGAAAAATGGTTCCCCAGAGAAATCCAATGGCTGATCCAGGTGACAGAAGAGAAAAGGAAGTCGGGATGGTACTTAGCCCCAAACGAATTTCGGATAAACTAAGGACGGAGATGCTGAAAGCAGCTACAGCTCGGACCTGCGATCTGCCCGGGGACCACCGAGGGAGGCCCGAGCTGGTGCTGAAATGAGCGGCAGACTCTGGGAAGGAAACGAGCTCCTGGCAGCCCCAGGCTGGGGCCGAGGAGGCCAGGACCGCCTCCCTCCGGCAGGAAGGTCCCCCCGCTGCCGTTCAGTCTCCCTCATCTATGGGAAGCTGCTCCTTGAAGGCTCTGAGAGGGGCCCAGCCTGCATCCTGCATCACAGTGGCTGCTACTCAGTGGACCTACCACAGAGCCTTCTGGAAGGAGGACCCAGGAGAGGGCCCCTCCGTGGGTGAGCCGGGGCCATCCTAGTGGTTCCCAGCCTCAGCAGTCACCCCACACCCTTTCTGTCTTTGCTGGTTGCTGTTCCCTCGTCCGGCTCACCGGGATATTATAAAAAGGGGCCTTTTTATACCGGGGCTCTGGTTTCAGAGCAATTGTTCCCCTGCAGACAAGAGCGAGCCGGCAAGTCCTCTGAGCACAGCAGCTTTTTTGTGTTTTTCCCTGTGCTTGGTGAATGCTTTCTTTTGTTTTCATTCTCTCTCTACTTATCTAACCTCCTGCGCTCTTTTCCTCATTTATCTGCCTTTTCAAGGGAACACATGCACACAGATAAAAACCTAACAGCACGGGAGGGTCTGACATTCGGAGCAGTGCTCTCCGGCCCCATCCCTTCACTAAGCCCTTCTCCCCACACACCTGCCATTCCTCAGCCGCGTTTGATCCTCTTAGCTGCTTCTTCTGACAGTTATTAAAAAATATGTGCATACTCCTCATTGATTTATCAGTTTTAGATTTTAACTGCTGACTGTGTGATAAGAGATGGTGTTTCTTAGCTCTCATACTCCCTGCTCCTACCCTCCTTGCATAGTTCCATCATCATTTCCAGTCAAGCAAATGACATTAGAGCTTTATAATCGCATAAATGCAGGCCAGTGCGGGGCCAGGGGGCATGACTCCAGCACTTCCTCCTTCCCATGTGCTATATCTTTCCCGTGCTTGGGACTTACTTGGCCACGAAGAATCTAAAGCCATCATCTAATAGGCTCCCTTGACAAGATCTGCTTCAAGGAGCAGAGTGACCAACAGCTCCCAGCAGTTCCACCTGTGAGTCCACTGGGGCCCAGCCAGCGTGGCTCAGTGGTTGAGCGTGGACACATGAAATAGGAGGGCAAAGTTCGATTCACAGTTAGGACACACGCCTGGGTTGCAGGCTCGATCCCAGGTGTGGGAGGTGCAGGAGGCAGCCAATCAATGATGTTTCTATCTCTCTCTCCCTCTCCCTTCCTCTCTGAAATCAATAAAATATATATATATTTTATTGATTATATATTTTTATACACACACACACACACACACACACACACACACATATATATTAAAAAAAAAAAAATCCACTTGGTGTCCTCGCTGTGCCAGGACTAGGGCAGAGTCCTCTTTGCCTGACTGGGGACTCTCCGATGGGCAAGCTTAGCACGAGGTATCCTGTTGGCGTGGCTGAGATGGCCTCGAGCTGCATTGTGGTCTGCGGCTCTTCCTACCCACCCCCGTCCTTCCCTGGGCCCCTTCCCCGGTGTGGGACCAGCTGCGCGGCGACTCCCGCTCCCTCGCCCTTCATTGCTCATAGGCACCTCCCCCGGGCAGAGTCCTGCACGTCTAATCCACGCGGCCTGTGCTTCTGGGAAGTCCCTGGCGGACACGTGCCGAGAGGCAGGCAGGCTCACCTGTGTGCGTTCCGGGGGTCGGTGTACCGGAAGTAGTACCAGGCGGAATCCACAAAGGTGTCCATCGTGTCTGTCTCTCTCTTGGCTGCGCCCTTGCACCTAGGAGACAAATGAAGCCCGCCCGTTGGTCTCTTTAAATATTAACGCGGCGCCCACCAGCTTTCGGGAAAGATGTGGTAATGAGGCAGCGTGTGAAATGCCCTCAGAACAACGCACATCAGGGAAGGACAGTTCGGAGAAAGCTCTTTCGGGCTCTACCCTCCGTGTTTTAAAGAAATTCTCGGAATAAGAACGTCAGTCTGTAACGACTAGAAGCCTTAACTCTCCACTTCTCCGATGGAACCTGGTAGGAAATCTAACAACCTGAAGGGACAAGACGAGAACCAGTGTCTTTCTTGCGCATTAACTTCTATCTCAGGCGTGCCCCTCGCCTCCAGCCAAGCCTCCTTCGTGATGCTTCAGAGGCAAATCGATTCACGAAGAGAAGCTGAAACCCAAATGCAGCAAGACGTGGCACTGAAAAATGAACTTACTTTAAAAAGTTGCTCTGGGGGCAGGGGGCAGAAGTGCAGGGTGACCTTGGAAGACAAGTCACCTTGAGGCCCGAAGGCAGAGCCGCCACGGCCGCCTCAAACCGGAGAACCAGCCGCCAGCGCCTCCTCCCAGCTGTGCAGCAAGTGGCCCGGCGGGGAGCCCGCACCCCGAAATACGCAGCCCTGCAAACCGGAAGCCCCTCCAGAGGGCTATTGAGCACACATTGACCCACATCCGCTGCCTAAACAAGGCTCCTCAAGGAGGGTGAAGGCAGACCTGCTGTTCCAGAAAATCGATGGAGACACTGGGGGGTGAGGGCTGAAAAGAAAAAGCAACCCTCAGCCTGGGGAGAGAAGGAACTGGTGCCAAAGCCACATCTTCTGGGGACCCAGGGAGGGTGCCCTTAGTCACGCCTGGCCCAGGAGGGGCTCAACCCCCTGAGGACCCACTAGGCCCGTGGGTGGGCTGAGCCAGCTGTTAGCAGTGGGAAGCTGCAGGGGCGGGGGTGGGGGAGGGGAGGAGAGACACACAGCCCGGACTCCGCACGCTCCCTTCAGAGGCACGGAGGCAGGGCCAGCCACCCCTCCAATGCTGCCGCGGGCCCTGACCACTCTTCACAGGCGCGATCTCACTTCGTCCCCAGGGACCCTGGGGGCTAAGAGCCAGATACCACTCATGGCCCCATTTGCAGATGAGTAACCGGGGTTCAGAGAGATTAAGAAATCCTCCCAAGGTCTTGGAGCTCAGGGGTAAGGACGCCATGTCTGCTGGGCTCTGCTGCCTGGGGTCCTCACTACCGTGCCGCCTGCTAGGCCACACTGGCCCGGGGGGCTCTCAGCCCTGGAACCAAGGCCTGGCTCTGCCCTCCAGGATCCTGCTTCTGGGGTCAGAAACCTCATTTCCCACCAGGCCCTGACGGCCAGCCACCTCCCCGAAGGAAAGACCTTTGTCACTGCTTACCAACAGAGAGGGGGCACCAGTGTCCTCCCACAGCCCGTGGTTCTACCCCAACGTGGTCCTTCCTACGTTCCTTCCCATAAGCCCCTCTCAAGCCTCAAGGCTGCCTGTGTGGGGCCCCGGAGGACTGTGGGCGGGGTGGATGGGAACATCGTGGCAACAGTTCTGTTTACTGAATGTAGGTGGCACCGAGAACAGCCCTTCTGAACAGCCCTTTGGGGGGGGGGGGCGGGGGAGGGGTTATTTTAGTTCCTGATAAAGAAATCAAAGCTCAGAGAAGCCAAAGGGCTTTCCCAAGGCCACGCAGCCAGACTGGGATCTCTTACTGTCTGACTCCCAGGCCTGAAACGTCGTTACCTAATTCTCAACCTTGAAACTCAGCTCTGAGCTGGCAGAGGATAGGTTATTTCAAAAATACTCTCATCGTGATTTCTCTAAAACAGAGAAAAGGGGCTTTTCCACAGAAGGAAGAAAAAAAACATGGGAACTTGGTATCGATTATTTGTTTACATAATGAGCAGATAAGGCATCATCAAAATTACACTTGAGACAGGCCAGTGAGTTGACAGAAAAACACAGTCCCAGTAGCACAGAGGAGAAGGGAAAGGAGGTAGGTTTGAAGAGCGCGAACCCCGAGCAGGCTCGCTGCGATAGCAGCTCCTCAGCTCCTGTGATAAAACCTCCCCGTTGTCAGTCACCGGATGGAAGCCACTCTCTTTCCTCTGCAGACGCTCTCTGGGAGGGAAATGAGAGAGTGGTCCTTTGCAAACCTACAAAGACCGCGTGACGGAAAACGTCAGCTGGACCAGATGCTTCTGGGGAAGATGTGGATGGACATGACTGCGCCCCCATCCCTGCAGCTGGGCCCAGACTCCAGCCCCTTCTCTCAAAGGTCCCAAAAGGCCCTCCCTGGTTTGGCTCAGTGGATAGAGTGTCGGCCTACGGATTGAAGGGTCCCTGGTTCGATTCCCGGCCAAGGGCATATGCCCGGGTTGTGGGTTCGATCCCCAGTGGGGGCCGTGCAGGAGGCAGCCGATCAATGATTCTCTCTCATCATTGATGTTTCTATCTCTCTCTCCCCCTTTCCCTTCCTCTCTGATGTCAACAAATATATATTTTTTAAAAAGGTCCCAAAAGACCTACGGTATTCTACCAGCCTCGTGGCAGACCCAGAACGGAGCAGAGTTAGCCCAAGAGAAAAGGGAGTCTGAAACCCCAGCAGGGCGCTGGGGCCGCAGTCAGTCCCAGCTGGGGGGCGCGGTCGCTTACCTGGGGCAGGGGCAGTTCACCCACTCGGACGCCGAGGCCAGCGGGGAGCCTCCCTTGCCGGTGAGAGCCGTGATGCTGGGCAAGGTCACGGGCAGGTCCTCCAGCGGCACTGGCACGGGGCCACAGGCCGGGCAGTGGATCATGGGGATCGGGGTGCCCCAGTAGCGCTGCCTGGAGATCAGCCAGTCCTTCAGCTTACCGCTGGTCACGTCTCCGCCCACCCCCTTCCTCCGGGCCTTCTCAGTCACGGCGAGAAACGCATCCTGCCGGCTCAGACCTGTGAACTGAGAGGGGAAGGAGGGATCCGTTCCTCCCTGACCAAGAACAAGCCTCGGGCCCGACTGGCATGGCTCAGTGGCTGAGTGTCAAGCTATGAACCAGGAGGTCACAGTTCGAACTCCTGGTCAGAGCACAAGTCTGGGTTAGGGGGCTCAATCCCCAGTGTGGGGTGTGCGGGAGGCAGCCGATCGGTGATTCTCTCTCATCACTGATGTTTCTATCACTCTCTCCCTTCTTCTCTGAAATGAAGGAAAAAAAGCCCCACAAATACATTTATATCTATAACAAGCACCGCCTGTGCCACCCCCAGGGCTGCTGGGTTTCTCTGGGTTCTGTGCACTTTGACCTTTGTGCTTTTGCACTTGTGGGCCCCTTCCTCCCGAAGATCATAGCAAAGAATTATATTTTATGACTGTCTGGAATAAAAATAAATATAATTTTTACCCTAAGATTTCATTTTTTTCTTCTGATTTTAAAAGAAAACCTTTGGGGGGCCCCTAGGCACTGCATCCTCGGGGCCATCTAATGGGTAAGTGGCCCTGGCCCCGGGGCTCCCCAGGCAGCCCCTGCTGAGACCATCCCACACCAGCATGCAGTTGCCGGCCAAGAACTGCAGCACGTGTTTTTTTTTTGTTTTTGTTTTGTTTTTTTAACGATTGCTCCTCTGTTAGGGGGAAAAGCATTCAGAAAAGGAAAATTCAGTATTGTCCCAAAGCAGGAGTGTAATCAAGCAGAGAAGAGAGAACCAGAAGCACATTTGTAGCTAAACGTTTCCACTTTACAGACAGCAGGGCAGGCCATGAGAGCAGAAAAGAAAAATTCTTTCACCTGATGCCTTTTGGAGAAGGAAACGAATGAGAAGGACCGGCACTGTCGGCCCTGTGGGTACCCCGGAACCGGATCAGGCCCGTGACCGGCCCGGGAGCACCCAGATAGGTCTGACCCGTCTGCCCTGGAGCAGCTCAGTCACGAGGCCTAGGGATGGGGGAGCACAGCCGTGCCGGTCAAGGGCAGCTCCTGTGAGGAAGCGCCGGAAGTGTCCCCTGGAGTTCAGAGCTTTCCCCCAGGACCCCGGTCCACTCTGGGAGGCATCCTCCATGTCTCCCGCTCCCTCTGTCATACACGACTGGGGTGCACATGCTCACAAAGTCTACCTTCTGCCGAAACCGGTTTGGCTCAGTGGTAGAGCGTCAGCCTGCGGACTGAAAGGTCCCGGGTTCGATTCCGGTCAAGGGCATGTACCTTGGTTGCGGGCACATCCCCGGTAGGGGGTGTGCAAGAGGCAGCTGGTCAATGTTACTCTCTCACTGACGTTTCTAGCTCTCTATCTCTCTCCCTTCCTCTCTGTAAAAAATCAATAAAATACATTAAAAAAAAAAAAAAGTCTGCCTTCCTCCCTGGCCGGGTTGCTCAGTGGTTAGAGCATCCTACCGATTTGCCAAGGTTGTGGGTTTGATCGCTGGTCAGGGCACACACAAGAAGCAACCAATGAATGCATAAGTGGAACAACAAACTGATGCTTCTCTCTCCCCCTTTCTTCTCTCTCTAAAAACAAACAAAAAAAGAAAGTCTATCTCCAGGCATCACTGTTTTTACATTCCAGAAGCTCATGAGCAAAAGCAAGTTCCTGGAAGAGGTCATTTGTTCGTGCGGAGGAGTCCCGACACGAAGCCTCGTTACTGCGATCACCGTGCTCTACCAGAACTGGGTTGGACTGAGGGTGGATAAACCTCTAGACCTTGGAAAAGAGCATCCCTGTTTCCACAGCTTAAGAAAGGAGGCTGCGAGACTGTTGGTGTGGGGCTGAGTGAGGTGGCACCTGTGCGTGGCACCAAAGGCAGACGTCTCCTCAGACCAAGGCCAGGTCCTGAAGTTGGAAGTGAGGCCCAGGCCCAGGCCCCAGGCACCAACCTCCGCGGAGCCGCTCAGCCTCTCCGTGCCGTCTGGCAGCGTCTCAATGACGTCGGAGTAGGACAGGCCCAGGGCTTGGGCTGTGACGGTGTCCTCGGGGCTGGTGCAGGGAATTCCTAGGAGAGGGGAAGAAAGGACAGGGCGTCTCCTCTGTAAGTGCCCAAACCACGAAACGATCAACAGCACCGACACTTAGCGCCAGCTTCTTCAGGGACTCGCTGCCTTTTCCCACTGCAGAAGCTACCGAAGCTCCCCACACTCGCCGGAGAAAGGGGCACCGTCTTGGAGAAACTCACCACCGAACAACCAGGTCACCATCCATCAACTAACAACCAGTCACCCACCACCCTCCCCCTAACAACCAGTCACCCACCATCCATCACCTAACAACCAGGTCACCATCCATCAACTAACAACCAGGTCACCCACCACCCTCCACCTAACAACCAGTCACCCACCACCCTCCACCTAACAACCAGGTCACCCACCATCCATCACCTAACAACCAGGTCACCATCCATCAACTAACAACCAGGTCACCCACCACCCTCCCCCTAACAACCAGTCACCCACCACCCTCCACCTAACAACCAGGTCACCCACCATCCACCACCTAACAACCAGGTCACCCACCATCCACCCTAACCCACCACCCACCACCTAACAACCAGGTCACCCACCACCCTCCACCTAACAACCAGGTCACCCACCAACCTCCACCAAACAACCAGGTCACCCACCATCCACCATCTAACAACCAGGTCACCCACCACCCTCCACCTAACAACCAGGTCACCCACCACCCTCCACCTAACAACCAGGTCACCATCTCGGTATTGTTTCCTTTACGTCTTCTTCCTTTGCTTAGTTTCGTTTCGGAAATAGTTGTAACTCTAAAATATATGACTTGGGCCTGGCCAGCGTGGCTCAGGGGTTGAGCATCGAACTATGAACCAGGAAATCACGGTATGATTCCCAGCCAGGGCACATGCCCAGGTTGCGGGCTCCATCCCCATTAAGGGGCGCGCAGGAGGCAGCTGATGGATGAATCCCTCTCATCACCGATGTTTTCTATCTTTCCCCCTCTCCCTTCCCCTCTCTGAAATAAAAAATATACTTTAAAATATACAATGTGGGGTGCTTTTTGCCACTGAGACAGTAGTCACAAGTCGGGGGGGGGGGGGGGGGAGAGAAGGGAGAAGGGGAGAGCTCTTCCCTGAACCCGCTCAGTGACAGAGGGCATGTGCTCTCAGAGGCAAGCTGACTCCCCCACCTCTGCCGGCACCCAGAGAAGTCCACGCAGCCGGAGCCGGAAGCTGGAACTGATTTTTCATAATCGCTCTGTTCCCCGAGGCAAGGGCACGCTGTGAACATACTTTTATTCTTCAGCCCACACACCCCTGAGGAGACGGAGTCCGCATGAGTTACCCACCCCTGCGGAGGGCCACGGCCGGCTGCCTGGGCGTCAGCGGGTCCTAAAACAGGTATTTCAGCGGACGGTGGAGGCCTCCCCCAGCAGCACTGCCCCGGTCTGACACACAAAAATGGCCCTCCGACTGCGGGGGTCCCCTGGCGGCCCCATGTCCCCTGGCTGAGAACTCCTGCTGCAGCGACAACCGTCAAACTGCCGACATCTTCGCGGGCACAACCCAACTCGTGGCAAATGAGACAACACTACGGGGAACACGCCAAACGCTCAGGTCAGAGTGCCAGAGCGGCCTCTCCACAGCCCTGGCCCGAAAGGGGGCTTTCGTGTTCATGAGGCTTGCTCGCACGCCCTTGGTGAGATGGAAGCTCCGTGGCTCCTGTTCCAGAGGAGATTATTTTTTTTAAAAAACATATCTTATTGATTTTTTTACAGAGAGGAAGGGAAAGGGAGAGGGATAGAGAGTTAGAAACATCGATGAGAGAGAAACATCCATCAGCTGCTTCCTGCACACCTCCTACTGGGGATGTGCCTGCAACCAAGGTTGCCCTTGACCGGAATCGAACCTAGGACTCTGCGGTGTGCAGGCCGACGCCCTATCCACTGAGCCAAACCGGTTAGGGCCAGAGGAGATTATTGACAGGAAGCACCGCCAAAAGCAAATAAACTGTGATGGACCTGAAAGCCGCTAACGAAGCAATGGAGCGCTCTTGGTCACAGGAAGCATCAGTATTCCCCGTGTGCGGGCTGGAGCGGCCAGAGCATGGCTCTCAGGCAGGTGCCGCACCAGGGAATGTGTCTGACCGAGTGCGCTGGCCATGGTGCTGGCCACGGGGGCTCAGGACACGGCACTGTTTGTGAAATGCAGGTGAGACGGCAAGATTACCGCGTTACCTGTGGTTGGATTTCTGTCCTTTTTAAAAAAAAAAAAAAAATATATATATATATATATATATATTTTATTGATTTTTTACAGAGAGGAAGGGAGAGAGATAGAGAGCTAGAAACATCGATGAGAGAGAAACATCGACCAGCTGCCTCTTGTACACCCCCTACCGGGGATGTGCCCGCAATCAAGGTACATGCCCTTGACCGGAATCGAACCTGGGACCTTTCAGTCCACAGAACGATGCTCTACCACTGAGCCAAACCGGTTTTGGCTCTGTCTGTTCTTGGAGGGCAAGAGGCAATAACTCAGAAAATGTTAGTTATGTAACTATGGGAAATCGAGACAACACAGGAGAAATGATTTTCCCAGCATGCCTTAAAAAAATCAGATTTTTTTTTCTTTCAGACACTCAATTTATGTCAGTACTTTGACTCAAAATGCAAAAGAAAAGAAAAAAAACCACGTCAGCAAGCGCTGCCGTTATTGTTTATCGTGGCCAGCGGTCTTAATGAATTTTACTAATGATAAAACGCATAAAAGCAGGAGATGTTATTTCCTTTAACACGCTAGCTTAAGCTGTCAGAAGAGAATGCCCTGAATGGCTTAATAGCCGTGTTCTGCGTGGGTGTTTCTTCTAGTCACTTTGTCAGAAAGGAATCTGAGAACTGTGAGGAAAAACACGATTTTGATAAGAAATGCTATTTTTCTCTGTGCGCCAGGAAGTAGAGTGAAATAGCTTTCTGTGCAGGGTCTGGCACTCGGAGACCAGTAGGAACGTGGAAAAGGGGCGTGAGGGCAGAACTCAGATGGACTGTTGGATGCCGATCATTTAGGGCGCTCATGGCTCGGCCACTGTGGCTCAGTGGTTGGGGGGGTCAACCATGAACCACAAAGTCACTGCTTTGATTCTCGGTCAAGGCACATGCCTGGGCCGCAGGCTCGATCCCCAGTAGGGGGCGTGCAGGAGGCAGCCCATGGATTCATGTTTTTCTCTCATCGATGTTTCTGTATCTCCCTCTCCCTTCTTCTCTCTCTAGAAAACCAATCAAAACGTAATTAAAAAAAAAAAAAAATAGAATGCTCGTGATGAGTAAGGCTGCCAAGGATACTCAACTTACCCTTCTAAATATGCCTCCCGTGGTGCTGCTGTTTCCCGATCCTTTTCTTGTACAGCTCAAGCCCCTCTCTCCTCAAAGCCCTCACCAGAACCCCAGCCGCGTGGACGGTGTGTGTGTGGAACCCCCGTCTGGAAAGTTGCCATGGGGTCTGAGCCCTGACATGGGACTTTCGCCCGAGCTGCTCTGTTCCCCACGCTGTAGGCTCAGGTCTCACCAACCAGCTCTGCTGGCACGGTCCTCGGGCCAGAGATCTCTGATTATTCTCAACAGCAACGAGCAAGGATGCGATACACCTGATGCTTTCAAAATGTAGTTCTTAAATGAGGGTGATTAAATCAAGGGGGGCATTCCTTTCTACAAAGAGGCAAACCGGATCATGGCGCCAACGTCAGCTCTTTCACTTGACAGCAACAGGCTGGAGTTTTAAATCTTTATCGTTGAAAGGATTACACATGTCCCCTCCCCCCCACCCCCTCCCCATGGGCCCCTTCTAGCCTGCCCCTGCCCCCACCCCCACCCCAGGCCTTCACCACACTGTTGTCTGTGCCCATGGGTTATGCACATGTGCATACAAGTCCTCTGGTTAACCACTCCCCATCCACTTATCCTCTCCTGTCTTCCCTCTGGGATTCGACGGTCTTAGTATTTTGATCTTAAGCCGGATAATACACAATCCCAACTACATTGTAATAACTACTCACCTATTTTTGAATCCGGAGAGTCCTCAAACTCAGCGTCGGCCGCGATGATGACAGGGACCTCCTGCTGGGTGAGCATGTTCACGGCGGTCACGGGCGTGAGGCAATCTGACAGCGAGAGGGAAGGACCGTGGATGCGGTCAGAGGGCCGCCCGAAGCTCAGGGGAGACGGGCGAGAAAAAGAACCCTCAGGACATCCCCGTTCTGTGCTAATGGTCCAGGAATTTCTTCTTTGAAGGTTTTGTTGGATAATTCACACCAGTGGGAATCAAAAGACTAAACAAGCACACGAAAATGTTCACCCATGCTCATAACCGAAGAAGTGAAAATGGCATTTTTCCTTTCCAGGTGGAGGAGGAAAGACGTTCCCCGCCCCCCCATCACCACCCTCTTCCTTTTGAAAAACAACATCAACTAGACCGTCGATGAGCAACCCAGAAATGGGCCTGTGGTAACACGAGGAGGCGTCTGGAATTCCAAACCGCAGCACGTGAAGATGGAATGGGCCAGAGAGCAGAAAATGACTGAGCAGAGAGTTCCAGACGCACAAAGACGTACAAATTCTCTTCCCACACACCCTTCCTCAGGAGGTGCAGGAGGATGTGCTCCGGCAACAGGACGGGGTAAGTCACGAAAAGGCAGACCTGGGATCCAGGAAGCAGCGCGTGCCGCACAGGAAAGAGGGAGGGCACTTGCAGAACAAGGGCAGAGGGAGTCCTAGGAGGACAGGGCAGCAGAGGCCAGAGGGTGACCACGAGCGGACACAGGGCCCCAGGGAACCTCAGGGCACAGGGAGCCAACATGGGTTGGAACGTGCAGAAAACTGAACCGAGAGGCATTTAAGGAACTTTGGGGAGGGTGTGGGAAGCCTTGGAAATTCAAAGAACACAAAGCAAATGAATAAAATGAGAACACTGTGAACTTCAGGAGAAACAGGAAGTTACATAAAAAGGAAGATGGAATCACGGTGTCCGTGGCTCAGCTGTGGGGGTATCTATGTGGTCATTCTGAAGCATTCACTGGAAACTCTGTCTTAAAGGACGGTGGGTACTGCTGCTGCAGCTGGGCGACAAGCCACACACACACCAACCTCCACTGCATACACGTGGGGCCGGGGACACGCGTGAGGACCCGCAGGAAGAGGGGCAAGAGTAGTGAGTTCACGTGAGCTTGTTGTATTAAACGGCTGGACTTTTTTTCCCTTCCACATAAAAATTCTGTGACGCCGGTTTTTCAATTAGAAAAACAATTGGCCTTTACACTTAAAAGTTTAGGGTCTCTAAACTTAAAAGACTCCTGGTCAAAATCTGTTTCTTGCTGAAACCGGTTTGGCTCAGTGGATAGAGCGTCGGCCTCCGACTGAAAGGTCCCAGGTTCGATTCCGGTCAAGGGCATGTACCATGGTTGTCGGCACATCCCGCTAGGGGGTGCGCAGGAGGCAGCTGATCGATGCTTCTCTCTCATCGATGTTTCTAACTCTCTATCCCTCTCCCTTCCTCTCTGAAAAAAAAAACACAAAAAACAATAAAATATATATTTTTAAAAAATTGGTTTCTTAAAAAGAGCAAAACTCAAGTCTGAAGTTCCTGATCAGGTCTAGTTTTCCCATATTTCTCATCAATCCCGTGCCGGTGGTGTGTCGCAGGAAGGCAAGGAAATCATGGAGACACAAAGCAACTGAAGCACAGGCCCCGGCAGGGTGGCAGGTGGGTGACGCTGACACTTTAGTGATCACAGAGGCAACATTCTGGGCAAAAGGGCGCCCTCTGCCTAGGGCCCCCTCTGCAGAGGGCAGGCCCTTCACGCCTTCCGGGAAAACCAACCCATGCTCTCTGTGTTCAGCAGATCAGGGGGGGCTCCCCCGCACAGGGTCCCCAGGGCCGTCTGTGGAGGAGGGGTCTGTGGCCACTAGTGTGACCGGGCTTCCTCTCCGTGGCCGGTACCATGCACATCAGCACAGAAGAGTTCCCGAGAGACCCAGGGCAAAGAAACCTGTGACTTCGTTTATTGCAGGATATGTGAGCACGGCAGCTCTGCCCGCCCTGCCACCTCTGCCAGCCCTGCCACCTGCCGGAAGCTGGCAGAGACAGTTTGGTTAAAGAGGGAGGAGTCAGACAACAGGGAGCAATTACTTATTCAGTGCTCTGGGGCTCTGCGTCACAACAGCCCTTCAGGGAGACCTCATTTACCTTCTGGCAGAAACATGCTTTGTGCTGCCCCGCTGGTGACTCAGAGCTGGGATGTGTGGTTCCGAGGCCCCAGGGTCTGAATAATTCAATATCAGGAATGTAGGGAAAGCATCCAGAAGCTGGCACAGCTTCTAGAACGCTGCCCCCAGTTTCCTCTTGATGCTTTTTTTTTTTTTAAATGTATCTTTATTGTTGAAAGTATTACAGAGGTCCCTTTTTCCCTCCCTGACCCCCTCTGACCCTCCTCCCGCCCCTTCCTCCACCGCACTATGTCTGTGTCCATGGGTTATGCATATCTGCATACAAGTTCTTTGGTTAATCTCTAACCACCCACCCCCAAAATATGTCCGTCTGTTGTATGATGCTTTTTAAAAATATATATATTTTATTGATTTTTTTACAGAGAGGAAGAGAGAAGGATAGAGAGTTAGAAACATTGATGAGAGAGAAACATCGACCAGCTGCCTTCTGCACACCCTCTACTGGGATATGCCCGCAACCAAGGTACGTGCCCTTAACCAAAATCGAACCTGAGACCCTTCAGTCTGCAGGCCGATGCTCTATCCATTGAGCCAAACCCTTTAGGGCTGTATGATGCTTTTCATGGATCCTAGTTCCCATCAAGTCAGGGCTCAGGTAACATGACTCAGTCAGAGGCGGGCAGCTGAGAAAGGGGGCGGCGCCGATGGTTATGGAAAACTCTCCAGGGAGGGACCTTCCTTTTCTGCCCTCCTAAAGGAATCTGTACCAAACAGCCCATTCAGTCCACAATCAATAACATCAGCAACCCACGTCAGAAGTCAGAAAGCCGGGTCTGACTCTGCCGCCTTCCAGCAGTTCCCAGACTGTCCCGCCCTCCACGCCAATGACCGCTGTTATTCCGTCTTCACCCGCTCTTAGCGGATGGGGAAGCCGGCACTGCTGCCTCCACTCTGCCAGTCCGGCGCCCCCCAGTCCAGGTGTGTTACCCTCTTCCTCAGAGCCAGTCACAACCGTGAGCTGCCATGACTCTCAGCAGTCGCCTCGCTAGCACTCGTAACCCTCAAAACCTGACATCCAAGGAAGAACCGAGCCGGCTGGCAGCCGGAGCCAGTTGGCAATGGTAAGTGTCAACGATCAGGGTTAAGGTGTAGCCTCAAAGGCCAAAGGGGGCACAGAGCCATATTCACACAATCATTTTAATTCACCTTTTGGGAAAACTGCATCCTACACTGAGCCATTTGGCCTTGAGTAACAAATGCTGCATCAGATGCTAATTAACCTAGGGATTCTGAATAAATTGCTATCTGCATAAAGAATAACTCCACTCTGAAAATGAGAACTGGAAAATTCAGAGCCAAGTGCAACGTTCCAGTTGGAATGATTTCAGGGATGATTAGAAAGAGGGGGGATCGAAGCTAACGAGTCATTTGGTGCCAAAATGAAACAATCAGACCAAGCCAGACGCGCTGATTCCCAAATGATCACAAAAACGCTGCTCTCTGCATTTGCCACGGTAACTTCTTCCGCGTGAAACCGATTTAAATGTACACAGCCCTCTTCACGTCAGGATTCCTTCTCCGACAGCCTGCCAGTTCACTGACCCCCTACCTCATTGTCATCTGTGTCCCCAAATAAACAAGAAGAAAACAAAGCTGAGGGCTCGATGTTTACATTGCTCCATTTTTCAATATTAGGTATTATTCATCCACCATGGCCCCGGGGAGCCTCAAAATGCTCAAGGAGTAACAACTATGAGTTTTCCTTTGAAATGGAACAGTTGAAAAGGTCCAATTTTTTTGAATAGAAAATAGAAGAGAGATAGAGACACTGGACTTTATAAGCACACCCTGAAATTTCAACTCAAAGGAGTAATTTCTCGACTTCAATATAAAACAGCAAAAGAGATTAAACCGAGTTATCTGTGTCTTGCGCCAGAGTGAATGATACCCGCATCTGGCCGCCCTCGCCGTGACCCCTGTGAACGGCCATCTCCGCGTCCCCGAGTGCGTGGCACATGGTGGGCTCTCGGTCAGTGGTCCCCGACCTGCACCCTGCCTCTGAGGTTGTACGTAAACGATCAGGAAACCTGAGCTGGGGTGACACTGTCTATTCTTCCGACCTGATGTCAGGAAGTCTTTCATTCTGGTTACCTGAAGAAGAGCAATTAAAAAATAAAAGCTTTGCCCTAACCGATGTGGCTCAGTGGATAGAGCGTCGGCCTGCAGACTGAAGGGTCCCGGGTTCGATTCCGGTCAAGGGCATGTACCTTGGTTGCGGGCACATCCCCGGTAGGGGGTGTGCAAGAGGCAGCTGGTCGGTGTTTCTCTCTCATCGACGTTTCTAACTCTCTGTCCCTCTCCCTTCCTCTCTGTGTAAAATCAATAAAATATATTTTTAAAAAAAAAAAAAAAAAAAAAAAAAAAAAAAAAAAAAAAATAAAAGCTTTATATCACCACCCAAAACATTTTTTGTTGTTGTTAGTTAAATAAGTCAAACAGATCCCAGTGATTGACTGTGTGTGCTGCATTGATACTCTAGAAATATTTTTAAAGAAATATTTACATTTCCCCAGAGACCTCCTTCTGATCCATCCTTTCGCCGGCCAGGATCCATCTCCCCTCCCTCTGGGAAGAGCCTCTGAGTGTTTCTCAGACCCCACCTTTCTCACTGGGTAGTCCTGGTGGTCTATCAGGAAAGGTCCCTGGCCTTCCCTTGGCCAAGAAAAAGGCCAGGGACCCCAGTGATACCAACCAGACACCTGTCCCTGCACCAGGGGTTCCCTCAACCCCACGCTCCAAACCCCGAGGGCGAGGGCGAGGGCGAGGGCGAGCAGATTCCCCCATTCAGTGGCCTTCAAGAGACAGAACTAATTCCTGCTGGTCCAAGTCCTCTTCCAGACCCATTCTCCAGGGGTTCCTCCAGGGGTTCCTCCGGTCAGCAAGCTCCCCACAGCCTTCCAGGAGGCTCCCCTTTCCCTCCGGGTCAGCCAGAGGTCCCAACGCAGTGGCCCGCCCCAAACCCTCACTGGCCAAGCATATTCCCTAGGCCAATCCAGGTCCCCTCGGTCCAGTCGCTCAAGAGCTCTGCTGAGCAGGACTCTGCTCATCCGCTCAGATTACTGTGTGAGTCTGTTAAAGTAATAAAATTAAGTTGTTGAAAATGTTGCCTTCCAGTTCTCAGTGGCTTCCTTCCTGCCCCTGTGCGTACAGTTTTATTTGATGACGGAATTATTAATGAAGCGGAAGATTCTATTCCTATCAGAAAAGAGCTGTGGATCCAGATTCTATTTAAAGGGAAAGCATTGAGCTTCCCGACAGACACTCAAGAAGCACACAATCTAGTAGCTCAAAGTGCAGCCAGGGGGGGTAACTTAACATGTTCAAAGCTCTTTTGTCATCTTTATGCCTTAAAATAAAAAACTAAGAAGCCAGGCTGAGGTGAAGACAAATCCCACAACATGACATGAGAAAGACAGTGAACTTGGAAACACCGTGAGGCAGAACGTAAGACATGATCCTCCTCTGTCTTAGCCTCACCCTGCCCACTCACCTCTGTCGGGGACCAGTGCCTTCCGCAAGGCTTCCTTCAGAGGGCTGCACCCGTGCAGGAGCCTGTGGCCGGGAGTGACAGCAACGTGGGACGTGCCATAAATGGCCTCGGGGGTGGCCGTGTAGGCGGTCAGCTTCTCTCCTGTGACTTGCCCGTCCACCTGGCAGGGAGAGAGCAGAGTAATCATTCCCTTCTCGGTCCTCCCTCTGAGCTACGGTGCTCCTCAACCTCATCCCCTTCTCCCCAATCCCTCAACCACAAATAGTGGGGCCAGCTTCTGGCCACAGCCCCAGGGACTGGGGGTCAGGGATGGAACCGGCAGGGGCAGAGGAGGGTGGAAGAGGAGGATCACAGCTCCTCCTTCAGAAGCCCTGCCAGGTGCCCTCCAGCAGGCCCACTTGGGTTTGGATCACAGGTGGTCAGAGCATGCTCAGAGAGATGCCGTCACAGCGGGAAATCTCACCGCCTGCTCGGGAAAGCAGTGGAAGGAAAAGCCTATCTATGCCAGGGCCTGGTTTTCAAAGGTTTTGAAGCACCCACACTCGGTCTGATGGGGGCTCCCAGGGCTGAGCCCGGAGTGAGCTGGTCACGTGGGTGAGGACGTGGCACGGGAATCGTGAGCTCGGCGACAGGCAGCGGGTACTCAGTGGACAGCAGCCAAGGCTGTCAGGAGGAAGGGACCTGGAAAGGTGGGTCAACTGCCCCCGGCGGCTGCCCCCTCTGAGGTTTTGATTGGGACTGAGGTGAGGGAAGGATTTGGAGTGAAATGAGCTGGGCACACAAGTCTTGATTGGAGGAGGCGACATCAGAAGGATAAAAAAGAATATCCAGGCAGGAAATGGGAACAGAACAACTTCCCAGCCGGCAGAGACAAAGGGGAAAGCTTGGGGGGATCTTCCAGGGCAGGTGGGCCTTTGGCAGTGACTTTCGGCAGGTCCCCTCTCGTGGACCCTGGAGAGGCCCAGACCCTAACAGCTTCCGGTCTGTGTAGTACATGCGTTCGTTAGCCTCAGCTCCCTGTTTTGGGACAATATACCCTCTTGACACAGTGAGAGCTGTGGGGCCGCTGCTTAGGAAGTGGCCACACGTACATTCTGCACTTAATTTCAGGGAGTTCATGGGCCCACCAGAACACCCTCTAGATCTGTGCTGTCCAACGTGGCAGCCAGAGCTACCTGCGGCCGCGAGCCCTTGAAATATAGGTGCCGTAAGAGGACAACAGCAGGATTCGAAGACTTTGTACTGAAACAGGAGTGCTAACAATAGTTAAACACTTCTACTTTTTCGTTTAAATTGCTCACATCTTGAAACAGTAACATTCTGAACAGAACATGCTATGAAAATTAATTTCCCCCATTTCTCTGCACTGGAAAGGCCGTGGCTACGGGGAGATTTGAAATTACGTGTGGGACTCCCGCTCTTTCCGCTGGACATGCTGCCGCGGAGCCCCAGGTGCTGGGCTGGTCAAGGGGTTGCAACAGAGCAGAGGGCCTGGCTGGCGCTCACTGCCGGGAAGGCTCTGCCGCTCACCTTTAAGGTGAAGTCCAGGTGGCAGCCCACACAGTCCCCGATCCAGTGGGCCTGCATGCCTTTGATCCCGTACCACTCCGGGAGGTCTGCCAGCGCGTCCCGCATGGCCTGCGGGGAGGAGAGAGAACAGAGAGCGAGATGCACAGGTTTGAGACAGTGAATGACTCGGGGCTTGCTGAGGAAGGACTGGAGGGGGAAGGAGGATGCAGAGGGAGGCTTAGGAATTAGGCCTCTTCTTGCTCGCTTGCCAATCAGAGGTGAGAAGCAGAGGTGCTTGCTCATCAGGACTCCGTTTTATGCGATGGGTCTGGCCTGGGCATATGCAACGCAGGATGTGCCAGAGCCCCTAACATGAAGGTTAAATACAGTTGTTCCCCCTTATCCGTGGAGGGTGAGATCCAAGACCCCAGTAAATGCCTGAAACTGCAGATGGTACAGAACCTGATATACACTGAGTGGCCAGATTATTATGATCTCTGAACGCATAATAATCTGGCCACTCAGTGTATATCCTATATAATAAAAGGCTAATATGCAAATTGTCCCCTCCACCAGGAGTTCAACCAGCTGGTAGGCCGGCCAACCACACATGTCCCTTCCCCATGGCCAGGCTATGCACAAATTCATGCACCAGGTCTCTAATACACACACACACACACACACACACACACACACACTGAGTGGCCATATTATTATGCATTCAAAGATAATAATCTGGCCACTCAGTGTATATTATGTTTTTCCTATGTACACATTCCCATGATAAAGTTTAGTTAATAAAGCAGCATAGTAAGAGACTAACAACAACTAATATTAAAATAGAACAATTGTAACAATACGAGTTGTATGAATGTGGGCCTCTCCCTCTGGTAACTGAGCCACCGAAGTGACTAAAGGGCAGGTAGCATGTACAGCATTGGGCAAAAGGGATGATTGACATCCTCGATGGGATGGGAAGTGACTGAGCAAGATTTCCTCATGCTACTCAGGACAAGGAGCGATTTAAAACCTGTGACTGCGCCTGCCGCCTCTCCGCCCCTGCTTTGTCCAGCCACTGCTGATAAGCCCTCTGGGTGAGTTTTCCTCTAGCTGCATTGTCTAGGCTGGGAGACTTCTGGTGGAGGTGCTTTGCTTAAAATACTCAGATCTCAGACAGGACAAAAGATTGAAACAGAATGAAATTGGAATATTTTAATATGCTAATTATGGGAGAGAGAAAAACCCTCCTGCTTAATGCCTTACCAAATTTATGAATATTCTTAAAAAATGAAAGCAATTTAAAAATAAACCAAATAAGCCGAAACCGGTTTGGCTCAGTGGATAGAGCGTCGGCCTGCGGACTGAGGGGTCCCAGGTTCGGTCAGGGGCATGTACCTTGGTTGCGGGCACATCCCCGGGGGGGGGGTGTGCAAGAAGCAGCTGGTCGATGTTTCTCTCACATCGATGTTTCTAACTCTCTATCCCTCTCTATAAAAAAATCAATAAAAATATATTTAAAAAAAAGCCGAAACTGGTTTGGCTCAGTGGATAGAGCGTCGGCCTGCAGACTGAAAGGTCTCGGGTTTAATTCCGGTCAAGGGCATGTACATTGGTTGCGGGCACATCCCCGGTGGGGGGTGTGCAAGAAGCAGCTGGTCAATGTTTCTCTCTCATCGACATTTCTAGCTATCTCGCTCCCTTCCTTTTTTAATATTTATATATCAATATATATATCATAAATATATAAATATATTTATATAAATATTTATATTTATATTTATATATTTATAAATATATATATATATAATATATATATTTAAAAAATAAAAAATAAACCAAATGAGCCGAAGCCGGTTTGGCTCAGTGGATAGAGCATTGGCCTGCAGACTGAAAGGTCCCGGGTTCGATTCCGGTCAAGGGCATGTACATTGGTTGCGGGCACATCCCCGGTGGGGGGTGTGCAAGAAGAAGCTGGTCGATGTTTCTCTCTCATCGACATTTCTAGCTCTCTATCTCTCTCCCTTCCTCTCTGTAAAAAAATCAATAAAATATATTGAAAAATATATAAATAAATATAAAAAAATAAAAATAAACCAAATGAAATCAACTTTGTGAGAATAACCCAGTGAGCCCGTTTTGGTCCCCACTGAGAAGGAACATTATCCATGGCTGGTTCTGATGAGCACCTGCTCTGAGCAGCCTCTCCCTCATCCCAGGGCTGGCCCTGCTCCACCTGAACAGAGGGCGGTTAGTACTCACAGCCTACAGTTGTTTGGTCCAAAGGCCTGTTTTTATTTGATTTAGGTTTTCGTTGAGATGATAAGCTTCCTCCCTCTTTTGGTGCTGCAATTGCAGTGGCAGTACACGGGATCCCTCTCATTTCAGGCCGTTCCATCTGGCAAACAATTGGCAGTGACCCCCTCCCCCATCCTAGCCAACCTGGAATTATGGAAATCTTATTGGTTCACAGAATCCAAAAACCTTTGGGAGAGAGCAGGTTTTGAGACTCTTTTTAAAAGGGCTATAAAATGCCTTTTCAGATAAAATGGAGGGAACCCAGCAGGTAAGAGCCGAAAGCTGAGCTATTATGCTGGGAGGTGCCCTGAGCTCTCCCCGAACCCTCTCCACCAATTCCCAGGGCTTGGGCACAGTTTGGAAGCCATTCATTACCTCAGCTCCCCTCACTTAGCAAATAAAGAAATGGCTCGCTCAACCAAGTCAGTGGCAGACCTACTATCACAAACGATGCAAATCTTCAGACTGGATAAACTGTGCTCAGTTGGCTGGTCTCTTTAGGTAAATTAAAACAAGAGATAACGCCTTCCATATGTAAAACCTCTAAGTTAATTATATAAGTGGGCTTCTCATTCCATGTGTTACAAATAATTCCCGTATTTAATGCTCATCGGAAGCCACATTAGAGTTGCCCGGGGTTACTGCTGAGATTTAGAGAAATCCCGTGGTTTACAAACAGGCCTCATAAGCACTTGGTTGCGATCGGCCTGCAAACACGGCCATGGTGACCCTGTCTGTACCATGTGGATGAGGATGCTGTAAGGAGTTGAATCGAAGGGATATGAATGAGTCTGACTCGGAGCCCATGTTTAAGAACAGGAAGTAGAAGGAGACGGGCTGACGCTCACGTCCAATCAAGAAAGGCTTTCGTAACACAAAATATAATCAGGAATAAGAAAGAGGAAGATTTAAAGTAAAGAGCTGAGGATAAAAAGAGGATTAGATATAACCTGGCCAATCAGACTCTTCCTTCGAAGACACAGAAATAAGGCCAGGAATAAACCCGCACTTCCCCGGGGGAGACAGTGTGTGCGCTAACGGCATTAACCACCACAGGCGACGGGACCACAAGTGAGGATTCTAGAAGCGGTGGTTCTTAAGACGTGATATATTTCAGAAGATCTTGGATGAACAAACGCAGGCAAGACGAGAAATCCAGACCTTTTAAATCCATTAGCTTAGATTTACTAGCTCCCACGGGGGGCTGCAAAGCCAGGACTGGGAGCTGGGCATAGATTTGAGACAGGAATGAAAGAGACAAGATGAAATGGGGAGACTTAATCAAAACGGGTCCTTTTTAAAAGCTTAACACTTAACCTCCTTCTGAATCAGTGTGGTTTGATTAGCAATTACTTTTGTATTATGATCTGCATGTTTTTCCTAAAACTTTTTCTTGTTGCCAAGTTTTTTTTTATTCTCCCCTTAAAACAATAATTTCAGTGCATTCACTCCAAAAGCACAGTGTATATTTGAGTTCCAATAAAGGAAAATCAATTCCGAAAGCAGTAAGATGTTTAACAATCTAGATATCCTCTCTAGAATATGCTAGAGGAATAAACCTTCTCTCATCCTAGCCTCATCCCCTGCAGGAAGTTAGGTACAAAGATTGAGCCATTAAAAATCTCATCTGGCAGGATGTTTACCTCCCTCTGACAGCCCGTGTGAACTTCTCTTCTGAAATGTTTTATGTATACCCAGCGAAATCCATTTGTTGTGACTCTCAGTGCAAAAGATTTATTTACAAATACAGTTCGTTCTTAAAAAAAAAAAAAAAAAAATTAGCCAAAACCTGTTTGGCTTAGTGGTTAGAGCGTCGGTCTCCGGACTGAAAGGTCCCGGGTTCGATTCTGGTCAAGGGTACGTACGTACCTTGGTTGCGGGCACATTCCCAGTAGGGGGTATGCAAGAGGCAGCTGGTCGATGTATCTCTCTCATCGACGTTTCTAACTCTCTATCCCTCTCTGTGTAAAATCATTAAAATAGATTAAAAAAATTATTGTTGAAAGTATTACATGTCCCCTTTTTCCCCCATCGACCCCCTCCAGCACACGCCCACCCCACCAGTTGGCTCTCCACGAATGCCAGTCCCACTGAGGAGCTACTAACCCAGGAGGGAAACAATCACGTGTAAGCGAGGCGTCCAGCTAATGAAGTGTGCCTGAGCAGCAGGTGCGGGCTCAAGGGGTGGCAGGGACAAAGGACAGGAGGCGCCCACCAGCCCACACAGACAGCAAGTGGGCACCTCAGAGCCATTCGAAAGGGCTACCGTGTAGCTTCCCAGCGGCTGGAAGGATGGACGTGCCTTTGGGGTGGGACCATGGGGGCGGCCCCACGTGTGTGCTCTGTGGGAGAGCATGTGCAGAAGGCACCCTAGAAGCCAGCCAGGCTAACCTCTTGGTACACACAGCCATGTATTCACGGCGGCCACACTTAGCAGCCTTCCCCACCCCTTCCCACCGCCCGCAGGCAGCAGGACTGTCCTAAGGCCACTGACTTCCAGGAGGCAGCGCCTGAGGCTCTGAAAGGTCACCACCACCCTCCTAACGACGCATATGTAGAGGCCAAGCTCTCCCAACGACAGAGCCACCTGTCTGATGAGCCAGCTTCCAACTCCACCTCCTCTCACTGCCTGTGGCACTCAGGACAGAGCGTGGCCGTGCCTGCGGCCCACCGTGGCCTGAAGGGGCAGCTCTGCTCCGGGAAGGAATAAGATGGAGACAGCCGTCTCAGGGGACACTCTGCTCAATTACCTTCACCTTGGAAGCTTGCCTGTAAATAAATGTAAAGCTGCCAGAACGTAAGACCGTCCTTTCCCCAAGGCTCTCGGGTCTGGTGTAAATAAAGGCCACCGTAACCCAGCTATGAGGCTGCTTTGTTTTGTGGCTCTCAAAATGACAAGAATCATCATGAAAATTTTGGAAAAGACAGAAAGGATGAAGAAAAATACCAATCACACAAGTCGGGTTAAGCACCCAGGGTGACCACCGTTAATATTTTATTCTGAACCTCCCACTCTGCTCCCATCCCCCCTCAACTCTCAGATGCACGTTTTCCCGCTCACTCTGAAACAGGGCCATGTCTAGCAGCCAGTGGCGTCTCTGATTGACAGTGTTTTTCTTTCTCAGTGGAGCATAACATCTAAAACCAACTGTGTTAGAACGGAACAAATACAGTAGGAGTGTGTGTGCCTGTGTACACGTTCTTACATAGTTAAGACCATGCTCTTAATATATTCTTTTTTAAAAATATGCATTTCTTTATTGATCTCAGAGAGGAAGGGAGGAGAGATAGAAACATTGATGAGAGAATCATTGATTGGCTGCCTCTTGTACGCCCCCGACTGGGGATTGAGCCTGCAACCTAGGCATGTGCCCTTGGCCGGAATTGAACCTGGGACCCTTCAGTCCGCAGGCTGACGCTCTATCCACTGAGCCATGCCGGCTAGGGCTATTCTTTTTAACTACAGTCTGCATTTTACCAAGGTTTATAACTTATCACAGTCCTGGAAATGATCAAGTTTCTATTTTGAGCAAAGCTAATGCTTAGAGCTAACCACCTGGAATAGCAAGCAAACCACAAGAGAGATGGGGAGGGACTGTGGAAGAGGAGACTTATTTTGAAAAAAAAAAAAATGATGGAGCCACACGCATCTGTTGTGACTGTTTCCTTAACAGCAGCGGCGGCCGCGGGGCTCCGCCTCCTGCTCCCCGAAGGCCCGGGATGAGGACAGGGCGTTGGGGCGGAGACTAACACCCAGTTCCAGGTCCAAGAAGCCAGCAGGCCACTTCCGTCAGGAACAAACTAGGGAACCTCTAATCACCACGCTTGCCATCACCTGCCTTCTGTGCCCTCCCCACACCTATCCCATTTCCCGACTTGCGCACACAGACTGTCTGCCTTCTGCCCCCCAGTCTCGCCTGGTTGCTTGGGAACCAGTGCTCCAGAGCAGGTGGAAGGATGCAGGCCTGGGACTGAGGGGACTCCGGTCAGGCCCGGCCTTCCTGGGCGCGGGGTGACTTGGTTACCCAGGAGGGATGGGCCGGCTCAGCCATTTCTCAGGACATCTCCGGCAGCAATCAGCACCCTGGGCAGCAGGAGGAGGATAGGGTGTGCACTGCTTGAATTAAAGCAACACCTATCCCTCTGTTTTAATTTGGTTTCAACATCGGATTGATTTTGTAACTCCGAGCAGCAGCAAAGGCATGAGGGTTTTTTCCCTGCCATTTGTTTCTCAGATCAGGACAGGGATTCAAAAGCTTGGGGGACTCTGAGCTAAAGGCAGGGCACCTGCTCAGGGTTCCCTCAGGTGTCCTCCAGCTTTAAAACCCAAATGTCTCTCTGAGCCAACAAGGCTCACTGGGACCCTCACCAGCTCTCCCTGGCACACTTCTGGCCAGGCATGCAGCGACATCTGGGGAAAGGATGGGCCAACTCAGACCACCCGAGACGCGGTACAGACTGCCTGTTAAGAGCTCAGGCCCTCGGATTGGAATCCCAGTGCTGCTACTTGTTAGCAGTGTGAGCCTCAGTTTCCTCATCAATGAAATGGGAATAACAGGAGGACCACCCTCAAGGGACTGACACCGGGGTTAAATAAGATGGTGAGAAAAGGCCTGAGCGCAGATCCATTCGGGGCGAGCGGGGAGGAGTGAAAGGTGTGGACCTGCTCATGTCCCGGCCGTTGCCAGGGAGTCCCTGAAAACTTGGAAACTATAACCACCAACGCGGACTGGTCTAAACACCATCGGGGCATGGTCACATCCATCATAACAGCATCAGGAGGCCCCAGGAGGCAGCCATGGAAATCAAAACCACGGAAATCAAAACCACGGATCTATTAGAAAAACTCAGGTGGGATGCCGAGGTCACTTCCGGTTGTCACCGGCTCCATCACACGCCTTTTACTTTCTGTATGTGAGGCTCCGTCCCCGTCCCCTCCGGCGCCGCCCACAGATCCTCCCACACTCTCAGCTGCTCCTCAGCTGCTCCCCCCGCAGGTCTCCTCCCCGGAGCGGCAGCTGAAAGCACTTTTCATGTCTCAGAAAGCAAACAAGCCTTGCAAACGCAGGGCGGGGGGGTGAGGGGAGAAAAATCGAATACATCACAGACAGCCTTAATAAGGCGATCTTTCTGTTCCAGGGCTCCCTGTAATTGTCACATCAGGCACCGCCTTTATAATTTGGAAGTTAAATGAATGAGAGAGGCTGCGCCACAGCCGTGTTCCCAAGCAGGCCTCCAGCTGCACACAGAGCACACGGCGCTGCCAAAGCTGGTGCGGACACAAAGCCCCGGAGATAGCTGTGGGCACAGCCCCTGGCCACCCAGCCCCGCTCCCTGTCCCCTGCCCCCGGCCCCGTGACTGCAGAGGCTGAAAGCCCAGCCTGCTTTCCTAGGCCCCTCGAAGCTGGGGCAGCAACGGGACACGGGACCCAGGACCCGGGACCCGGAACACGGGACACGGCTGAGCTGGGCTGAAAGCGCATCAGTGGGCTCTTGCTGGGGATGCGAAGGAGTTTCTTGCTTTCCAGCTAGAGAAGTAGTCAGTCGCCCTGCCCTTTCACGGGGATTTATAAAAGCACATATCTGCCCCTCGCTGGTTTGGCTCAGTGGATAGAGCGAGGGCCTGTGGACTGAAGGGTCCCGGGATCGATTCTGGTCAAGGGCACATGCCTGGGTTGTGGGCTTAATTCCTAGTGGGGTGTGTGCAGGAGGTAGCCAATCGATTCTCATCATTGATGTTTCTATCTCTCCCTTCCTCTCTGAAATCAATAATTAATATATATATTTAAAAATCACATATCTGCCCTGAAGCGGTTTGGCTCAGTGGATAGAGGGGTCAAAGGTTCGGTTCCAGTCAGGGGCATGTACCTTGGTGGGCACATCCCCAGTGGGGTGTGAGGGAGGCAGCTGATCGATGTTTCTCTCTCATCGATGTAAAAAAATAAATAATATATATATATATTTTTAAAAAGCACATATCTGACCACGCCATTCATCAGAGACCTTTAAGTTTCCCACGCCACCATGATAAAGTGCAAATTCCTAAAGACCTACGGGCCTTGCCTGATGGCCCTGACCACTGCCCCAGTTTCCCCAGCCCCACCCCTCTTGCTCTCTGATATTCCACTACACTGGCATTCCTTCAGTTCCTCAAACTGTCGCACAGATGTCTGTTTTAGGGTCACCCACGGGGTTGTTCCTCATTTGGGAGGCTCCCCTCCAGCTTTAGGGCCCACTTCACCCTTGTTCACCTGTCTGCGTCCTAAACAGGGAAATTTCCAATTTCAGATATTACACTTTTCCGTCCCACAGTTCATTTGTTTTTAATAGTTTCCATTTCCCTTGTGAGATTCCCCATTGGTCACTCATTATGACCATCTATTCCTTGAAGTTCCAGACCAGTTATATAATAAATGCCTCTGGCTTTATTTCCCAATTCCAACTTCTGAGTCACCTCGGCATCTATTTCCTTTTTTAAATTTGTATTTCTATGCCTTTTTAAACTTGGACGATGGGTCGCATTTCCTGATTCTCGGCAAAGCTAGGACATTTGTTGGACATCACAGGTGGAACCAGCCCGGCGGCGGGAGTCTGGATTATGTTGTCTCTCTTCAAAAGTGTTGAGTTTTGTTCTAAAAGTTCCTTGTGAACCTGTCAGGCCTTTTTATTTTATTTTATTTTTTTAACTAAGGTGAGTCTATTTTAATTTTGTCCTCATTCCTAGAGGGTTACCTGTATGCCTATTACATGGCTTTGTGGGGGTGTCACATGCATACTTTTGCCTGGGCCGTGACTCCAAGGTCTCGGGGCACCATGCAGCCCCTGAGGCCCTGCCCTCTCTCAGTCCCTCAGCAATCATTTCCACCGGGCCCGCTGGCGCCCCGCAGCCCTCAGCCAAGAACCTGCAGCGAACACAGATTGCTGCCCACTCCTACCACTCCCACTCCTTCTGATTTTCAGGGCAGACCAAGCACTGACCTCCAAAGACAGCTTTGCCAATAAATCTGCACAGGAGTTCAGCAAGAACCCAGCAAGTCACCATGGTAACTAGCGTTTCTGATGAACAGCTGAAAATTCACACTTGACAATTTAAAGAATGCCCCTCAGTTAGGTTATTACATTTCCAACTCAAGGCAGAGGTCAAAACAGAAGAGCTAATTAGGTGGCTTCGACACAAAGCCTGCGACAGAGCCATCGGACGGGTCTGGAGCCGGCCTGTCAGCAGAGAGGGGCTCCCTGCCGGGAAGTCACAGGAAGCTGCGTCCCCAGCCTCGTGCTCCTCCTCCGGGTTCTCCATGGCACTGGGTGCTTACAAGGAGAGGGCACTGTGCTAACCAGTTCCAGCGAGTAGTTTTCCAAATCCATACCTGTGCTCAGTTGTGTTCTGAATAAATGGTAATGGAAAGACAGCCTCGTTTAAGAAACATCTTTTAACCGAGGGGAAACAGGAGGCGGGGGGGGGGGGGGGGTGGGAGGGGGGGGAGGAGAAAGAAAGAAACGTCTTTTGAGTGAGAGAACTGGGGGTCATCTATCCATATGGCGTTGGTGGTTGGTGCTGCCCGCCAACATGCACGCATTAGTGGGGAGCCTGCAGGCATTAGTGGGAGGCTGGGGGCATCAGTGGGAGCCTGCAGGCAGTAGTGGGAGGCTGCGGGCATGAGTGGGAGGCTGTGGGCATCAGTGGGAGGCTGCGGGCATCAGTGGGAGGCTGCGGGCCCACACTCACCTTGGCGTAAGCGGTTGTCTTGAGAAACCACTGCCTGAGGTACTTCTGCTCAACCTTCGCTCCAGAGCGCCATGAACAGCCCTGCTCATCCACCTGTTCGTTGGCCAGCACTGTTTGGTCCACAGGGTCCCAGTTAACCAGAGCCTGTACCAACCATGAAACAAACAAACAAAAAAATTAAAAATAACAATAAGTACCTGGCTGGTGTGGCTCAGTGTTTGAGCATCCACCCATGAACCAGAAGGTCATAGTTCCATTCCAGGTCAGGGTATATGCCCTGGTTGTAGGCTCCATTCCCAGTAGGGGGAGTGCAAGAGGCAGCTGGTCTATGATTCTCTCTCATCATTGACGTTTCTATGTCTCTCTCCCGCTTCCTTCCTCTTTCTGAAAATCAACAAAAACCGTATTTTAAAATAACAGTGCTTATCAAGCCAGGATATTTTAGTGCCCAAACTCTGTACTCAAGCCTTGAGTACACAGAGATAAAATAATAACCTTAGACATGAAAACTCTAGGTCAGTGGTTGGCAAAACTGAGGGTCGTAAGCCACATGCGGCTCTTTGGCCCCTTGAGTTTTTAGCAAAGGCCAGCTTAGGAGTGCCCTAATTAAGTAAATAACAATGTACCTATCTATATAGTTTAAGTTTAAAAAATTTGGCTCTCAAAATAAATTTCAATTGTTGTATTGTTGATATTTGGCTTTGTTGACTAATGAGTTTGCTGACCACTGCTCTGGCTAATAAACCAAAGGTGATTTACTTATCTATTATTACTGCCTAAATTAGGGATTAGGAGGGATTCTATTTAAAATAAGGTAGCCCTAGCTGGGTGGCTCAGTGGATAGAGCATAAGCCTGCAGACGAAAGGGTACCAGGTTCAATTCTGGTCAAGGGCACACATCTCGGTTGCAGGCTCCTCTCTGGCCCAGGTTCTCGTAGGGAATCCTGTAGGAAGCAACCAATCAATGTGTTTCTCAAGCCCATAACCCCAGTATGTGCCCTTAACCGGAATCAAACCCAGGACCCTTCAGTTCGCAGGCTGATGCTCTATCCACTGAGCAACCCAGCTAGGGCTACCTTATTTATTTTAAGTGGTATCCCTCCCAACCCCTAATATAGGGAATAATAGTAGATAAGTAAATCACCTTTGGTTTATTAGCCTAGAGTTTTCATGTCTAAGGTTAATATTTTATCTCTATGTACACAAGGCTCAGGGGGGCCCTGGAATGAGGGAAGTCACTCACGACTGTCCCTCCCTCTTCCAATCTCCCTAAAAACCAATGGAAAAATATCCTCAGGCAAGGATTAACAATAAATAAATAAATAAATAAGGTAAAAAGAAAGAGCCAAGTTTGTTTAGTATTGTGGAAAGTTCTTTCAAATGGCAGCCTACTGCCGCCCCCACGCCCTCCCAAAACACCCACACAGAATTAAAACCGTATAAAATATAAACCGGAGATAAAAAGCCCTATATGCTTCCATCTGTGCCTCCCACCCCACCAACCTCAGAGGATCAAGAAGCAAACATTCAATACTGCCGATTGCAAAAACAAACAGGACTTCATTTTCTTATCAGCAGTTCCCACATGGCCCGGGCATCTCCCCGGCTCCAGGTTACAAAAGGCAAGAAGGAAGACATGTTCCTGAGAGGTTTACAAGTTATAACAAAACCTTGGTGTCGGATGAGAGACAAATAAAAGCAAAACACAAAAGCAATTTCTTCCCCCAGCGAAAGTCTTGGGGGACCAGGAAAAACACCAAAGGAAATAGCATTTCAGATCAAAGATGCATCAGCTGTGAGAAATCTCTCCTTTCTTCCCACGATCTGCCTCAACCACAGAGAAGCAGGTCCGGCTCAGCCTTCCCTGGGGACAGAGGGGGGGGGGGCTACCCCAGGGGCAGCCGCAAGGCAGGGCCCTGGCATCCGGGCTGGCACAGCACTAGCAGCCTCTCCACATCTGGAGCTGCTCCCAACGCCCTATCCCGGGTCTCCTCTCACTACCGGCCTCCAGCACACAGCCTCGCTGGGAGCCAGGGCTCTTGACAACATGCCCGATGCCCACGCTGTGAACACGTACTCTGGTGGACACCCTGACTGTCAGGCAAGCACAGTCTTGGTACACAGAACACAATTTCTCGACAACCTCACCTGGCCGACGTACGCTCTCTACTCCCCACCGAGGCCAACTCCACCTCCTCTGCAGTTCACCGGCCACATTGGCAGGATCTGGATTTTTACAATCAACCTTCCGTCCACACTTAAGCCACTGAAACCCCTGCAAACACCCTGAGCTCCAGCCCACCTGGCCACTGCTTCCCTCACGCTGTTATCTGGTAACTCCGTATGTCCCCGCTGACCCAGGGTTAACACGGGATTCGCCTTTTTTTGCTGCCTGGGTGCTGCACGGGAAGCTTATAGAAAGCATTTAGGAAATGCATTCCATGACACTGTTAGGCAATCAGGGATACCGGCGGCTGCGGGCTCCAGGGGGATTCTCAAGGAGGTGTCTGTCATCCTGAGTTTGTACGCTCCCTTCTCTGTGACACAGCAGCTGCGGGGCCCCTCCTGTGCCACCCCTCACCCTCTTCATCTCATCTTCCTCTTGCTTGGTTCTCTTCCCCTCACCGCACTCTGCACAGGATCCCTGTCCCGCCCAGATCACCCTCTGTCAGCTTTTGTCTCCCGCCCTCCCCCCGGCCTCCGGCTCCTCCCCATCGTCGGCCTTGCTGCTTCCTCCCAAGGCCCCGCCTGGCCACCCCTTTTCTGAGGACAGGGACATGCAGCTTCTGGCTCCAGAAGGCTGGTCCAGTATGTGGTTCAAAGTATTGATTTCCTCAAAGTTTACTAGCTTTTCTCTTGACAAAAGGATGCTTAATTAAGAAACACCACGTATTGCAGCTACCAAGAAACCAGCAGCTGAGAAGAAGCCTGCAGAAAAGAAACCCACCACAGAAGAGAAGAAGCCCGTGGCATAAACTTAAATTGCTTATTCCACAACGGTCAAGTCACTTTGGACAGCTAATTTTGAATAAAAATATGATCAAAGGCAAAAAAAGAAAAGAAAAAGAAACACCACATAGATCCTATTAAAGGATGTAATTCTCAAGATTGATATTGCTCCATTCCATCCAGAACGGGCCCCATTTGGACGGAGCCCAAGGGGAGGGGGTGGGTGCCCAAGGCTGCTGCCACCACCTCCGCAGCCCGGGGGCAGAGTGGGAGGCTGGAGACGAGGCCGCACTGCACAGCAGCTCAGGGGGCGGAATCAGCCCTGCCACCAGCGGCCACGGAAGTCCTGGAGACGGCCAACGGACACACTCCTAGACAGGCGCTCTCCTCTCCGCAGCTCCCAGAATGTCCAAGCCCCAGGCAACATCACTCCTTTCTCTCCCAACTACACCCACGGAACCATCTCTTTTCAATCACAGAGGCAAACTCATGTTCTCCCAAGCACAGGCCTTGGAAAGCTCGTGTCTGCCCATCCTGAGCTCACAGCTTCATTGGTGCTGACACTGTACCGTGAAATATGTCAACTTTTGGGAGAGCTGCCTACCACTGTACTGTGTTTTCCGAATGCCTAATGTCTGATGTTACAAAGTCATGCAGGGGTGAAAAACCCACGCAAAGTGCGAGACAGACCAGTCCAATCCGTTTTAATTTAACAGCGTACGAAAAGGTCACTGATGTTTCAGATTCAACGCTGCAGCTCAAGTGTAAGGGACCACCGCTTGTTGACTTTCGCTACAGTATCAAAGGAGAATATTCACAATTATGGGAAGTGGTTATGAAGTCACCCTTCCACTTTTAACAGGTTCCGTTCATTCAGGCTTCTGGTATTCACCACTATGACTTTAAATAATAAAAGAATGCTTTGATTTCAGATATTGTCTTTGGACCGTTCTGGGGACGCTGGGCCATGCGTGGTGGATACTCCGCCTGGTCGGCCATCCAGCCTTCCTCCCACCCTTGACTCCTCTTCTAGTTCGCCCTATTTAAGTTAGCTTTCATAGCTACCTTTCTAACTTAAAAAAAACGCATAGCTGTGAACCTCTAACTTTTCACCTCTGACTCCTTGCTGGGAAAGATGAAGGGATGGTCTCGCACTTGCTTCTATTTTTCTTCCCCAAGTTCACCTCCTGGTTTTTGTTGCTACCTTATTTTTATGTTGTCAAGGTTCAAGACATCTTTGTTTTATTCTGAAATTCGAGTGGAGCTTTCTGCATCCATCTCTATATTGATTCTAAAGCGTTCCAAAACCTAACAATAATGATTCTATAAGTAGTATTCATTGTAAGGTCAAGCAGTGTGAAGTGAGTGACCCACAGAACAGTGAATGTAATTGTGTCACCAGATCCCTCTGGTCAAAGGAGAGTGCCGTTTCCACTTATTACTTCTGGATCTTCTAGACTCACGCTGTCTAGAGGATTCTCTGTGATGATGGAAAGTGTTCTAGATCCGTGATGTCCAATCTTCGCTACTCTAGCACATGAATGAGGACCTCAATCTTAATGCTAATGAATCGCCATTATTTTAAACTGAAATATCAACATCACACGTCGTTGGTGGCCACAGTACTGGACAGAGAAATTGTAGGCCACACTGTGATCCTCCCCTCCTCCCCAGCATCTCAGGAGCGGCCAGTTACTGAGCTCCCACCATGACACGCTCCTCGCCTCCTTGGGAGACCACTCTGTAGGCACTGTCCTCCCAAGACCCTGCAATGATGATGTTACCACTCACTGGGCAGGGACAGAACCACACTTCCGGGAGGTGACTGACCCAGCGCACAGCTGGGAGGGGTCGCTGGGCTAGGGCCTGGGAAGCCTGCGTCCTCCACTGCTCCCCTTCCTGATCTCAACCCAGGCACCAGACACTGTTACATGCTGGGAATCCAAGTGCGAAAGGACCAAGCTCTGCCCTGGTAGCAGCAAACTAAGCCAGGCGTCACTACTTTCTGGATCTGCTGTGACCAAGGCCATGATCTTGAGGTCATGTTCATTTTCACCATTTTCATGGGCAAATAGGGCGCATTTGTTTCTTGTTTAACAATGGTGTGTTCTGAGCAGACGGAGGCGATTTATTTAAAGGGCAGCAAACTTGGACTTACCTCCTTCTGATAGGCCAGGCCAGCGTCGTAGAGCTTGATAAAGAGGTACTGAGTCCACTTATAGTAGTCTGGGGAACACGTGGTTATTTCCTGTCAGAGAGGGAGAAGAAGTCACCCACTGGCCACTGGGAACACTCGCCCCCACACCACGTACGCACCGGCCTTGCAGCATTTTGAAAAGCAATCTCACTGCAAACATGTGACCGGCTATCCTACTTTCCACCCATTTGTAAAGCGAGAGAAGAGAGACGTGATTGAAATGCCAACCCCAGCCCTGGCTGGCTTGGCTCAGTGGATAGAGTGTCAGCCTGTGGACTGAAAGGTCCCAGGTTCGATCCCAGTCAAAAGGGCACATGCCCAAGTTGCAGGCTCAATCCCCGGTGGGGAGCATGCAGGAAGCAGCCAATCAGTGGTTCTCTCATCATTGATTCTATCTCTCTCTCTCTCTCCTTTCTTCTCTGAAATCAATAAAAATATATTTAAACATACAAACAAATAAAAAAGAAGAAGAAGCTGAAACCGGTTTGGCTCAGTGGTAGAGCGTTGGCCTGTGGTCTGAAAGGTCCCAGGTTCGATTCCAGTCAAAGGCATGTACATTGGTTGCGGGCACATCCCCAGTAGGGGGTGTGCAAGAGGCAGCTGATTGATGATTCTCTCTTATCGATGTTTCTAACTCTCTATCCCTCTCTCTTCCTCTCTATGGAAAATCAATAAAATATATTTAATTTTTTAAAAAAAAGAAATGCCAGCCTCACCTTTCCTGTTTAAAGATGAGAAAATCAACCCGAAGTCTTCTGCACTCCCCTCCCTCCACCCATGCAACGAACATATGAATTACGAAATGGGGTTCTATCATTTTTGTCAGCGCAAGCATAGCCGGGGGGCCACAAAACTGATTCGTGAAAGCAGTTCATTTTTAAAGCAATCATAAAATCCAAGAGGAGTATTTTCCTGCTTTTATACGATCTCCATTTGAAAATAAACCTTGTGTTCGCACATATCCCCATGGCCTCGTATCTCCTTCAGTCTCGTTCTCCCCCATGTACTCCACTATGTGAGTCAGGCTGGCATCGACATAGAAAGACCCACCAAAATCATTACCAAGTATTAAACTCAGTGAGAAAGCGTCTGACTTGTATCTCCAGCCTGAACCGGAGCCTCCCCACACTTACTTTCTGTCCTGAAAACACCTTTGCTATGGAATCTTGAAAGGCAGGTTACTGATTCCTCCCTGTATAGCCGGGCAGATAAGGTCAAGAGGCACAGAGACCTGCACTCTCACTGCTTCCTTCTCCTCTCTCTGCACACAGCAGCTAACAGCGGGATGGACGGAGGACAGGGCACATTCCCAATGGTTCCACCCGTGCGGACATCCGCCTTTCTGCAGATGGAGGAGAGCTGAAGCCCAGCGGGGAGGGCGAGGAGGGCCGGAGCGGAAGAGGGGGTCTGGGAAACTTGAGGTGCTCCCAATGGGCTACCTCTCCTAGGTAAGATTCTTGTGTATTACGTTTTTTTATGTGCTGACTAATAAAAAGAGCAGAGAAATCACTACTAGAAAACAAAGAACTCTGACTGCCAGATCTACTCCCCACTCCCCTGCAAGGCAGAGAGTGGACAACCAGCCCATCTAACAGCTCTGCCCCTATGGTAGCTGACCCCCGGGGGCCGGCCCCATCAGTGCCCCAGCTGTGGCACTGAGTGCTGAGCTGTGAGTGCCAAAGCCAGCCCCAGCTCCCAGGCTGCACACACACACACACACACACCCCCACCCCCAGTCTGCAGGAGCTACATGCGCCAAGTGCCTCACCAACTCAAGAATGGGACCAGCACACTGTGGGCGGGCTTGCTCCCCAACACCTCCAAATTCACCCTCATGCCAGGACCGGTTCCTCACCAGCTACCCCTCCTCATGCCACAGAACTCCTTTCCTTCCGTTTCCCAGACAAGCAACTGAAGAATCTGCATTTCTTTATTTTTTAATTTTTTTTTTGGGGGGGGGGACAAGGGGAGAGGAAGGGAAAGACAGAGAAACATCGACTTGTTGTTCTACTTGTTGATGCATTCATTGGTTGATTCCTGTATAAGCCCTGACTGGTGATGAAACCTGCAACCTTGGCATATCAGCATGGCGCTCCAACCATCTGAGCTACCCAGCCCGGGCAAAAACTTGTATTTCTAATAATACCGGGGCAGGAGCTATGTTTAGATGTTTGATTTGCTCATCACTGTCTGCTCAGGTCCTGGCACGTTGAGGCACCCCAAAATTATTGTTGAATGAAGAATAAACTAAACAGACCAGCCCATCTAACGCCTGCCATGTTGAATGAAACTAAATTCAAATTACGTTGTAAGTCTATAAGATGAACTAGGGCAGGGGATGCAAGAATGTGGTAAAAATATTCCCAGACTTGTTATGGTTTGTTTTTGCAAATTTTTATTCATTAGAAGTTTTAAAAAGTGCGTGAGCTAATATGAAAAAAATGAGTTAAATTTAGGAGGTGACAGTTCTCTTTTCTCTACTTATCTGTATCACTAAGTTTTTCATAATAAAGCATCAAAATACTTCCATTAAACACATGTAATATGCGTATATATTACATGCATGTATGTGTTTTCTCAGCCCTGAATCTGCTTCTATAGATTGAGAATAAAAACTATACAGCAACAGACCAGTGTTATTATCTTCCTCCAGGTTTATGGTTTTGAAAACCACTTTCACTTGAATAGAAGAAAGCTCACAGGTCCAGTCAGAGGGAAGAAAGATGGCTGTCCAGCCGAGCATTAGTCTATTTCACCCGCCAGGAATTCGATCTCTTTGGAAGAGCCAGCTCCGAGGTGCGCTGAGTGGTGGGCACTGCAGGCCTCTCCCCACCTGCCTTCAGACTGGGTCTGACCCGTGTTGTTCACAGCGGGTTTCGTATGTCATTGGAGGAAAAGTCATGCCAGCTGCTGGAAGGGTACAGCTCGCAAACCAGTACTCCAGGACCATCACCCACTCCCGACTGTGGAGAGAAAGTTCTGTGCTGTGACCGCGGTGGGACCTGCGAGCTGGACCTGGGCCAGAGCGGGAGAGGGCCCACTGCAGCCCCCTTAGAGATGGACCGAAAGCGATGCTCATTCTGACATAAGTCAGCGCCACTCCCTTGCTTCCTGCGATGAGCAAGTTCCTGGAACAGGCTGTTTGCAGGCTGGTCAAGCATGTAAAGTAATTTCCACACCTGGAAGCATGCACGTACCAGCACCCGTGACTGGTGCCCGCCAAGCAGCGTGAAGATCCATTTATTTCCTCTCGCAGCCTCCACGTGCCTTGTGAGTTTGCCCTCATAAACTCTGTTAATTACCAACGGGGTGGCAGCCTCTACCTTCATCTCTCCTGCCCTCTGTTACAGAGGGAGATTCTCAGTGCCAGGAACGTGCCCTGTGTCTGCATGTGTGTACCACTCACACAGTCCCCTCTGAAGGGCCAGTGTCCCCAGCCCAGAAGAAGCTGGGAGTGCTCCTGCCCATTTATTCCCATCTGCTACACACAGGGTCCACTAGGGCCCTCGGTATCATCCTCTCCATGAAGAAATGGCAGACCAGGTGCTCCAAGGCTCCCTAGTCCAGTCTCATGAGAACCACAAACATGGTGGGGAGAGACCCTGCTCAAAAAAGCATTTCCTAAAAATATCAGAATGCTTCTGGAATCTTTCTTGATTTGCTGGGTTTAAAGACAACCCAACAAAACAACTACTTCTAATACTTCATCTCAGAAAAAAATCACCAAAAAGGGGACATCTGAAATAGTCTCAACAATAAAGTTAAAAAAGACATCTTTCTGAAATTAAACTGCTAAAGCTTTCCCTTTAGTCTGGCTAAAATGGAGACTCCCTTTCACATTTTCCCTAAGAACTTCTTACTTAACCCAGCTCTGTAGACAAGGCTCTCCTGGGCTTTCAGCACCAGAGATGCTCACTGCCCTTCCTCCCTCCTCCTCCTAAAGCAGCTCCCAAGGACACCTGGTGATACCTGGAGACACTCTGTCTGTCACACTGTGGTGGGGGAGGGTGGTGTTGACATAGTGGGTAGAGGCCAGGGATGTTGCTAAAATCCCTTCCATGCACAAGACAGTTTCTAGAACAAAAAATGATCCAAGTCCAAGCGTGCCACTGCTTGGTGGGTTTTGATTTTTTTAGTTTGAGTCTGTAACCTCAGGCAGATTAGAGCCAAGCAACTTTCCGATAAGCATTCCACACGAAGGCATAAAGCGTCCTTGGGGAAGTGGCAATGCCAGCCTCTGCGCTTGGGCTCCCCTTCTCCATCTGCTGTGACCCCCGAACTGCCCAGCACATGGGACAGGGCCCTCATTCCCAGGGAGCTCGCCCCTCCTCCCAGCTCTGAGATCCACCCCGGGGGAGTCTGGGGTGTGGGCAGACACAGTTCTGAAACTCGGTTATGCATGCAGAGTGCTGCTCCCTGGGCATGAGTGATTGGTTTTACTCCCCAAATGTTAAATCATTTAATAGCACTCCAAGTGGCTGTCTGACTTGGAAAACCTCTTGTAATAAATCCATGCAATACAGTTCCTATTGTGAAGTTAGAGAGGCGTATCATTTTTCTCGATACATCAGTTCACCGCCTTCCATGAAAAGGCTGTTGACAAGTGTTGAAAGATCATCAGTTGGAATCTGGCCCACAGCACCCAAATGTCTTGGCCCAGCCCTGCCTGTACCCCAGGGGAGCCCACTGTCTGTGGGATGGGGATTCCTGCTCCCCCACCCCACCCCATTCCTGCGGTGGGAAAACACTGACTTGGGAAGACTTCTTAGTCAAACGCAGGCTGTTTACTCTGTTCCAGAACCCTCTTCATTCTTTTTATTTTATTTATAAATATATATATGTATTTATTTTTATTTTTATTTTATTTTATTTTTTTACAGAGTGGCAGAGGGACAGAGAGCTAGAAACATCGATAAGAGAGAAACATCAATCAGCCGCCTCCTGCATATCCCCCACAGGGGATGAGCCCGCAACCAAGGTACATGCCCCCTAACCCGAATAGAACCTGGGACCCTTCAGTTCACAGGCCGACACTCTATCCACTGAGCCACACCGGTTTCGGCACCCTCTTCATTCTTGTGCTTGCCTTTCCCTGCTTCCCAGACAAGCCAACACCTAATGCATCTTGTTTTTAAAACAGAAAGTCGGGTTATTCAAAGTTATACTCCAAATGAGGCCACACTCACACAGATCCCCTTCTTTGTGCCGAGTCGATGGGGCAGGTGTTAATATCAGGATGATTAATGAATCATGAACCTAACATTTCATTTTGAGGTAACTGTGTTCCTTCACCTCGGGACTAACTTTAGACTGAAAAGAAGCGTTTAATGAAGACTGAAAATCACAAATGCTGCGCACTGTGCTTATGGATCACATATTCTGTTCTTACAGGTCTTGTTTCTTAAATCCAGAGGTGCAGCTAAACCAGTCACTTGAAAAGTTCATGTTCTACATGCTCTGGAAGCCAATCTAGAGAATGACTATTAATAGAGGGGAGACGCTGCTCTGAGGTTTTAAAGAGCTCACACTGTCTTTCTGAGCTTAAATATAAAGCTCCTCTTGCCCCAGCTGAAAGGTCCCAGGTTCAATTCAAGGGCAAGTGCCTGGGTTGCGGGCTTGATCTCCAGTGTAAGGGGGAGCCAATCAATGATTCTCTCTCATCATTGATGTTTCTCTGTCTCTCTCCCTCTCCCTTCCTCTCTGAAATAAAAAATATATATATATTTTTTAAAAGCGTCTTTTTGCTACTGTCTTGACCATTATTTTTTTAGCACTATTTTGTTGTTGTTTGTTAATCCTCACATGAAGATATTTTTCCATTGATTTTTAGAGAGAGTGAGAGAGAGGGAGAGACAGAAAGAGAAAAATAGCAATGTGGGAGACACATGGATTGGTTGCCTCCTGCCCAGATTGGGGCCGGGGATCTATAATAGCTGAGGCACAGGCCCATACCTGACTGGAATCGAACCCAGGACCCTTCAGTTCGAGGGCCGATGCTCTAGCCACTGAGCCAAGTTGGCTAGGCCTGAGCACTACTGCTCTTATGGTAACCTAAAAGCTGTCTCCAGCGGCACACTACACAAGATTCTGAGAACCAGCCACCGTCGGACGAGAAACAATTTGCTTAATTTCCCGGTAATTGTCCTTTGCCAGCTAACAAGAATTTCATCAAGGCAGCCTAACAATACAGACAACTTCTCTGTATTGGAGGCAGTTGGGAACAGAAACCCCTCCATTAAGCTACAGATGAGACTAATGGGTCTGAATGGCAATTAGTTATCTGTCTACTTGAACAGATGCCAGTGTTTCCCCGATCCAAGCCAAACCAGCTCTCCACAATGGCTGCGTTTCTCTGGAAGGAAAAGAACATTTTTATCTGCAATGCACTTGAAAATTTCAGGATCGGCAGGACAGAGTCGTCGGAAAGCTGCTATTGAGATGTAAGTTGTGTGGGTTTCCTGAATAAAGGAAAGCCGTTTGCTTCCGTGGGCATGGACCCAGCGGAGGAGCAGAGAACATCAACCTATCAATTGCTCTGCTGCCTGCCAGCTCCGTGAGCGAGGCTTGTCACAGCCTGAAAGCTTTCATATGCGACACAGAGAAACAAAAATAAAAGCAAAAAACTATAAGCTTTGGCAAATGCATAGGAATTTATTTTGAAGATCTTTTAGTCCAGTGATTTAAAACAAAAATTTTTAAATTAATTTTAGAGAGGGGAAGGGAGAGGGATAAAGAGAGAGAAACATCTATCGGCTGCCTCCTGCACACCCCACACTGGGGATCCAGCCCACAACCTGAGCATGTGCCCTGACCCGGAATTGAACCATGACCTCCTGGTCCATGGCCCAATGCTCAGTTACTGAGCCATGCCAATGGGCAGTCTGGTGACTTTTAAAAGGGAAGGGCTAGGGCCGAAACCGGTTTGGCTCAGTGGATAGAGCGTCGGCCTGTGGACTGAAAGGTTCCGGGTTCGATTCCAGTCAAGGGCATGTACCATGGTTGCGGGCATGTCCCCAGTAGGGGGTGTGCAAGAGGCAGCTGGTCGATGATTCTCTCTCATCGATGTTTCTAACTGTCTATCCCTCTCTCTTCCTCTCTGTAAAAAGCCAATAAAATATATTTAAAAAACAAACAAACAGGTGAAATATATTAAATAAAAAAAAAAAAAAGGGAAGGGCTAGGGACAGAGAAGCACAGATCAGAATCTTACAGGAAGGGAGAGGATTTTAAAACTATTCAGGGTGGGGCAAAAGGAGGATTCCAGTTGTTTGTATTAAAAAATAATACAATAATTTACAAATAATAATACATTAATAAATTCTGTGTTGTGCACACTCACAACTGTAAACCTACTTTGCCCCACTCTGTGCTCGCCCTCTCCTTCTGAGCAGATGGAATAGGTGGACTTTGCCCTCCTCTTTCTACTCAGTACAATTGACATCCTGGTCATTGTGAAACAAACATAAGACTCGGAAAAATGGAGAAGAGAAGGCAGGCTGGTTGGGAACCTCAACACCCGAGGAATGACAGACACGGTGGCAAGGTCCTTGGATTTCTTTGTGCCTAATAAGTCCCAGAATCGGAGCCAATAGAGCCACGGAGTGCAGACAAAAGACTATTAGTCTGTGCTCTGAAATATCAGCGTGTCCTGGAACAGTCCTGGGGAAAGTCTTTCAGCTTTTATTTTCTCACGCCAAAGCCAGTTACTTATTTTTCCTTCAATTTTTTTTTGTGGTAAAACACACATAATATTGACCATCCTATTTTTAAGTGTACACTTCAGTGTTACAATCCCCGCTTATCTGCAGGGGATACGGTCCAAGACCCTCAGTGGGTGCCTGAAGTCACAGACAGACAGAGTACTGAGACCTAAAGACACTACGTTTCTCCTATGCATACATACCTATAATAACATTTAATTTATAAATTAGGAACAGCAAGAGGTTAGCAATAACTAGCAATAAAACAGAACAATCATAACAGTAGACTGTAATAAAAGTTATGTGAATGTGGTCTCTCTCTCTCTCTCTCAATATCTATTGTATTATATTCATCTTTTCGTTTCAAACTTTAAAGGAAGGACTTTATGCTTCTCTTTGGCATATATGAATTGCCAGCATCCTTCCTCTTGCACTTGGGGGCCATTATTAAGTGAAGTAACAACCAGCAAAGAGAACGTCGATCCCCAATATCTGGAGGACGGGGTCCTTTTGCACACCCTGGCCCCTGAAGGCTATGTGTAAGCCGCTCCAGGAACAGGTGCACGCCGCCTCCCAGGGGCTCCGGGTAAGGGACTGGCAGCCACCACGGAGCTAAGAGCTGCAATTGACCAAAACTCACTGCCATTTACCATTCAAGTCTTCCCCTGGGACTTGCAAGCCTTCGATAAGGCTCCAAAGGTCCAAATGGTTATATCAGACACAGCCTGGCAGTGCAGGTGTCATGTGGGGAGACAGATTCCTGGTTCTTCCTACACCCTGCCACCTTCCTGGAATCCCTTCCCCAAAGCTGGGTTTTGTAATCAACTTGATCACCAGTGGATTTTCCGAGCCATTTTCTCTTTTTCCAGTGGCTGCTGTTTGCTTTCTTGGTGGAAATTCACTCTTCCCCTGGTTTCTACAGCACCATTTTACTTCAATTTTACTCCAATCTTAGGACTTGTCTCGGCTCCTCTTTGTCTCTTGACCCCCAACTCCAAGACATCCTGGGCCTCTGTTCTCTCCACACTGTCCCTTGGCGACTTCATCCAGTTTTTCCACAGCTGGTCATCTCCAAGGCTGGCCACCACCGTCCTTCCCTGTCCACACGTGCGTGTGCTCACAAAGAGAATTTCTCCTTTGCTTGCAAATCCGTTTCGCTGGCACTGTTCTTGGGCCATCTGCCAGCTTCCCTGGGATCTTCCAGGATCTTATCAAAAGAAAGTTATTAAATTTCAGACTTACCTGAAATTGACTTTCACATATAAGTTCTCAAACAAAAGATATGTTGTGACAGTAAGTTTGAAAGGTTATTTGAAAAGTTCACTTGGGGCTATCTGATGCTATGAATAACTCATCCTGGAATGGCTCATCTTCAAGGTGATTAGACATCTCTTCAGTGAAGTTGACTTTTAAGAAAGTCATGTGAGCCCTAGCCAGTTTGGCTCAATAGGTAGAGCATCGGCCTGCAGACCAAAGGGTCTCAGGTTCAATTCCGGTTAAGAACATACACTTCAGTTGCAGGCTCCTCCCCAGTCCAGGCCCTAGTCGAGTGCAAGAAGCAACCAATCAATGTGTTTCTCTCACAACGATATTTCTCTCTGTCTTCCCCTCTGTCTTCCACTCTCTCTAAAATTCAATGGAAAAACATTCTTGGGTGAGGATTAAAAAAAAAGAAAACCATGTGAAAACCAGTGGGATACTCCAGAGAAAACGATCATAACTTTCATTTAATATAGTAAACACCTCATTAAAAGTGCCAGTTTGCCCTGGATGGTTTAGCTCGGTGGATAGAGTGTCAGCCTGCAGACTGAGAAGGGTCCTGGGTTTGATTCTGGTCAAGGGCACGTACCTGGGTTGTGGGCTTGATCCCCAGTGGGGGACATGCAGAAGGCAGTCAATCAGTGATTTTCTCTCATCATTGATGTTTCTATCACTCTTTCCCTCTTTCTTCCTTTATAAAATATATAAAGTGCCAGTTAGCCTCCTGTCACCCTTCTGCCCTGGCTCATTCCCCATCCCTACTCTAAGTTTCACTATTTACAAACACCAGGCTGTTCATCAATTTGCAAAAAGTTCAGAGTGGAGGTTGCAAATTAAGGCAACAAATCAAACAATCCATTTGTTTCGCAGCCATAGCAACTGGAACGAAAGCCTGAAGAACCAATCAGACAAATCCAGGCTGTTAGGCATTCTTCAAAACCAGGACACGAAACTCTTCAGAAGTCAAAATCATTATCGGTCCCCGACTGGGCTCGTGACCACCTGTGGGGACCGGGGATGGAACAAACCACTTCCTCGAGGAGCCACACAAACCACACAAACCGGGTGGCCCCAAGAGACCTGGTGAGGGCTGAGGAGTCTCAGAACGGGCTCCTGGCTGGGGCAGTGAAAACCCCTGCCACAGGTTTTAGGCTGGTCAGCCCTGAGCTGGCACGGCGCGGTCTGAGGTCAGTGACACGTGTACCATGTGTTCATGATGACATACGGTCCCCACCCCGAGGGGACTGCAGTTCTGAGTGACACCTCAGGCCCCAGCACCAACTTCCTGGAAACAGGGAAGCTCTAAAGGATACGCTGCCCATTCACCTCAATGGAAACAAAGGTGCCCCCCACCCCCGCCCCATCTATCAAGGAAAACCTCCCGGAAAAGATTAATCTTCTGATTCTGAGGGAGGAGTCACCCAGAGCCAGGAGTCTGCCAGACCCACTGCTTCGCGCTGGAAGGGGACTCGAAGAGTCAACCACACCAGGGCCTCCTACTGTTGTCAAGGCAACCAGAGCTCCCAGCTCTCACAGGGGAGTCTCCAGGCACTCACTTGCCCCCCGATTCTTTTTGTTTTAAGCCATTCTTTGAAAACAAAAACCATAAAAATATATATTCCTATTCCTAGCACCCTCATGGTTTCTCTTAGTTTAATCCTTTGTCAGACACCTAATCCTCCATGTAATTAAAATGCCAAGGTAGCAAGAACTTGAAGCAATAATACCTTTCCCTTTGTGATGATACAAATCACGAAAATCATACGAATCATGAAAGGAAATTCATGCAGGAATGGTCCAAACAGCTTGTGTATTTTGGATGACAAGAGTACAATTCCCAAACCATGATAACAACACGGGGTGGGGAGGAGGAGACTTAGAAAAGACCAGCAAAAGTGCAGGCAAACCAACCGCTGGTAGAAAGAAATACTTATAAGACACCCAGGGAACTTTGCAAAATGACTACCATTCTGTGATGTTATATGGTATGATCATTAATTGCTTTAGCTTAATAGCATTGTGACGAAGGAAGGAAAAGAGGGAGGGAAGAAAGGAGAGAGGGAAGGGAAAGTGAAGAAGGGGAAGGGAGGGAGGAGGGAAAGAGGGAGGGAGAGGATCGCACCAGCACTGGGAACAACACACAGGCCCATCAACATGCCAGAAATGTCAAGGAATTTTGGCAGATGGGACTAGATTGAAGAAAAATACCATAAGCCAAACAGCATCTCCCCTTCTTAAGAACAGGTTGGGTTGTTGGAAAGAACAGCTCTGGAACCCCTGTGCCAAAGCGCAAGGTGCAGAGGAGACAGCGGGCTCTGGGCAGACGGAGAGCCCACGACCTGGACACCCCTGGCTGCAGGGGCTCAGTAGCACTTCAAGTAGTCACGGTCCGGGGGATCTGTGATGCCACCACTCACTTCCGGGTAAAGAGCAAACCAAAGAGAATGATGCACCAGGAGAAGGGATTCCCCAACCCAGCAAATATAAGTGTAGAGACGACAACATGCTGAGGATAAATGGATAGAGCCCACTTAGGAAACAGGGGAAACCCACCAGGGTCTACAAAAAAGATTTGGAAACAAACAAGAACACGGCATCCAAACTCATGAAAAAGATTATGAGCCTGGCCAGTATGGCTCAGTGGTTGAGCATCAACCTATGAACCAGGAGGGTCATGGTTCGATTCCCGGTCAGGGCACATGCCTGGGTTGCAAGCTCGATCCCCAGTGTGGGGTGTGCAGGAGGCAACAGATCAATGATATTCTCACATCATTGATGATTTTTATCTCTCTTTCCCTCTCCCTGCCTCTTTGAAATCAATGGAAATAGTTTTTTAGAAAAGTATCCACAAGGCAGTAGAAAGATCACTGAATTACAAAGAAACAAGTGGGGCTGGCCTCAGACTTCTCCATCAAATCTATACATGTGATTAAATTACAGAACAATAACTACTACAGCCACACATACACACGTACACACACACACACACACACACACACACACGTACACAATGCTTACATAAAACAACTGTGAAACCTGAACAAGGTTTGCACTTCAGTTAACAGTACTACACGGTGTCGATGTCTTGGTTTTGATATTAGTCTGAAGTTATGTAAAATGTTATCACTGAGGGAAGCTGGGGAAGGGTACATGTCTCTGTACCGTCTTGGCAACTTCCTGTGACTCGATAATTTATTTGTGACAGAATCGTAACAGGTTCTTGTAAACCTCAATTCCAAACTTGTAACAAAAGGTAAATAAATCAACTTAACACCTAATCACCTAAAAGGACCGGACGGGTGGATGCTTAATCACTTCCACATCGATCCCAGCAGTCGTGTTCAGCTATCACTGAGAACAGCAGAATTCCCGCACCGAGCTGCCACCACACAACTAGGCCGACTGAAGCTTAAGGAAGAAGTCAACGCTCTTAGCTTAATCTCATAGAAAGTGACTTCTTTGCAGACAAATTACCCACTGGGGATATTTTTCATTTGTGGAGACCTGCTCTGCCTCCCTCCCTTCCCTCCTCCTAACCCAAAGAGGCAGCATGTGAAGCAACTGTCATGGTCCCCAGGCAATTGGGACCTTCAGGACAGCGAAGACCTTCCAGCCCAGCTGACGAGGTTCAGCGGTTGAGCATCATGGACCCATGAACCAGGCCATGGTTCGATTCCCAGTCAGAGCAGCAAATCAATGGTTCTCTCTCATGACTGATATTTCTCTCCCTCTCCCTTCCTCTCTGAAACCAATAAAAACATATTTAAAAAATAAATACACAAAGACCTTCCGGAAGAGGGCCCACTTACCCTGTCCCAGCTGAAACACAGGCCCAGGCGGTCCAGCTGCTTCCGCATGTACTTAATGTTGCTGTGAAATAGAGGGAAGGAGGTTTGGGCTTAGAGAGGGAAAGCCGTAAACAAACTAGACTGAGAATGGGAAGGGAAAGGGGAAAGCCTGGATTTATTGCAAAGGGCTCTAAGTGTCGTTTTGCCCTGGCCTCCAAAATATCACTAAGTGCCCTAACCAGTTAGGCTCAGTGGGTAGAGCATCAGCCTGCGGACTGGAAGGTCCCAGGTTCGATTCCGGTCAAGGCATGTACCTTGATTGCAGGCACAACCCCACTGTGGGGTGTGCAGGAGGCAGCTGATCGATGTTTCTCTCTCATTGATGTTTCTGGCTCTCTACTCCTCTCCCTTCCTCTCTGTAAAAGATCAATAAGATATATTTAAAAATATATATATCACTAAGAATCGATGAAAATGCCAGCATATTGAAAGATACTGACTCTTTGGACTCACACAGGATCTACTAGAAACCACAAAGGTTTTGGCCCTGGGATGGGCCCTTGATCTGGCCACTCAGGTGGGCAACCCCTTTTCTGCGGGCACTTCTGGCCCATCCACCTGGGGCGGGCAAAAGTAGTATGAAAAACACGGAGTTTATGCTTGCATTACTAATTATTAATTATTGTATTATTTTCCATACAGACACTGTAAACCTACTTTTGCCCCACCCTATATGTCTGTAGTCTGCACGGAGTTAAGCCAGGCAATTGGCATAAAATCCGCTGAAGAGAAAAAAACCTTAACATATAAACTGTGGGAATCCCCATACATGGGTGTTTGAATGTCTATAAAAACACCTTTTGAGTCCTAACCAGTTTGGCTCAGTGGATAAAGCGACAGCCTGCGGATTCAAAGATCCCAGGTTCGATTCCGGTCAAGGGCATGTTCCTTGGTTGCAGGCACATACCCAGTAGGGGGTGTGCAGGAGGCAGCTGATCAATGTTTCTTTCTCATCAATATTTCTAACTCTCTTTCTCTGTAAAAAATCAATAAAATATATTTTAAAAAAACAACAACTAAAAGCACCACACACCTTTGTGTCCAACTGTCTGGATGCAGATTCCTCTCGATGGCGGCGTTCTCAGCAGGCAGTCCGAACGCATCCCACCCCATGGGGTTGATGACCTAGGACCAGAAGGGAAGCGTCAGGCATGGCGGACGGTGAAGACCTAGATCGGTGTCCCCTCTGGGTGATGAGCAGGCATTCTCTTCTACTGACATGCCTGTCCCTTCCTGCTTGAGTTCAAAATGTGCTCTGGGAAGCCCGCTAGCCACCTCTGACATAGCGAGGATTTAGCAGGTTACACACTGGGGCATGTATGGGAGGTGACTCTGCGGCAGTGTTTTCATTACTGCATCTCAGGGTTGTTGGCCAGGATAATCTCTCTCTCTCCTCTCTCCTCTCTCCTCTCTCCTCTCTCCTCTCTCCTCTCTCCTCTCTCCTCTCTCCTCTCTCCTCTCTCCTCTCTCCTCTCTCCTCTCTCCTCTCTCCTCTCTCCTCTCTCCTCTCTCCTCTCTCCTCTCTCCTCTCTCCTCTCTCCTCTCTCCTCTCTCCTCTCTCCTCTCTCCTCTCTCCTCTCTCCTCTCTCCTCTCTCCTCTCTCCTCTCTCCTCTCTCCTCTCTCCTCTCTCCTCTCTCCTCTCTCCTCTCTCCTCTCTCCTCTCTCCTCTCTCCTCTCTCCTCTCTCCTCTCTCCTCTCTCCTCTCTCCTCTCTCCTCTCTCCTCTCTCCTCTCTCCTCTCTCCTCTCTCCTCTCTCCTCTCTCCTCTCTCCTCTCTCCTCTCTCCTCTCTCCTCTCTCCTCTCTCCTCTCTCCTCTCTCCTCTCTCCTCTCTCTTCTCTTCTCTCTCTCTCTCTCTCTCTCTCTCTCTCTCTCTCTTCCACTCTCTCTGAAAAGCAATGAAAAATCCTCAGGTGAGGATTAACAAAAAAAAAGAAAAAGTCCTAGCAGCTGAAATCAGCAAATCTAGAAAACAAACTTCCAGAGTGTGAAAAATCATTTCTAGCTCTTCTTCTAACCAATGCTCTAAGAATTTAAAACTGAGAAGCCAAGCGGACAGCACAGCAGCCAGAAGTTGAGAAGAGCAGGCTGCTGCCACTGCCTCTGGCCGGGAGGCTGGAGGGGGAGCAGAGTTATCGGAGCTCAAAGGCCCGGAGCGGCCGCAGCAGCTGAAATAGGCAGGCCTTCCCGGACGGAATTGGACTAATGACGGAGGCACTACCCAGGCCAGAAAGCAATTCCCTCCCTGGCTTCTCCTTTCCTCCAGCCCCTCCTAAGGCCAGAATTTCTTATTGCCTGAAACCGGCCAGAAGCCAGCTGACACCAGAGCCTGGTAAAGCATGGCTTAAGGGGTCTGCCCTTCTGCCGTTCAAAGCAAAGCAGGGGAGGGTCTGACAGCAAACTGGCCAAGGACCAGCACAGGAACACCAGGACTGCACAGTCTCCCAGGACTTGAGAGACATCCAAGAGGAATCGAACCAGTTACTGATGAAGGGACGGAGCCCTGGCAGGTCAGACCAGAGCTGACCAGGAGAGGAGGCCTGGGAGTGGGTCTAGGCCAGCCTCTGGTGTGGACACAGTCACATGATCGCGGCTCACCTTCCTGCCTCCCTCCAGGAAGAGCCACCAGCATCTCAGGGTTGTCGGGCAGGATGGACAGCAAGGTGGCCAGGAGAAGGGACACAGGAGACAGCACAGCTACACATGACAATGGAAGACAAGGCTCTGGAGAGATGGACTGGAAAGCATCGGGGATTACTGCCCAGAAGGGCCTGGTGAGGCAGGGGGTGGCCAAAGGAGACCGCGGTCTTTCACATGCATATGTATTTTCACGGGGGAATATGGAACTCTATGCTCGATTTTAAAATACTTTTCTTTCAAAAGGAAAAAAAAACAAACAACAACAATCAAAAGTACAGTTCTTGTGTGGTCAGGGTGGCTCAGTGGTTGAGCATAGGCCATCTCTCCCTGTCATCGTAAAACGACACTTGAGATTGGAAATCAACTCGGCTTCTAATTGACAGCAACCATGGTTACTGCTTCTCAAAAACACTGCTATTTCCAGAGAGTGCCACGGTTTCTCTGGAGTAGGTGCAATCGTTTATGTCTAAGAAATTCGAAACACAATATTTCCTTTTGTTTAGCAAATGTAATAACCCACTGCAATTATAGATTGGGGATCAAATTCAGGCCAATACTTCAGGGCAAAGAGCATCCGAGTAACAGCACGGAGGCCCAAGCAGGAGACCTCCCCTGAGGAAGCCAGGAATGTGATAGGCCAAGATCTGCCAGTTCCCAGTCAAGACCCTGGACCAGCAATTCATTCTCTCCCTCAAATTGTATCTGAGAGGATAAGCTCTACTTCCAGACATTGCACATTTGAAAACTCAGGGCCTAGTTGTGTGCAGAGGGACAAACTGGTAACGGATGAAACACACACTGAGTGGCCAGACTGTTATGATCTCTGAACGCATAATAATATGGCTACTGCGTGTGTGTGTGTGTGTGTGTGTGTGTGTGTGTGTGTGTGTGTTTTAGAGGCCCGGTGCACGAATTCGTGTATGGGTGGTGTTTGGCCAGCCTGGCCAGGGGGAGGGGACATGGGCGGTTGGCTGGCCTGCCTGTACTCCTGGTTGAGGGGACAATTTGCATATTAGCCTTTTATTATATAGGATATACACTGAGTGGCCAGATTATTATACGTTCAGAGATCATAATAATCTAGCCACTCAGTATATATTATGATTCATGTGCTAAGACCTCCCCTCACTTCCTGATAGTCGCAGGTGACTACGTCTGGTCACACAGCTGCCAGATATCTCCATGTCTTTCCTCTTCCTCAGGGAACAGCATAAAGGCTGGAACAGAAAACTCGGCTGGGGCAGTGCCCGGAGGCTTTCTGCCTGAGACAAATTAGCCCAAGTCTGTGAGGAGACTTGGCATGTTGATGCTAATCAGCCGATGCTTTAATCTGGCCCAGAAGGTGCTGGGGAGACCAGCCGAGGTGGGAGGAGGGTAATTTTATTTTCCAACCATCTGTGCATACAACAGATGAAAACACAACAAAATCACCATATGGAGCTGAGCTGTAAATGTGTCATCAGACACTGCGGGTTTATGGAGACGGACGGCGGAGCAGCCCTCCTTGCCGATTCCTGACTGAGGGTGACTGATCTCTGGCTAAGAGCAGCCCCTGCTCCACAGCCACCCCTCAGCACCACCTATTAGTGCTCCTATTCATTGGGTTCCACGGGAAAACTGCACAGGAGTTTTTAAAGGGTTTTCTCATTGATTATCTCACAGGAGCTGTGCAACCAATCTGAGGTGGGAGGCGGTCAGCCACTCTTGTTGACTAAAGCCCCTGATGCCTGACCGATTCGTCACCCTCAAGCCCCCGAGCTTCCATTTGTGAAGGCCACACGTGCTCTACTTGTGTGTCCACCGTCTGGCCAGCTGTTTGTGACTTCAGTTTCCACAAAGGAGCAGTGACACCCTAGCCCAGTAGTAGGCAAACTCATCAGTCCACAGAGCCAAATATCAACAGGACAACGATTGACATTTCTTTGGAGAGCCAAATTTTTAAAACTTAAACTTCTTCTACTGCCACTTCTTCAAAATAGACTCGCCCAGACCGTGGTATTTTGTGGAAGAGCCCCACTCACAAGGCCAAAGAGCCTCAGTTTGCCAACCACAGCCCTAGCCAATTTGGCTCAGTGGACAGAGCGTCGGCCGGCAGACTAAAAGGTCCTGGGTTCGATTCCGGTCAAGGGCATGTACCTCAGTTGCAGGCTTGATCTCTGGCCCTGGTGGGGGTATGTGCAGGAGGCAAGCAACCGATGTTTCTCTCTCATATCGATGTTTCTCTCTGTCTCTCCCCGCTCCTTTCCACTCTCTAAAAATGAATGGAAAAATATTCTCGGATGAAGATTAGTAAAAAAACAAAAACAAACAGAACAGTGGCAGTCCTGGCTTTGGGGCACATCTCCAGGAGCTACAAGAGCACAGGGACCACAGAGATCAGTTACACTCTTGGTTCAACTCTCCTTTGCACAACTTACTTGCTATTATAGAAAAAAAAAAACAAAGTAAAAGCGAACTTGAACTTTCCAATCATCGTTTTCGCCCATTCTCAATCTCCAAGTACAACCTGTGGTCTGGGCGGCTCAAAGGCAAGGGGGATGAATCAAAAATCCTGACTATACAAAGAAGTCATACGGAGCCATAGGAAAAAGACACCCACGTTGGCAAAGAATGCGAACAAGCCAATCAGAGAAGAGGAAAGTTAAATAGACCTGAAAATCTCTCAGCTTCACCAGGACGGCACCCAGGAAAATGGAAATTAAAAGCACAATCAGATGGTATCATTTGCTGAATACCAAATCAGCAAGACTAAAAAACCCAGCATTACTAAGTGATGGCAAGGATGTGAGTTAGTGAGAAATGTCATGCGCTGTCATTCACTGCTGGCAGATTTCATCGGCACCAACACTTTAGACAGCGATTGGACGAGGTGACCCAGCATGATAAACATTCTCAGCAAGCTAGGAATAAGGGGGGACTTCCTCTCCTTGATAGAGACGCAAAGACAAAGTGGAGCAGAACAAACGTGTGGAAGAAGCCAAGATGCAGCAGAGAGACCTGGAGAGCGGGGTCTCACGCCAAGAGAGCCGTGTCTCCAGGAGGCGGGAACAGTAAGGCATTTCAGGGACAGTCACACCCACAGAAGTCCCCGGTGACCCTGGACGGAGCAGACTTGGTGCACGGGTCACTCCTGTATGTTTTACTTCCCATAATGCTGTTCTTAGTGTGCCTGAACAAAACAAATCAACCAACAAATGAACAAGTTACGGAGAAAGGCAGAGCTTGCTGAACTTTCCTTGGGCCTATTGACTAATTTGAACCCAAGCTCCAATACAGTTGAGCACTGAACAATGTGGATTTGAACTGCGAAGGTCCACTTATACACAGACTTTTTTTTTCCAATAAATATAACAGTCAGCCTCCACCCCATATTCCTGGGTTCTGCATCTATGGATTCAAACCAACTGCAATGCAGAGGGTTGACTAGGATTTATTGAAGGGACTTGAGCATCTGTGGGTTTCAGTATCGATGGGGGTCCTGGGACCAATCCTCTACACATGCCGAGGGAGGATTGTAGTTTAGTTTTTGGGAGGCTTAACAGCTATGCTATGATTTTCAACCGCACTGGGCACATGGGGTAGCCCCTAATTCCCGTGTTGTTCAAGAGTTTGTATTTAATGCAGCAGAAAGCCCAGTGGTTAGAATAAAGCTGGTATTAATGACTATTTATTTAAAGAATTAATCATACATGTGTCAGACCCAATTATTCTAGGTTAGATATTCCTTCCCTCCTTAGTATGAGGATCATTGAACTTGACCTGAAACCAATCCTGTGTGCGCGCGCGCTCGCGCGCGCGCGCGCTCTCTCTCTCTCTCTCTCGACTTGACATTGGGAAAGAAGGATTTTAAAACAACAGGAAACTCAACAGGCTTTCACACTGTTGGCAATTTTTTTTTTTTTCACTGAGATTTCTGTTTCTCTTTTGCCATATCATTTAAAAATGGCAGGACAAATTTTCACCAAATCTGGCAGTAACGTTTGGAATGATGTGACTTAAACATGAGCTCTGAAAATTAACAAGAAATTAATTTCAGGGAAACCTGGAGGATGGATAACCCCCCAAAGAGAGCTTACCATCTGAAATGGAAGAACAAAGAGAACCCTAGGCGCCTGCTGATCACACAGACCAAGACACCGTAAACCACATGACAAACAGTGGTTTCAGGCCCCGACCCAGCCGTAGGGTAACCCAGAATAAACCAGATCCGGATAAATAATTATCACAGCTGCCACCTATTAAGGGATGAATATGTGCCAGACACATGCACTAACTCATTTAACCTGCACAACAACCCGCTGCGGGAGGAACCACTGTTACCCGTGTTGCAAAGATGCGGGAAGTGGGATTCGGAGACATGAAATGACTTGTGCAGGGTCACTCAGCCGGAAAGTGGGGGGACGGGGTTCAAACCTGGGAGTCCAACTCCTGAGCCAGCCTGACCTTGGGCCTCTGTTTTGTCTTCCGGGCCTGAGCTGCCCACCTGGGTCCTGGGACCTCTAGGCCTGGGGCCCTGCCTGGAACTTTCTCTGTCTCCTCCATCCAAGGAATTAGAGTCCCACCTACACCCTCCTCTACCTGCTAACGGCTTCCCTTTCTTTACCATAAATGTTCAGTTTTGCTACAGAAGCTTCATCTTCAACAATTTGCCTGCATTTGCTAACTGTCTAAAATAACTTCGGTAAGTTAAGAAAAAGAAAAAAATCTAGTTGAAGAATCACAGTTAAATAGAGTTATTCTTCAGGCAAAGGGCCAATTCATTCCGCACCCCCTCTTTCTAATAAACACGGCGGGAAGATGGAGAGCCGTGTCTGGGGGAGGCGGCATCTGGCATAAAGCAGGGAGACAAACACCTGTGGCCGGCTCCACGCATGACACAAATCTCTGCGCTGGACAGGACGACGTGCTTAACTCGTCCGGTGACAAAGAGGCGCTGTAGCCTGACTTCCTTTTTAGGAATCCTTCTTGCTGCCAGTGTCAGGTCGGCATAAATTTCCAAACCAACTGTGACGAGGGAGCACTCATCTTTCTAAGAGGAAATCTTTACGAAGGACTGGGGGGCGGCGGGCCTCATTTGTTACTGTGGTAAACACACGATGGGCAAAGGTGACCAGCGGGCGGGCTCTCGGGCGCTGCTGTGAGCCCATTCCAGCCACCACAGGCAGCGCCATGTTTACCGTTACCGCCACATGCCGGGTAGGTGCCAGGTGCTTCACCGCCACCCCCTTTGAATCCTTGTAACCATGCCAACGGGCAGGTGCTAGGTGATCTCCACTTTACAAATGAGAGGACACCGGGTTTCAGAGAAGGTAATTAAATGACTGGTCAAAGGTCCATGTTCGGAAGTGATCAGAGCTGGCCTTCGAGTCCTGGCCATCTGGCTCAGAGGTCCTTGCTCGCAGCCCTTCATCCATCCCGCCCCTCTGTAATTAACCAAGGTGCTACGATGATTCCCACCTCATGTCAGCAAAGAGCAGGAGCAGGCTCTGGGCTGCCTGGCAGTGGTGAGAAGGGGGCTGACCCACAGCAGCCAACAAGTTTCTTCCTTCTCCTCCTCTTCCTCCCTCCCGGCAAACTTCACCGCATCCCCCAGATCTGTCAGATGGTCCCTCTGTAGTGGCGCCCCTCCCAACCCCTGCAGAGCTGTTGCTCCCCAAATGTCTTTTCCTTACAAAAACGTATCCCAGTATGTGTTTCACCCCACCAGACGGCGAACCCCTTCCTGGGGAGATAGCATGTGTTACCCACATTTGTGGCTCCCTCACTCCATCCCCACCCCATCCCCATCCTTAGCACAGCGCCTAACACCCAGCTAATCTAGATGCTTTGTTATGATAACTTCCCGTTCATAAAAGGAAACACTGTTATGTTTATCTTCAAAGCGAACCTCATCCTAACGGAGCGGTTTTCTGCATTCGCCCTGAACACACGTTCCAGCACCACCCTTACCTGCATCCCTCTCATCCTCTGGAAGCGGGCGATGGTGTCGCTGATGGTGTACACGCGCACGTGGCCCATGTGCAGCTTGCCCGAGGGGTAGGGGAACATGGAGAGCACATAGAACTTGGGCTTTGATTTCTAGGAAAGGAAGGAGAAGGATGAGGATTATTTATTAAGCACTTCCTGGGGACCTGCTTGCACATGACAGTGGGCACTTTCCTCAAGGAAACTGTTTAACACTATAAAATGTCCGGCCAAAACCGATTTGGCTCAGTGGATAGAGCGTCGACACCTGCGGATTGAAAGGTCCTGGGTTCGATTCCAGTCAAGGGCATGTACCTTGGTTGCGGGCACATCCCCAAGAGGCAGCTGATCGATGATTCTCTCTCATCGATGTTTCTAACTCTATATCCCTCTCTCTTCCTCTCTGTAAAAAATCAGTAAGATATATTTAAAAAACACACACACACACACAAAAAAAACCCGTGTCCATTAGAAAATGCCGTTCCTATAATAGAAATGGACAAAAATGTCAAAAACCCAAATTCAAAGCGCTGGTTTGAGCTCAAGAATGTCCAAAATGATGCTGAAAGTGCTAATTACTCATCTATAGTTTTAATTTTTTTTTTCTCTCTCTTTTAAAAGCTTATCTTTAAGGCAGCTTCTATCTAAATCTCAGTAAACTGTTTTTTTCCAAATGAAGCTCTAGTGAGTCCCAGATGTGACATCTCTAAACATAGAGCCCTCTGCAACCCTGAGCTGCATTCAGACCTGGGTTAGCAGTAAGATCAGTCTCCAAGGCACCGGTTTGGGTCCTGGGTTTCTCACTGTGTTGGGAGCTTGTTTTATTTAACAGGAAACGCTGAAATGGGAAGAGTGGGGAAAGCTTAGCCCGTGAAGGGAGAAGGCCGTGGCTTCCCGGTGGGATCTGCAGGTGGCCTCAGCTTCCCAAGATGCAGCTTCCCCATGAGAAACACAGGGGACTGGCCGTGCAGCCCAACAGAATGAACACAGGGCGGGAAGTCCTCCTGGGGACGCTGGCTTCTCCCCTCGGTGAAATGGTGAGTGTTGACACAAGTCGGTGCACACGAGGGGATAAGGAAAGGTGGTGGGCATGTAACGATTTCCTTACGGGGCCTGTTGTTGAAGGGCAGGGGCTGGGTTTGATCATCTCCCCCAGGACCCCCCAGCAGAATTAATAACTCTTGGATGTCTGTGGGCCTTTGTGCTCCGGAAGCCTGATGACTGGCCTCTGCAGAGCTCTCCGCAAACTGTCCCCATGATGCAAACTGGCATTTTCCCAGTGAAGTCCTCCGATCCTGCCCAGGTGATGGCACGCTCCCTACCCCCCACCCCCACCCCCGCCCAGCCGTACGCCCTCCCAAGGGGCAGAGGAGCCCCTAGGCAGAAAGGCAGGAACTGCCTCTGCTTAATCACTAAGGGGTGCGACCATCTGATATCACACCATTTCTTCTGCCTTCTGTCTTTCCCTTTCTGTCCTTACTCCCTTCCCAGAGCGCCACTACAGTCCTCTAAGGCTTTGCTTCCCACAAACTAATGAAGACAAATGCAACACAGAATATTCATAACCATTCCTTTGTGATCATGTGGGGGAAGGAGATTCGAATTTTTTTGCTAGTGTTTGCATGCCAACTGTAACCAGAAACCAGATTCTTTCCAATCTCATCTGACCCCTTGCTTTAAACTTCCTTTCAGCCAAGAAGTTAAGACTTTTATTTTATTATTTTTTTAAAATACATTTTATTGATTTTTTACAGAGGAGAGAGAGAGAGAGAGAGAGCTAGAAACATCGATCAGCTGCCTCCTGCACACCTCCTACTGGGGATGTGTCCTCAATCCAGGTACATGCCCCTGACCGGAATCGAACCCGGGACCTTTCAGTCCGCAGGCCGACGCTCTGTCCACTGAGCTAAACCGGTTTTGGCAAGAAGTTAAGACTTTCAACAGAGCCGCTGACACGTGGCAAAATAAACTAGCATGGAACTTTCCTCTCCCTGGCCCTCCTCCAGAAATGACCGATGGGCAGTCAAGTCGAGATGCCTGAAGAAGAAAAGGGGATTAAGGAGCCTGGAGCACCATCTTGAAATGCTGCTGATGTAAGCAGATGGGTGGAAAGCAGCACACGGACAGCGCTCTAGTTGGAAACTGTGGATCCACAGCTCTTAGGAAAACCTCAGGAACGTGGCTGAGGACCGGAGGTTCAAAAGTCAGTGGAGACTCTGCCCTAACTCAGTGGTCAGCTCTATTGACTAATGAGTTTGCCGACCACTGCCCTAACTGGTTTGGCTCAGTGGATAGAGCGTCGGCCTGTGGACTGAAAGGTCCCAGGCTCAATTCTGGTCAGGAGCATGTAGCTTGGTATCCAGTAGGAGGTGTGCAGGAGGCAGCTGATCGATGTTTCTCTCTCACCGATGTTTCTAACTCTCTATCCCTCTCCCTTCCTCAATAAATTTTTTTTAAAAAATTACCGTCTTTAAGAAGAAAAGTGACAGATAATCCTCTCAGCTCGTAAACAAGGCTCTCAAAGGAGGAACAAGACCTCTGGAAATAAGCAAACTATCCTTCCTACTCATTTTTAGGGAATGTGTTCAAGAGCTGTTAAAGACTTCTTTCTTTATTTTTTTAAAATATATTTTTATTGATTTCGGAGAGGAAGGGAGAAGGAGAGATAGAAACATCAATGATAAGAGAGAATTACTGATCAGCTGCCTCCTGCATCCCCCACCGGAGATAAAGCCTGCAACCTGGGCATGTGCCCTGACCAGGAATTGAACTGTGACCTTATAGTTCATAGGTCAACACTCAACCACTGAGCCACACTGGCTGGGCTAAAGTTCTTGGGACCCGAAAAAAACACACAAGAAAACCATTGCTATAAAATATTTCTAGTTTTTCATGGTGAAGTTTTTACATTAAACCTGTTTTTCTTTTATTATCATCACCTTGTTTTTATTATAGTAATATATTTGATTTTATGTTTAACAATCAATCTTGCCCCAAACATTTTTCACATATAACTTCTTCATTAGCATCTCTTTTTTGTATGTTTGTTTAAACAAAGCTTAAATTTATGTAAAAACGAGTGATTCATTATACAGTAGCTAAGCCCAACACCAAAACTGAGTTTATAGAAGATATATAGAAAAGCACTGCAAGCAAAAGCTTTTAATATTCATGGATATTTTTATTGCAGCAAAGGTACTCAGCTTCTGCCTGCCCTGCCTTTCGCTTTCTGTGTGAATTAAGTCATTTTCTTCTGTGACAAAGAAATGCAGTCTAACCTCTGTGGGTGGGAAGAAGAGAAGGAATTATGGGAGTTTATGTTATAACCAGGCAGGAATGTAATTGAAAGGGAAATTTTCATAATTATATAAAAGTTAAGACTTTAAACCTTTAAAGGAAATTAAGATTTTAAGCAATAAGGAAAAGACGGTGTTTATAAATAGGTCCTATTCTTTTTGCCAGCTTCTCACATCAGGAGAGAGATAATTTCGGTCTCTTTATAGACCTGGCTCGGAGCTGGGAGGAAAGGAGGATGGCAGAGAGAAGGAGCACTCAACAGAAACCTGGAGCCCTAGTTCTGGTCCCCGCTTTGCCACTGGCTGGGAGACCTTAGGCCAATTCCTTTCTCTTTCTGGGCTCAGTTTACAATCTGTAAATCAAAGGTGAGCTCAGTGGTTAGAACACGGGACCTTGGATCCAAGGGGGGGGTGGGGTAGGGAAAACTCGGGTTTGAACTCCTGGTCAAGGGCATGCACCTCAGTTACAGGTTCCCCAGCATGTTGGAGGCAGCCAATCAATGTGTGTGTGTGTGTCTCTCCCTCTCCTCCTTCCCTTCCACTCTCTCTAGAAATCAATGGGAAAAATATCCTTGGGTCCGGCTGGCATGGCTCAGTGAACCAAGAGGTCACCTGAGATTCCCAGTCATGGCACATGCCCATTTCTGGGCTCAATCCCCAGTGTGGGATGTGCAGGAGGCAGCAACCAATCAATGATTCTCACTCATCTTTGATGTTTCTATCTCTCTTCCGCTCAGAAATCAGTAAAAATAGGCCGAAGCCGGTTTGGCTCAGTGGTAGAGCGTCGGTCTGCGGACTGAAAGGTCCCGGGTTCGATTCTGGTCAGGGCCATGTACATTGGTTTCTCTCATCGACCTTTCTAGCTCTCTCTCTCTCCCTTCCTCTCTGTAAAAAAATCAATAAAAAAATATTAAAAAAAAAAAAAAGAAAGAAATCAGTAAAAATAGATATATTTTTAAAAGATGACTGGGTCTGAATCCTGGCTCTGCCACAGGTGAGTTGTGCATCTGGACAAATTACCAAACCTCCCTCCGAGCCTCAGTTTCCTTATATCTCCAAGCTGAGGATAATACCTCCCCCAGGGTTATTTCAGGATTAAATGAGAAAATAAATGGACAGATGGTGCCTGACACACAGTAATATGCTTATTAAATGGAAGTTCTTATTAGGATGATGATAATTAGGATGATGATGGCAAAATATTCAACTTCCAGAAAATCATTAGGGTGGGTTTCAACTGTATCTCCGGCTACAGGGCGGTCCCTGCTAAATGCTCCCGAATACGGCATCAGCAGTATTTCAGTTCCTGACGGGACGCACCACACATGTTCTCCCCTTGTACCTTTTATTTACACACACTTCGGGTTGTAAAATGTGTTCAGACACATTTCCCCATTTGATTTTCAAAACAATTCTGTGAGATAAATAATGTGAGGAATGTGAGGATCAAGGTGGTTCATGATGTTGCCAAGTTTGCGTGAATTCTGGGGCAGAGCCAGTCCTTTACTGCGAGGCTCCAGACCCTCGCCAGGTGCTCTCTCCACTGCACCATCCCCCCCGCAAACCCGACAGAGTGCCAGGGCCCATCCACAATATCTCCAAAGCTATTCACCCAATTACTGGAACACTAGAGGCCCAGGGTACGAATTTGTGCACAGGTGGGGTCCGGCAGGGCATATCAGGCTGGGCTGGCCAGGGGGAGGGGCCAGGGAGTGGTTGGCTGGCCAGTTCCACCCCCGATCAAAGTGGGGGGCCAATCGGGGGGTGAGGCCAGTCAGGAGGAGGGGCCACAGGCGGTTGGCCAGCTGGCCTTGTCCCCTGGTCAAACTTCCAGTTGAGGGGACAATTTGCATATTATATAGAATAGTTTATTTTGATCCACTTAATTTTTTAAAAAACCATATGCTTAAGAATGAGATGTCACAAAATCAGTAAACTATAACTTCAACATGTTTGAAAGTCACTAAGTTATAATCTAAACCAAAAGCAGTTTAAGGTCCTTATTTAGAATTAAACTGCACCCTGACCAGCCGGTGTGGCTCAGTGGTTGAGCATCAACCTATGAACCAGGAGGTCATGGTTTGATTCATGGTCAGGGCAGCACATGCCCAAGTTACAGGCTCAATCCTCAGTGTGGGGCGTGTAGGAAGCATCCGACCAATGATTCTCTCTCATCATTGATATTTCTATCCTTCTCTCCCTCTCCTTTCCTCTCTGAAATAAAGAAAAAAAAATATATTTTTTTAATATATTTTATTAATTTTTTACAGAAAGGAAGGAGAGGGATAGAGAGTTACAAACATCGATGAGAGAGAAACATTGATCAGCTGCCTCTTGCACACCCACTCTGAGGATGTGCACGTAACCAAGGTACATGCCTTTGACCAGAATTGAACCTGGGACCTTTCCGTCCGCAGGCCGACGCCCTATCCACTGAGCCAAACCTGCTTCGGCAAGAAAAAAATATTTTTAAGAAAACTAATTAGCCGGGACCGGTTTGGCTCAATGGATAGAGCGTCGGCTTGGGGACTGAAGGGACCCGGGTTTGATTCCGGTCAAGGGCACGTACCTTGGTTGCGGGCACATCTCCAGTAGGGGGTGTGCAGGAGGCAGCTGATCAATGACTCTCTCTCATTGATGTTTCTAACTCTCTATCTCTCTCCCTTCCTCTCTGTACAAAATCAATAAAATATATTTTTAAAAAAAGAAAACTAATTAAACTGCTTCCTGAGATTTGTTTCCAAAATATATTAAGTTAGATTAGTCTGATCATGTTGCCAGGAAGACTTGTCACTTCCTAATGAGTAAGAGTTAGGCTTGCATTGCACATATACACATTACCTTCAAACCTTCCTTTTGTCATTTCACTTGTTAAATGCTATGCCTTTCTCAACGTCAGACTTTCTCGCCAGAGGTAATGGCTAACGCATCCGAGCCTGGTACCCAGCAGGCTGGCCTCCCAGAGAAGCAGCCAGCCTCCGGCTCCAGCCAAGCACTCCAGACAATTAATTCAGGTAGAGCCTGGGCTGGTGCATCTGGACCAGAAGCCCGAGGTCCACTAACTCATACGGCTGCTAATGCCAGGTCAGGCCCCAGCCCCAGGTCATACCAGGGAAGGGCTGGCACCTCCCAAACCATGGTGCTGAGGTGACAGAACAGGGTTGGCGGCCACGGCCTTGCCAGGGGAGGGGAAGGCACTTTAAAGTTCCTTGGCTGAGGGGCCCAGGGGCCACTTCTGGAGTCTCATGTCTGGCCCTGCCAGAACCCTGTGTGCTGCCCCACTCTGCAACGGGCCAGGAGGAACCTGGCGCCTGCTATGGCTCCTGTCTTGACGAGTTTCCAGTAAATGCTGCTCCAGAATGCCTGCTGCGGTGCTGTCTGCGTGTACCTGCGTGCACACGCACCACACTGAGTCTCTTCTAAGCACTTACATCTACCCTCACAAGCGTCCCAGGGAGCAGCGGGCACTGTTACTATCACTGTCCACTTTAGATAAGAAAACGGAAGCACAGAGAGATTCAGTCATTTGCTTCGAGATCACATCTATATAATAAAAGCCTAAGAGACCTTTACAGCGGGACAATCAGAATGACCGGTCGCTATAATGCACACTGACCACCAGGGGGCAGATGCTCAATGCAAGAGCTGCCCCCTGGTGGTCAGTGCGCTCCCACTGGGGGAGGGTCACTCAGCCAGAAACCGGGCTCACGGTTGTTGAGCACAGCGGAGGTGGGAACCTCTCCCGCCTCCACGGCAGTGCTGAGGAGCAGCGAGCGGAGCGGTAAAGAGCAGCGGGCAGGTGAGAAGGCGGTAAGAAGCGAGGGGTCCCAGACTGCGAGAGGGATGTCCGCTGAGGGCTCTCGGACTGCGAGAGGGTGCAGGCTGGGCTGAGGAGCCCCACCCTACTGGTGCACAAATTTTGTGCAACATGCCTCTAGTACTTAATAATTTGAACCGGGGAGTCTAACCTCAGAGTCCAAGCCCTTAACCCCTCTTCTCTACCCTTTGAGAATCGCCCAGGATACTCACATCAGCTTCAGAAGTTTTGGAGGCCTGTTCTTTTATCCGTGAATGCCACCATTTCTCAACGTCCTTTCTTGTCTGCAGCGTATACTCTTTCGTCCACTGGCCCGTGGCACTGTAAATTCCTCTTTTACATCCTGGAATGACTCTCCTTCCCCAACAGAGCACATCTGGCCCTCCCTTTAGCTGCCTTTTCAGAAGAGAGACATAGAAACCCAGTCTCTGCCACGCAGAAGCCATCTTCAGCAGGTGGGAGGCCCTGGAAGAGGGGAGAAAGCACACTGGTGAGCCGCCTGGGGTCCCCTCCTGCGCCTGGCCTTCCACTCAGCACAGCCCAGGGCTCCCTGCCCCCTCGCAGGCTTTCCTCTTACTCTTCGGATGATTTCTCTCCCTGAAAAGGATGCTTTAGAAGTTCAACTGAGCCAAGCACAAATTTTAAAAAACAACAACAACAAAAAAACACGTTTTTATTGATTTCAGAGAGAGGAAGGGAGAGGGAGAGAGAGATACAAATATCAATGATGAGAGAATCATTGATTGGCTGCCTCTTGCACGCCCCCTACTGAGGATGGAGCCCAAAACTCAGGCACCCCTTACCGGGAATCGAACTGCCACCTCCTGGTTCATGGGTCGATGCTCAAGCACTGAGCCACACTGGCCAGGCTAAGCGCAAACTTTTTAAAAAATTAATTTATTTATTTTTAAGCACAAAATTTTTAATGGAAAATATAAAGGTGGTCCGTGCTCCCGAACATCAAAGGTACAACCCTCCCTCCCTCGAGAGTTAAATGGAGCCCCCTGTCTGGGCCAGCTCCTACCACAGTCTCACAGACTGCGTGGGAGGCGGCAGAGCCCTCCCTCCCTTCTCTGTAGGCCAGCCCAGGGTCTGCCCAACAGGCTTCCCCTCCCATCATCCAGGATTCAGAAGAGCTCCAAGCATATCTTAGCTTGGCTTCAGGCTCAAATATCGGAAGAGATCCGAACACAGGCCTTCAAGGAGGACCAGAGACTGAGTGATTATAAGCACTTTTCAAATATTATAGTTCAAGATACTCAGTAGGCTAAACCAGGAAATAACCACTATTTAGAAGACTGCTTATTCACTTAGTTCTTCATTCATTTACCAAATCTGCGTTGAGTGCCACACAGCTCTAGGCACTGGGGACAAACACAAAGTCCCTTCTGTCCTGGCCCTTACACACTGGCAAAGAAACCAACAAACAATATACAATCTGTGTAACAGTGGTTTTTCTGGAATCCAGCCCATAGGTGGGGGCCCATCAGGACATCCAGCTGCAATTCAAAATTCAACTTAAACGTTCAAGTGCTTTTCTCCAAAGCTGAATTCCAGAAATGAACTCATGGAAGATGTTTCATGTTTTATCATGACTCAAAAGGTTGAGGTGACAGTGCATTAGATATTTAAGATGTATGAATAAATAAACTTTCTCCCTTCTTGCCTAGCAGCATTTGAGAAGTATTATAGTATTTTCATAACAGATCTTTCAAAAGAAAGAAAGAAAAAAGAAAGAAAGAGAGGGAGGGAGGGAGAGAAGGAAAGAGGGAGGGAGGGAAGGAGGGAGAGAGGGAGAGGAGGAAAGAAATGACACTCTAAGCTGGTGTTCTTTGATTCTCTCAGAATGGTTCCCATATCTACTAGGATTGGTCCCATTTCACAGAGGTACACGGATGTTGCCAACGGGGTTCATTGCAGGCTCATAAAAGCGAATTTCACACTCACATTAAATGGCATCACAGTGTTGGCATTTTACAAGTTGGTCTGCCAAGGTTCCTGACATACCAGTTCTCACTGTATTTAACACATCTCACTTCTTTGGGGGTGAAATCAGAAAAAGACTGAAAAACAACAACTCCCTATTCATTGGGCTGCCTATTTTAAAGTGAGTAGATGTTGCTATAGATGTAATAGTGAACTATGTGAAATTAGTTGAATATCAGCAATTCCATATGACCAATCTCATATATAAACACTTGGTGCAACTAAAGCAATTGTATTGATTTTTAGGGGTTGGGTGTCTACATAATTAGAACTACCTACAGGATTCATGGGTTTTATGGTTCTCTTGCTAAGCCAGCATTTACATACTGGCTTACATACCTTTGCCAACCAAAGAATGCCAGCTTAAAGAGCGCACACAGAGAGAGGCCTGCCATCTCTCTCCTAGGCTACGTTCCCTAAGAACACAATGGACTGTCCTCTCAAACAGAAACAACGGCAAGGAGCAAATTACAAAAACACAAACTGACTCCAACTGTAGCCTGGCAAGCTTTTGCTTTCAATGATGGTTAGCCATTGTGACAAATGAAACAGCAAAGAATGCAAACAGCTCACCAACAGGAGTAATATGAAGGTCATTCTTCCACTTACAATTCTAATCCTGTCTCTACAACTCACTTATTCTATGGAACCAAATTACAAACAATGCATTTACAAACAAGCTTTCTAGAAACATTTACATAATACCTGGCTCTCTAATAACCTCCAATAACCTTTCCTTTACACAAACCGATAAACTAGAGAATCCTGAAACCGATCTTTAAGAACTTAAAGCTCATAAAGAAAAAAGAACAAGTAGATTACAAAGTGACAGATTATTCAAAGAATGATGGGAAAACTAAAATCAGAGCCCCACCTCAAACATAAGCTAGAGTAAATCCCATATAAATTAAAGGATTTTTTAAAAATACCGTAAGACAAGACAAAAACATAAAGGGTAGGTAAAATATAGGGTTACAGTTGTTCGTATGGAAAGTAATAATAAATAAGAGTAAGCTGTGTCGCATACTCACAACTGTAAACCTACCTTGAGTACTTAGTAATTCTTTACAAGGTGCAATGGAAGAATTCAGAAAGAAAAATATTAATAATCTCTCTAAAAATCTAAACCACTGACCAAAAAAGAAAGCAAAAAATAAGCTGAGAGGAAACTACAAAAGCTGCAGCAAAAAAGCTTACCCTAATCTATAGAGTTCACATGAGAAGAGAGATGGGGGAAGGAGGGAGAGATCAACCAAAGGACTTGTGTGCATGCATATAAGCCTAACCAGTGGTCACGGACAAGGGGCTGGGCATGCGTGGGGAGGCACTGTGTGACCACTGGTTAGGCTTATATGCATGCATGGGATGGGAATCGGGGGATGAGGACCACCTTAGTCAATAAAGAAATTTTTTTTTAAATGAGTAGAGGAAAAAAGAGAAGAGTAAATACAAATGGCTAATAAATATATGAAAAGGATCAACTTTACAACTCATCAAAAATGCCAATTAAAACAACAATGAAATATTTTGCTTATCAGGTTGGCAAAAACCTGTTAAACCAAAAAGTGCGTGGGCAGTGCCCTCGGCGGGCCTGGATCGACAGTGTTTTGGACGGAACAGATGCAGGGATGCCCCTTCTTCCAGCCTCCAGTCACCCTCCTGCGTCTCATCCAGTCACCAACTTCAGAACCACCTCCGGGACCAGCCAACACACCGGTTTTTTTTCTACCTTAACTTTTTATTGCCGAATAACCCTGAGTTCCCAGATTCATCAGAATTATTCCACCGAGGTGGAGGCTGCGGTCAACGGCCTTGCCAGCCCGCACCTGCAGGCCGGGCCTCCTCACCTGCCTCTCTCTGGGCTTCTAGTTCAACCCTGACAACGTGACTCTTGAGGTCCATGTGGCTCTGGAGGGCGTGGGCCACTTCTGTGAGTTGGCGAGAAAGAAGCACGGGGCGCTGAGCATCTCTTAAAGCTGCAAACCAGCGCGGTGGCCGCCTTCTCTTCTAGGACGTGCTGAAGCCTCCCGGGATGAGTGGGCAAAACCCAGGACGCCATGGAAACCGCCCTGGCCTGGCGAGGAACTGAACCAGGCCCTTGAGGAGCTGCAGGCCCTGGGTTCTACCTGCACAGACCCTCATCTCTGCGACTTCCTGAAGACCCACTTCCTGGATGAGGAGGTGCAACTCATCAAGATGGGCGACACCTGACTCACCTCCGCAGGCTGGCCGGCCCCCAGGCTGGGCTGGGCGAGGATCTCTTCAAAAGGCTCACCCTCACGCATGGAGGGCTCACCCTCAGGCATGACGAGGGGCCTTTGGAGCCCAGAGCCCTTTGAGAGGCCCCTCTGCAGCTCCTGGTGTCTGGCTTTTTTTCTGAGCCTCTTACCAAAGCTACCAGCCATTCTTTTAACCATGCTGAAGCCCTCTCCCATGCACTGGACCAAATGAAACAATAAAGCTTTTTGCAGGAAAAAAGAAATGTGCGTGTGGCTCAGTGGTTGAGCATTGACCTATGAACCAGGAGGTCACGGCTCAATTCTCATTCAGGGCACATGCCTGGGTTGTGGACATGAATGGGGCATACAGGAGGCAGCTGATCAATGATTCTCATCACTGATGTTTCTCTTCTCTCCTCTCTCTCCCTCTCTCTCTCTCTCTCTCTCTCTCTCTCTCTCTCTCTCTCTCTCTCTCTCTCGTCTCCCTTCCTCTCTGAAATCAATAAATGTGCATTTTTATACAGTGCTGGTGGGTATGTAAATTGATTCTACCTCCCTGGGGAGCAATACGGGAAAATGTGTTAAGACTCAAAGAAAAGTTCAGGCCTTTGTGTTAGAGGGTCCTCAAGACTCAGCACCTAGTATATACTCAGGGCTATGATTTCTTTTTTAATACTTCGTTTCTCTTCTTTTTAAAAAAAATATATTTTTATTGATTTCAGACAGGAAGAAAGAGGGGGAAAGAGTGAGAAAGAGAAACATCAAGATGAGAAACATTGATCGGCTGCCTCCTGCACACCCCGCACTGGGAATTGAACCCACAGCCCTGACTTGGAACCAGTACTTCCTGGTTCATAGGTTGATGCTCAACCACTGAGCAACACTAGCTGAGCAGGGCTGTGATTTCTTATAGAACTTTCTGGAGCTCAGCCAAGTTCCCTTCCTTTACTTCCCACTCTCCACCAAAGCCCTGATGGGCATTGCCTCCTCCTGACCAGGACAGCCATTTTATTAGAGGACTATGCCCACAGGGGAAGTGTGAAAGGTGTGGCCTGTGTGTTGCATTTACGATCAGCACAGCACCTTTCTTCCTCATCTGTCTTATCCAGTTCTTGACCCAGATGTCTGGAATCTTGTCTCTTCTTCCACCACATCCCGTGATCCTCCCAGCCTCCCTGGGGGCTTAAGGTTCAGTTTTATGAGAATGGTGGGGGTCGTGGCATGTTCCCTTGGAGGGAGATGCCTGAGAACTGGACCCAAACTGACAACCGTTTATGGGCAGAGAAACCTAGAAGAAGACAGGCAAAGCAACAGGACACAGAGGAGAAGCATGTGAGGGCATTTGGGTGCACCCAAAAGGTGTGTGAGCATGCACCTGGGGACATGAACCTTAAGGGACCACGGTTGGAGACCAGATATACTACTATTACTAATAAGGTAGATCTGGGTTTTCGCAGCTACCAGTCTCCTGTGGGAGAATTACTTCGTGTCTGGAACCGCAGCTTCTCCTTAAGATGAGGGGTGAAGCCCAAATGATGGCTGAGCAATGCCCTGTGGGCCAGAGAGGCACGGGATGGCTTTTCGCTGAGTCCAAACAAAGCCCCAGCCCCGGGGCCCAGCCCCAGGGACCGGCTGGGGCGGGAGCGGCGGGGAGGAGCGCAGCCCCGTGCGCACACGTGCGCCGCTCGGGGGAAGGGCCCGGAGCTGCCGGCGGGGCCTAGGGCTCAAAGGGCCCGAAGACCCAGAGCTCAGAGCCTTGCCCAGCGGATCTGAGGCTTTTCCGGTCCGGAAACGGCCCGGCTCCGAGACCACCTGCACCTGCCCTTCCTGCTCCCGGCTTACCGGGCCCTCCCGGCCCGGGGAGAGGAGCTCGGGCCTCGCTCTCGCCCCGCTGGCCCCCCTCAGGGGTTGTTTACCTGCTCACAGGTTCCGGCCGGTGCGGCTCCTTACGCCTCGGTTCCCACCGCAGGCGAACACGACCCGGCGATCTGCATGGGCGCCGCCATGTTGGCAGAACAACAACTTTATCGACAGCGGCCGCCACAGGCACAGACAGGCGGGGGCGGGGCCGGGTTGTTGCGGCCCGGGGGGCGGGGCTGTCTGCGCGGCCGCATCTGGGAGCGCCCCGCAGTCCTGAGCCCCGCCCCCAGCCCTAGGCCCCGCCCCTCGTTCCTAGGGACCGCCTCAAGCCCCGACCTCCACCTCCTGTCTCCCATCAGGAAGCTCTGGACACCTTGGAGGTCAAATTCTTTTACATATATATATATTTTTTTTTTAATTGATTTCAGAGAGGAAGGGAGAGAGAGAGAAAAAAACAAAAACAAAAAACAATGAGAATCACTGATCAGCTGCTTCCTGCAGGTCCCACACTGGAGATGGAGCAGGCAATCCAGATGGGAAATCTAACCATGACCTCCTGGTTCATGGGGTCCATGCTCAACGGGCGGGGGTCAAATTCTTTTTCTTTTTTATCGTTAGTGTTAAAAGTATTACATATGTCCCCTATTTCCCCCATTGTCCTCTCCCACTCCACCCCCCTTCCACTCACACGGGGGTCCAACTCTTAACAAATGCAGCAGACCTATGAGGGCCATTGGTTTAGTGGCCCCAGAATAAATGGGGGAGGTATATAGAGGGCTGGAGGAGTCCCGAGGACAGGTTCAAATCCCAGCTACAGCCCCCTCCAGGCTTGGTCAGGTCTCTCACCCCCTTGATACTGGGCCACAGGATGGTTAGGCATCTTCTTCCCCCATATTCCATGACCTCCTGGCCCTGGGAGGAGAATTACCAGCCTAGATGGGAGGTAAAGCGAACTTCCTCACGTGATAGCAGGCTGGGAGTCAGGAAAGCATGATACCTGCCTCACCTTCCAGAGGAGTTTGTTTCCCACCCTGCAACCTCCCCACTCCGGCCAGTGTTGCTTGCTATAAATAAATCAATGAGTCGATGAATGAATTGCAAAGGTAAGACCTGTTTAAAAGGGATTTTGAAGAACACATACATGAGGGAAATCAGGGGATAATTGTGCAAAGGGGCTGATAGCCTACGGGACAAGTAGAAGGAATGTTTGGGAGCCATCTTTTGCTTCAGGGCTGAAATCAATTAAACAAAATCCATCCCATTACTATTCGTATTTCACATCTACTCTTACAGCGCTGGATAAAAGACAAGCAAATTGTACATGCCTGTAACACCAGTTAATCCCAGACCGGCCCTCCACCAGACCCACGGTAATCTTTCACTAATGTCCAAGTCTTGAACAGTTTCCTGACATTTCAAAATGCAAATGCTTTGTTCCTCAAAGTGCAGCCTCCAGACAAGCACGTCTTACCTGGGAACTTGCTAGAAATGGAGAATCTCAGACACCACATTCACAATCTCAGACTCTGCATTTTACTAAAATCCTCAGGGGATTCTTAGGCAGATTGAAGTTTGAGACTCATTGTCTTAGAATGTGTGAATTAGAAAGGATCTTAAGAACACTCTAGTCCAGCCTGCTCATTTTACAGATGAATAAACTGAGGCCCAACGGACCTGACTGTCTAGTTCAGGGGTGAGGGACCTTTATTCTGCCATCAGCCATTCGGATATTTATACCATTCGAGGGCCATACAAAAATTATCAACTTAAAAATTAGCCTGCGCCGAAACCGGTTTGGATCAGTGGGTAGAACGTCGGCCTTCGGACTGAAAGGTCCCAGGTTCGATTCCGGTCAAGGGCATGTACCTTGGTTGCGGGCACATCCCCAGTAGGGGGTGTGCACGAGGCAGCTGATGGAAGTTTCTCTCTCATCAATGTTTCTAACTCTCTATCCCTCTCCCTTCCTCTCTATAAAAAAAAAATCAATAAAAAAAAATTAGCTTGCTATATTTGGTCAAACATTTAATTAACTCACCCCTAATGCCTTGGCAGGGCCAGAACGGTTGATTTCCCAGGCCTTATACAGCCCTTGGTCCAGACGTTCCCCCAACCCTGGTCTAGCTCAAGTTCATAGCAAGTTAGTAAAAGGTCTGTTATTCAAACAGGGTCTCTTGGCCTACTAGAATATCAGCAATACCTTTCCAAAATTGCACAATAGAAAAATCATTAGGAGAATTAAAAAAACCTCTTGTCCCATACTCTCACTTCAAAGGTGAGGACCCTGAGGCCTGGAGATTGGACACAGTCACCTAGATGCTTCATTTGAACTGATACCATGGAAACATGCACTCTCACGGTACCAGGCTAGTTCACCTTCCGATAGGTCAGGCTGTATTCACACATAACCAATTCCCCCCAAATACTAAGGTCTAAGGAGCCTCTACCCTTATTTTGGTTCGAAATCTCCTTTCTCTTACAAATTAAAACGTTGATGTTTTTGGGAGATTGTTTCAAGTGGAATTTTTTTTTAAAAAGTCACTTGCTTTACTGGAAAGTTTCTATTTTTACATCAGAGAAGACAGCACCGTGAAAGTAAATCCCTTTCCCTCTTCAAGAGCTTACAGCAAAGACACATTATTAAATGAAAGAGACAAATTGCTGGGCTGTGTAGGAAGTTATCCCATTTTTTATTTTTAAAAGGAAAGGGAATATAATAAAAGCAATACATCTGTTAGTGTATGCACAGAAAGAAATCTAGAAAAATATGCCCCAAACCAGCGGTCTCCAACTGGAGGTCCCTGGACCACAGGTGGTCTGTGAGGTCTGAAAGGTTGGTGACAGCTGTCCCAAACTATTTCCTGTGACAATTCGAGGGACAGTGGGGTCCTATGGGCCTTTTTTTTCTCTTTATGGTAAGTTTCTGTGTCCCTTTTGCTGTTAGCTTGGGTGGTAGGCTGAGTGATGGCCCCAAAGATATATAGGTTTGAATCTCTGGAACCTTATATGGCAAAAGAGACTTTGCAGACGTGATGAAGTGAAGAATCTTGGATATAAGAAGATTGATTATCCTGGTGGGTCCTACATGCAATCTCAAGTGTCATTATAAGAGAGAGGCAGGGGAAATTTGAGACAGAAGAAGAGGCAACGTGACCACTTTAACAAATGTCAAGGATAATTTTTTAAAATATATTTTATTGATTTTTCTTACAGAGAGGAAGGGAGAGAGATAGAGAACTAGAAACGTCAATGAGAGAGAAACATCAACCAGCTGCCTCTTGCACACCCCCTACCGGGGATGTGCCCGCAACCAAGGTACATGCCCTTGACCAGAATCGAACCTGGGACCTTACAGTCTGCAGACTGACGCTCTACCGCTGAGCCAAACCGGTTTCAAAGATAATTTTTTAAAAAATATATTTTATTGTGTTGTGTTTGTTTGTTTTTTTATAGAGAGGAAAGGAGAGGGATAGAGAGTTAGAAACATCTATCAGCTGCCTCCTGCACACCCCCTACCGGGGATGTGCCTGCAACCAAGATACATGCCCTTGACTGGAATCGAACCTGGGACCCTTCAGTCCACAGGCCAACCCTCTATTCACTGAGCCAGACCGGTTAGGGCCATGGACAATTTTCATGAACGGTTCTTGCAGACCTGAAAGTTAAGCCTGGCACTGATGGGCCAAAAGACTCATGATGATCTTGGCATGTATCCCCCAGGGATGCATGGGGGATACATGTCAATCACCAAGAAAATGGGAGTAGATGTCCTTCTGAAAGTTGCCACAAAGCAATGTTGGCCTTGAATGGCCTGGAGTAATATCAGTATTTTCCCAGGAACCTGATATTAAAAAGAACTCATTTGGGGACTTCTTCCTGGATACAAACTTTGCTGAAAGTAACCTCTTCTATTGACTTTTAATAAATGTTTGTGTCCCCCTCCCCCCCCAAAAAAATGACTTTACATTCCTGAGGGCACAAGAAAAGAGAAAACCATTCGGAGCGGCTCACAGGACAATTATGCTCAGACACAGAGCCAGACCTTGGGATTGAGCCTTTAATCTGTTCATTAGAGAGAAGGAAAAAATCCTTCTCATTGTTGCAAATCTTCTTAGGCCTTGTGATGGCTTCTGGGAACAGATAATCCTATTGGAAGAAATGCTGAGGGTATAACACAGTTGTGAGTTACATCTGACCTGAAGAAGGCTGAATTAATTATTGTTGGTCTGAAAGTGGACTCTAGGGAACATATGTTTACTTGCAAATATATGCAATGTATCTTGTTCATCTTTTGGCGATATCTGCAATTTTAATACATAAAACGTTCATAAGATCCTATCTGACATCTCTGCCATTAACTTGGCATTTCATCAAACCCCCTTTTGACATCTCTTGTATTTTTTTTTTTTTTAATATATTTTATTGATTTTTTACAGAGAGGAAGAGAGAGGAATAGTTAGAAACATCAATGAGAAACATTGATCAGCTGCCTACCTGCAACCAAGGTACATGCCCTTGACCAGAATCGAACCTGAGGCCTTCCAGTCCACAGGCCAATGCTCTATCCACTGAGCCAAACTGGTTTTGGCCTCTTGTATTCTTGTAGAATTAATTAGCCCTTCACTTCATGTGCATGCTATCTTCTCTTCCCATGTAGACAGTAAATTAATTAAGTCAATGATCATGCTCCTCTGATCCTGGATGAGCACTATCGTTTTAGATACAGGGGACAGAAAATCCTGTGTCACTCCCAAAATCTATGGCAGACAGAGAGCATTGGCCTTAGCTTCCTACTCTGCTCAATGTGTGAGGGGTAGGGCCTGTGTGTGGAAAGAATTTAACAAGTGCTGCCCGAGGAAGGGCGTGGGAACTGGTGGGTCCATAGCCATGGTAACAATAATGTCACTGCCCCCTCAATATCCTGCAACGGCTAGGATTTGTCAGAGCATCCTTCACCTGACAGTGGCTTCCCAGTGGCTAACGACAAACACCCCCCAAGTAGAGAGGATGGTGCCAAACGTATGCGTACGTTTCCTACCAGTCACCTTTCAGAACAATCAGGACCTGTGTTTGAGGAGCAGCCTGGGGTCCCTTCTTTCTCATCTCTCTTTTCCCTCCCTCCACAGTCTTTATGACCCTCCAGGTCCCTCCCCCTCCCCCATAAAGCTTCTAAATCTGTAAGACAAGCCAGCCTTTCTCTTCTTAATTGATTGCTTTTCCTAGCAGAACTTCCCCTTCTTAGGGCGAATGATCTCCTCCTCACCCTTCCCATCCAGGTACAAGATGAGAAGATTAGAGGAAGAGAAGGGACTGAACATCCTGGCTGGCCAAACTTATCACAACAAAATCACCATCACTCTCACCATTGTCATCGCCTAAACTCTGTACCCGGGAGCCCAGCAGGAAAGGAGGGAGGGAGGGGGAAGGAAGAAAAAGGAGCTGAGCTGGGTTCAAGAGCTTGAACACAGGAGAAGGAGGAGGAAGAGGAGGAGGAGGAGGAGGAAGAGGGAGAGGAGGTGGAGAAGGAGGAGACAGAGAAGTTGAAAGGAGAAGAATGTAGAGAAGTAAGAGGGAGAAGCCTCAGGGTGGGGCAGGAGTGAGCTATAGGCCCAGGATGAGGAAATGCCATTCTAGAGTCCCCAGGGTTGAAAACAGATGACATCACCACAACACAGTTTGTCACCGGGACTGTCTCCAGAACGCTAAGAAAGATGATAACAGCCCTCAATCATGGGCATCTTGTTATAAGCCAGGAACGGTGCCAAGCTGGGTGGCAACAACCAAGCTGTTTCACCTGCCCAACTCTCAGGCTCCTCATCTGTAAAGGAGAAGGCACAGCACCTAGCTCACAGAGTCGTTGTAAGGAGTAAGTTAGAGAACAGGTGTAAGGCAGCGGGCAGCGCCTGGCACTATGTAAAGGCAGTCCCTGTCCAATAGCTTATAGCTTGATGACTTCAAGAGGTGGGGGCAGGTGCAAGGAAACAGACCTCTGTGCAGTGAAGGTGGAGGCTACTGAGCTCGGATAAACTGCCAAGAGGCATGTGTTCTTCCGGTTCCACCCCCATCTCAGCTATATGGAATGGGAGGGACAGGGACATAGTCCAGGTTGGTTAAACCTCTGCTTCTCAAACAGGTATATGCATATGAATCACCCAGCGATCATTTGACTGGGGAGGGCCTGAGATTCTGCATTTCTATCAGACTCCCAGGAGATGCTCATGCTGCCAGCCCATGGATCACACTGTGAGTAGCAAAGAGCTAACTGATAGCTCTGCTGTGAGTCAATAGCAACATGAAAGCAACGCGGAAGTGAAGACAAGATACATGACCTCACATTCAAGGGCCCATCTGAATGAGTGGGAAGCTTGAGTAAGAAAACTTTAATTCAAAGGGAAAAAGGAAGGAAGGAAGGAAGGGAAGGAAGGGAAGGAAGGGAAGGAAGGGAAGGAAGGGAAGGAAGGGAAGGAAGGAAGGAAGGAAGGAAGGAAGGAAGGAAGGAAGGAAGGGAGGGTGAAAATGAATTACTTCCTTTTTTAAATATATTTTTAATTTATTCCAGAGAGGAAGGGAGAGGGAGAGAAATAGAAACATTAATGATGAAAGAGAATCATTGATCAGCTGACTTCTACACGCCCCACACTGGGGATTGAGCCTGCAACCCAGATATTGAGTCCTGACCAGTAATCAAATCATGACCTCCCGGTTCATGTTCAATACTCAACTAGCTGGGTGACTTCTGAAGTCAGTATAGTAAAAGCCAACAGGAATTAGAATTTTGCCAAATAGAGATTAGTCCTATTGAACTTGAACGAATACATTTAAATCATTTGAAGTTAGCTAACTGTGCCTCACATGAAGGCTGCCAAAGTATCTGGAAAATATTTTTTAATATATATTTTATTGATTTTTTTTTTTTACAGAGAGGAAGAGATAGGGATAGAGAGTTAGAAACATTGATGGGAGAGAAACATCGATCAGCTGCCTCTTGCACCACCCCTACTGGGGATGTGCCCGCAACCAAGGTACATGCCCTTGACTGGAATCAAACCCGAGATCTTTCACTCCGCAGGCCGATGCTCTATCCACTGAGCCAAACCGGTCTCGGCAATATTTTTTTTAAATATATTTTATTGATTTTACACAGAGAGGAATTGAGAGGGATAGAGAGTTAGAAACGTCGATGAGAGAGAAACATCGACCAGCCACTTCCTGCACACCCCCCACTGGGGATGTGCCTGCAACCAAGGTACATGCCCTTGACCGGAATCGAACCTGGGACCCTTCAGTCCCCAAGTCGACGCTCTTCCACTGAGCCAAACTGGCTTTGGCAATATATTTTTTTTTTTTAATGAGCGTGTTTAAATCTCTCTATCTGAGTTTTGTTTACATATTACATTTGCTTAGCAGATCCAAAAGCAAAGACTAATCCCTATCAAAATAACCAAGTTTCCTTCTGAATGGAACTAACCACACGTGGACTATTCAGGTGCTAAGCAGCCACATTGGTCCTGGAGATAAAGAGAAGGAAGACCCTGAACGCATGTTCTCAGGAGCTCAGGCTCTACCCGAGGAGACAGACTATTGAACCCTCCCATGATCTGAGCCGGTAGGTGAGCACAGGGACTTCAGAACCCAGAGGAGGGACCCACTCTCGGCCCGGAGAGAAAGAAGAGGGCTCGGTGGGTAGGGATAAATCGGGAAAGGCATCCTGGAGTAGGTGAGTTGAGTGCTGTTCTGCTTGTGTCACCTTCCAGATGTTCATTCTTCACATTCCCAAAACTAGGTGGAGGAAGGTGGACAGCCTTCCTCTGGCCTCCGCAGTCATGAAGGAAGTCTTTGGATCCTCAGCTCCTTTGCCACTCCTTCCTCCCATGGCCCTTAGGGGACAGAAACAATGTCTCGGAGAAAACAAACAGTCTCCCAGGAATTGCATTGAAATGATAATAACGTATGCATTAGCTCTCCTTAGCATCGTTTGCCAGCAGAAAGGGTATAAATAATATATTGGTTTCGCTCTAGATTCTCTAAGGGAATAGTCCAAACTTCCTGGTGGAAGGGCAGCTGGCGGAGGCCTAAGGGAGAGCACTGGTTTCAGACTGCATCTTCCTTCCCAGTCAACAGTGCCACTCTGATGGAAGGAAGCAAAGCGATGCATCACTTTCCCTTAAAAAAAAAAAAAAAAAAAAAATATATATATATATATATATATATATATATATATATATTGGATGAGGCCCACCCACATTCTGGAGGGTAATCTGCTTTACGCAAAGTCTATTGATTTAAATGTTAATCTCATCCAAAAAAAAAATACCTTCACAGAAACATCTAGAATAATGTTTGACCAAATATCTGGACACCTGCCAAATTGACACAAAACATTAACCATTTCAGTGCCTTACTGAATGTCATGTCATTCCATATGGTGTTGGCTAAGGCACTCAACAGAAACGGCTCATTCACTGAGTGCTGGCTGTGGGCTGGGAGCTCAGCTGGGCTATTAGGGTGGGGGTAGGGGGGCCAGGTTTCTCCCCAAAGGGGCTTTCCATGAGGCTGACTGGACTTCAGATTGTCCAGGATGTATTACAACCCACCCTCTGGCCTCAGATTGTCTCACTCATGCAAAATGCACTCACCCCTCAACATCTCGTCTCTACCACGGCTGGCTCGAGGCTCAGGAACTCCCCATCGTGAGGTTAAGGAGTGGATGAGGCTTCTGAAGTCAAAGAGAGCACAACGCAGACGTTGGGTATATGTCCCCTCCCCTTAAATCTGGGGATGGCAAGCTCTGTCAACTATGCTGACAAATAGAAAGGGACAAAGTGACACTATGCCAGTTTCTAGGCCTGGACCTTAAGAGACCAGTGGTTTCCATTTTCTGTCTCTTGACCACTTACTCTAGGCCTGAGCGGCCATGAGTCCAGCAACCCTGAGGCACCATGCCGGAGGGGGCATGTACAGGTGTCCCAGGCAATAGTTACCACTGAGTGCATCATAGAATGAGGTCGTTACCAAGCAAATACTTTGACTTAATGGGTCCTGGGCTTGAACCCTGGACACTTCTTCGCTTTGTGACTTTAGGCGACTTACTTAATGACTCTGCCTCAGTTTCCCTATCTGGAAAGAGAAGAGAGTAGTAACTACTATTGACTCCCTATTCCATTCTCACCCCCTCGTGATGGAAGAGGAGGGAGGGGTCTAAGCCTCAAGCTGGTGTGGTGACCCCCAAGCCCCGCTGGGAGAGTTGAGTAGCTACCATTGCCTGAGCCTGAGGTACTGGGGTTTCCTTCTAAGTATCCTTGACAAATTGGAAAAGAGCAGGGGAGTCAATGAGGATATACAGCCATGGAGATTTAATATACACAGAATGGTTTCACCAAAATTTCTTAAAAAAAATATATATATATACACACACACACACACACACACACACACACACACATTAGAGAGATAGAGGAAGAGAGAGGGAGAGAGTGCAAAACATCGATTGGCTGCCTTATGCATGCCCCCTACCAGGAAGTGAATTGGCAACTCTACAGCACACGGGACAACGCCCAACCAACTGAGTATAGGGGCCAGGGCAGCACAGTTTCTGACATCTCTGGCATGCATGCTCAAGGCCACCACTCTACAGGACACCCAATGCTCCCTCTAGTCCTCAGGCCTCTGCAGCACCCACCCGAAGCCCTCCGCTTCTCCCAGGTTTCTCCCTCAACCCCGGCCACCACCCCAAGAGGAAGCAAGCCCGACTTGATGATCGCCCCGCCTCTGATGACCATTTTCTTCATTTGTCTGCTTTTCCTTCTTTCTCACCATAATGCCACTATCAGAAGGAGTTGTCAGGGCAACCCTGAGTGGAGGTGGGAAGTCCATCCTTGACCGAAAACCTTAAGTGTGCCGGTTAAACGCCCACTGAGTTCTCGGCTGCCTCTGTTTCCTGGTAACAAGAATATAAAAATTAAATGCTTTTTCTCTCCCTCTAATAACCTTTCTCTCTCCCTCTTTTCTCTCACACTCTCTCTGCCTTAAGTCCACCTGACCTGTGTTCTTTCTCCTGAATTTACTGGTTGTAATTCTCTTTCTACTAACCAACCTTGATACCTTTTCTCCCTAACTCACTAGTTCGAGACCCTCCAATACCCTTCCATAACTAGGAGGGCAGGGTTATGTGGTTGGCACAGAGTCAGGGCTGGTGGTGTTACCCTTTCATTAACAGCCCCGTCTCCCTGGCTTGTATCCTCTCCATCACAGCACTAGAGGCTGGTGCTCAGAGTCGCCACCATTGTTTTATGATCCCATTTAAAACAACGAAGAATAAGTCTGGAGAGAAATATTTCAGAATAACAGACAGAAATGAAGCCTAAGAGATGAGGTCATCATTTTTATATTTTTCTGAATTTCCTGAATTTCTTTTCACAATGAGCATACTTTACTTTTAAAAAATCTTTTTTTATGGAAATAATTATAGATTTATAAGAAGTTGAAAACAATAGTACAGAGAGGTCCCGTGTACCCCCAACCCAGGCATATATTACTTTTATAATAAATAAAAATAAAAAATACTTCTACACACATAGGAACCAGTTTGAGAGAGTTCTTAATGACCAAATCTAAGATGATTTGAGCAACAAATAATTATAGTAATGGATTACAACCCATAGGGAAAAGATCCATGAGTCTGTGTTGGTGTAAATGAGGAGGAAAAAGGACAGTTCTTTACAGAAGAATTCCAATGACTAAACGTAGAAGGAATGAGAGAAAAAGGAAATCAGACATCGACTGTCCAAACCATGGAAGGCTCCATGTGGTTCCTCAGGTGGTTTTGGATCCAGCATCCATTTGCACTTGGCTGTAGCCAATCCCATAATACCTTCTTGCCTGCTTCTCCCTCTCCCCCACCCCATTCCTGCTCCCCAGAACGTTTCTCAATAAATACGTGCACAGAAAGCTTTGTCTCCGACTCTGCTTCCTGGGGAACCAGGCTGAGACCAGCATCACAACATCAGGATAAAATGGATTTACAGGGACAGAGACTGCAAAGAAAAGCACTGATATGACGGCAGTGGCTGTGTTAGCCTGCCAGGGATTACGAGTGATTTTCTTTTCTTTTCCCTATTTTAAATGTTTTCTAACATGAGGCTTTACTTTTACCATCAAGAAACTTCCATTTAAAAAAAACATTGTGAAGGTCATTGTCAGAAACAGTACTGATCGGGATAGAAAAACGGACAGGTGTCCCTTGGAGACTTCTGCTCACATGTTAATTATCTTCCCTAAGGGGCAGGGGCAGGGGCAGGGGCAGGGGCAGGGGCAGGGGCAGGGGCAGGGGCAGGGGAGGGGGCAGGGGAGGGGGCAGGGGAGGGACACTGAAAGGCCCGCAGCTCTGGGGGGAGGATCCAGGCAGTGGAGTGGAGGTAATTGGCCAGACCAGGCAGTGGAGTGGAGGTAATTGGCCAGCTCGTTGCTAAGGAGAATCTGTCCTACCCTGCTGCTTTCTGAGTCTGGCTGGAATGAAGTGTTCTTCGGCATTTTGACCACCTTTAATGTCGGCATTTTCCTTCCACTTCAAAAGTCTCTATTAATATTAATGTATTCAGACATCTCGAGAAACTGGGAGGCCCTTCACTGGGAAAAGATCTTCAGCCCTGTGGGGGTCTCCTCATCCCACCTCAGGCCAAGGCTGAGGCTGAGGTCCCTGGGAAAGTGGGCAGGAGACAGGGACTCTGCTGGGAGACAAGGCGTGGTTCCTCTGGGCAGGAGCAAAAAAGGCCATATCTGGTCCTAACCGGTTTGGCTCAGTGGATAGAGCGTCGGCCTGCAGACTCAAGGGTCCCAGGTTTGATTCCAGTCAAAGGCATGTACCTTGGTTGCGAGCACATCCCAAGCAGGGGGTATGCAGGAGGCAGCTGGTTGATCTTTCTCTCTTATTGATGTTTCTAACTCTCTTTCCCTCTCTCTTCCTTTCTGTAAATATATATATCATATCCTTGGGGCTGGACAAAAGAAGGTGGAGTTGGAGCAGGACAGGCCCATAGAAGGAAGGTCCTCCTCCTCCTCCTCCTCCTCCTTTTCCTCCTCCTGTGGGCTGGGCTGGAGTCTTACAGCCCTTCATCTCCAGACTGGTTCTGGCGGGCTGTCAACTCCAGTCAAAGAAGGGTGACAGAAACCTGGAAACGTCAGGCCCCAGCTCCCTTGCCTGCCTGCGTTTTTGAGAAATGTTTCCAGAATCACCAGCTGTGTTGTTTTTGCTTTTCATGCATTGATTTGGGAATGACTCCAGAGAGGCCCCAGCATTCCAGGAAGCCAGGTGACGGGGGATGGGGTAGCATGCTGGGCTCTTTTTGGGCTTCCTGTCACTTCAAGGGGCGGGAGGGAGTGTCAATCCAATTCTCCAGACAGCGAAATGTCAGCCTTGGAATAGAGTCCCCCAGGGCCCACCGCCCTGAGGTTGCCTGGTTTGTATCTGGGCCTGTAGAGTCTTCAAACGCACTCCCACACTCCCCAGAGGTGACCGGGCCTTGAGCCACATTTCCATTCTCTTTTTTAAAATATGTTTTTGTAGATTTCAGAGAGGAAGGGAGAGGGAGAGAGAGGTAGGAACACCAATGATGAGAATCATTGATCAGCTGCCCCCTGCTGGGGATTGAGCCTGCAACCCAGGCATGTGACTGTGACCTCCTGCTTCAGGGATCAACACTCAACCACTGAGCCGCACAGGCCGGGCTCCATCCCATTTTATAGAGGCAGGAGCTGAGACCAGAAGTCAGGCAATTAGAAACACATACCAATCTTAAACACAAAACTCCTATTTCCCAGTTGGCTTTGAGAACCAGTGTGACCCAGCTCCAACACCCCACGTACAAGCCAGTCCAGCAGCACCGATCGGGCCCCCAGGGGACCCTGCCACACACGGGGCACTAACTGAACGCTGCCATGGGCTGGGCTGATATGAGCAGCATTATACAGACACAACACTGAGGCTCAGAACAGACCATTCTCTCAGGGCCTCAAAACTAGAGAGAAACCCAGCAGGGACACCCACACCGCCCGGTATGGCAGCCACGAGCCACACATGGCAACTGAACACTTGATACTGAGAGTCGACCTAGGAACCAGGAGGTCACGGTTTGATTCCCGGTCAGGGCACATGCCCGGGTTGCGGGCTAAATCCCCTGTGTGGGGCGTGCAGGAGGCCGCCAATCCATGATTCTCATCATTGATGTTTCCCTTTCTCTCTTCCCCTCTCTCCTCCTCTATGAAATCAAGAAAATAAGTGTGTTTTTAAAAATTAAACATGTGTGTTTTAAATACTCACACACACATACACACAAGACCACCCACACTCTGTCCCCTACCCCCCTGCACTGACCACTCTCTCCACAGAGCCGCTCAAGGCAGCAGGCCCCTGAGCCAGGAGGGCACACAAGCCCCCACACCCGCCCTGGAGGACCTCACCCCTCCATCGGCCTTGAGGGAAAACGCTAGGGTGCCTGTCACCCACAGATCAGCACCGCTCTGCCTGGCTGAGTGGCGGGCATGTGGCAGGGGCACCTCTACCACAGCAGTCGCCTCTCGGGGGGTTCTCGGGAGAGAGGGATGGCTGCCTTGACGCTGATCTATCACTGCCCGTGAATCTGAGCCCGGGACTAGCCGTTGGGTCACCACAGCAAAGGCTCTGTGTCCGCTTGGACCCCGCTTCCATTTGGACCCCGCTTTCCCCACACCATCTTCTTCCTGAATTTCCCAGCTGGTGCCATGAGGGTGCCATGCCAGAAGCCCACTGCGGCCTGCTTCTGAGCAAATCTGCAACCCCGTGCGGGGGTATGGGGGTAGGGGGGGTGGGGGTTGCATGGGAGGAAAGCAGAAAAACCCAGCGTATTTCCTTCCAGGCTGTTCTCTGCCTCGTCCACCAGCACCCTGTTCGGCCTCCACATGCTGGCCCACCCGGTCACCGTGGCTGGGCATCCCCAAAGGGTCTTGTTTGTCTTCCCGTAGGCAAAACGCACAGACCTTCCGGCCCAGGAGACGTGGATCTGATGACCATCCCAGGGAGCTAATTATCCAAATGCAGACTTCGGGTTCTGTGAGCAGACACGGCCACAGTCCCCACGGTGGCTCCGCGGGACCTGCTTCCAGAGGGCCCAGCAGCCGCGCCCTCCGTCCCCACAGCCAGCGAGCGGTTATAAAGACGCATCATGAACCTCAGGTGGTCTCCGGAGACGGAGCCTTCCTGCTCGTAATTGCTTAATTAGGTAGACTATTGCCTGCTGGATTGAGGTCACGTGGCCTTTTTTAGATGCAGCTGACTACAGAGGGCTTGGGGCTGATGGGCGTGGGGCAGTGGCAGAAGATGCTAGAATCTGTGGTACAATAGCATGAGGCCTGTGTTAGGAGGGAGGGCAGTCTCTTGTGTCACTCGGCCATTAGTTAGCGTTGAGACCCGGACACATGGCTGCCCCTCTGGGTCTCCGTTTTTTCCTCAGTAAAATAAGATCGTGGTGAGTCAGCCATAACCAGGCTGCACGTGGTTGAAAACCCCAATCCAACCTGGTATGTTGTCATTGGACAAAACAAGAGGCAGAAGACAAGCCTGAGAGAGCTCAGGCAGGACACAGCTAGCACTGGTGTCAGAGGCCCAGTTCCCTCTCTGCTGGCCGTCCTGCGTGTGGCACCTTGCAGTCCCAGGTGGCTGTGGCCACTACACAGTCAGGTCCTCCAGGGTGGTGATCTGGGCACTAGTTTCTTTCTTTCTTTTTTTAAAAAAAATGTATTTTTAATGACTTCAGAAGGAAGGCAGAAGGAGAGAGAGACAGAAACATCAATGATGGCAGAGAATCACTGATCGGCTGCCCCCCTACCCGCCCCACGTTGGGGAATCAAGCTGCAACCCAGGCATGTGCCCTAAGCGGGACTCGAACCATGATCTTCTGGTTCATAGGGCGATGCTCTACCTACTGAGCCACACTGGCCAGACACTATTTTCTTCATTCCCTCTCACACTGTGCCCACTGTATCCACCTCAGAGGTAGTTGAGGAGCATTGAGGAACGACCCACTCGCTCCCTGGGTATCAGCCTGACTGGCTCCTGGTGCATTTGGGTTCAAATTCTAGTGGAAGAATTTTGTCCGTCAGTCAGTCATTCAACAAATGCTTGTTGAACACCTAATGTATGCCAGGGGCTAGGTCCTATTTTCTTGGAGATAGCATGGGGTAAAACGACATTTGAGCAATGCTCTGAAAACCTCCTCCCCCTAACTGCTGGCTAAAGGTATCAGGAAGAAAAAATGAGGTGTACGTGGTCCAGAAGCAAGGTGTGTCTGGGCTTAAAAAATGACCCACAGGGCGATTTATTCCGGTGAAATACCCTTATTGGTTTTGCTCCATTTTGCTAGTTGGTCTTGGGTTATTTTGTTTTGTTTTTAGCTCCAGTGGCGGTTCATGAGGAAAAGCCTGGCGTGCAAAGACAGACTAGACACGTAATAAAGGTAAAATGAGGTGTTTGGGTTGAGACTTCAACTGCTTTAGGGCAAAACAATGGGGCCCAGAGACTGGAGGCAGGGTGCAGAGGGTCCCCGCAGAACCGACTGATTCGAGTTGCTGGCTCACTCTGCCCCCGTGGGGACCCCAGGAGCTGCTTGGAGGTCACTGAACCACAGGAGATCCATGTCTTCTGGAAACCCTAGTCCCCTCCAGTTGCACATACACACACACACACACACACACACACACACACACACACACACCTCAGAGGACCTGCCAACTACGCCCTGAAACAGCCCGGGGACACCCCAGGCTCCGAAGCTCAATGCGGAGGGACTCTCGTTCCCCTGTCTCTCTGCGAATGAAATTCTTTTCCTTTCAAACAAGATCCAACAGTGAAAGAAGAAGGAAAAAAAAAAACAAAAAAAAAAAAACCTCTCTTGAACTTTGTCTCTGCCTTTGGTCTCTGGGTAAGAAGGATTTGGGCTTTGATTCTCTCAAAATGAGAAATTTGCCTTGTGCTTTAAGATCAGAGATTGGAAGGGCTTTTCTGTTCTTTCTTCTCCCCCCCACCCCCCCTGTTTTAAGCCCTGCAGCTGACTGTCAAGGGGTTGACAAGGGACCCCCCAGCCTGGTGCCAGCACCCCTGCCCCTTCTACCCGCCCCACCCACCAACCCACCTCGGGTGGGTGGGCACACTACTCAGGAGCAGCAAAGGCGTGCTCCCCATCACCCAGGAGTTCACCCAGGTGCTGGGTTCAACACTCATCACACCGCCAGGAGGCGCCCTTCATATCCTGGTCCAGGAGCGGGCAGTGCTGTGCCTGACGGATAAGAGTTGCCTGCCCTCTCGATGGACCCCAAAGGCCTGGACTGTGCAATGGAAAGAAGCAGCGGTGATCCTGCCTCTGAACCGCTAAGTGACCTTGAGCAGGTGGCTGAGCCACTCAGAACTGTGTCCCAGCTATAACGTGTGGGCTTGAACCAGGCTGGTCTTCGGTTCCTTGCTGGTCCTGATGCTGGCACAGCAGGAGGTCACTCCGCTCAGGGTTCCATCTTGACCAAACTCAGTTGGCCCCATCATAAAACATGCATAAAGCACCGGGAAGCACGAAGCTTTTCTTTCCCTGTTTGTTTGTTTGTTTGTTTGTTTAGGTAATCGCCATAAAAATGATACTTTGCAGTGCAAATAGAATGAAAGAAAAAGTATCCTGAAGAAGGGGCTAGGGAAAAGAGACATTTATAACTGTAGTTACAACTGCCCATGGGGTCTTGCCAGCCTCGGTTCCCTTGTCTCTACGGTCCTGTTCTCTCTTGGGGAAACCATCCTGCCCTCCTGAGAGACCTGGAGGGACAGTCAGTCAGGGTGCCCTGCCTGCGGGCACAAGGGGCCAGCAAGAGTCCCCGGTGATGCTGGTAACCCTGCTTCCCAGGAAGATGGGTCGTGGACCTAGTCCTTCCTCGTCTAGAGCCACAGCTGCCGACTCCGCTCTTCCTGAGACCCAGGTGTTCAGCTTTGTCTCCTTTTTGTGCCACCCCATGTCCTCCCATCAAATTCCAGCTTTCATCTAAGTTAGAGTCACATTCTGTTGCTTGCAACCAGAAAATTCTAACTCAAGAGGGCATTTTAGGTCTCCTCTTCCCATCTTTTCTTAAAAAAAAAAAATAGGGAAAGAGGTAGAAAGGAAAGAAGAAAGGAAGGAAGGAAAGGGAAGGAAAGGGTGATATAGGGTTTTTAAAATCTGTGTTAACCACAGAGCCATTTCCTCTAATTACATCCAATGTGGGCTCGCCAAGACAGATGCCAGCAGACATCCTGTCCTCCTGCCTGCTCCTTTCGGCTTCCCCACATCTGTTCCCTCAGGATGCAGACATCTCAGCCACCATTTTCTCTGTCAGTATTTGCACGTGAGAAGTTAGGGTTCCTGGGGGAGGGGCCAAGGAGAGAGGAGGAGGAGCAGCAGCACTTACGGAGAACGCTGTCTGCTGTGTGCGCACACGCGCCAGGCATGGCTGGGAACGCACCTATGCTGTGTTAGTTGATATAGCAAACCTACCCACCAGGTGGGTTCTGTCATTCTCATTTTGCAGATGAGGAAACCCAGAGGTGAAGCGACTGGCTGGAAGGCACACGGGTATAACTGGCGGAACTGGGATTTGAACCCCGGTCTCTTGTGACCTAGCACAGGTGGTCACCATTTCAGTGGGTTCTGGGGAGCACATTATACCTCTCCCACACCTACGCGTCCATAGCACCAACAATCCCTGACCGTATCCCCCACCACTGCGTTTTTTTGTGTGTGGGTATTTTGCTACCTTTGTCTTACCCCAAATCTCTCCATTTCTATCAACACAGGCCTTTTCTAACATGTTGAATGAAAGAATAGTGAAGGAGTAGTTTAAAAATTAAGAATATAGGGTCAGGCCGAGACCGGTTTGGCTCAATGGATAGAGCATCGGCTTGGGGACTGAAGGGTCCCGAGTTCGATTCCGGGCAAGGGCATGTACCTTGGTTGCGGGCATATCCCCAGTAGGGGGTGTGCAAGAGGCAGCTGATCGATGACTCTTTCTCATCAATGTTTCTAACTCTCTATCTCTCTCCCTTCCTCTCTGTACAAAATCAATAAAATATATTAAAAAAAAAAAAAAGAATATAGGGTCAGGCATCAAATGGCCTACCTGAATGCCAACTCCATTGCTCACCAGCAGTGTGACCTTGGGCAAGTCACACAACCTCGCCTCATTTTCCTCACCTGGAAAATACATTAAGTTTCCTGGAAAACAGAATAGTGGCCCCAAAGATGTCCCTCTCTAACTCCCTAATCCCTAGAACATGTGAATCGGTTACATTATACACTGAGTGGCCAGATTATTATGATCTCTGAACAAATAATAATCTGGCCACTCAGTAGATATATATATTAGAGGCCTGGTGTGTGAATTTGTGCATGGGTGGGGTCCAGCCAGCCTGGCCAGGGGGAAGAGACATGGGCAGTTGGCCACCTGCCTGCTGGTTGAATACCTGGTGGAGGGGACAATTTGCATATTAGCCTTTTATTATATAGGATATACACTGAGTGGCCAGATTATTATGTGTTCAGAGATTATATTAATAATCTGCCACCCAGTGTATGGCAAAGGGGAAGTAAGGTTGTTAATCAGGCGACATAAAGGGGTTGTCCCAGAGTACCCAGGTGGGCCCAGAAATCCCAAGCACCCTTAAATGTGGAAGAGGAAGGCAAGAGAGTCAATGATGTCACCGGCATTGCTGGCCTTGAAGATGGAGATGGCTGTGAGCCAAGTGTGTACGGCTTCTAGAGACTGGGAAGGCAAGGAAATGAATTCTCCCCAGAGCCTCCAGAAAGGAACACAGTCCTGCTGACACCTTTCTTTTAGCCCAGAGAAACCCACTCCCGGCTCCCCACCTATGGGAGCCATTCCGTGTGTGGTGATTTGTGCCCGTGGGAAGCTAATGCACCCACCTCGCGGGGACGGGCTGCTGTGAGGATATAAGAGGCGCTGCTGGACACGCAGGAACGCAGTGCAGTTGGCTTTCTCTGTAGGTGGGTGTGCAGAGGTGGGCACTGCTGAGCACGGTGGTGAGCGGTGCCCCTGTGTGCCCGCCCACCCCTAGCAGAGGCCCCTCACTAAACCCAGCCCTCATGGCTAGGAATGCTGCTTTAGAAGCGTGCCCATGGCTCCCTTCATCACACTGAATGCTAAATTGCACTCCAAGCGGCTTGTGCAGCACTGGCCCTCTGATTAACTTCTTTCCGAGCTCCGGAATGAGGGTAATCACTGCAGGAAAGATCTTACTGAGTGCGGGGGAATCTCTCCATTGCAATTCTCTAATAAGGCTGGAAGAGCTTGCCCCCGTCCCCCTGCAGGGGCGTGGCCATCTTCCTTCCCTGTCCACTGAGCCAAACCGGTTTTGGCGGGTCTGGCCTTCCTGTGGCCACATGTGCTGAGAGGAAGGTTTAGAAGGACGCAAATGGAGCTGACACTCTGGGGCCTCTCACTGGTGGGAGATCCAGTCACGTGTTCACAGAGTCACGTGTCTTTGTAAAATGGGCCCAAGTGTGACATTTTATATTCTTTTCCTGGATGCTGAGTGTCAGGATGTATTTATAATTAGGGGGAAATGGGTATAAAAAGGGGCTTCCAGAGAGAGAAGATGAGCTGGAGAAGCACCCAGGAAACTTGGGAGGAGAGAATTCCAAGAAGTGTGAGCGCAGGGCTAAAAGCGCCCAGAGGAGCCACCAGCAGAGGACTGAGCATGGTGGGAGGTCTGACAGCGGGGACCCGGGTGACTAGGAGGAAAGCCATGTGACTGAGGACCAGAGGCAGCGGCCAGAGGCAGGGAGGCAAAGGAATGAGCAGGGAGAGACGTAGAGGTCAGGAGGCCAAGCTCTCCGGAAGCCGGGCTGGGCTCTGTGTTTGGCCTGGTGTGGGCCAGCCCGGGGCAAAGAGAGAGGGAAGTGGACAGAGAGGGCAGAGTGGGAGCTGAGAAGGTGAGGAGTTGGTTGTGGGCACATGCTAAGTAGGGGGTGCATAATTTTTTTTCCGCTCTCTATTCCTTTCCTTTCCTCTCTATAAAAAATCAATAAAATATATTTTTTTAAAAAGTGCCCTCCAGCCGAAACCAGTTTGGCTCAGTGGTGGAGTGTCAGTCTGCGGACTGAAAGGTCCTGGGTTCAATTCTGGCCAAGGGCATATACATTGGTTGCGGGCACATCCCCGGTACGGGGTGTGCAGGAGGCAGCTGGTTGATGTTTCTCTCTCATCGACGTTTCTAGCTCTCTTTCTCTCTCCCTTCCTCTCTGTAAAAAAATCAAATAAAATATATATTTTTTTTAAAAGTGCCCTCCAGGCCCACAGCCCCTCTCATCCTCACAGGATAGGCCAGTGACGTCATGAGGCAACCTGCAGGCCTGAGCGCCAGTCGTGATGTCAGACTCAAGACTCCTGGCCCAGCTTTGTGCCCCTCCCCCGCCTGGTGTGGGGAGGGGAAGTGGATGGATCCTTGGGCGTGTTTTCCACGCCAGCCCTGAGTGTGTGGTGCTATCCGAAAGGCCACCTGCACAGCTCCGGAAAATAAAAAGATTTCCAGGCTCACTTGGTGTTGGTTAAGCACTGATCTTTGACTTTACGATCAGTTGCAAATTCTGTTTAAATGAAAAGGCCATCCGGTCTCTTGGGAAAAATCCAGATTTTAGTTGGGGGAAAAGGAGGAATAGCAAAACTATTAATTAAAAAAAAATTATATTGAAGCAGGCAATGGATTTCATTTCAATTATAATGAATTCCTTTGGGTTTCAAACCATTCTAATTATTATTTTTTAAATATATTTTATTGATTTTTTACATAGAGGAAGAAAGAGGGATAGAGAGTTAGAAACATTGATCAGCTGCCTCTTGCACACCCCCCACTAGGGATGTGCCAGCAACCAAGGTACATGCCCTTGATCGGAATCGAACCTGGGACCTTTCAGTCCACAGGCCGACGCTCTATCTACTGAGCCACACCGGTTTCGGCCCATTCTAATTATTTTGAATTTGCGAGGGTTTTGAGGCTTGCCCGCACCATCCCAGCTATCTGGATGCAGCCGCCCTGAGAGGGTTAACACAGCTGTGGTCCGGTTCACATTCTCCTCTGTCATTGGCACGGGAAAATGACTTACACGTCCATGACATCAAACCTACGTATGTCGTTTTGGAAACCACGGCATCGGACATGCTACTACTCCAGCTAGAAACGACTTCCAAGGTTTGCCATCCTACCCCGGGCCTTCTGGAACCTCTCCGACATCTGAAGCCAATGATGATCGGAGTCTGTTTTGAAAAGCCCTCCAGAGTCTGGATTTTACGGTCTCTGGTTTTTAGTGCCTCATCACTATTCCTACCGAGACGTTCTTTCCAGAGAACCTGATTCTCTCCAGCTGCCGCTGAAGCGGAGTCTGGAGAAGGCAGTGATGAACAATCAGCCAGGCGGTTAACTGCACCGCTCCCCGGGGGCAGGCGCCTCTGGTGCGCTGGTTACACTCGCCCAGCACCCATCTGCGCCCTGCCCCGCGCACCAGGAGGCTGGTCCTGGGGACCGCATCCGGGGTGCTGGCTGAGCTGGCCAAGGGGAGGCTAGGGCAGAGACACGGGGGACAAGAGCAAGAGCAGGTCTTGTCTGTCCTGCTCGTGCCCCGGCCCTAGCTGTGACCCCACGACCACGGCGCTGGGTGGGTACCCCTTCCTTCACACTTCAGCTGGCAGGGGTCCGAGAATAGATTTTCTTCCTTTTCCTCTCTCCAGGCTCCGAGGTGGCAACAGCTCCCACTGGGGGTGGTCTGTGAGTTTCCCCAACCCCCCCAGGGCCTGGAAATGGCCTCTTGACTGAAGTCTCTGGAACCACAGTGGCTGGATTCTGTTCCAGCCAAGATCCCGACAGGTAAACTGGGGGACAAGATGTCTTGTGGCTTTGGCAGTGTGGGAGAGCCTCACAGGTATCACGTTTATCTCATTTCCTCCCCGGGTTACCTCCAAGGGTCTGGGCTTCCCCGGTGGTTCTGAAGCCAGGGACCTCATCGTGGGCAATGCGTGCAGAGGCCGCCATGAGAAGGTGCTGAGTGCCATCTCCTTGCAGCCCGGTGCCCACGGGGAGGACGGTGCTGATGGTGCTGACGTCATGGCCATCCTGTGAAAGGTGAAGGACAGCTGCGGGGAGGGGCGGGGCTGCAGAGACGGCTCCAACCACAGCCCCACCCACCCTGCCTTCATGTCCTTGCTGCTTTTTTTTTTTTTTTTTAACATCTTTATGTTTATTTTAATTTCTCTTTTAAAAATATATTTTATTGATTTTTTTACAGGGAGGAGGAGAGAGGGAGAGAGAGCTAGAAACGTCGATGAGAGAGAAACATCGACCAGCTGCCTCTTGCACACCCGCTACTGGAGATGTGCCCGCAACCAATGTACATGCCCTTGACCCAAATCGAACCTGGGACCTTTCAGTCCGCAGACCGCGACACTCTACCACTGAGCCAAACCGGTTATGGCCCTTGCTGCTTTTTTGCTGGCCTCGGCCCAGGTCCCCTGCACAGCACTCCTTTCTGGGCTCTCTCAACACAACAGCCCAGCCCGTGTGGCTCAGTGGTTGAGCATTAATCCATGAGCCAAGAGGTCACTGGTTCGGGTCCTGGTCAGGGCACCTGCAAGGGTTGTGAGCTCGATTTCCAGTAGGAGGCGTGCAAGAGGTAGCTGATTGATGATGCTTCTCTCTCATCATTGATGTTTCTCTCTCTCCCTCTCCTTTCCTCTCTCTCTAAAAAAATCAATTAAAAAACATATTAAAAAAAACACACACAACAACAACATAAGAAATGAGACAAAATGAGTCTCACATAGCTCCTGACGTGGGCCGAGGAAATAATACCTGCCACATGCGACAAGCTCCTTGACTCTCTGGGCCTCAGAGGCTCCATCGATGAAAAGACGCCCTGGCCACCTCCCAGGGCTTGGGGAAGACTGGCAGCACCCACAGGGGCGCTTTGACAATTGTCCCGATGTCGCATCAGCTTTGGCAGCATCTGGCTCCTTTTCCTCGGACACCCCCCATCCAACGTGTTTGCCCGCATCCACTTTTGCTCCTGGCCGCCCCGTGTCTGTTCTCCCAGAGTACTTCTTTAAAATTTAAGTAAAAAAACAAGTCACACTTCTGCGAAGGCTGCCCAGCTCACCTGGGCAAAACCCACGGCCATTTCAAGTCGTCTCCAAGGCCCTCGTAATCTGCTGCATGGATTCGACGAGACCCTGTACCAATCCCTCTCCACCGCGGGCCCACCGGGAGGACACGCCTGGGGGGCCACGGTCACGGCTATCCCATCAGGAACATACCACCAGCGGACGCTTCCAGGTGCTGCTATTTCTCCAACGGGAGAGGGACCCAGCACCACCCCGGAGGGGGGGCGGGGAGGAGCTCATTTCTCATGAGCCAGGCGTTAGTGAACATGACCTACTTTTCTGCAGGCAGAGCACACCTGCAGCTTTCCTCGCTTGGCCTGCTGCTCCCACATCTCCCACGCCCTCTCGGCTGCACAGTCGGACAGCTGAAGGAGGGAAAACACAGGAAGAGGCAGCCCGGCCTGTGCCTGGTGTCACTCAGCTGCGAGCTCTGAGGACATGGCCCTGGCCAAGGCTGCCGGTGTGGCATCAGCCACCCTGAGCATCCCTGCCATGCAAAGCTCAGCCTTCCCAGGCCCTGCCCCTCTCCCCCTACCCCCCCCGCCCCCCCGTGTGAGAGAGGGTGGTGGGCAGACATGCTGTCCCCTTGGTGCTCTCCCAGGTCTGCATTTGGGCCCTGAATGCTGCCTGGGTGTGTCCTCCCCTTCAAAATGTCTCCCTACTGAGTGGGCAGAGGCTCAAAGGCTCCTTTCTCGCTGGTCCCCTCCTGGTATCTGGGCACCATGGCAACCAATGAACCTCCCAGGACCATAGCTCTTCCACTGCCTGGTTCCAAGAATCGCTGCTGCGCTGGCCTGGCCAGGTCAACCCTATGGGGATCCACAGCTGTCTAGAGCAAGACACACACACACACACACACACACACACACACACACACACACACCCCGGTCAGGAGTTGAAAGCCGTGCTGCCAGCCAGCTTTCAGGGTCACCTCAACAGCACGGTTGCCCGAGGGATGCCCTGTGGCAGCTTTCAGGAAATGGTGTCTGTCTCCTTACCACGTTTTGAGACTCCTGGGAACCGGACCCTGTGTTTGTCAAGACGCAGCCATGGCGTTTGGCCCATCGTGGGTGCTCAGACATGCTTGCATGGCGTGTCTTGGGGCCAGGCCTACCCAGGCTGTGGAGCGAAGGGCCAGGGACTTACTCAGGCTCATGAATGGAGGGCTGGCACCGGAAACCAGAGCCCAGCACGGTGGCGGCTGAGAACATGGCCTGTGGCCAGGTGGCCAAGGTTTGAATCCGAACTCCCTTGCGTCTTAGCTCATGAGCCCGAGTTGATTAAACACCTCTGGGCCTCCAGGTCCTCATCTGTAAAAAGGGGGAGCTAAACGTATCTTTCCTCCTAGGACCTGGGAGGATAAATGAGATAGTGCCCGCAGAGCACGGGCAATTGATCCTGGTACACAGCGAATGCTCCAATATGCGTTGACCCTGCATAGCATAAAGTAAAAACGTTGAAAAGCAAAATATTTTGTGTGCGCCAAAAACAAATGGGGGTAGATCCTCAAAAATGCCAGCAAAGGCCCTAACCGGTTTGGCTCAGTGGATAGAGCATCAGCCTGCGGACTGAAGGGTCCCAGGTTCAATTCTGGTCAAGGGCATGTGCCTTGGTTGTGGGCACATCCCCAGTAGGGGGTGTGCAGGAGGCAGCTGATCGATGTTTCTCTCTCATCGATATTTCTAACTCTGTATCTCTTTCCCTTCCTCTCTGTTAAAAAATCAATAATATATATATATATATATATATATATATATATATATATATTTTTTTTTTTTTTTTTTTAATGCCAGCAAAGGTTCTCTGTGGCTGGTGGGATTATGGATGAGTTTCGATTTCTCTTACCTATTTGCCTATAATGTCCAAGTTTCCACTAGTGAACTTATAGAAAGTGATTTTTGAAAGTAGATATTCCAAAAACTTGTCAAAACCCTACTATGACCTCTAAGGACCCCCTCCCTGGCCCTCCCCTCCCCAGCCTGAACATACCTGGATCCCGAGGAAACAGCCCCGCTGCTTCCAGCCGCCTGGGAGGGAAGGAAACCCGCTGAGCCATGCCAGCTGGAGTGGTGGAGGCTACATTTTGGCGGCATGTTGCTTGCACACCCAACTGGAAAATGAGACATCTCGTGTTTTGAATGAATCTCTTCCATTAATCACGGGGGTACTCCAGGTCTCTCGGGTGGAGTGATTGGTATAATTACAGCCTCCCTCTGCAAGAATGCTGCCAGCAGTCAAGAGCAGCCTGCCAGTCAAGCCTGAGTCTTCCCGGATTTGGTGGAAACGTGGTGGCTCCCCTGAGCCACGGAGGCCGGAGAGGAGAAGGCCCAGGTGGTCCAGAGCGCGGCCCGGGAGGCAGCCGCGCTGTGATGGCCGCCGGGAGGACATCCCCAGGACTCTCCCACATGGAAGTAAATTCAGTGGCGCCTGGAATGTTAGAGGATTTCTTGCCCTACCCCGTGTGGCTCAGTGGATAGAGCGTCGCCCTGTGGACTCAAGGGTCCCAGGTTCAATTCTGATCAAGGACATGTACCTTGGTTGCGGGCACATCCCCAGTAGGAGGTGTGCAAGAGGCAGCTGATGGATGTTTCTCTCTCATCGATGTTTCTAACTCTCTCTCCCTCTCTCTTCCTCTCTGTAATATATATATATATATATATATATATATATATATATATATATATATATAATATATATATATATATTTTTTTATTTTTATTTATTTATTTTTTTTTTTTTTAAAGAAAAGAATGTCTTCAGTCCAGGAATTTCCTCGAGGACAGATGACCCAAACGTGAGAAGTGATTTTTGCCAGCCAGGCTCTGTATCATTTTTGCAAAAGCACAACCCCGGGTCCCGGAGGTTAGGACTCAGCATGTATTGGGGATTGGGGAGCGTCTAATCTGGCATGGGAGCGTCTCATGGGCAGACCCTTGTTCACATCCAGATCCCAGCCAAGGAGTCTAGAAAATGCGGGGTCAGCTTTCCAACACTTCAAATAGGGCGAGAGGCCAGAGAGGGGGGTCCAGACAGGGGCCACCGAGCACGGGCCACTGAGTTCTAGCTGGACACACGGAAGGAGAGAGAGTGCCTGAGGTTTGAACCTGGCCTTGGCCCTGGCCCTGCGGCTGGGAGGGCGGTTAGCCACTGCTCCTCTGTAACCCTTGGCTTCCACAGCGGAGGGTGGGGCTAATAACAGAGCCCTTTCTCAGGGGGTTAAAGGAGACAATGGACTCAGAGTCCCTGGGGTCAGGCGCACCGTCTACAGAGAGTAACCATTATTAAGTCAGTGTGCGTCCTTAACACTTACCCTCTGAGGACTGTGGTAGGGAATTGGATGGCGCACAAACACACGGATGAACTGTTTCTAAGGGTTCCCGGGCATAGTTAGGACTTTCTGTAAAAGTCAGAAACTGTAGGAACTTGAGCTGAGGGGTACATTTTCCGATGTAAGGATTTTCTGCTGTCGGGAATGTAAAAATCTACCCCTACACACGATTTGAAAACCATGACCACAATGCCCCAGCTGCAAGAAGAAGAAATGCAAGGAAAGGAATTTGGCTGAGGAAAAAGCATTCAGCTCAGCAGTAAACACCCTAGCACCATTAGGCGAGGACACATCGCCGGCCCAGGCCGGAGCGTGGCGCTCAGACAGGCCCGCTGGGCGATGGTGAGCGTAATTGGCGACTCCCATCCCCCCCTCCCCCCCGCTGAGCTGTCAGCAACACGATGTTCCCAGGGGGTGAACAGCTCTGGGGAAAATTCCAAACAAAACCGTATCAGCTAAGGTTTCAGGCCATGAAAGGCAGCAGAATCCAATCAGATGCTCTGTGGAAAGTGCAATAAAGAGACAATTTTCAAAGGTGAGGACAGGTCACCAGTGGCGGCAGCCGGGAGAACTCACAACAAAGGCCCAGAGAAGTCGTTCTGGGGACACAGGGTAAAGGGTTCGTTCTGCAGGCTATCTTTTTTAAAAACCAAAAATGTCTCTCTGTCTACTTCCCATCAAAGAATTTTTAAAATATCTGCCTGGTGGGGAGCCCAATGAGTCAGGCCAGCCTAGACCAGGCTCTCTTTGGAGGCAGTGACCTCACTCTCCACCCACCTGGGCCCCCACCCTCTGCAGCTGTCCTGGGGGGTGAGGGGGGTCCTCGGACCCAGGACCAGATTCTGGGCGGGGCTTTTGCAGACCAGGCTGCTGTAAACCGGGCAGGTTGTCTGTAGTTTGGCTGAAGGGAAACCAAGAGGCAAATCCAAGCAGGGCCATCCCCATGAGGACCGGATGGAGAAAGAGGAATGAGGTCAGAGGCGGGGAGGGGACAGGGGAGCAGCTCAGAGCTTCACCCTGGCGGTCAGCACAGGGTTGCTGTGGTCCCAGGAGGGGGTCGAGGGGAGTGGGCATCTGCAAGGGCAGTCCACACCCAGCCTCTGCGGAGCGCCCCCTGTGTGCCCGCCTCTGCTCGCCCCTCCTCCTCTCCTCTCAACAGGCCCTGGGTTCCAGGGAGACCCCGAGGAGAGAGTGAAATCTGAGATCGCTTTTTCCTTTGCAGCTTGATAAGAACAACACGCATGACACAGGCTTACTCTTCTTCATACCGACAACCACACATGCAAGCCCAGCTGGCGAGGCTCAGTGAGTGAGCGTCAGCCTATGAAACAGGGGGTCACAGCTCGGTTCCTGACCAGGGCACGTGCCCAGGTTGCAACCTTGATCCCCAGTGAGGGCGTGCAGGAGGCAGCTGATAAATGATTTTCTCTCATCATTGATGTCTCTCTCTCTCTCTCTCTCTCTCTCTCTCTCTCTCTCTCTCCCCTTTCTCTCTCTCTACCTCTCCTTTCTCTCTCTCTCCATCTCCCTTTCTCCTCTCTCTCTCTCTCTCTCTCTCTCTCTCTCTCTCTCTCTCTCTTTCTCTTTCTCTCTCTCCCCCTCTCCCTTCCTCTCTGAAATCAATAAAAATATACATATTTTTTAAAAATGTCCTCCAAGCAACCAATTCTGGAAAAGCTTCAAAACAGCCCTGCTCCCCAGGGAGCCTCCCAGCGGTCTGTCCCTGCAGAGGGGACCGCCTCACGCCCCTCAGTGCTACACAGGCCGGGAACGGCACATGTGGGAGGCACCGCTCGGCGTCTCCCCTCCCGGTGGCGGGCGGCACCGCCACCGTGGCCACCTTTCCATGAGGACAGGCGCTTGGCAATCTGGGCCACCCGGAACCCGCAGCTGGCGCCAGCAGTGGGGACGGCGCCTGCCCTGAGGTCCGAGGGAGCCGCCAGCCTGCAAGCAGCTCTGGAGAGTCACTTCATTGGTCTGGAGGTCACAGGGTCCTCCTCCGATCGGGGTCGCGTCGCACCAGCTGCCCTTTGCCCCGGGGACCCTCCGGACTGGGCTGTGCGAGGCAAGCATCATCCGCTCAGACAGGCAGGTGCGGGAGCACCTGTCCGGCTCCTTCAAACGGCAGGCGGCCCGGAGCCAGAACTCACCCTCACCTCCAGGTGGGATGTTTGGGGATGGGGACGGAGGGGGCAGACCAAGGGTTTTCAGCCCGGCCTCGTTCCCTTCTCCAGAGCAGCCACCAGGAGCACAGACCGGGATTGCAGGGCAGGGGGTGGGGAGGGCCTTGGAGATCTGGCTTCTCAGACTTTATGGAAGGAGAATTGCCCGCTTAGGGGCCGGACAGCATGTCAACTCCATCACCCCAGCCCCCAGGTGCTCACACGGCATGAACTCTGACCTCAGTCTCCGGGACAGGGAGGGGACCCGTGACAGGGGCAGGAGCACGATGAAGAGGGGGCAGTGCATGGGATGTCTATTTAACAAAATGTGAGCAGGAAAATGGAGAGGACTCCTCCTCCTGGGGTCACCACGCTGAGAGTTTGGAGTGATGTCCATGCAGGCCCCACAGCGGGAAAGTGGGAGCAGGCCGAGGACCCGGACCCCCAGCCCCTCTCTGGTCTCCCTCCAGCCAAAGCAGCTCTCCTTTCAGCTGTCTGATCTGGGCTTCCAGGTGACCTGTCTTCTGAAGAAAGAGTGAAAGTAACGTTTTAAACACCCGTGCTGGGCAAATGTATAACCGGGCACCCGGCATAGTCCACATCAGTGTGAGAGCTGCTAGGGCTTTATTTATTTATTTTTTTTAACATTTTTTTTTATTGCCTAAACCGATTTGGCTCAGTGGATAGAGCGTCGGCCTGCGGACTGAAAGGTCCCAGGTTTGATTCTGGTCAAAGGCTTGTACCTTGGTTGCGGCATATCCCCAGTAGGGAGTGTGCAGGAGGCAGCTGATCGATGTTTCTCTCTCATCGGTGTTTCTAACTATCTATCCCTCTCTCTTCCTCTCTGTAAAAAAAAATCAATAAAATATATATATTTTTAAATTTTTATTGATTTTTTTAGAGAGGGGGACAGAGAGTTAGAAACAGCAATGAGAGGGAAACATTGAGCCGCTACCTCCTGCACACCCCCCACCGGGGATGTGCCCACAACTAAGGTACATGCCCTTGACCGGAATCAAATCTGGGACCTTTCAATCGAAGGCCGACGCTCTATCCACTGAGCCAAACCGATGAGGGCTGGCTAGAGCTTTAGACACAGCTCGCCCCACCCCTCCATTCTGCTGAGGTGGGCAGTGAGGTTGGGAACAGTGCCGACTTCCCGGAGCCACCCAGCCGGTGACAGTGACGGGGAGAGCACCATCTCCAGTCCAATCCCCCGCGGCCGAGAGGTCGCCGGGCCGGCCTGGCACTGGTTAATGTCACCGATCCCTCCCCTCTTCTTCCTGGCATGTGGCCAGGCTGTATTTCCCCTATTGCTCATATTTCCGGGGCTGCACAATGCCTGCTAAGTCGAGTTAGCATGGCGTGGTAGTGAAAGGCCTCAACTCTGCAGCCACGCCGCCCGGGATTCAAATCCCCACTCCACCGCTCTGAGGATGTCACTCCAGCAGCCTCCGCCCCCTCTCTACATTCCAGCTCATACAGTATACAGCTAGGCTTGTTTCCGTTTACTCAGCATAAAATAAGCTAACTATAATAGGCGATACAGCTTGTAGGCTGCTGTGAATGTCCGATGCGTTAGTTAAGCGCATGGCACCATTCCTGGAACATCAAAGAGGGTCAGCGAAGAGGTCATGGCAATGAACAGTTCCAGGCTGCAGGCCTGGTTAGTATGGAAGGGCCCTTCCCACTGCTTGGAGGAGGCCGTTAACAACATCCTAAAGCAGCTCATCTCTTTTTCCATCTAGAAATGTTTAGGATTTTGTTGTTGTTGTTGTTGTTTTACGTTCTGTAGCATAATCCCAATTTTAATGGGTAGCTCTTGGCTGTCGTGTAAACACGAAGCCACCCGCTGTTTGCTCCGTGCCCATCCCCGGCTCCCGCTCCCATGAATACTCTTCCCTAGTTTGACACTAGACTTGATGAAGAGCTGAGAGTTTCCTTTGCAGACACGATATTTCTGCTCTCCCAACAAAAGCTGGCAGAATCCTCCGTGGATGTGTTGACAGCATTTTTTATCACCTAGTCATCCACCCAAAGAATTGAGCGCGTCTAGCTTTTAATTGCCTTGCCCACCCACACAGAAGCTGTTTAGAGCGTCCGTCTGGGTGCTCAGTGCTCTCTGATCGCAACCGGACTGATGTAAACAGAGCTCTTTGTAGGGATGAGGGGAGATTTTCAAAGTCTTGTTCTTCTCCCGTATAAAGAACCTATCATCAAAGAACCCATCCACTGGGTAATTACAAGGGACGTGCACAGATCACAAAGAATGGGGCAAACTACAAAGATGAGGTCAGTAATAAGAGGGAGGGAGAAGAGAAAAAGAAAGCTGGTGAGGGATGGTTATTTAATGAAATCAGTGCCAATATTATCATAAATAAGAGCTGAAGGGGCAGGTGTTCACCACTTATGCATCAGCCGCTGTGCCTTAGGGAACTGGAATCAAGAAGACTCTAGCACTGGCTGGTGTTGTTGAATGGTTAGAGCACTGGCCTGTACACTGGAGGGTCTTGGGTTTGATTTGTAGTCAAGGGCATGTACTTGGGTTGCCGGTTTGATCCCTGGCCCCAGTTAGGGTGTGTGGGAGGCAACCAGTCAATGTGTCTCTCTCACATTGATGTTTCTCTCTCTTTCTCTCTCTCTCTGGAATCTCTCTCTCTCTTTTTCCCTCCCTGCCTTCCACTTTCTCTAGAAATCAATGGGTTAACAAAATATCAAAAAAAATAAGACTCTAACCTGAGCTTCTAGTACCCTTGCAGGTGGCTGAGAGCACGGCCATTTGCAGCCACTTTGGCAACTCCAGTAGGGGTAGAAAAAGCCAAATCCTCCTTGCCACAGTTATGCCAAGGGTTCAGGAGTCGTACGTATGTCAGGAAGAGACTTTCCTCATACTGAGACTGGGCTCACCAAGGGGAAACAAGGTCTTTTCTTCTTGGATGGATTACTGGGGAAATCAGCTGGAGCTGTCATGGACAGAGGGATGGAATGGAATCAGAGTATCCACCAGCGTCCTTGGCAAAGGGGCAGAGAACATCCATTAGCTTCCAGCCAAAGTCTGAAGTGCCCGTGGGTATGAGACACAACAAGAGACCGACGGAGACAAAGCCTGTCTCCCTTGGGACACAGCAGTGGCAGCAGCAAGAGAAAGAGCCAGGCCTGGAATGCATGGCCCCAGCCCAGGCCACCCCAAATGAAGTCCTGACCCCACGTTTGTGAAACAAGCATGGAGTCCTCACCCGCCATGTCCCACCTAGAGAGAGCAACATTCTAATCTTCCCCTCTGGCCACATCTGGAGCTCAGAGCGAGGAGTGGATTCCTCAAGGGGAACTGAGGGACTCCGGACACTTGGAAGACAAATTTGCCTGGCGAAGGGGAAGAGGGATTCAGAAGAAAGAAAGAGAAGAGGAGACACGCTCCACCTGGGGAACTTTCCTCTTTTTCATTAGCTTTTTCAGAACCTCGTGCACTCAACATTAAGTTGACTGTATTCAATATGTGAGCTAGACTCATGGGTCCAGGCGAGACCCCTCTTTGCCTTAGCAGACAGGACCACAGTGGGATGTGAGTGCTGCCAATTTCTCCCCACTCTGCTTGCTCTCTCTCTCTCTCTCTCCCTCTCTCTCTCCCTTTCTCTCTCTGTGTCTGTCTCTCTCTGCATTCCCTCAGACCTACTTCCTCTCCACTGAGATAAGGGTAATACCCATCTCTTAAAGTCTCCAAGGAGTGAGTGTCATGTGACCAGCTAGCTATGTGAAAGGGTTTTATAAACTGTCAAGTGCTGGGCAGCACAGCAACTATTCTGGGGAGGCTATCAAAGGAAACTCAGAGCCTCCAGGATTTCCTCTCCCACCTAGACAGGGCTGGGTGACCTCGAAAGTAGGCCAGGCAAACTCCCACAATGCCCTGGGAGAGGCATTAGCTTCAGTCATGTCACTTCATTCTCACGAGTTTTTGTGGATGGGTGTTTGTTAGGGGTGTGTGATTGATGCTGCCTGTGTCTGTGTGGGCAGCCTCATGCTCAGAGAAGATAAGCTGGGGGTGATCTAGATTTTTGATGATGGAAAAGATTAATCATGGGTCTGCTTGGTTGTTCAAAATTCTCCTCTGGGACCCCGCAGCGTAGATACATGGAGTCTCTGCAAAGCGTGGGTGTCGGTGACAAAGGAGGGCGGCTGGGAAGCTGCCCCGGTGTACCTTGTCTACACTTCTCAGAAGCGACTGTTCAAGGAGAGATGTTTTCCTGTCTTGTATACGCTCAGTGAACAAAGCTGTTGGCATTCTCCACTCCTGTGACCCACACCAGGGAGATGAACTCCAATGATCCCGTCTTTTGATGAGTTGTCAAAGCAAAGACTTTTGTTTCACTAACAAGCATGTTGTTTAGCCTCCTCTGGGGACCCAGATGCATGCTAAGATCATGGGCAGGGTTTCAACAGATGGCGGCACTCCAGTTCTTATTGACAGGCCAGCAGGGTGAAGCGTGCTGGTCATGGAGTTACAGGACCCTGGCCAAGTTACTTGACCTATCTGTGACTTACTTCCCTCATCTTCCAAACGGAAGTTCAAGAGAGGATTCTGAGGATGAAATGATAAAACAGATGAAGGTATCTGATATATTAAAAGGCACAGAGAGCCGAATCCGGTTTGGCTCAGTGGCAGAGCGTCGGCCTGCGGACTGAAAGGTTCGATTCCAGCCAAGGGCATATACCTGGGTGGCGGGCACATCCCCGGTAGGGGGTGTGCAGGAGGTGGCTGGTCGATGTTTCTCTCTCATCGACATTTCTAGCTCTCTATCTCTCTCCCCTCCTCTCTGTAAAAAAATCAATAAAATATATTAAAAAAAAAAAAAAGGCACAGAGAGCAGTTTACCACAACGTCATTGTGGAATATTATAGCTGGGAGAGACCTTCAAATGTGGTAGTTAGTTTTTAAAAATTGTGCCTATTAATGAATCAAGACTCTCAGATTCATACCTCCCAGTATTCACTCTCTTAGACCTTAAGCAGCCTTGAAGCTTCATGACTGGGTCTCTTAGAAAGTTTGCTTTGGGGGTACCTGCCATTGGGACCCCGTTCCCATGCTGTGAGAAGCCCCCAGTCACAGGGAAAAGCTATGTATAGGCACTCTAATTAACAGCCACAGCTGAGTTCTCAGCCACTAGCCAGAAGTGACTACCACCCATGAGATAGTTGATGAGTTCTTAATGGCCAACCCAATGGAGCCTTATGAAAACTCCAGCAAACATCGGATGGCAACTGTATGGTAGACTTCAAGTAAAAACTGTTCAGCTGAGCCTGACCCAAATAAGAAGGGAAGGAAGAAAGAAAAAAAGGGAAGGAGGAAGGAGGAAGGGAGAGAGGGAGGTAGGAAGGGAGGGAGGGAGGGAGAGAGAGAAGAAGGGAGGGAGCCAGGAAGGGAGGGAGGGAGCCAGGAAGGGAGGGAGGGAGGCAGGAAGGAAGGAGCAAACTAGAAAATTTTACCAGTAGGAGCCAGACAAGGACATAATCTAATGACATAAGAATTCAAGATGTCATGACAAAGAAGGGAAAATAACTCAGACGATGACAGAATTCAGCATACCTCCTACACGGAGCTCTGGTGAGTCAACAGAATCCTGAGCATTCTCCTCATAGGCCTATTCTGGAGAGACATGACCTTTTCTTTTCCTCTTCTGTTTGGATGGGAGAGGGGAGGTAGAATAAGAAAGTAGAAGCACCACTGAGGGGAGAAGGGATAGGCTTTCTTATGACTCCACAGCGAATTAGTACAATCATTTTTGCCCACATTCGGGTTACAGAAAAGTAGATAGAATATCTCATGGAATATACTAGATGTGAATATAGCTGTCCACATTCGAACTGTGGAGACATACTACAATAAATAAGAAGAAGGGAAATAGAAAAGATCAAAGCATGCAAAAGGTAGTTTAAGAACATATTCTAAAAAAAAAATATATATGACTCAAAAACCAGAACATGAGTGCTCCTAAAGAACTCAGTGAAGTCAATGAGACAATAACTGAAATGTGAATTGATAAATCAATAGACTCAAATTGAAACAGATACTTCAGAATTAAGAAAACAAACTGAGGACAAAAACAATACTATTAAAGAATTAATAAAAATATTACAAATAGTAAGAAATAGAAAGCTCAAAATCAAATTGCTATTATGAAAGAAGAACTTATCATAATCATATTAATGCAAATGAAAAATACCAAGATACCAACGTAAAGAAAGTTAAATTCCTGACGAAAAGAAGTAAACAATTCGAACATCCTGGGACTTCTACATTAAAAAAAAAAAAATCTTAACATGCTGCACACACACAATCTCATTTATAGCAATAAAATAATCTGCAACAAAGTAAAGCAAGGGGATCGATCACCTACGATTCAGAAATCAGTAGGAACACCAGCCTTTGAAGGCAAATAAGAACCCAAGAGCACTTCACAGCTTGAGGTCATTCTTAGAGAAAAATGACCTAGAGTGTCCTTATAAGGAAGCAGATTGAGGTGAGGGTTTGGGGAGCAGGAAAAGAGAACCAGCCTTAGTAGTAAGGTAGATCCAGAGCAGCAAAACCTTGCATAAATCCAGGCGTCAAAGGGGGTGCAGCCTGAAAAAGGGCTGGAGTAGAAGCCAGCCTGCCTCTCAGAAGCTGACTGCAAGAAACAGTGACTCAGAACCAATGTAACTGGGGGAGGGGAAGCTTCCTGTGAGATGTCAAGGCCACTGAACAACCCTAGTATAGATTCCTACACTGAAAGACACCAAAAGTCCCAAGGTAAGAATTTAACTTTAGAGGGACCTGGGTCTATGGTTCCTAAAACTCCTGACAGAGGCAAGCATGCACCTTCAACCCAAGCATCATAAAATTCCTACAGGGAAAGTTCCATCATATATGAATTAACGATATAAAGCAAGAAAATACCCAAATAGACAAGTAAGAGTTAGCAAGGGGTGGGGGTGGGGGTGGGGGTGGGGGTTACTCAGAAATATTAAATATTGGAATGATCAAATAAAAAATTATTTTAATATGACTAAATAAATAGAATTTAAAAGTAAGAAGCAAGAAACTATGAAAATGAACACATGTACATGAAAGCGAACCAAACAAGACTTCTAGAAATGAAGAATATAATATATTTTGAAATATTTATGACAGAGTTTAAAAGCAAAATATACACAGCTGAAAAAAGAATCGGTATGCTCAAATATAAATCCGAAGAAATTACACAGAATGCATCAAAGCGGCAAAAAATATAGAAAACTCTGGTTAAGAAAAATAAAGAAAGGAGTGAGAAGGTCCAATATAGAACTAATCAAGGTTCCATAAGCAGACAATAGAGAGGATGGGTGGGGTGGGGAGAGGCAATACTTAAAGAATAGTAGCTGAGAATTTTGTAAAATTGAGTAATCCTCATATTTAGAAATCTTCCCCCCCCCCCAAAAAAAAAAAATCCCAAACAGGATAAACCATTAACAGGCCATACTCATACACATCATAGTAAAACTGCAGAATGCTAAAGACAAAGGGAAGGTCTTAAAAGAAGCCTGAAAGAAAAGATAGATTTCCCACAAAGGTGTAAAGATTAACATATGACTTTCCAATATCAATTATGGAAGCCAGAGGTCCGAGGAATAATGTCTTCAAAGTGCTGATCAAAATAACCATCAACTAGCGGAGCATTTGAGATCTTGCTCCCAGGCATATGGCTTCAATTTTGTTCCAATAAATTCTTATAAAAGAACTTTTAACCTTTCAACTAGATTTTCAAAGCCAACATAACTCTATTTCTAGAAGAAGTTAAATAGAGACATTTTTGGTAATATAAACTGAATATAATGTAAGTTGAGATCATTTACCACCAACAAATCCTTACTAAAGAAACCCCTAAGGGGCCCTAACAGGTTTGGCTCAGTGTATAGAGCGTCAGCCTGTGGAGTGAAGGGTCCCAGGTTCGATTCCGGTCAGTAGAGGGTGTGCAGGAGGCAGCTGGTAGATGTTTCTAACTCTCTATCCCTCTCCCTTCTCCTCTGTAAAAAAAAATCAATAAAATATATTTTTTTAAAGAAACCCCTAAGAGATGTAATTAAGGAAGAAGCAAAATACCCCAGAATGAACATCTGAGATGCAAGAAGAAACTAACAGGTAAAGGTGACTTTTCCCAACTGTTTCCTCTGGGAATCATTACCTCCTTACTGCCTTGCCCGCATGGAAAATCTCTCCTAATTTCCCAGGAAACACCTCTCCTATAAACCCCTTTCTCTGAGCCCCCAGTGAACTCACTACAAATGTCACAGCACTTTCCTCTCCTTATTCATCTGCCTGTTTTCCTTTTCTACCTTCTGAGCTCCTGGAGGGATAATTTTAGGATTTATCTCTACATCCTTGGGTTACATATCAGTGTTGACATTCATCCTTTCCTGGTAATGGAAATTTTACACCAATAACCTCGTTATTCTTTAAAGAAAGAGAAAGGGTGATGGTGCAGCTCACATTTCTTTCGCAGGGAAAAAACTATTGTTTTCACAGAACAGAATGGAAGGTGGTGGGAAGTAGGGCGAGTGTGTTAAAGCCCTCAGCCTCCCCTCCTGAGGCTGCTGAAAAATGGCAAAGAAACACAAGACATCGATAAGCAATCACACACATACACACAAAGGAAAACCGGAACTCCTTGAAGTGGTTGCCCCTGGGGAATGAAACTGGGCCTGGGAAAGGAATGCTGGCAGATGGCTTTTCATCTTAGACCTTTCTAGTGGTGGTTCACTTTCATCTTGACCAAGTGTATGAGTTTCTTTAACAGCTACATCAATAATGAGGCAAATTGCTTAAAAATCAAAACTAAAGGGTGTCCCCATCACCTGTTAAATAAACTGTGGTTGCCTCGGTGGCTGGAGTGGCACTGAGAAACGGAAGGTGGTCTGTGCAGAAATGGGAAGGAAGGGTGATGTGATTTAAGCAAAAGGATTGTTTCAATCGAGTTGATGACCAAGATAGACATTATATGATGCTAACTGTGCTTTTTTAAATCTCTGTGGGTATGCATATTATCTGACTCAGATAGTTATTTTCTCACAAGTGGCAGAGACTCAACGTTTAAGCAAAAAGGAGAAATGAATTGGCGCCTACAACTCTGAAGTCCCTGGGAGGAGCTGGAGCTTTGCCTTAGCTCAGTCCCTGGGCTCAACCAGCTCAGACAGGTCTGGCATCCTCACAAGCCCAGAAGAAAGACCTCCAGGGTTCCTGCCAAAGTCCTGGATAGAGCAGATGGCTCAACTGAAGGGCTGGGGGAGGGAGATGTTTCTTAGGTCATGTCCCAACCCTTGTTCTAGGAGGTAAGGTCAGTCCCCCTGACGGAGCCCCACAGGCTATAGTGAGAGCTGGGATGAGGGTGGGCCGGGCTACCCCTCCCACCCCCCTCCCCAAGGGAAATCTGGTTGTTATTTCAGAAGAGGATGGGATGGATTTGGATGGATTCACTCAATCGATGTCCACCATATTTAATACACCCACGACATGATTCTATATGAACGGGAAAAGACCTGGAAGGAAACAGATTGGTGGATTGATAGTGGCTGCTTGGAGATCTACACCATGATGTTTTCTTGATGCCCCATGGAGGAACAAGGGTACAGGATTCTGAAATCAATTAATAACGTCTGTCATTGGAAGTAGAATCAGAAGTAACTGTACGTGAGCTTTGTATCATCCTCCTCAACCTAGAGACTCCATCTGCCTATGGATTTTCTTTTTTGACTGAGATACAATTAGCACGCAGCAAAGTGCAATGATCTTAGGTGTTCTGCTTGATGGGCTTTGACAACTGTCTACATCCTTGGAAACCACTGCCCCACACAAGATATAGAACCCTTCATCATCCTGGAAAATTCCCTCACATCCTCCCTGCCCCACCCCCAGGCACATTCTGATTTCTGTCACCATGGATTGGTTTTGTATTGTTGTGTGTGTGTGTGTGTGTGTGTGTGTGTGTGTGTGTGTGTAAATATATTTTTATTGATTTCAGAAAGGAAGGGAGAGGGAAAGATAGAAACATCAATGATGAGATAGAATCATTGATCAACTGAATCGAACCTCTGCCCCAGGCATGTGCCCTTGACCAGAATCAAATCTGGGACCCTTTAGTCCTCAGGCTGATGCTCTATCCACTGAGCCAATCACTTGACTACAACACGTGAGGCCTGTTTCACACGCTGAGTGACCGCTAAGCTTTGTCTAGCTTCTTTTGTTAAGTGTTCTGTGTGTTGTTGGCTGAGTATTAAAGTGGTCTCCTCCTTAAAGGGACGCATACGGGCAGCTCCTCCGGGGGGCTGGGAGCTGGCTTCCGTACCAAGGGGGTTTCGGGGTCAGGTCGTTCGGTTGCTGCCGCAGAGGCAGAAATCCCCACGGCTGTCTGGATTCCTCACCGCGAGTAACCGGGCTCTTTCCTCCTGTTTACCTGGCCCTCTGAACTCTCTGCCTTGGGACCTCTTGCTTGCGAGGCTGCCGTCTTGGATTCTGCTTGCTGTCCTGCCACATGCCCCTGGTTGCCCTCCCCTTCAGACTGCAGGTCTGTTGCTTGGTTACCATCTCACAGGCCCAGGTCTGGCTGGTCCACCTTCCAGCCCCCGCTTCCTCAGAGCCGGGCATTTGGACAAGTCTGCTTTGGGAAGTCCGGGGGCTCGATGGCATTGATTTAACACCCATTAATGGCAGCTGCTGAAGAGACAGGATGATCCAGTTGTCTGGTTGGGTTAAGATATTTTGTGGGTATCCCCCCCCCCTAAGATATTAAGGAAGAAAAATAAAACTGCTCATCGTTACTCTAAGTCGGGAAAAACACTGGCAACGTGAGCAAGCAGAACTGCCATCCTCACTTCTCACAGAAGCCTGTTGTCTCTACCTCCTCCTGCCGCTTTTCCCAGCGCCCTCCCCATATTATTCCTTAATTAAGATCAATATTTTAGTTGTGGGGGAGGCTTAATCATGGGGATAGAAGTTGTGTCTCTCTGGCTAAGTCTCACCAAGACAAGTTAATGGCACGGCCTCCCGCTGGGTGGTTGATGGGCGAGTGAATAAAAATAGATTCATAACCAGGGCGTTTCCTGCCAGGGACCCAGCTGCCGGGCATGTCCAGGCTGGAAAGACCGTGGACACAGCTGGCAGAGCACCAAGACCAGAGCTGTGAGTCTCCCTGGATCCCAAGTATCGTTGCGGTGTATGGCAGAGGTGTCACCCTTAAGCTCTATGCAGATAAGAATTTAACTGTAATGCATGTTTCTCTCAGAGATATCAGGGGTCTCATTTAGGCCTTAGTAACTTATTCTAGTCTCCTGTTCTCCTCTCTCTAGCACCCTACAACTCCTAAGACTGTTCGGTCCTCTGCTCCAACAGGACTCTCTCATGAATGCTATTTTCTCCCACCATCTTGGTCCCTGGAACTCTTCTTAACCAATGCATTTCCACTCAATGTGCTCCTTTTACGTTGCATGGCCCTCTTATGCTACGCAGCCCTAGGGAGTCCTGTTATTCCATGATTGCCTTTCAATAATCAGTGTATATATATATATATATATATATATATATATATATATATATATATCCCCATTTTTAAAACTGGAGAAGAACCCAGCCAATGTGGCTCAGAGATTGAACGTTGACCCATGAACCAACCAAGAGTTTGCTGGTTTGATTCCCAGTCAGGGCACGTGCCCAGGTTTCGGGCTCAATTCGGGCTCAATTCTCTGTAGGGGACGTGAGAGAGGTATCTGATCATTGATGTTCCTATCTCTCTATCCCTCTCTCACCCTCTCTCTAAAGTCAATTAAGAAAAAACACACACACAAAAGAAACGAGCAAGTTAAACCCCCATTCCTGCCTCCTGTTAGCCTGCCTTTCCTGTAAGCAGAAAGTAAACGGATGTCAGACTTTCTAATGTATTCCTGGTCCTGTATAAACTCGTGTGAACTTCAGCATCTTCCTTTAGTGTCTTTTTTGTTTCTCCTGTCCCTCCCACCCTCTCCCCCATTTCAGTTCCTCAGTCTCCTCTTCTCCCAAATTCAAGCAGAGGACTAGAATCTCTCATTTGTGGGTGAGGAGGCTATTTCCACCATGCCCACCTTTCAGGACTCAAGAAATGAACCTCTAACCGATTTGGGGGAAGGGATTCGAGGAACGGGGCCTTCCCTTCCCACTGAGCCCTACAGTCTTATTCCACGGGCAGCTCCACAGTCTCCATCTGGAAGGCAAGCTCAGGTCAAACCTGTTATGTGGATTTCTGGCGCTAGAGCCTGCACAGTTACTCTCCAGTTTGACCTGAATTTGCTGGTTGCCCTCCAATAAATCCAGAGCCTCACGCTGACGAATGAGCCAGGAGCGCACAGCATGAGCAGTACCAAACGGTGAGTCTAACGTGCCAGGGAAGAGCCTGTCTTATAGACAGAAAAGAACTCAGCCCCCTCCAGGAAGCCGGTGACTCAAAACCAGTGCAAGGATTTCCGTCCACATAGAAGCAGTGGTTCTCAACCTTTCTAATGCCGTGACCCTTTAATACAGTTTCTCATGTTGTGGTGACCCCCAACCAGAAAATAATATCTGTGCTTTCTGATGGTCTTAGGCTCTACAGAAGACCTACAGGTTGAGAACTGCTAGCAGGGTCGCCTAAGACCATCGGAAAACACAGATAGTCACATTACGATTCATCAACAGCAGCAAAATTAGTTATGAAGTAGTAATGAAAATAATTGTATGATTGGGGATCACCCCAACGTGAGGAACTGTGTATTAAAGGGTCACAGCATTAGGAAGGTGGAGAACCCCTGACGTGGAGGACCTTTCTTCCTTAAAGGGTGGTGTGTGCAAAGGAACACACAAGCAATGGTTCCTGGAATTGGGAGCCCGGACAATGCTTCAGTGTTTCTTTCTCCCTGCACACTGGAGAGAGGGCCCATTAGCATGCCCCTAGAGCACCGTGAGAGTCCTGCTTGCCCACAGCGTTTTGGGAGGCGCCAGAGATTGGCAGCACCAGCTTCATAAACTTCAATGAAGAGAGGGTGTGCTCGTGCCCCGGTGCCCAAGGCTTTAATGATGCCCTCATTCTTTCCTCGTGCAGAAGAGAGAAATAATGCACCATTTGAAAGCTGGGAGAAATGCGGGAGATCATGGGGGTATCACCAACGGATCTAGTAAATGGGGACTCTATTGCGCTCGGTGTCACACACGGGGTACTTGTGAATATCAAATAAGCTGTGTTTTAAAGTCCTGTAGGATGTAAAACTAAGGGATAACGCGTGACAGGCCCAGAGGAAACTGTCTGGGGACCCCATCCAGCTAAGTTTACATTTCCCTTTCACGTCACTATCTCCCTCCTTGATCCACTTTACCCTGATTTCATCAAACCCAAGAGAACTGGTGCTTGGAGCTGAGGCCATTTAAATTTTCAGCTGTAGGAAAGTTGTCCTCTCTTCCCAATTTTACTACCTCCTGGGCTCTGGCTCAAATCCATTACATTTCACTGTGTTCTTGGAAGAGAATTATTCCTTTCTATAAGAAAAGTCCCTCTGTCTCCAATTTCCAAGCCTTGAATAGGCCAGAACAGGGTCACGCAGCACCCCCTCCCTCCCATCCTGTGTTTTTAAGCAGACATAGACCTGGTGTACAGCTAGTCACACCTGGAAGTCCCTGGAGCACCAGGAACTTGTTTTCATGGTTGTGACCCCTGAAGGTCCCAGAGTCATTTCCAGAAAAGAGAGGCCCATGTGGTGACGTCACTGCTCTCATCTGGCCAGGCTCAGATGAGCACCTTTTCACTGAGGATGACAAATGTCACAAGCACTCCTCCTGTGGCAGCTCCAACGATGGTGATGATGGTGGTGATATTTCTTAAATATATATATTTTACTAGACGCCCAGTGCACGAAATTCATGCACTCAGGGAAGGGGTCCTTCAGCCTGACCTGCACCCTCTTGCAGTTGAGAGCCCCTCCCCATTGATGGCCCCACAGAGAGTGGCCTGGGCCTCCCTCTTGGGGGTGATTGATTGTGGAGGGCCCTCCCCTACATTGATCTCCTGCTGGCCGGTAGCCTGGGCCTCCCTCCACGGGGTGATCATTGATCATGGGGTGCTGGTGGGGGGGGTGGTTTGGAGAAGGGGCAACCCTTCTCATAGCACCTGTCTTGGCTGGCCCAGCACCAGTGCATGTCACAGGGTGATCATCCGACAGTCATCAATTTGCATATTATACTTTTATTATTATAAATTGATTTTTAGGGAGAGAGGAAGGGAGAGGGTTAGAGAGATAGAAACATTGATGAGAGAGGAACATCATCAATCAGTTGCCTCCTGCATGGCCCCTACTGGGGACTGAGCTTACAACTGAGGTATGTACCTTTAAAAAAAAAAAAAAAAAAAAAATATATATATATATATATATATATATATATATATATATATATTATTGCTTTTTAACAGAGAGGAAGGGAGAGGGATAGAAAGCTAGAAACATCCATGAGAGAGAAACATCGACCAGCTGCCTCCTGCACACCCACTACCAGGGTTGTGCCCGCAACCAATGCCCTTGACCGGAATCGAACCTGGGACCTTTCAGTCTGCAGGCCAACACTCTATCCACTGAGCCAAACCAGTTTCGGCTGAGGTACGTACCCTTTACTAGAATTGAACCTGAGACCCTTAAGTCTGCAGGCTGATACTCTATCCCAAGACCGAGCCAAACCGGCTAGGACAATGGTGGTGATATTTTACTGAGTGTTTGCAATGTACCCATTGCCATGCTAAACAGCTTTATCTTGTTTGATACTCCCAGGAAACTATGAGCTTGCTGTTATTATTATTATCCCTCATGTTCTAGATCAGTGGTCAGCAAACTGCAGCTCGTGAGCCACTTGTGGCTCGTGAGCCACGGTTTGCCACTCTGTTGCCTAATGAGTTTGCTGACCACTGATCTAGATAAAATTTAAAAAAAACAGCTGAGAGATATTAAGCAACTCTTCCCAGGCCACACAACTTCCTTCCTCCTGCTCACCTCACCCATCATCACCATAACAACCTCTGGTCCAGAGGGGCCGGGGCTGTCACTGGAGGAGATTAGAGAAGTGATCTCTGTCCTGCGTCCCGACTTAATTCAACATCTGGAGGCAAATGCATCATCCAGTTCCTCCCTCCTGTCAGCATCACCAAGGCCTTCCGAGAGCCAGAACCCTCTCTCCCCAGATTATAGAACCCTCGGCTCAGCGTGTGCCTGACCACACTCCAGTCAGGCTCCTGACCACACTCCAGTCAGGCTCCTCTGACTCCTCTTCCCACCCAGGCCTGGCTTTTGGATTCCATGTCCGTCTCCGCATGGCCCAATGTCAGTGAGCCTCCTCTCATGTAAGTTTAGCCACCACCTTGTCTGTCCCACACTGTTCCGTCTCGGCCCTCCTCGCTGGCCTCTTTGCCCCACCTGGACTGCTCCAGTCCACGCCCCACATGCAGCCTGAGAGCTCCGGAAACATCTCCCTATCTCAATATTCTCCGGCTTAACCCTCCTTTTCCAGGATAAAGCTCCTCATTTCCAGCTCAGTGCTGAAAACTTTTCAAATAGATATTTTTATTGATTTCAGACACAATGGGAGAGGGAGAGAGAGAGAGAGAGAAACATCAATCAGAGAGAATCATTGACTAGCTGTCTCCTGCACACCCCCCACTGGGGATGTGCCCGCAACCAAGGTACATGCCCTTGACCGGAATCAAACTTGGGACCTTTCAGTCCACGGGTCGACGCTCTATCCACTGAGCCAAACTGGTTTCTGCAGTGCTGAAAACTTTTTAAATATATGGTTTTATTGATTTCAGAGACAATGGGAGAGGGAGACAGAGAGAGAAACATCAATAATGAGAATCATTGATTGGCTGCCTCTTACACGCCCCGCACTGGGGATCGAGCCCAAAACCTGGGCATACACCCTGACCGTGACCTCCTGGTTCATAGGTCGATACTCAGCCACTGAGCCATGCTAGCCGGCCAGTGCTAGCGTCCTGCACACATCACCATCGATGCTTTCCCAAGACCTTGTGTATACCTCTGTCTACTTGCTTGTGTCCTGACTCCTCTAGAGGATCCTTGGGGCGCGGAGTCACTGCTTCTCACTCACTCACCATCTGCCAGGCACGCGGCCGCCACGCAAGCAGTGCTTGCCGGGCACAGGACAGGCAGACCCCCGCCCCTCCCCCCCCCGTGTGCAGCTGGGGCTGAGGAAGCCCCCTCCTCCTCACCTGCCCCTTTGCCCTCCATCTGGAGTGAGACCCAGCCAAGCAGATGCAATCCGGGGCAGAGTCACATGGGTGATTTGCATGTGATTTGTTTAAATTTGCATGTGATTGGCTTATGCCTGCAGAATCTAATCTCTGGCTATTTGTTTTTAATGCTGAAGCTGGGTCACTGAGACATTCATTCGGGAAGGCTATTCCCCCTCCTCCCTCTGTGGCTCCTTCTCCTTTCCCTGCTGGCCAGGTTGCCCTGCCTGTGAGTGTCAGTGTCTCTGAGGAGTGGAGGGATCTAGGTCAGAGGGACGTGGGCCAGGAGTGGGGTGTATGCTTTGCCCTAAGAACACGAGGAGCGGCCTGTGTATAAAGGGCCTGGACCAGGCTGAGGGCAGAGGTCTCTCGGCTCTGCTGCACTGGCCCTCCCTCAAAGCTGACCCACCCACAGTCTCACGCGGGTGGGACTCTGGAAGTAAGAATGGATCTGCCCGGCCAGCGTAGGTCAGTGGTTGAGCGCCAACCTATGAACCAGGAGGTCACGGTTCCATTCCCGGTCAGGGCACGTGCCTGGGTTGTGGGCTCAATCCCTAGGGTGGGGCGTGCAAGAGGCAACAGATCAATGATTCTCTCTCATCATTGATGTTTCTCTCTCTCTCTCTCTCTCTCTCTCTTTCTCTCTCTCTCTCTCTTCCTCTTTGAAATCAATAAAAAAATATTTTTTTAAAGAAAAAAAGAATGAATCAGGGCTGAGTGAGGTGGGTGACACCCTATGGGAAAGACAAGGACAGAGATTTGAATTCGAAGTCACAGAATCAGGGCCAGAGATGGGCAAGAGGAATGGGCGTGTCCCCCAGACCGGCCAGAGATAAGTCAAGTTGGAACCAGCCCCACGAAGGACTGGGGTGGGGAGGGACACAGGTCAGTCGGTGTGTTTCAGAGGGTCTCCCAAGCTGTGGATCCCCATCCAGCTGGTAACCCCTTCCTCCCTGGCACTACCTCCTGCCCATCACCCATCACCCTTCCTCTCGTCCTCTCCCACCACAGTTATAGCCTCAGGCAGCCTCGGGCTGCACGGCCCAGGAGTGAGGCAGGGAATCTGGGCTGGACCCGCACATCCAGGCTCACTGACACAGCACGCCTGGTCTCATGCACGCGTGGACACAGTGGCATGTCAGCCAGCCACAGCCGGATAGCAGGAAGCCCCAGGAAGCATGTGCTACACTCCCCGCGGGAAGCGCCACGGGCTGCTGGCTGCGTCACGCGCGGCTCCGCCGGCCTCCGAGGTGCCAGACGGATGCTCGCACGATGCTAAAGATGGGCACCGCGGGCCCAAGCGCTCCCGTTCCCGTCTGGCATCGGGGAAGTGCGTCTCGCGAATCAGCCTCTCGGAGGTGGCATTGCTGAGGACCCACAGGAGACATTTCAAAGCAGTTGTTGCTCTGAGGCAGCTTTGCATGTTAAAAAAAAAAAAAAAAAACTCGCAAAAAGTACATATTTTCAGCCCCTGCAGTTCCCAAACTACTCTAAAGATTGCATAAGAATCATCTGGATGGCTGTTTGAACACATGGCTGCCAGCCCCTTGTCCCCAGAGATTCTGGTTCCAAGTGTCAAGGGGAGGGGAAGGGGGGGGGGGGTGAGGGGACACCTGAGTCCCTAGAATTCCGACATGCAGCTGGGATGAACCCACTGACTCAGACCCTGGCAGGAAGCTGCAGACCTGAACTTGAGATCAGGTGCAAATGGGCAAGGACCTTGCAGCCAAGGCCCCAGGTAGGGGGTTGGAAACCATGGTGCTGCGACAGGCATGTTAGGTCTCAGTCAGGCGCGGGGCTGGGATAGGCCTAGTCCGCCTGCAGGAGACGGAGCCATTTGTACCTTCCTTCCTGCGGGATTTTTTTTGACAGCAGGAGAATTGACCTGCCTTATCTGGACAGCCATTTAGGCATCTGCTTTTCATTAACCTTCATTGGCAAAATTAGTCATGAAGTTTGTTTATGTTTATTGTTTGTGAACTCGGCACCGGGCCTCCGAAGGGAAGACCCGGGATGGAGGTCAAATTCCTTAGGGAGTGTGGGAGGAGCCCCAAAGTCTGTGTGTTTTGTGTTGGTCTGAAACCTTCAGGTCCCTGGGCTGCCAGGCGGTTGCCAGGCTGGGCTGGAAGGTTACCTGTCTGCGTGCTGCTCAGCCCCGTTTCATTAACACCTGCCCATCTGTCCCCAACATCCCGGTGTCTCCGCCCAGATAGATTTTCACACCTGTCTTAGCAATTCTGGGAGAGGCTTTAAAGTCCCTTTTCAAAATCCCCCGTTAATGATCTGGTAATTATCGTGGCGACTTTTCAATGAGGTGTGAAGTCCTCCTCAGCTAGCTGTCAGCGGAGAGACTCCCGAGGCACTGAGAGAGGGACAGGAGGGGGTGGGAGAGGGACAGGAGGGGGTGGGAGAGGGACAGGAGGGGGTGGGAGAGGGACAGGAGGGGGTGGGAGAGGGACAGGAGGGGGTGGGAGAGGGACAGGAGGGGGTGGGAGAGGGACAGGAGGGGGTGGGAGAGAGACAGGAGGCCTGGGAGAGGGACATGGGGAAGAAGCCCTGAGCCCGGGCTGCCACAGTCACAGGAGCAGCATCTGGCCAGAGAAGGAGCCCTGCCGGGGGTTGGCAAGGCCACCAGGAGCTCCTGATGACACATGAGCCCCCTCTGAGTCCAGGGACCAGACTGACTGTAGAATCTGGGGTAACTACATCAATGACCCCCACATCCACAGCCACACCAATGCCTGGTAGGCAATGCCAAGTGCCGTGGCGGCTCCAGGGCGGACCCACACTCCTGCACACAGACTGCAGAGTGTGTCGATCCCCTCCCAGGAGAGCCCCGCCCCCTTTCACATCCATTTTAAGCAGGCAGAGCCCTGCCCGCCAGGAAGAGCTGTCCATACCCTTTCAGATCCACCGGGGCTACATGAGGTCCAGCCGAGCTGGGCACCACAACATCTGGAAGCCACGGATGCCACCCACCTCCATGGCTGTGCTCCCCAACATCCTGCTTCCACCAGTCAGAGTAAGAGGAGCCCCCACCCAGGGGCCAAGACAGGGTGTTGGGTATCTCAGTCTGACCACTCCTCAGAACAAAGGGGGCTGCACAACACACCAAGAGGTGGATGCTGGCCCACGTTCCAGCACCATCTGAGCTGGTCCTCTCAGCTCCCACCCCCCCACCCCCCATCAACAAGGAAGACAATCCTCCTAAGGAAGTGAAGTGCCAGCCCCAAGGACCCCCTTTTCCAGGGAGTCTCATGGAGCAGGCCCCTCGTTTTTTGTTTTTGTTTTTTAATATATTTTACTGATTTTTTACAGAGAGGAAGGGAGAGAAATAGAGAGTTAGAAACATTGATGAGGAATACAGACTGGCGCAACCACTGTGGAGAACAGTGTGGAGTTTCCTCAAAAAACTGAAAATGGAACTGCCATTTGATCCAGTAATCCCACTCCTAGGAATATATCCCAAGAAACTAGAAACACCAATCAGAAAGGACATATGCACCCCTATGTTCATAGCAGCACAATCTACAATAGCCAGAATTTGGAAACAGCCTAGGTGCCCGTCAGCAGATGATTGGATCAAAAAGCTATGGTACATCTACACAATGGAATACTATGCTGCCATAAAAAAGAAGGAATTCTTATCATTTGCAGCAACCTGGTTGGAATTGGAGAACATCATGCTGAGTGAAATAAGCCAGTCAATGTAAGAGAAACACCACATGACCTCACTCATTTATGGATGATAAAGAACATTATAAACTAATGAACCAAAAGATAGATATAGAGACAGTAAAGCAACAAACAGACTGTCAAATTACAGCGGGGAGGATAGGGAGATCTGTGGGAGAAAAGAGATCAACTGAAGGATTTGTATACATGCATATAAGTACAACCAATGGACACAAAACTCTGGGGAGGGAGGGCATGTATGGGAGTGGGGGGGGCAATGGTAAGATGTACATAGATAATAATTTAATAAAAAAAATAAGAAGAAAAAAAAGGAAACATCAATGAGAGAGAAACATCGATCAGCCGCCTCCTGCACACCCCTTATTGGGGATGTGCTCACAACCAAGGTACATGCCCTTGACCGGAATCGAACCTGGGACCCTTCAGTCCGCAGGCCAATGCTCTGTCCACTGAGCCAAACCGGTTTCGGTAGGTCCCTCATTTTAACCAACGTGACACAGAAGGTGGCGTGAGGGTGGGAGAAGGACAGGAGGCCTGCTCAAGATCAAAGCCTCGCCAGCTAATGCTGGAGCTGGAACCGGAACCAAGCCCCCCCCCCACACACACACACACGTGCGCGCGCGTGCACACACACACACACACACACACACACACACACACACATCCTTGGCTTTTCCACCAGCGTCCACCATGAGTCTGAGGTGTCTATGTTTGCACGTGTTGGCCTGGTGTTCCCAGGAGCCTGGGGGCAGGGACAGCTAGCCCAGTTGTGCCATCTCTGATGCATCCTTGGCACAGCGGTGCCAGAATACAGCTGCCAGTTGTGCTGACTGGTCTTCCTCCCTCACCTGGCTTCTGGGGCCGTGCAGCCCCCAAACCTCTGCTGGCCCAGCCCCGCTGCTCCCAGTGCTGGAGGGGCCAGCCCGGGGCGGGCCCTGGTACACAGCTCCAGGTGAGCTGGCACAGGGAGATTCTGACTGCAGGGGTCTGGCCCGCAGCCCAGGTACCAGGAAGCAGCATGGCCCCGATGGCCCCGCCTGTTCCTGTGGATCTCTTCAAGACTGGAGGCTGGAGCTGGGCCAGCCTGGGCCTCCACCTCACACCTGTCTGCCTGGGGGGCAGAGCTGGAATGAGCAAGGCTTCATGGCATCGGGGCAGAAGCCTGCAGAATGCGCACCCCCTCAGCCCGTGCAATCAATCCTCCTAACTGTAAAGGAGGCTAGAAGTGCGATTCCGGCCATTAGCAAACCCATCACTTCCTCCTCCCGTCCAAGCCCATTAGGGAGCTCTCTGCTCTCACTTCGCACCGGCCCTCGTTTTTAAAGTGCTGCTGCAAAAGCATTGCCAAGGACTGTACTTAGAGAGCCACGCGTCTGCTGCCAGTTGGCTAAAGGGTTTGGCTTTTGGTCCTGGTTTTGCAGCCAAACAGATTGTGGTCTTTGGCAAGGCCAGTCTCCCTCTCTGGGCCTCAGTTTCCCCATGTGTAAAGTGAGGAGTCTGGACAAGATGGCCTCAGGGATCCCTTCTAACTCTCATGGCTGCTGGACTCCAGATTTGCTTGATGGCTGAGGATGGCTCCACGTAGACAGTTTAGCTTCTTATAAGCCAAAAGGTGTCCCTCTCCCTCTCTATTTCTCACGTACAAGGACCCGTTCCTGGAGGTGCAAATACGCCAATATCCACAGCAGTGTGAGGGGAGGGGAGGAGCCCCACGCCCGAGTTTCTGGAACTGAAGGCGCTGCCTAACTCTGCGCAGGCCCTGAACCGATTGTTCCACAACAGTAATCTCATTTAACCCTTACAGCGGAGCAGCTAGTCAGCCCATTTCACAGACAAGAACACTGAGGCACAGAAAGGTAACGTCGCGCCTCCACGCAAGGTCTGCCTGGCTCCAAAGGCCACGCTCACAGTCCCAGCTCTCTCACATGCCCAGGTCTGGGGGCTTCAGTAGACAGAGTGGGTAGACCAAGAGGCCACTTCAACAGGAAGGGGGTGCCAGGCAGGACGCCTGCGTGACTGAGCACGGCCAGGCCAGCGGCCGCTGTCCCCAAAGACGGTGGGCTGGGAGACCCCGTGGGAAGGGGTGCGGTGAGAAGGCCTGAAAGGCTTTGGTGGGCGTGTGCCCGTGGTCCTGGTCCACTCTCATTCCCTCCGAGAGTGGCTTCCTCTGAGGGGGTGTGGGTGCTGTCGGGAAGCAGCAGGCGGGAAGCTTTGATGGCGCTGGCTAGTGTCTGAGGGCTGAGCTCTGTCTGCCAGGTTTGCCACGATGAAGTCGTCAGAATTGACAGTGATAGATGCTAAATGGCATTTCAACTTTTTGTAAGATGACTATAAGAAGTACAAAATATCGCTTGCTTGAAGGATTGTCTTTCCAAAAAAAATTTACTTTAAGTAGCACCAATGATATAGAAATGCACATTACCATATCACTTGAAAAAGTGTTTTTAAAAGACAGTTTCAGCCCTGGCTGGTTTGGCTCAGCAGACAGAGTGTCGGCCTGTGAACGGAAGGGTCCTGGGTTTGAGTACGGTCAAGGGCACGTGCCTGGGGTGCAGGCTTGATCCCCAGTGGGGGGCGTGCAGGAGGCAGCCGATCAGTGATTCTCTCTCATCATTGATGTTTCTATCTCTCCCCCTCTCCTTTCCTCTCTGAAATAAGAAAGAGAGACAGAGAGAGAGAGAGACAGAGAGAGCAGAAAGAGGGAAGGAAGGAAGGAAAGAAGGAAGGAAGGAAGGAAGGAAGGAAGGAAGGAAGGAAGGAAGGAAGGAAGGAAGGAAGGAAGGAAGGAAGGTTGGTTGGTTTCAAGCAGGTTCATCTGACAGATGCTAATCCTGGAGATAAGTGTCAGTGATCGTGTTTCATAGAAACCACTCTGCCATCCCATTAGTGACACCGAGTCAATATCCCCAATCTCGTTTGCCTTTCTTTTATTTTTTTAAAAAACATATTTTATTGATTTTTTACAGAGAGGAAGGGAGAGGGATAGAGAGCTAGAAACGTCGATGAGAAAGAAACAACGACCAGCTGCCTCTTGCATACTCCCTACCGGGGATGTGCCCGCAGCCAATGTACATGCCCCCGACCAGAATCGAACCTGGGACCTTTCAGTCCGCAGACCGATGCTCTACCACTGAGCCAAACCGGTTTCAGCTTGTTTGCCTTTCTTTTAAATACCTCTCCCAGCAGTTTGAAAATACATTCTATTAAAATCCATTCACAGCCACCCTGAAGCTGCCAGGTGTCTCGGGAGCTCCAGGCTGGATGTCTGCCCAGCCGGGCAGTGCCCGCTGAGCCCCTGGGTCCCGGTCAGCACTCACCCAGCGCCTACTCAATATCGGGGGCCCTAGGGGGCCCGCCCTGGGGGCAGAACCAAGGACCTGGGGGACCACAGCCCAGGGCTTCATCGGTAAGAATGCCCCCAATTAAAAAACCTCCTCCAGAATTTCAGCTCCCTTCAGCTCTCTCTTAGACACTCTCCATCTTTGCTGAAATCTTACCAGGTGCCAGCCTGAGGCTCGGGTCTCTGAACAGAAAAGCAGCAGCAGCAGCGGCCCCGCCCACCATGTGCACCGCCAGCCAGTAAGACTCCAGACAGCATTAAGTCCAAGTCACAGCTGGAGCTGGCCACCTCGGCCTTGCCCCGCGGAATGGATTGTATGACCCAAACCACCCCTCTGACCACAGTGGTCAGGGAGAGTAAACGTCCGCACCTGGAGATCTGGCTCAGACACTCGGGGGGTCACGAATCTGTGTGAAAGCAGAGGGCACAGGAGGGTCAGGATCTGATCAGCAGGACATGGGGGGCTTCCAGGCCCGCCCCCCAGGGGCCGTGAGGAAGGACTGGCTCCCTGGCTGCCCTTGTGGTCATTGCTGGAGTTCCCGTCTGCAGAGTGCAATGTCTCAAGGAGACACGCATGAAAAAGCAAATCCTCCCCCCTCATCCAACGTGCCCCCCAACACACACACCAACACAACGACCACAGCCTTCCCCAGTGACTGGTCCACCGGCAGTGGAACCCCTGGTCTCTGAGCCCCCCTTTTCTCCTACGTTTATGATTCTTCTTGGTTCCTGCCTGTTTCTCAGTCGACAGCGCGTGGTAATCAGACCTTTATTCCACCCCCATGCGAGGACAGGACTAATGAATTACTGTATCTGCAGCCACTCTGAGGTCCGGGAAGAAAGGAATTCAAAATCGCCCGGCGAGAGGCAGTTGGCATCGGGGGAAATGATCTAATCCCGGAGAGGGACCGGGGAAAGGATGAGGATGACGGCGCATCACTGATGGTTTTCTTTGAAGTCCTCAGTGATTGTCTTCTAGCAAGACAGTCCGTGTACAAGACTTTGCTCTCTGTATTTTATGGGCAAAATGGAGACCCGTCAAAGCCTTCCATTTGTTTTACAAAATGAACAGGGCTGGGGAAATGGAAGGAGGCTCATTTGCTTTTCTCCCTTAGATCTGACGTAAGGAGAGTCTGGGCTCACCTGGGACATTCTTCATAGAACCTCAGCAGCCTGTGCAGGCTCCGGCTCCTCCTCGGAGCGCCTTCTTCCCCCAAACTCCGCCCACCGATGGCTGCCAGGGGGCCTGGCTCCTCAGCCAGCCTGGGCAGGGCAGGGCCAGGTGGGCAGCTCCAGGCACACAGGCTGGTAGAAACCGCCTGAGTCTTGTTGCTATGGGACTGGTGCGGCTCTCTCCATCTCAATTCCTTAAACAGCCGCCCACTTCCTGCCAGCTGGGAGGCCCAGGCTGTGGAATTCACTCACTCATTCATCAATGATTTATATTGAACCCTACTATGTGCCTTGGGCAGTTCTGTTGAACAAAACAGATAAAGTCCTCCTTTGGGAAAGCAGACATTCCAATAAAGAAAAACACACACATGCAGTGTGTCAGCTGATAATAAGTACCAGGAAGACAAGAGGAAGGGGTTGGCGGGAAAGGATTCGGTTTTATAGGAGTGGTCTGGAAAAGCCTCTCTGAGGGGCTAACATCTCAGCAGGGATCTGACTTGGGGGGGGTGGGGAGTGAGGGAGCAAGCAAGAGAGATATCAGAAGGAACAGTGTCACAGGCAGAGGAAAAAGCATGAGCAAAGATCTCAAGTCTAGAGATTGCTCAGTGTGTTTCAGGAACAGCACAGAAGCCAGCACACCTGGAGCAGAGCAGGTGAGAGGAAGGGAAGGAGGTAGGAGATGGGTCGGACAGGGGGCCAGGAGCCACAGCTTAAGAGCAGGTTGGCCACAACTTGAGCTGCAGGCCAACTCAGTCAGCAACTCAGTCCCTGCTGGGCTGAAGGGAAGAGCGCAAAGCACTAATGGCTGCAAAAGACAGTGGCACTTTAATATCCTTCTTGCTGCACATTAGGGAATATTAAAAATGCAGGAAAGAACCATAATGCAAATACAGAAAAGTAAAAATATCAGGTAGCTGGGATTATCAATGTTTACTCCAGTTTTCCTTCCAACCATTGTATAATGCTGCTATAATGTGTTTATAATGTGCATATACACCGAGTGGCCAGATTATTATGATCTCTGAACACATAATAATCTGGCCACTCAGGGTATATCCTATGTAATAAAAGGCTAATGTGCAAATAAAAGTCTAATGTCCCCTCGACCAGCCCATGTCCCCTCCCCCTGGCCAGGCTGGCTGGACCCCACCCATATGCAAATTCATGCACTGGGCCTCTAATATATATATTCACACTGTGTGGCCAGATTATTATGCATTCAGTGATCATAATAATCTGGCCACTCAGAGTGTGTGTGTGTGTGTGTGTGTGTGTGTGTATTTTAAAGAAACTCAACCAAGTTTTCTCAAAGAAAAATAGCATTTCATTATTTTTAAAATATATTTTTATTTATTTCAGAGAGGAAGTAAGAGAGAGATAGAAACATCAATGATGAGAGAGAATTATTGACTGGCTGTCCCCTGTATGCCCCAACTGGGGATCAAGCCCAAAACCTGGCACGTGCCCTTGACAGGAATCGAACCTGGGACCCTTCAGGCTGAAGCTCTACCCACTGAGCTAAACCAGCTAGAGCACATTGCACTCTTTTAACACCCCTTTGTTCCTTTTATTTGCACTCAAAATAAGTTGCTTTGGAACCCAACCTCCATGAGGTGAGATGCCACTAGTTCCCTAGAAACTTTTGAGACACTGGAGACGGCTGTGAGAGCTCAGGTAGGTTGCTCACCCTCTCTGAGCCTTTGTTTCCTCATCAGAAAATAGATATCACATCCCTGGGATCTTTGTGAAAAGTAGGGATGATGTGTGCAAAACACCTGACACATGTGAAGCACAAAATGAATGGTGGCTGCTCAGAGCTATCGGCAAATAGGCAAATTTGTTCGGTCGACAAATACTGAGCCTCTGCCTTGTGCCGGTAACAAAGCAGTAAGCAAGGCAGGAAATAACTTCATTTTTATCTTCTTTTCCCAAATCTCAACTGTCCAAAAAGACAGCCGTCCATCTAGGAAGCTCAGGAACTATGCCATCCCACTCGGAGTGCCGGAGTCCCTGGCATGTGCTGGCAAAGTGGGCAGAAAGCAGGTTGCCAGGACACGGGGCTCCCGAGGCACCACTTGGCGGTGAACTGCTTGGCTCCCCAAGACCTGTCTTCTCCCTCCGCTGCCGACCCTGCTGCTCCAGGAAGTCTCTCCTCCGGCCGAGACCCGAGGAGTCACCATTATAGACAGTGGCCAGATTCAAAACGCACTCCTGGGAGATGGGGCCTGCCTCTTTCAATCTCTCTCTCTCTCTCTCTCTCTCTCTCTCTCTCTCTCTCTCTCTCTCTCTCTCTCTCTCGATTCATTACTTGGTGTTCCTGAGCTGTTCACCGGCCACACAGCTCCACCCAAGACCAGCCTGCCACCGCACAGGAAGTCACACTGTCCGCCTGGCAGCACCACTTCCCGGCAGCAAAGTGATAAAGGTTCATACGAAAGGGAAGCCTTGTCCTCTTAGGAAATTAACCACTTCTGTGGAGACCAAGAACCTCTCCAGATGGCCAGCTGGGGCTGGACTGACAGCCACTGTCTTAGGGCAAGCAGCTCTGTGGACAGACGGACAGACACGGGGCTCAGTGCATGTATCACATCAGGGCTGCCAGGCAGAGACCACCCATCCCCCTGTTCAGGTGGGGAAACCAAGGCCAAGCCAGAATCATCACTTACCCACCTGGAAAGAGGACGGGGAGGCTGGAGAACCTGTATTTGGGGGTGTCTTTACAGCTTGCACAACCTGCTCTTACCCGTTGTTAGAAATAATGGGCACAAGCTTTTAGAAATGTAACGGGCCAGGAAACCTAGCGATGCAGTTCCGCTCGAGGAAGCTTGGCTGGTTTAGAGGGAGAGCTATTTGGTTGACTCCCTGATTCTGCTCTCTCCCCTCCCACATCCCCACCCTACCCCACCCCCACTCCCTGCAGATTCAGGACCAGCTGATGCCTGAGCACAATAACTTCAAACCACAGAGTCACCCTTGGAGTGAGCTCAGGGAAATGTTTTTCGAAGGGTTAAGAGGCCACGTTGACCGGGAAAGTATGTTTTAAATATAAATCTGATCCGGACACGTTGTAGTTGGCAGGCCTCCCCCACTCGCTAACCTAACGGGGGTGAACTGACTCCTGACGTGTTTTCTGCAGACCAGTCTGTCACGGACAGGTGCTCCCTGGCCCTGCCAGGCCGGGCCCCTGCGCGGGAGGAGTGGATTCGTGGGAGTGAAATTCCCCATCGGGCCCCGCCCACCCCAGCCGCCCATCAGCACCAGCCGCTTCCACCCAAACTCCGGAGAATCCTTGGTCTTTTCCTCGGGGCTCGCTGGCAGCCGAGCACACCAAGCGGTCCATTGTGCTGAAGACAGGAAAACCCAGCCAGACTCTCCAGATGTAAGGTTTTCAGAGGCACCTTCGGAGGGCAGGAAGAACTAGTGGCCCAGAGTTTCCTTTGAGAGGTGGCCTGGGGGAAGTCATGCCCCTTCTCCCGGCCTCAGTTTCCCCTTCTTAAAACGATCGGGGAGGGGGGGGGGAGGTCCAGGTTCCCCCAGGCGTGACAAAGGAACGAGCTCGGGCCCTCCCGCCTCCCTCCTAGGACGCGATCCTCCCTCCCGGAGCGCCTTCTCGGCTCGGAGCCGGACTCTCCGGGGAGCGAGGCTGAGCCTCTGGCGCGCAGACCTCCGGGGCCCGGCCAGCACCCCGCCCGGACCAGCCGCCGAACCCCCATCCCGGCCGGCCCGGCCCACGAGCAGGTCTCCGAGCTCCGGCGCGCACCCCGCATCCCTCCCTCCCGCGGAACCCCGCCCCCTCGGGTCCCCCGGCCCCGCGGGCGGAGGCGGGGCGCGCCGGGGCGGGGCGCGCGGGGGGCGGAGCCAAACCGGGGAATCCTGCTCCCCGCGAGCCGGCGCCGGCCCCGGAGAGCCGCCGGCAGGTCCGTCCGTCCGAGCGCCCCGCGCGGGGGGCGGCGGGGAAGCCCGGAGCGGCCGCGCCGGGTAGGACCCGGAGCCGGGAAGGATCCCGTCCCCGCGGCCCCGCAGGTGCCCGGCCGCCCGCTCTCCGTCCGGCCGCCGGTCCCCGCGGCCCCGCCGTCAGCTCGCCCTCCCTCCGGGGCTCCCGCTCGCCATGCAGCCGCCGCCGCCGCCGGCCCCGCGCGTGTGAGCGCCCGCCGCCGGCCATGCTGCCCCTCCTCGCCGCGCTGCTGGCCGCCGCCTGCCCGCTGCCGCCCGCTCGCGGCGGGGCCGCGGGCGCGCCGGGCCTCCTCGGGGCGCCCCCCAACGCCTCCGCCAACGCGTCGTCCGCGGGCGATCCCGCCGCCGCCCCGAGGCTGCCGGCCCCGGCGGCCCCCGGAGCCCCCGAGCGCGCGGGCCCGGAGGCGGCGGCGCCCTGCAACATCAGCGTGCAGCGGCAGATGCTGAGCTCGCTGCTCGTGCGCTGGGGCCGCCCGCGCGGCTTCCTGTGCGACCTGCTGCTCTTCTCCACCCACGCGCCCGGCCGCGCCTTCTTCGCCGCCGCCTTCCACCGCGTCGGGCCGCCGCTGCTCATCGAGCACCTGGGGCTGGCGGCGGGCGGCGCGCAGCAGGACCTGCGCCTGTGCGTGGGCTGCGGCTGGGTGCGGGGCCGCCAGCCCGGCCGCCCCCGGGCCCCCGCCGCCGCCGCCGCCGCCGGGGCGCCCACCGCGCTGCCCGCCTACCCCGCCGCCGAGCCCCCCGGGCCGCTGTGGCTGCAGGGCGAGTCGCTGCACTTCTGCTGCCTGGACTTCAACCTGGAGGAGCTGCAGGGCGAGCCGGGCTGGAGACTCAACCGCAAGCCCATCGAGTCCACGCTGGTGGCCTGCTTCATGACCCTGGTCATCGTGGTGTGGAGCGTGGCCGCCCTCATCTGGCCGGTGCCCATCATCGCCGGCTTCCTGCCCAACGGCATGGAGCAGCGCCGGACCGCGGCCACCGCCGGTGCCGCCGCCGCCGCGCCCGCCGCCGTGCCCGCGGGGACCACCGCCGCCGCCGCTGCCGCCGCCGCCGCCGCCGCCGCCGCCGCCGCGGCCGTCACCTCGGGGGCAGCGGCCAAGTGACCGCTCCGCGCCTGCTCCCGGCCGCCGCGCTCTCGGGGGGCCTTTCCCGCCGGGAGACGCGGCCCCCGTGCTTCGTGCTGTCGTGTCCGTTAGTTCTTCGGGGGAAGGGTCCGCCGCTGGGAAGACCGAGCGGAGAGGAACGGGACCCTTTCTCCTCTATTGCATCTCCCTGCCTCCTCCCTCCCCCGCACACCCACGTGCCCTATATCCGTGGCAGAAAATGACCAAATCCTGTGTATTTGTTTTATATCTTGAATAACTGTTTTAAATGAAAGTTTTAGTAAAAAAAAAAAAAAAAATCCAATTGCTATTGCTGGTAGTGAGAGAAGTTCTTTGTACCCGAACACAGTAGATGAAGTTTGTTTGTTTGTTTTTTAAATTTATGTCAAAGGGGGAAGGAGCATGGGAATGACTGAACCTTGATCTGTTATTGTTACTGCTGGAAATGAACTTTATGGACCTTTTCCGAGTTGATCTACCCAGTGATGTGTCCTGGTGGGCGTTTCTTCTTGTACTTCTGTGGGGGGTTTTTTTTGGCTTTTAATACAGACATTTTCTTCCAGAGTTCCGTATGTAGCTTTTTCTTTATTTGGCTTACAGGATGTCCCCCTGAAAGGTGGAGGGAGGGGCTCTTCAGAAAGTTAAATCAGGGCTGGTTCTGTCTCCCTTACCATCTGGGAGAGGTGGGAGAGGGACCCAGGTTGCTAGCCCTGATGGCAGTGGTTTTGCCTGGCCCCACACTGCCCCCATCTCCACCCCTCAGCTCACTGACGTTTGCCATGGTGGCATACCCGGTTTTATGTGATCTATCGCTTTTCCCACTGCTCCAAGCTCAGCACAGCCACCCAGCAAAGTGCCAAAAATGGAAAAAGTAATACCGTGTTCTGTCTGAGCCGGGTGTCTCACAGAAATGTCTCCTTTTCAAAAGCATGTGGATTTCCTTTTTCTAGGTGTAAACTTCAGCATATGAGCACATTTCAAAAGCTGGTCTTCAAACCTGAGATCTTATTTTGGCATGAAGAAGATTTTTTTTTAAAGGTAAACTGAGGACTACATCGTTAACGATGGCAAAGCTTTCCTCACTCACAGCATCCATGTTACAATGTCTGCTGAGTAGTGGTTCCAGGTTCTTCCTGCTTTTCAGAGAGTAAATGAGAAGTCCTTAAAGTGACTTCATACAAAAACCACTTGAGCAGCTGCTTTACCTTGCTCCCTCTCCCCACATTGGAGTGAATAAATGACACAGTTTTAGAGCTTCCGTCCTCAAAGTATGGCCCCTGGCTTCAGCATCATCCGGGAACTGGTTCGAGATGCAAAGCAAGGGCCCCACCCTGGACCTACTGAACCAGGATCTGGGGTGGAGCCTAGCAGGCAGTTTTAACAATCCCACCTATGGATTCTGTTGCGTTTCAAACCTGAGAACCTTCAGCACATGTAGCCTCCTTTTGTCTTGAGATATTGCTGTTACATCAAAGAAACAGGATTCTTTATATATATGTATATCATTGATTTCAGAAAGGAAAGGAAAGGGATGGATAGAAACATCCATGATGAGAGAGAATCATCCATCAGCTGCCTTCCTCTAAGTCCCCCATTGGGGATCGAGCCCACAATCTGGAATCGAACCTGGGACCCTTCAGTGCACAGGCCAACACTCTATCCACTGAGCCACACCAGCCAGGGCTGAAACAGGGTTCTTTTTTTTCATGGGGATCTATCTGAAGGAGAGGCTGGCTCATTGCCCTGCAACTCCAGCTGCCCCTCGGGCTCTGTGGGATCGAGGGCTATCTCTGGCAGAGGCCAGCCTGTGGGAGAGGAGCAGGTGAGCCAGAGGGTGCAGACATTGCAGAAGTGCAATGTCACGCAAGTCCCCTAGCCTTGCAATTCCCGGAGCATTGTGCACTGCCCTCTTTTAGCCCTGTGCTAACTAGCAGGACAAAAATCAATAACCGCATCTTGGTCCATTTTTTAATATAAGCAGAGCATTTGTAAGTCTAGAAGCCACATTAAGCATTCCCTGTCCAATACCCACACAGTCACTCTTCCTGCTTTTTCTCCAAGATGGAAAGTGAAGCTCTGAGAGGTTTAGCATTTTGCCTAATATCACACAGCCACATGCAGAGGCAAAACTGAGGCCAAACCTGGGTCTTGTACTGCCCCTGCTGGCATTTCTTCAACACCAGACACTTCCTTTCCTTGGAGAATTAAGAGCTAGCCACTCAAGGTCTGCCACCCCTGTGACCTACCCCTGTCAATGTCATATTCGATGAGTTGCAAACCCAAAGGGCCTAGAGGACATTAATTTTATTTTATCTACTTTTAATATGTTTTTATTCACTTCAGAGAGGAAGGGAGAGGGAGAGAGAGAGAAACATCAATGATGATGCTTCTGCCTGGGGATCGAGCTGCCTCCTACATGCCCTTCCCTGGGGATTGAGCCCACCACCCGGGCATGCTCTGACCTGGAATTGAATCATGATGTCCTGGCTCATAGGTTGACGCTCAAACATTGAGCCATGCCAGCCAGGCCAGAGGGCATTAATTTTAAATGAGACACTCAGCCACTTCATATGACTTTTTATATGCATGCATTCATTGGGTGGGCCCTAATGCATACTGTCTGAGGGTGGATTCGAAATATACCTTCCGAAAGGAAGATTTTTCAGAATTGTCAGGGCCTATGGGAGAGTGGTTGTGTGCAGGTGTTGTGTGTGTGTGTGTGTGTGTGTGTGTGTGTACGTTCACAGATGTATAAATCTGATGGATCGGTTAGTTCTCCATTATACTGATTTTGCCTGCTTTTTGAGAACTTGAGTTCCAAGCAGGAGACTACATCGTGAGGATAGAGTCTGTCCTTTTGGTCACCTTAAGTTGGCACCACTCAGTGGGTGAGGAAAGTCAGGTGCCAACAGGCTGGGCGGGGGGGGGGGGGGGGGGCTGTGCCCTCCCGGCAGTTTGACCATCTCGGCAGTGCCAAACTTCCAAGTGTGGATTTTACCGAAGGCCAGTCGCTGCCTCTGAGGCAGGAACAGAAGTGTGCCACGGAAGCCAGTGCACACATGCATGCAGGAGCCCACCTGAAAGCCTCCTGAGACAGCTGAGTTGCTAGTGACATAGCTAAAAACGCCCTTGCGCTGTTCTTAACTGTTCTTAAAATGCTTTTTTATAATTCAAGTGCTACATCATAGAAAATGAGAACATACCCTTCATAAGATCAATGAGTTAATATCAGCAACATCCCAGCACCCATAAGTGACCATGGCTAATGTTTATCAAGAAATGTTCAACTGTGCCCGGGCCAGTGTGGCTCAGTTGGTTGAGCATCATCCCATGCAGGAAATCACCGGTTTGATTCCCGGTCAGGGCACACGCCCAGGGTTGCAGGCCTGATCCCCAGTAGGGGACACAGGAGGTAGCCACTTGCTATTTCTCTTTCACTCTCTAAAATCAATTTTTAAAAATATATTTAAAAAGAAATGCTCAAATGCATATGTTACACAAATGTTCACCCCAGCAGGTGCCTGCCTCTCAGGGCTCTGCTTTCCCTGCTTCTCGGGGACTCTTTTGGGGGGCCCTCCCTCTGCAGAAGGTATTGGAGAGCTTGGCAGGGCAGGTGGTTTACAAAGGCTGACATGTGGGTATAATGCTGACACATGAGTCAAAGGTCAGCTGCACAGGATATTAAAACCCATTCAAGGACCATCTCTATCCGCTGGCGATGGGGGTGGCAGAGACGTGCTATCTTTCCCATCCCCAAGTTTATCGCCTCCAGACACAAATCAAAGCCAGACCGAACTTCCCACCCCTCCCGGAGAAAGGTCTCCGCTCTCCCTCTCGCGTTCGAGGCCCCGGATGTGGCTGATAAGGAACAGAACATAACTTCGCAGCATGAACAGTGCGATGTGTCTCCTCCACTTGCTCATAAGCGCGGAGCCGCCTCGCAGCGTCTGCGTCTATTTGATGTCTTCGGTGCGAAAATGAATTCTGAGATTCAATAAGCAAGAAGGATATTGCATCTGCCGAAACCGGTTTGGCTCAATGGATAGAGCATCGGCTTGGGGACTGAAAGGGACCTGGGTTCGATTCCGGTCAAGGGCATGTACCTTGGTTGCGGGCATATCCCCATTGGGGGGTGTGCAAGAGGCAGCTGATCCATGACTCTCTCTCATCGATGTTTCTAGCTCTATATCTCTCTCCCTTCCTCTCTGCACAAAATCAATAAAATATTAAAAAAAAAAAAAAAAAAAAGGATTTTGCATCTGTGCGATGCTGCCCCAAAAGCCATCACAGCTGCACGTGGCCGGGTAACAGCCACGTTCAGATGCCCCCCAGCAGGGGCGGGTGCTGAGGCCAGGCCCAGAGGGAGGGAGGAGATGGGCCCAGAGGCGGGGCAGGCAGCCCAGGACAGGAACCGTCAGTGGGTCTGATGTATGCAGCGCCCTCACAATAAATGGACTGTGTGGGCTCTGTTCCTATTCCTGTGATGGGCTCTGTTCCATCAGGACGGGGTTCCCTAGAAGCAGAGCCTGGGCTACAGGGAGCTCTGAGGAGGAGGTGGGGGCACCAGAAGGGGCAGGAGAAGGGGCAAAGCAAGCATGTGCTCTCAGCTGGCAGCGCTTCAGACTGCCCCCACGGAGCTCAACAGCAAGAATTACACCCCAGCCCTAACCGGTTTGGCCCAATGGATAGAGCCTTGATCTGCGTACGGACTGAAAAGTCCCAGGTTCGATTCCAGTCAACAGCATGTACCTTGATGGCTTGTTGCAGTTTAGGTTCTTACAAGGGTATTTCTTGGATCACATGATCTCACACATTCTAGAGGAAATAATGAATAACACAAACAGACCCAGAGAAAGAGAACCAGCGATCAGACTCTCAAACCTCAGAGGGAAAGTAAGGGAGGATGGGGGTAAGGGGAAGGGATCAACCAAAGGACTTGTGTGCATACATATGGGCCTAGCCAGTGGCCATGGACAACAGGGGAAGGGGCATATCTAGGGAGGGGTTTGGGATGGGAATGGGGGAATAAGGACAATTATGTGAGACCATAATCAATAAAAAATAAAATAAAAAAAAAATAAAAAGAGCATGTACCTTGGTTGCAGGCGCATCCCCAGTGGGGAGTGTCCAGGAGGCACCTGATCGATGTTTCTAATTCTCTATCCCTCTCCTCCCTTCCTCTCTATAAAAAATCAATAAAATAAAAAAATATTTAAAAAAAAGAATTACACCCCGGTGCTGCCCCACCTGGAGGGAAAGGGCTGGCCTTTTGTCCTCTCATCTCAGTCACTGGGGAAGGCAGCAGCGTGGTGTTGGGGGCTGCACAGCCTCTCTCAGCCCCCCTCTCGCTGGCCCAGATCCCCCGGGAAGGAGCAGCTGAGAGATGGTAGCCGCCCACCCTCAGGGCAGTTGGGGGACAGTCCAGCCGCAGCGGGGAACCTGGGCGGCGCCCCAGCATCACTGCAGACCTCTCACTGCTCTTGAGCCCCGCGCCGGGCCACGTTTGCGATTTCCACTCCGGGAGTCATTCTTCCTGCAGAATGGAGCAAGGAATGGGACCACGCGGGTTATCGGTGCTCAACCAACTGCTGGTAGTATTCTTACTCCCAGGCACCAGTTAGTACTCCTGCGGGCCGGCCGTCTCATTCCACATTCAGAAAGCACTCAGGTAGTATTACTACGTGTCACAGTGAGCCCTGTGTACAGACTAAAGATCAAACAGGCTTGGTCCTTGCCCTTCATGGAACACACAGCCTACCCTAGCACCTCCCAGGACCAAAATATTAAACCTATGCTGATGGGTAATTGATGGGAACCTGGGTAAGTCATTCTTACTATTTTTTAAAATATATTTTATTGATTTTTTACAGAGAGGAAGGGAGAGAGATAGAGAGCTAGAAACGTCGATGAGAGAGAAACATCGACCAGCTGCCTCTTGCACACCCCCTACTGGGGATGTGCCTGCAACTAACGTACATGCCCCTGACCGGAATCGAACCTGGGACCTTTCAGTCTGCAGACCGATGCTCTACCACTGAGCCAAACTGGTTTCGGCCATTCTTACTATTAATGACTGTTCTCACAAGCATTGCCAAAGGGTGTCAGTGACCACTGGTGGTGTTGGCGACCTGAGCAAGGCAAGCCAGTGATGTGAGAAGTTGTAACAAAGCTGACTGCTTTTCCCCCTTTTTTTAAAATGAAGAATTGGGGTGCCCCGCCCAGATTCCCTTCACAGGCCTGCAGACCTCCCCCGGTTGCTGGGAGGGTGAGCCTCCATTGACAGATAAATGGATAAACAAAATGTGGTACAACACAGAATGCAATATTATTCAGCCCTTTAAAAGGGGAGAACTTCGGACACACGTGACAACATGGTTGAACCTTGAAGACATTGCGCTAAGTGAAAATAAGCCTGTCACAACAGGACGAATACTGCATGATTCCACTCAACACGAGATACTTCGAATACCCAAATGCATCAAGACAGAAAGCAGAGTAGAGGTTACCAGGGGCTGGGGGAAGGGCGTTACTGCTTAACGGGTGCGGGGTTTCTCTTTGGGATAGTGAAAAAGGTTTGGAAATAGAGATTGGGGGTGGTTTCAAAACACTGTCCATGTAATTAATGCCACTGAGTGGTACACTTAAAAAAAATTAAAATGGCAAATTTTATGTCATCTCTATTGTACCATAAAAGTGTATTTTTAAAATAATAATAATAATAATAATAAAGAAAGGGTTTGCCTGGCTCCAACCGAGAACTGAACAGGGGCCAGAAAAGATGGGTTTTGTCCCTTGCCTGGAACTACGCTGCCCCGCCCCCTGGGGGAAGCCCCGCCCCCGTGGAGAAATCACGCCCCCTACGAAGAAGTCACGCCCCTTTATAAGTAACCCCGCCCCCTCCGGCGCAGCCACGCCCACCCCACGCGCTCCCAGGCTGCTGGCCTGCTTGCAGAGCGTGAACGGGGGTACCTGCGTTTTCTTTTCTGGTCTCCGGCCTGACATTCAGGAGGGAGAGCCGAGCAGTCCCTCTGCCGACTCTGATGCCGACAGTGGGACCCCGGCTGCTGACTCCTGGTGGGCCTGCCGCAGGCCCCAGGGGCAGACAAGCGCCAGTGGCCCCGGTGGGCAGCACCGGAAATGAGCGGGAGGGAGGGGCCCAGCCCTTTCCAGTCTGTGCCAGTTCCCTTGTCTTCTCTCTCAGGCCGGGGTCTTGCAGGAAAAGCATGAGGAAGCCATTCCCTCCCTCTCTCCTGCCGCTGGGAATTCTTCCTTTGTCTTGTTCTTCCAAGATTCCCGAGGCATCTGGGGTTTGGACGGAGCTCATTATCGTGCCCTGGCTCGGCAGAATGTGAAAGGTTCCGCCTCAAGATTTTACAGAAGGAAACACTTTTCTGCACCGTCATGGTTGGGAGAGAGAGAGAGAGAGAGAGAGAGAGAGAGAGAGGGGGGCTTACTTCAGGCAGAGGATGAAAACTCTCTATCCCAGCACAGGCAGGAGCAGGAGCGGCAGCCCACTGCGAGACCAGCACAGGTGTGATGGGACCCATGACCACGAGGAGGGTCCATACTCCGCTTCCTCATCTATGAAGTGGGGGGGACATCAAACACCTGCTGTAGAGCTGTTGGCACCTAGCACTCCCCACAGCGCACAGACTCTCTCTACTCCAGCTTATCTGCCATGCCACACTGGTGGAGAGGGGTGGGCTTGGTTGGAGCATTGATGGGTACTATTATGGAGATGTTCCTAGCATCCCACTCGGTTCTGAGAACTTTCATTGTTAATTTTTTAATCCTCACCAGGAGAGTGGAACAGAGGGGGAAAGACAGAGAGAAATACCTATGTGAGAGAAACACGTCGATTGGTTGCCTCCTGCATGTGCCCGACCAGGGCCTTGGACTGGGGAGGAGCCTGCAACCAAGGTACATGCCCTTGACCCGAATTGAACCAGGTCAGCAGGCCGACACTCTATCCACTGAGCCAAACCGGCTAGGGCAGTTCTGAGAACTTCTGAACATGCATACAGAAGGTTTTGGCGTTTCCCCACCCACAGCCTCTCCCTACTGACCATTTTGTGCATATTGACCCAACTTCCAAATGCCATCATTTCTAAATCTAGCCCACTTTGCCCAGGCACCGAATAAGCTGAGGAATTAAGATGCCCCAGGGAGAACCCTCAAACAGGGCTGATGGGCATCGGTGGATAGGAGAAATGTCCCAGCTAACAGATGCTGAGAGAGGCTGAGCAGGTGCCCCAGTGGCAGCGCACTTGCTGGGTGGGTGGTTCCCTGCTGCTGTCCTCTTCCCCTCCCATCTGATGTCCCTCTCCTCACGGGGCATTTCCTGAGATCACCTCCCAAAGACACTTCTTACCTCCGAATGTCTCAGGATCTGCTTTGGGGGAACCTGAACTCAGATAATGCATAACCCCATTTGATTCTTTACAAAGAACACAGAGAAGTAGGCCCTTTGAGCTCCCTTTTACAGATCAGGAACGGAGGCTGAGAGGCATCTGGGAACTTATCTACGTTCTCACAGTGGTGAAGCGAGGGCTTGAACGCCAGCGTCAGGTTCCAGTGTCCCAGCCACCCCTCACTCACAGCAAGACCGCATGTGTGCCCAAGGCAGTAGCCTCACAGGGAAGTCTGAGGCTGCAGAGGGTGAGTCTTCGCCCCCACACTTCTCCTCAAGCCCCAGTTCCACCCATATGCCCCCACCTCCACCCATGTGCACCAGCGGAGAAAGGGTGGGTGAGAGAGAAGAGGGGAGAGTTCTCCCAGCCCGCTGAGTTCCTGCCACCAGGTGGCGCCCTTTCCAGGAGGCTCAGGTAGGCTCAGCAGGTGATGTAGATAAAAGCGAGTTGTGTTTATAGCTCTGATGCAGCTAGTATTTGCAAGAACCCAGGTGCCCACTTCCTGCCTTTCTGCAGAGAAGAGACAGAGGCCAGCTGTTGGAAGTGGGAATGGACACATACACACACCAGTAAAGGGGATCTGGAGATCTGGGCAGAGAGGCTAAGTTTCAGTGTGACAAATTTTTATATAAATCAGATCAGTCGCATTGTTGTAAAACTCACAACAGGATGGGCTACAATGAAAAAACACACAGAGCACATGTCATTTAGGGGCAAAGAAGAAGACTACAAAAATCAAATCCTATCTGAGTAATCAGAGCCAATCATCAGTATGGTCCCTGTCCCATTGCCCTTGACCCAGGCTCGCCTGGGGGCAGGGGAGCCCAGCTCCCTGGGCTGAGGCCAGAAAGCCATGCTTCCGGGGAGAATAAACACAGCAGTAAGCACGAGGTGACGGAGAGCGGAGGTGAACCCACGTGTGAGCGCTTTTGTAGCTGCCTTTGTCCACGTGCTGCTCAGGTCAGAGGTCAGTCATCGTGGGCGTGCTGGGTGCCCACCCAGCGGCTCCTCGGAAAGATGTGAAGATTCTTCAGGCTGCAGGCAGGGGAAGGGGCCACCAGCCTCGAGTTCTGGGGGTCCTTAACATTTCCTGGGTGCTTCCAAGCTCCCTTTCCGCTGGGGTTTGCGGGGAGAACCAGCACCCCCACAGCCTGACCCCTGCCTTTTCTTGCCCTGTTTCTCAGTCCTTTCCCCAAGTCTCCAAATAATCCTTCTCCTGCTTCCTGTGGGGCAGACACTTGCCTTTTGTCATCTCTGCGTTCGGCCGCTTCTGTGACTCACTAGAGCATCGCTCAGCTTCTCTCCGCTTTGACTTCTCTCCGCTTTGACTCCCAGCCTTGGGGGTCCATAAGAAAACCCTTTTTCTCTCTTCAAAGTCGAGCCTCCACGTCCATGGTCTTGCCATGCGATTTGAAGTCGCCTCCAAAACTCAAAGCAGAGAAATGACGTCTTGGACTCCCGCGGAAGCCAGTTCCTCTCCCTTAGGCAGGTGGCTCCCGCCTCCCAGCCCAGGCCCCCCCCCACCCCCCAGGCTGTTGGAGGAAAGAGGGATTGAGGAGAAAGAAAAATCTACTAGATGAGATTCAAAGTGTTAGCTCACTGCGTTCCTTAAAATTAGACACGCATGCTCACAAAACCAACATATAGATTGCCTTCTATCTGTCAAGCGAGGGGAATGTTTAAAAAAAAAAAAAAAAAATCGCCCTGATGCTGGTGGGGATGAGCCGAGGCAGACCGTGTGACCGTGTGGATTTGTGAAAGCGACCTGGAGTCTGATCGGACCACACGTATCGTTACTAAACCCTCCGAGCCGAACAGACCCTTCCCAGGAATGGAGGTTCCTGGAAACAGACCTTGACGTTCCCCATTTTCAGGGGAACACTCGGGGAGTCTTTCTGTGCCACCCCTGCACGGGGGAGCGGGCAGGTGTGTGGCCAGAGTCTCTGAAACATTCAGGCTGGCAGGGGCAGTGATGAGAGATGACTTCACGGAAGATGATCCAGCCTCGAAGCCACCAAGCAGCTATGGGTCACTAAGGTCTCTTCCCCAAGACAAGGGTTCTGGGAGGGCAGGAACTGTCTGGCTGGGCCTGGCCAGGAGTCACTGGTCCCTCATCTATTCTTCCAACTGTATCTGTCTCTACGTCGACTCGCACCCAGACTGTGGCCACCCAGCAGCTTCCACAGAAAGACTCCAGCCACTCTGCATGTGGTGGTTTCTGCAGATCTTGCTCCGGCTGGAGGAACGAAATGGAAAAGTTGCTGCACAGCTGAGGACCCTGCACACCCCACTCCTCCCTCCCCTCTCCCTGCCTACTGCTTCTCACTCCGGCCTCCCTCCCCACCCCAGGCCTGGCATTGGTGGGGGCAGAAATAGAATACTGGGGACTAGCTATCATTCTAAGAAATATTAATCTTGCTCTGTTAACCACGACTGTTCTGTTCTGATTAGAAAAAGCACATTCTAACCTGGCTGGGCGTTGTGCACCCGGGCACGCGGGAGCCAACACTGGAATGCAGCCCATCCTCCTTCCCCGAGAACGGACTATCATTATGGAAAGATTTACAACCTCGAGGCTGAAACAACCTAGTCCCGAGGCACCCACCCTTGGCAAGCCTCAGCCCGTTGCCTGTAATCTGGTCCTGGGATGCCCCAGCCCGCATTACTTGTAGCCTGTAGTGATTGTACTGTGCCTACTTTCCCATGCCTGTAACTCTTACTTTCCCACATAACCTTTGTCCTTCTACCCAATATAAGCAGCTGGCTTGGGGGAGAAGAGGGCTGCAGAGCAGATTTTCATGGATGACCTGCTGCCCGAGTCTTATCTATTAAAAAGGGATTATGCAAATTGACGGGCACGCCATCACAAAGACCGCTGTGCCCACAGTGGAGGCAGGGATTCCGTAACATAAGAATACAAGATGGGCCGAAACCAGTTTGGCTCAGTGGATAGAGCGTCGGCCTGAAGACTGAAAGGTCCCGGGTTCGATTCCGGTCAAGGGCATGAACCTTGGTTGTGGGCTCATCCCCAGCAGGGAGTGTGCAAGAGGCAGCTGATTGATGATACTCTCTCATCGATGTTTCTAGCTCTCTATCCCTCTCTATTCTTCTCTGTAAAGAATCAATAAAATATATTAAAAAAAAAAAAAAAAAAGAATACAAGATGGCTGCACCCTGCACTCTGACAGGGACCTGAGGCTGTATAGCGCTGGGCCAGGACAGGGGATCTGAGGCTGTACTCCCAACCTGGTGAGGCTTGACAGGGGACCTCAGGCCACACTCCCCAGGGGACCTGCGGCTGCACCCCTTGTCTGGCAGGCTTGACGGGTATGGAGCTTGAAGGGGTGAGGCCAGCCAGGTCTTGGTCTCTCTCGATTTCAAGACCCACGGGGGTAGGCGGGACTTGACTGTGGTTCCCATGGCTGGCCCCAGACTCTGACAGGAGGAAGATTTTCATATACATTTTACTAATGTCCTTTTACCTCTGACACTTCTATTATAGAGAAAGGGCAAATAGCAATATTAAATCATTTCCTCTAATTAATTCCCTTTTAATGTGCACAAATTTCGTGCACCGGGTCACTAGTTATTGGAATAAATGCTGATATAGGCTTCAACCCTGTCTCTGTTTAATTGGCTCAAGTAGTGACTGACAGGCAGCCGGAACCCCGTGGTTGTCTGGTTACAGAATGCCCAGCAAAGGTGCATTCTCTCCCAGGCTAGTGGCTAAGAAAGTAAGGATGTGTCCTGAGGGCTCTCTCTCCCCCTGCAGGCCCCAACAAGCCCCTTCACATTTAATCTATCCCACACACACACACACATAACAACAACAACAAGAGCTGCACTTAGCAGCCCTGGCATCAGGGTTGGCTAATTAGCACCCTCGCCAGCAGCAGCTATTTGACACTCAGCAGTAATTACAGAGTTATCTCTACAGAGGCCTGCGAGGCACTGCCCGCTCTTTAAATAAGAACAGGAAATTGTCTGCCCTCAGGGGTGGAGCGGTGTCTAGAAAATGCCAACAGTGTCAATTAGGTTTTTCTTTTTAATTCTACTGTGTGATGAAACGGCACCTTTTCTTTGTTTCTTTTTTTCTTTGAAATGGTACCTTTTGAAGAGTGCATGTGCATCTACGACTAAATTTCCCAAGATGCACCTCGCAGGACCTCACATGGCTCTTCATCTCCACTCCAGAAGGAAGTCCCAAGATTCTGCTCTTGGTTTTCCTGCCAGGCAGAGAGAGCTAATCACAGCGAGAGCCCCAGCCCCTGGAACCAGGGGACTCACACCCGTGTCACCGGCACCACAGGAGACAGAGGCCCCTAGCCCCGTGGTCGGCAAACTCATTAGTCCACAAAGCCAAATAGCAACAGTACAACGATGGACATTTCTTTGGAGAGCCACATTTTTTAAATGTAAGAATGTAGCCGAAACCGGTTTGGCTCAGTGGATAGAGCGTTGATCTGCGGACTGAAAGGTCCCAGGTTCGATTCTGGTCAAGGGCATGTACATTGGTTGCAAGCACATCCCCGGTAGGGGGTGTGCAGGAGGCAGCTGGTCGATGTTTCTTTCTCATCGACGTTTCTAGCTCTCTATCCCTCTCTCCTCCACTCTGTAAAAAATCAATTAAAAAAAAAAAAAAAGAATGTAAAAAACTCTTCTCACGCCACTTCTTCAAAATAGACTCGCCCAGGCCGTGGTATTCTGCGGAAGAGCCACACTCACAAGGGGCCAAAGAGCCGCATGTGGCTCGCGAGCCACGGTTTGCCGACCACGGCCCTACGTTGCTGGGAGGACTTGAAGCTGCAGGATGGCCAGTGACTTGCCCAGGGTCTCCTGCCAGAAGCGGCCCTGTGCCTCTGCTTGCAGAGCCAGCCGGCTGGGGCTTGGTTTCCTCAGTCGTACCCTCCGCAGACTTTGGTTTGGGCGTGAAAATACGTTTGTAGTTTCCTCACCTCTGTGTCTCTCACCTGGAAGCCCAGGGTTGGGGCGTGTTTCCTCTCCCTTGGGTTTGGTGCCCGTTTAACAGATCCTGTGCACGTCCATAGGGCTGGGAGAGACCTGGCTGTGGGACTTGACTGATGCAGAGCAGGCGCCCAGCCGAGACCAGTTTGGCTCAGTGGAAAGAGCATCGGTCTACGGTCTGAAGGGTCCCAGGTTCGATTCCGGTCAAGGGCATGTACCTTGGTTGCGGGCACATCCCTGGTGGGGGTTGGGCAGGAGGCAGCTGGTCGATGATTCTCTCTCATTGGTGATTCTACCCAGTTTCCCTGAAAATAAGACAGTGTCTTATATTAATTTTTTCTCCCTAAGTTGCACTAGGTCTTATTTTCAGGGGATGTGTTATCTTTCCATGCGCTAGGTCTTATTTTCGGAGGATGTCTTATTTTCGGGGAAACACGGTAGCTACCTATCCCTCTCCCTTCCTCTCTGTCAAAAATCAATAAAATATATTAAAAAAAAAAAAAAAAAAAAAAGAGCAGGCGCCCAGATGCAACACAGATGCTCGGGAACCCAGGCGGGGGGGGGGGGGGGGCGGGGGGGGGTCACTCTGGCCCTGCACCGGCCGGATGAACCATTCTGGGGGTGACCCGGAGCCAGGAACCCAGGGCTGGGCACATGGAGATGCCAGGACACAGCCTCTACCCCCATCGGGATTCCGCCACCATGTCCAACCATCACCCTGCCTGGGAGTCAGAGCGGACGCCAAGCACACAGGAGGGAAGATCGTGGGACTCAGACCCCTTGCCCGCACCCTGCCCCACGCACCCACTGCACAGATGGAGCTGCAGCAGCCTGCCCCCCGCCCCCTCGCGGAGGCTGCAGAGCAGGCGCTGGAGGCACCTGGAAGCTTCCTTGAGCCTCAGGCAGAGCTGGTGGCCTGTGTTCTGGGACACAGATGCCCTGATGGCACCAGTCCGGCCCCTGGTGCAGGCTGCACTTCAGTTCCTCAGAAAATGGCGGGTGCGGGCCTGTTGGAATGAAAGAAGCCTGGAACCCTTGTGCCTGGGACGCCTGTCCCCACAGGCTTCATATTATACTGTCTTTTTAAAAAATAATTAGTATGGATTTCAGAGAGGAAGGGAGAGGGGAGAGAGGTAGAAGCATCAATGATGAGAGAGCATCATTACTGGCTGCCTCCTGCACATCCACAAGCCTGCATGTGCCCGTGACCGGAATTAGACCCGGGACTCTTCCGTCTGCAGGCCGATGCCCTATCCACTGAGCCACACCAGCTGGGGCTTATTCTCTCTTTTTCTTTCTAGAATCCCAGCCCCTGGAGGGAGGCAGACCTCCACCCCAGAGAATCGGAGACATGGATGAGTCAGGACATTCTCTCCTGCTGATTCACCCTGCCCGCCTCAGACCAGAACCAGCCAACACCCATTCCAAACACACTGCTGACTCTCTCCCACCACTATCTTCAGGCTCATCACCCAGCTCCGCCTTCAGGCCCACGCCCTCTCTGCGGCTTCTCCCTCCCCTTTACGCCCTCCCACAGAAGCACAGAACTGACTATCCTGGCCCCGGGGAAACACCTCCAGTTCCGGGGAGTCAGGTACGGAAATAAGAAAGAGGCAACCCACTATTGAGGCCAGGGACGGAAAGAAGAGCAACAACGTCATAAAGCCCACGTGCGTTTGCCTGGCCAGGCGCAGGCATTTCCTGCGTCAGAAATCCTGATTGAGAAAGAGTGCTGCAATTTTCACAGACATTTTGCTCTGAGCCTCCTAGCAGGCAAGGGGAAAAGTGGTTGATGCTGCTTCCATGACAAATAAAAGAAAGTACAACTTATTTCTCAGGGACCCAAACTGTTAGCCAACTTTTCTAACCCAGAGGGAGGCTTACATACACACACACACACACACACACACACACACACACACAATGGATAGGAGGGAAGGAAAGCACACTTACTCCTAGCTTAGTTGTTTTTTGTTTTTTTTTAATGCAGTTATCCTTTTTAAATATATATATATATATTTTTTAGTGATTTTTATTTTATTTTTTACAGAGAGGGGAGAGGGATAGAGAGTTGAAAACATCAATGAGAGAGAAACATCTATCAGCTGCCGCCTGCACACCCCCTACTGGGAATGTGCCTGCAGCCAAGGTACAAGCCCTGGACCAGAATTGAACCAGGGATCCTTCAGTCCACAGGCTGATGCCCTATCCACTGAGCCAAACTGGTTAGGGCAGTTTAGTTGACTTGACCACTCTCTTCTTCTTAACTGTCACTTGGAGAAAGCATTGAATAAGCCGGGGCAGTAGCAGTCATGGCAAGTGCTATGAAATATGCTGAGTGATTTTCCTGCGGCAGTTTCAAAATCAACCGTGGAATTTGCAAACATGCCAACTGAGGACCTCAACCTTAGACTTATCAAATTGGAATTTCAGGAGAGAAGGGCCCGGGAATTTACATTTTCCCTTATATCCCCCTGGGATTCTCAGGCACCCTAAAATGGGAGAACTAAGAACCTCCTTACACTTGGAAACAGCACTCCAAACTGAACACGGGAAGAACAATGACCGGGGCAGAAGTCACTGTGGTCATTTGACAAGGGCTGTCCAGTCATTAAGAGACCTGTAAAGGATCACAGTGACTTTTTAACTTTGTTTTGTTCTTTTAATGTATTTTTTATTGATTTCAGAGAGGAAGGGAGAGGAAGAGAGAAGTAGAAATACCAATGATGAGAGAGAATCATCAATCAGCTGTCTCCTGCATGCCCCCTACTGGGGATTGAGCCTGCAACCCAGGCATGTACCCTGACTAGAAATCAAACAGTGACCTCCTGGTTCATAGATCGACGCTCCACCACTGAATCAGGAGACTTTTTATTTTTATTTTGAATTGATTGTTGTAGTGGATGCTGTTATTGTTATAAAAATATTAGATAATCCGTGTAGAAAATCTGAGAAAGTTGAAAGAAGAGAGTAAAAACCACCCATATTTCACCCACCTAAAGATAACCATTATCAGTTACATGCTGGTATATTTTTTCCCCTGTATTTATTTTTCCCTTATGTCAGTTTTAGGGTTTTTTGCTTGTCTCAGTGCATGTGTGAATTAACATAATTTGATGATACTCTAAATAAATTGGAGATCACAATTTTCCCTGAGCATCTCAGCTAAGCATTTTCCACTTTATCGCAAACTCCATAAATATGGAGTTTAAGGGAATGCCTAATTTCCCATTGGGGAGATGTGTCCTCATTCACTCGCCCATTATCCTATTGGAGGACACACACACCGGTGCCAGATTTTTGCTTTTCAAAGCATTTGCCGTGAAAACATTTGCCAGTTATGACTTCAAAGGCAATTTGTACGTTGGGTAAATAGTAAAAGCTTGGAAACTCCTCATGCAAGATACTCTGATTGGTCTTGCTTGTGGAAAAAAGTTAATTTAAAACCTCTCTCCTTATATGCATGTATAAAAGTCCTTCGGTTGATCTATTATCTCCCCCAGATCTTCCTCCCCTCCCCGCTGTAATTTGACAGTCTGCTTGTTGATATACTGTCTCTATATCTATCTTTTGGTTCATCAGTTTATAATGTTCTTTATTATCCACAAATGAGTGAGGTCACAACCAATGGACATAAAACTCTGGGGAGGGAGGGGATGTGTGGGAGGGACGGAGGGGGGCAAAAAAAATCAATAAAATATATATTTTTTTTTAAAAAGGTACTAAATGAATAAATGACATAAAATTCCTGGCTTAAAATAAAATAATAAATAAAAAAACTAGACTCATGAATGGCATTCCAACAGTCAAGGAATTCTGTTGTCTTGTTTCACTTTTTGACAATCAGAGAAAGCTGACTGGAATGAAGACTCCCAGTTTTCCGATGGCTTTGCCTCTCTGTGTGACCTTGAGCAAGTCACCCTGCCCGAGGGATGTGACAAAGGGAGCCAACTAGCTGGGGCTGCCTCCCCGGCTGGCCCTGTCCCCACCCACACCTTTGTAAGCATCACGGGACATCAAGCCTCCTCAGTCAGCAGTTCCCCTTCTGCTGCTTCCCGGCCCTCCTGAGTCACACAACCACCTGAGGAAATCACTCAACCGTCCGCAGGCTGGGACAGTGCCCCGGAGCAGGCAGTGTGCTCTGTGCTCAGGCCATTAAAAACGATGCTGTACGGACATGGAGAGATACTCAAACATCTCGTTTGCTAAAAGAAAAAAAAAATCCTGGAAGCACAGAACAAGGTGACCGTTTTACCATTTGTGTCAAAATAAAACAGAGAGCCAGATACATACAACACACACACACACACACACACACACACACACGCGTGTGTGCAGCACTCGGGACTAGCAAAGGGCTAGACAGTCACATAAAGTGTGGGTGCTTCTTGCTCCCAGACAATTACTTCATTTTAATATAATAATTAAAGCTATTAGTTCAGATAATCATGGGTAAGAGTTGGTAAATGACACAGGCGTGGTTGGACTGAAAAAGCCAGTTTCACTCAACACTTCCAAGGCCCTCAGGCTGACCTGTGGCTGAGAGTCCGTCCGTGCCCCCCCCCCGGCCCAGTGCCCCCCTCCCGTCCAGTCCCACCACCACACCCAGAGAGGGGAAGGGCATGGGGAGGGAGGGAGTGAGAAAGAGAGAGAAACACGGGGTGTCTTTTGAACAACCAGAAAGACCGAGGCAAAGTGTTGATGATGCTCCCCGAAGTGCCAACTTTCCAGAGTGGAAGTCTTTACAGGCAGCCTGGCCCTCTCAGGGTCTTTCTTCTCTTAGCAGCTCGGAAAGGCGAGAGAGCATCCTGCCGGGGCTGGGACCTGAGGCCCCAGGTCTCCGGAGGATTCGGCACCAGAATCCCTGACGGTTCACTCCCCATGAAGACCCGCGCCAACCACCGACCCAGGCTTTGGAGCAAACCATGGCCCATGCGAAGGCCCTGGGCGGGAAGATGAGAAAGAGCAGATTCATCTTTGGTGACAGAGAAAGGAGATTGGACAGGGCAGGTGAGGGGATGAATAGGAAAGAGTCATCCTGAATTTTAAGAGGAGGTGGAAACTGTGGGGACAGGGAGTGGACAGAGTCCTGCCCGAGGCAACACGACAGGAGGGGACCCGGAAGACAGCCAGTCTCCAGGCACTTGCACGCCACTTCTTTCTTTCTTGTGTGTGTGTGTGTGTGTGTGTGTGTGTGCGTGCGCTTTTTTTTTTTTTTTAATGTGTCTTTACTGATTTTACAGAGAGAGAAAGGGAGAGAGAAACATCAATGTGAGAAACATCAATCTGCCGCTCCTGCATGCTCCCTACTGGGGATCAAGCTCAAAACCTGGGCATACCGCCCTGACCAGGAAATGAACCAGCAAGCCTTTGGTACACTGAACGATGCTCAACCAACTGAGCCACACCGGCCAGGGTGGCACCATTTCAACAGGCTCCTCCCCTCCAGAGGCCAGGATGGCTGGAGGACACGCAGTTTCTCGCTTTCTCCTCGCCCCCTGCTGCCTGGGGCCAGGCCTGCCTGACCTCCTGCCTCCTTCCTGCTCCCCATCATCCTTAGGGACTGAGCTTGCCAGGGTCTCCTTGTCTTTTTTTATTCTTGAAAAATGACGCGGGAAACGAGATAAAAATGCTGCCTTTCCAATAACCGCTAACGCTGTAGCATGCTTGCCACTGTGCTCAGTGCTTTCCGTGTAACTATCCCATCTGATCTCCACAGCAACCCCATCGGGTAGGCACTATGGTTTATCCCCGGGTTACAGGGGAGGAAACAAGCACAGAGAGGTTAGGTGACTTGCCCAAGACCACACAGCAGGCTAGATTTGAAGCCAGGCAGTCTGGGAGTGTGTGTCCTCTGTCTCATCACTGATAAAGCGGATCTGAGGTCTCAGCTCAGACCCGGAGCTGAGGGGCTCTTGAAGACATCACTCACATTAGACTGTCCTGCCACCAGTCATAGCCGGTCCTGCCAGAAGAGGGCGGGGAGCAGACCCGGGATCACAGCTCACAGAGGAGCAGAGGGAGAAGGGCCCCAGCCCCCGAGCAGAGTGCCTCAGAGTGGGTGAGGGGTGCGTGTCCCTCCAGCCCCAGGGCCCCCCCCCCAACCAGGGCGAACACTGGAACATGAAAGCATGGAGCTAAGTTCCGCGGGGAGGTCCCCCGGACACATACGTGGGATTCCTACCAGCCACCTAGCCAGAAGGTCCGTATTTCATCAACTCTGAAAGGCATTTTTTAAAAACTGTAAACATCTCCGAAATGGGGCGCCTCTCCCGGTCGTAGGCATGCGTGGCAGTCCTGGCTCGGCTGTGGGGCCAGCCCGTGCTCACACTTGGCATAGCTGCTCCTATGGCAGGGCCCTCCGCTACATGATCTGCACGGTTGGCTGGTCCCATGCATGTGGATGGGGTTATCATTTAAAATAGCGTCAAAGCTGTTCTCGGGGAAAGGGAGGGAGGAAGAGATTGAACATAAAATGTGCACCTATGGATGAGGACAATGGGGGGTGGGGAGGGGGCGGAGGGTGGGGTGGGAACCTGGTGAAGGGGGGAAGAAATGAGGAACCTTTGTAATAATATGAACAATAAAGATTGATTTTTAAAAAAATGCATGTCTATGCCTTATATCCTCTATTATGAAAACCATACAACATTTAAACCTTAATTTTTCAATGATAATAAAAAAATAAACAACTAAAATAGCGTCAAAGCCCTAGCCGTTTGGCTCGGTGGATAGAGCCGTTGGCCTATGGACTGAAGGGTCCCAGGTTCGATTCCGGTCAGGGGCATGTACCTTGGTTGCGGGTACATTCCCAGTGGGAGGTGTGCAGGAGGCAGCTGATAAGTGTTTCTCTCTCATCGGTGTTTCTAGATCTCTATCCCTCTCCCTTCCTCTCTGTAAAAATATCAATAAAATATATTAAAAATATGTTCCCTGCCGCGCAAACTTTCCAGAGTTGAAGTCTTGAAAGGCAGCCTGAGGGAATGGAGTCAGACAGTCATCGGGCTGGAGGTCCTGGGTGTCACTTCCTGCTGGATAGAGTCATACAGAGGGGAGGTGACACAGTCAAGGCGCACTGCAAGTGACCTTCAGAGCGGAAGCCAGTGTCCATCCAGGAACCCACGAGCTCTCCTTCCTGGAAAGTCCTGGTCTAACTGTGCCGGCACCTGGGACTGGCCAGGTCCCCGGGCCCTCCCATACCCGAGGGCACTCTCCGGGGAAGGGCAGAGTCTGGCTTGTTGCGCCCTGTGAGCAAGTGACTTCCAGAGGCTGAGGAAGAGAGGAGAGGAGAGCTCTGCCTTCAGCTCCACTGCCCTCCTTTTGTCCCCTGACCTTTCAACTTGACCTCCTCGGTGGCACAATTTGGGGAGGTGACGGAGAGTAGGTCCAAAAAAAAAAAAAAAAAAAAAAATATATATATATATATATATATATATATATATATATTTTTTTTTTTTTTTTTTTCAAAAAAACAACACGGAACAGCTGAGAAACTGTCACAGAGCCAGGAACCTATGGAGACAGCATGACTAAATGCCATGTGGTTTCCAAGATGGAATCTTCCTTGGGACAGAAAAAGGGGTATTGGTGAAAAACACTGGAAACATCCAAAATCCAGCCTGGAGTGTAGCTAATAGTCACACCAGCATTCGCTTCTTAGTTTTGGCAAATGCATCCTGGGATGCGAGATGTTAACCTTAGAGCAACCTGGGTGAAGAGTACAACGGATTTCTCATGCTACCTTTGCAACTTCTCTGTAAGTGTAAAAATTGTCCCCAAACTAACTGTTGAATTTATTTAAAAAAAAAAAAAAAAAAAGACATATCAACCTGGGGGGTTTCAGCAGAGCCACGGGGTGGGGGCCACGCTACGAGTGGCAGCTCGGTGAGCGGAGGGAGGGCCCGGGGACCTGGCCAGTCCCAGGTGCCGGCAGAGTTAGACCAGGACTTTCCAGGAAGGAGAGCTCGTGGGTTCCTGGATAGACACTGGCTTCCGCTCTGAAGGTCACTTGCAGTGCGCCTTGACTGTGTCACCTCCCCTCTCTGTGACTCCATCCAGCAGGAAGTGACACCCAGGACCTCCAGCCCCTATGACTGTCTGGCTCCATTCCGTCTCCTGGGGGGAAATCCCTGAAAGCATTTTCCTCCCAAACTCCAAGTGAAAACAGAGAGGAAGGAAGCAAGGCTGGCAGGCAGGGGCCTGCGTGGGCCAGGATCATACCCGAGGGCGCTCCCGGGGGAAGGCTTGTTGCGCCCTGTGGCCAAGTGACTTCCAGAGGCTGAGGAAGAGAGGAAGGAGAGCTGTCTCCAGCTCCACTGCTCCTCCTTTCGTCCCCTGACCTTTCAACTTGACCTTCCAACTTGACCTGGCACAATTTGGGGAGGCGACGGGGAGTAGGTCCAGGAGAGTTCCTGAGTCCCGTGGAACGGGTTCACTCAGCCCCCATCCACTGCTACTCCTTGAGGCCTTTCCCTATTCCTCTTACTCATCCTTCGACTGCAATTGCACCACGTGGTTACCTACCTCTGGGGCAAAGGTAACCTTGCCTTGGCAAAGTAAGTCATCCCCAGGAACTCTTTTCTGGCTCCAGACCACAGCAAACGCCTCCATTCCCAGGCTCCCAAAAGGGTCTCTCGACCCAAGCCCCTTTCTCTCTCCATCAGCGGCTGGCGTTGCAGTGACAATAGGGGGCCGTTCAGTCACTGAAAGAATCTCCTGGCAAACCACCCACGGCCTCTCCTTGCTGCCGGGTGGGGAATTTGGGGTGTGGCCTACAGAACAGAAGAAGAACCCACAGAAGCCAGAGACAAAAGGCATCGGGGAGGAGGGCAAGGAGCCAGCCTCATTCACGTTTCCACCCCAACACGGCACATGCTCCCCCACTCACACCTAAGGCAAGGGGCCCTGGTGGACCCCTGAAGGTTTCTTGGCCATTTCTGGCCTTCTGCATTCATTCATTCACTCAATCTTTCTTCAAAATTGTTACAAAACAACTCCATTTGTGGAAAACCCATCCCGAGCTGTCAAGTCCCGTCTCTAAATTACTCGCTGGCCCCGAGACCCTTGGGCAGGCTGTGGGACTCAGCCAGTGGGTTTCGGGGTTAGATACCTGCAGCTGAGGGGCCTGGAGGAGGCGGCGGGCTGCAGCTATAGCCGGGCTTTCAAATCCCGCCTCCGCCCCAGTCAGGTAGCAGAGGAGAGGGCACAGAGGAGGAAGCCAGGGGCCTGGGCGCCCCAGAAACCTTCTCCCGCAAAATGGGGAGCGCAGGGGCCTCCTCCTCCTCCTCCTTCTTGGGGACAGCGAAGGGAAGGCAGACCGGCTTCCGCCAAGCGTGACCACCAACGCCTTCGGACAAAAAGACATGATCACTCTCACCTTGGACAGGAAGGACCAGCCAGGGAAGGTGACGACAAGGCCCAGCCTCCTGGGAGCGGCGGGCCGGTGCTGGAGCCGGAAGGGGGGAGGGCAGAGGGGAGGGGAGGGGAGAAGAGGGGAGGGGACAGGTCGGGCCAGCTCCAGCTCCGGGCGGCGCAGGGCGGGACCGGCCAGCCCGCCTGCGCGCAGGTGAGAGAGCCCGGGCGGGGCGGAGCGCAGCGCTGCCCGTGCCAGGCCCCGGCGCCCGCGGGCGGCACCGCCTCGAACCCGGAGCCACAGCCGTTCTCCCCGCCGCGGCCGAGGCGCCCCGGAGCCATGGGGGGCCTGAGCTGCGGGCTCACACTGCCGCTGCTGGGGGCCCTGCTGCTGGGAGCGGCGCGCCAGCCGGGCGGAGCCGGTGAGTGGGGCGCACCCGGCGCCGGGTGCCGGGCGCGGAGGGACGGAGGAGGCCGGGGTCCGAGGGCGCGGGGTCGGGGCGGGGGCAGAGCGTCCGTACGGAGTTGGGGCGGCGGCAGAGCGCACGGCCGGCGCGGACTCCCGGGGGCCGCCGGACTCCGGGGCGCGGCGGAGGCCTGTGCCCTCCTGGGTTCGGGGCGATCGGACCCCGGCGCCGGCCTAGCCGCGTGGGCGTGTCCGCGAGCCGCGGTCCGGGGCGGGAGTCGGCGCCGATCGAGGAAGGAAAGACCCCGATCTTCCCTCCGAGCCGAGCCGCCGAGTGGCCAGCCGCGCGCTCCGCCGGGGGCTCTCCGCCTGGACGGCGGGGTGCGCCGGGCCGGCAGGGAACCTCCTCCTCTGCCCCTTCCGCCCCCTCGCCTGCCTGGACCTGGGAGAGGGCCAGGGAGCAGGGGCTCGGGGCTCGGACACCCACCAGTCACCCTCTCCCCTGTCCGTAGGCCACGTTCTCGCTTCCCCGAAGTTCAGGAGCGTTAAGAACGGGAGCGCCCGGTAGAACGCGGGAGGCCCCCCACCGTCCCCCTCCAGTCTCCCCGTGCCCCTACCCCTACCCCATCCCCCCCCCACCTCCGCTCCCCCATCCCCCCCACCCATGTGGACTTTGGCCGCGGTGGGGGGTGGGGGGCCGGGCGGGAGCTCCGTGCGGCTCCGCTCGGGGGAGGGGCCGCACTTCCCAGCCGCCGGGCTTCGGCCGCGGTGCCCGCGGGCGCTGGACCCATCAAGCCTGTACAATGACCCGGTTTCTCGGAAGCGCTTGCTTGGAGGCCATTCCTGAGGTCAGCGCAGGCTTTGTGTTTGGCTGTCGGGAAGCCATCGGGGGTCTTTGGCTCCCCCGCTTTGCTGCTCCTTCTAAGCGGGTGTTTGCGTTTGCCCGTGGGCAAGTGAGGGTGCGTTAAATTCAGGAGCAAACCTGAGCTTGGGCATTCCGGTAGCGGCCGCCCTTGTCCGTCCGAGACAGGAGAGCTTCCTGGTTCCTTTCTGCCAGGAGAGAGAGAGCGTAAAGGACGGTGGGCACAGTCACTGTCGTTTAAGACGGAGCTTCCAAGATTTCCTTTGAAGGAAAAAGCCAGCTTAAAGATAAAGAATGATATAAACGTGTGAATGCTCCTGAATATACTGATTGCAAAGCAAAAGTCAACAACAAAAAAAGAGTCACTTAGGGAATGAAGACGTGTGTGAGTGTGTGTGTGTGTGTGTGTGTGTGTGTGTGTGTGAGAGAGAGAGAGAGAGAGAGAGAGAGAGAGAGAGAGAGAGAGAGAGAATGTGTGCCCACTGCTTCCTACAAACTTAGTGCACACGTTAACGCGCCTTCTCCTGGGCAACTGGCAACAAACCATCAGGTGAGGAGAGCCAGGTCTCCCTCCCCCCAAACCCCTCCTCCCCTCCCCTCTCCGGAGCTGCATGGAAACTGGGAATTGGCGGAGACATTGGGGTTGGCTGTGTCACAGTTGAGAGAGAACTCCTCCAGAGAATATGGTGTAATCAAGGCTTCACTGATGACAATGGCCGCCTGTCCTGAACCCGCTTCTGTTACCGTCTGACACACACACACACACACACACACACACACACACACACCCGTGGCCTGGGAGCTGCCATTCGGGCTCCCGTGGAGTCTTCCTTCCAGAAAGTTCTGGCTCTGGCTGTGGGGACCTGTCTCCTGGCTTGGTGTGTAAACTCGAGGACATGTAGGAACTTTCCCATTTCGCTTCCTCTTTTGTTTTTAAATAAGTATTTTGTGTTGATTTTTAGAAAGAGAGGAAGGGAGAGGGATAGAGAGAGGGAAACTCAGTGAGAGAGAAACATCATTCATTGGCTGCCTCCTGCATGCCCCCCACTGGGGATGGAGCCAGAAACCTGGGCACGTGCCCTAAGTAGGAATTGAACCCGTGACCTCTTGGTTCCTGGGTGGCCGCCCAGCCATTGAGCCACGCTGGCCGGGCCCATTTCACATTCTTAAATCCTCTCTGTGGTCTCCGGAGCTGGCTGGGGAGGCCACATCCCAGACGCCACCGAGGGCTCTGCCTCTGGTGGGAGCAGCCGCCTGGGACATCCGCTTTGCCTGAAAGTGCAGCTGAAGGGTGAAGGAAAGTTGGCTTCTTGGTGTGGTATGTTCCCGCGAGTTTGGGATCCCACCAGCGCCCCCACTTCCAAGGGTGAAGGGCTGGCTAAGTAGGATCCCGGCCTTGTTAAAACTCAACGTCATGGCTTTCCAAGAACTACCCAGACAGCAGAGTCCGGGTCCGTGGCTTCATTCCTGCCAGCGGGTGTAGACATCAACTGAGGTGCTCCCCACCTGGGCGTGTGCTCATCCTTCTGTTCACATGCAGAGCGGCGGCTGCGGTCCTGACTGGCAGGCCTGATGAGTTGCTCTCCCCATCCCCACAGGTTTGCGTGACTTGGAGGCAGATGCTGCCACTTCATCTGTGATGACTGCCCCACACCCCACCCCTCACCCTGCCAGGGGTTCTTTCAGGCCTCAGCGTGGAGGAAGGGAGTGGAAAACAATATTTAAAATGTTTATGGAATAGTTATTGTAGAAAGATTGGCCATAAATATAACCAAAATGGGAAGAAGAAAAAAAAGTCACCTGTGAGCAAACCATCTGCTCATAGGGGTGCACTGTGTGTGTGTGTGTGTGTGTGTGTGTGTGTAACACCAAGTATAGGACCATCCCGTTATATGGCTTCAACCATCCCCCTGCTGTTCGGCATTTAGGTTGCTTTTCGTTTTTCCTACTAAAAAGTAGAACATGCCCAACAATACGGGGCTGCTTGTGTCCATTTTGATAGGCCCGTTCATTGGAAACACATTAAAGATTCTATAGCACAGACTCTGTGAAGACAGGAAATGTCGTTTTTGTGTCAAGGTTGTCATAGAGGCTAAGCCAGACCATCCCGTTTTGACACATCTGATAATGTGTTTTCGTGGCGGTGTGGGTCTGCACATTGCTGACGGTTTTGTTCGGCTGACATTCTGGAAACAGAATTGCTGGGATGAAGCGTGGGGAGAACGTTAGGGCTTTGGCTGCAGGTTTCTATGCCGCCGTGGAGAGCTTGTCTTGTCGTCCGGGTGCACATCCAGGCCGGCAGCGAGTGGATGGGCTGCCCACCCTCGCCTAGGCTGCTGTCCTGGCCTCACCAGCGTCTATGAAAGAAGCATTTTCCTCCTTCTAGGTCCGCAAGCAGGGGCTGGACAGTGTTAGTGGACATTAGACATCGCAGGAGCATCCTGGTCGCTGGTACATGGTCCAGCCCCCGCCTGCAATTTGGATGCGGGAAGGAGGAAGGGTGCAGAGTTTGAAGTGTGCAGAGTGTGGTCAGAAGGATCCCTGGCTGAGGTCCAGGTGGATGGTGCAGTTAGGAATGGCACAACACTACTGCTATGGGAGACCCCTCGCTAAAGCTTTCCACAGGGTGATCGAGAAACGTTCACACCCTCTAGTTCTCATTCTGAATTATAAAAATGATCCCACAATCAAACGATTTCAAACCACTTCCTACAACCTTGTAACTAGCCCATCGTCTTCTCCTGGGCAGCTGGCAGCACTCTGGGCAACCAGGCAAGGAGAGCTGGGTCCCCTCCCTCACCACTGTGCTGTGGCCTTGGGTTTGTATTCAGAACGTCAGTTTTTTCAAATTACTCTCTGCTGCTCGTCAGCACTTACACTCGTGAGCCTCCGCTCTGTGCCAGGCACTGCGGACGGTTCCGATGGCCTCATGGGCCTCTTCACCAGCGGTGGCTCTGTGCCCGATAACTTACTAAACCCCCTTTGTTGGCCCTCGGGGCACCTCCACTTCATCCCGACGCCCCATCTGTTGCATTTGCAGCGTAAGTGGCAACTTCTTAGCGTCATTTTGTTTAAAATGTTGTGTTGTGTTTGGAAATGTAAACATATGTTTCCTAAATAGACATTGGCCAAGAGTAACTTGGGAGGGTGAACCATAAGGTTGACAGTGTTGGGAGTAATAAAAACAAAGCTTTCTCCTGAGAAAAAGTAAATCGAGGACGTGACCTTGGGTCGTTCTGCTCGTTATTTAGCTCTCCATCCTCAAGCAAGTGGCCTTCCTGTGGAGAGGCAGAGAGGTGAAGTAACTTGCCCAGGGTTACCCAGCTGGTATGTAGTGATGCTGAGGTGGCAGCCCAGGAAGGCTGGCACCAGTGCACCATGCCCTTCGCACAGTGGAGAGTTTGCTGGTTAGAAGGACCCATGGCTGAGGTCAAGGTGGATGGTACGGTAAGGGATGACACAACACTCCTGGTATGGGAGACCCCTAGCTAAAGCTTTCCACCGGGCCGAAACCGGTGTGGCTCAGTGGATAGAGCGTCAGCCTACAGACTTGAAGGTCCCAGGTTTGAGTCCAGTCAAGGGCATGTACCTTGGTTGCGGGCACATCCCAGTAAGGGGTGTGCAAGAGGCAGCTGATCGATGATTCTCTCTCATTGATGCTTCTACTCTATCCCTCTCTCTTCCTCTCTGTAAAATATCAATAAAATATATACATATTTTTAAATCATGAATGTTAAAAAAAAATAAAAAATAAAAATAAGGCTTCCCACTGGGACTCCTGAAGAAGCATTTGCTAGCTTTTGAAGCAGTGTCTACACTCCAGACATTTTATTATTATTATTATTATTATTATTATTTAAAAGAAAAATCAACATTTACTGAGTGCTGGGATCATATTTTTCCTAAGGATGTGTGTGTGTTGTTGTTTTTTAATATTCAGGCGTTTTAAAAACTGTGCTTAGGAAAAGAATTACCTGTCCGTGGTAACAAAAATTCAACTTGTACAGAACGGTGTGTGCGCGATACAAGTGTGTCCGCTTCAGCCTCTGACCCCAGAGGGAGCCTCTTCCCAGAGGGAGCGAGCCGTGGCTTCTGGTGGATTGTGTCGGAGCTGGCCTGCACATGTTGTTGTTCACAAATGCCTCTCTTCTTTATACAAACAATGGGAGCTTAATTATAGGGCACAGTATGCCTCCCAGGTGCCTCTGGGTTGTTTTTTTTTTTACCTCACGCCACGCCACGGTTCACTGCTTCCTTTCGCCTTTCCAGTTGGAGCTCACCGTAAGCTTTAGGTGAGGGAAACATTTTGAGTTTCCTTTCGAATATTTACTTTGGTTAAGTGATCAGAAGGCCAGGAACACAGTGTATTGGGAAGACTGAGGGCAGGCGTGGGCTCTGGCAGCTCCTCGTGCTGTCATCGATGAGTGATTAGCTCTTGCTGACGTCTTACACTGATGAGTCTAATAGTTGAGGTGCCCCCCACGTGAAGCTGCTGTGACACAAGCCCAGATGTGGATGCTGACTCAGGCACGACAGATGTTTCCTTCTTGCTCATGTAAGGCTGCAAACGGGAGATCTCCAGGCAGAGGTCTGGGCTCCTTCCACCTTCTGGTTTCACCATCTTCCACAGGGGCTTCCATGCCCATCAACGTCTCATTCATTCCGTGTGCCCCTCTGCCTCACCCCAGGACCTAGGCATCACGTGCCTGAAAGTTTCCACTCGTTCCTTTATTTTTATTTTTTAAATATGCTTTTATTGATTTTAGAGAGAGGAAGTGAGAGGGAAGAGAGCGATAGAAGCATCAACGATGACAGAAAATCGTCAGTTGGCTGCCACCTGCACACCCCCTACAGGGGATTGAGCCCACAACCCGGGCCTGTGCCCTGACCGGGAATCACCTCCTGGTTCATGGGTCGACACTCAACCACTGAGCCACACTGGCCAGGCTCTGCTGGTCCCTTTAAATGTGTGTGCAGCGGGGGCGGGAGGGGGGTGTGGATGGGTTTGCAGGAATGCAGCCCCACTCCCCACAGTGTTCAAGGGAATAACCAGAAAAGTGTGGGGAAGGGTTTGAGAGACAGTGAAAGCAGCAGGGAGTGGAGTGTGTGTGTGTGTGTGTGTGTGTGCATAGCATGACTCTAGTCATGTTATGTGGCTATCTTTCTGTCTAGCTCTCACATGAGCTTAGGAAAAAGGCTGGAAGGACCTAGTCACACTGGGTGTCTGGCCTCACAGTGTGGCTCAGCAGAGGCCTCCTGCGTGCGGGAAGTTTGTTAGTGGCAAAGACTAATGACAAAGACTCTGTGTTGTCCTGCGTGTTCTCTCATTATAACCGCACCGCTCCACAACCTCCCAACTCGGTTGGTTTGGTTTCTCTAAATGGTAATGCTGAATTGGTGATAGAATGTATTATATTTACAAATATAATAAATAAATAAATAAAATTATGTATAGTCATAAGTGTCACTTTCAAGGGGGTGAAAGGGGTTGCTTTTAACGTTGCTTTTTGAACAAAAATCCGAATTTGCTTTTCTGCAAAAAATTTTCTCAGCCTAGAACAAGCTTTTAAACATTATCTGCAAGTCTACCCTGAAACTAATATAATACCGTATGTCAACTGTAATAGAAAAAATAACAAATTGTTTTCCAATGAGCTTATACACACACACACACACACACACACACACACACACACACACACACACTTCCTGTTACTGAGGAACTGACCGGACCAGTTTTATATAACTTACAAGTCATAGCCAATTACATGTGAGAAGTGGATGAAACGCCCCAGCAGGCTCCTGCGGATCACAGTTCCGCTTGAGAGCAGGGGGCATGAACCCACACGGGGCTGGCGCTCTGATAAGGGGATAAGGGGCCGGCGAGTGCCAGGCCTGGGAACCTGAGCCGGCTCCTCTGTGGGGCCTGGCAGGGCCGGCCTTTAATCCCGAGGCCTGGGGCCGGCTGAGAGCTGCAGGATTGCCTCACCGACTTGGCCTGGAAGTCGCTGACAGTCTTATCAGGCACTGCCACCCTGGGCTAAATCTGTAGGAGAAAGTTCATTTTTCCAGTGGTAACTAGTCCTGGGATTGTCCACTGCCCGGTGAGCCCTGGGACCAACACTGCCAGCCTCCGCGGCCTCTGCCGCTGGGAATGCAGCCTCAGTTCCAGCCAGGGACCTGGGCACTGGGGAAGGCGTGTCCCACCGGCACTTTGAAAGCAGAGTTAAGCATCTCCTGCCCTCGCCCTGGTAGCTGGAGAGCCGAAGCAGCCCAATGCTGTCAGAGGTCTGCGGGATCATAGTGCATCCAAACCCTGGATGCTAGCAGCCACTTGGAACAATGACAGCTTCTCCGGGGACCCATGTCACACTGGGTGTCTGGCCTCACGGTGTGGTTGATCTTATTGACGTCACCCCTCCTGGGGGCCGTCCGAGTCCCTCTGGGTGAGGGAAGCATGTGTCTGCCAGCCCGGAGACCTCAAGTGTGCAGCCCTCCTCTGCCGCCCCTGTTTTCCCAGCCTCCTGACTGGCCAGAGGAATCACTTTATCAGTCTGGCCCCGGATCACCTGAGAGAGCTTCAGTCAAAGACTTATTCTCCGTGTCAGGTTGGTGGGCGGACCCATCCCACCCCCCCTGAGATAGCTGGAAACAGCCCGACTGGGGTGGCTGAGGGGTTGAGTGTCGACCTCTGAACCAGGAGGTCACGGTTTGATTCCTGGTCAGGGCACATGCCTGGGTTGTGGGCTCGGTCCCCAATAGGGGGCGTGCAGGAGGCAGCGGATTAGTGATTCTCATCATTGATGTTTCTATCTCTCTCTCCCTCTCCCTTCCTCTCTGAAATCAATAATATATATATTATATATATATACATATATATATATATATATATATTTTTTTTTTATTTTATTTTATTTTTTTTTCCTTTTTTAAGATAGATGAAAACAAAGTAACAAAAGGTCCTGATTCCTTTCGGGTTGCCCCGACTCCTGGAATGGTGATACACCCACAGTCCCCATGGTGCTCCCCTGAGTCAGTGTTTCCCAAAGCGTGGTATGCGTACCCTCAGGGGTATGGGAAGAGTTTGGTGGGGGTACGGGTTGCACTGGGGTTTGGTGGGGATATGCACTGCACCGTGCTTAGCTGCGCCTAATTCTACGTTTTCATGTGCACGAGGGGTACTTAGTGTGACGAAACTTATAGCAGGGGTACACATATGGCAAAAGTTTGGGAAACACTGCTAAGTGATCAAGAGGTTGGGCCTTCACCGTGAAGAAATGGGTAGACCCAAGCACCCTCTCCCCAAAGACCAGTGTCACCCCTCTCGGCGGCCACGTGGCGAAGGCTGGGGACACCGGCGGCCACTGCCTCTCACGCCCTGTCTGCGGGGGGCGGAGGCTGCTGTGCGTCCAGTCGTCCTTGTCCAGTTGCCCCAAGGACGGAGCTGGGGCTGAGTCAGCTCACGGCCAGCCTCCAGGCGAGGGAAAGGCAGCGTGCAGATTGCTGCCGAGTGAAGGCGGGGGAGGAGGTGGTGTGTCCGAGAGTCTGACCCCGGTTGCCCAGGACCTGTCATTCATGAGGAGGAATTCAAGTGGGGTTCCGAGGGGCAAGACTGCAGACCAAGGGTGGGCCCTGCTAGGGGGAGAGCCTTGTTGGGAAGACTCGCCTCCGTGCTACCGGCTTTTTCATTGATCGCGGGAGCGTCTGTACTGGGGCGAAGGGCAGGGGGCGGTACAGAGTGGGTGTTGGCAGTGGTGTGGCTGAGTGCTGGGAGCTGGAACAAGTCTCTCGGGCCCGTGCCCCGCCCTCCAGGGGTGAGTGCAGGCTGTGGGCATGGTCACGTGGGTGACCGTCCCAGCCCATGCTCTCTGCTTTACACACGTGGTCTCATTGCAGTTCCTGTAGGCGCCCTGCACAGCTCATGTATTTGATCAGATGTTATAGATGAGACACCTGTGGTTTAAGCGAATGACCGAAGTCACTGTTTTAGAAGCAAGGAGTGGCCGTCCTAGCGGGTTGAGTGATGGAAGTCAGTAGTCACATGGCCCCAGAACAGGTCTCTGTCTTCAGAGAACCTGCTCTCCTGTGCCACCTCCCCACTCCCTTACACATGGGTTTTCAAAGCCAAAGCTGAACTTGAGTCCAAGGTGGAGGTCTTAGTAGTGACCTAAATCGTTTGGGGATTGAGGGCAGGGAGAGAATGGGTAGACATAACAGTCACCTGTTCGGACAGGTCAGGTCGACTAAGAGTTGCTTTTAACGTTGCTTCTTTGAACTTCATTTGCCCTCTGGGATGGCTCTAGAGCTGAGGGAGTAACAAACGGTTTTAAAGGAAACTTCAGGCCCCTCACCCCAAGCCAACGAAGAGGTAGATGGAGATTGGGGAGTTCTCCAAAACGTAGGTCAGATCTGGCCCGTGCGTTTCAGGGACTGGAGACAAACGGGAGCCCCGCCTTCTGCAGGATGCTGTTCTGCCATGACGTGGCGCTAGCCCTTACACCCAGCGCTTTGTGCCACTGCCTCAGCCACCTGCCTCCAGTGGCCACACCCCCCAGCCAACGTGCCAGTTTCTCTTTTTCAGTTCCCTGCCCTGAGTGAGACACAGCCAAAAATATGCACGAGAGAAGGACCTCGCCCCAAAACATTTCAAATTCCAGGGAGCTTTATGTTAACATTCAAGCTACACTTTCCAGTTATTTTGAAATGAGGGGTTTGTCTTAATGTAGTTTGCCCAGCTAACCATCGCAAACGAACACCTGTCCCTTTGGGTCCCCTGGAGGTCTCCCGGAGAGCCAGCTGCTGAGGAATGGTTTATTCTGGCTTGATTGACTTGGTTGATGGGAACAACCCGTTCTCACCCCAAAATTCCTTGGGCAGGGCCCCGGCTCTGCTGAGCAGTCATGGACAGGCGCCGGGCTCCAGCGCCAGCCTGCCTGGGCACAGAGCCTGGCCCTGCCTTTATTGATCATTGAGGCCTGGACAGGTTACTTAGCCTTCGTGTGTTTATCTGTGAAATGGAGATTCAGATAAGGTGTTAATGTCGATATCTGTGGGGATTTAGAAATACTCACCCAATGCCTGCACACATAAAGCACTCATTGGGTGCTCATTGTCCTTAGTATGGAGGTGCCTGGATTTCAAAGGCTTCTCACCCAAGAGAGGACTCTCCCTCCCCCCCACTCCCAATTCTTCAAACAGCCAACTTGAGTTGTGGTTCTCTTTTATGGATGCGGGAAATGAACTACTTCCAGGCGGGCAGGTGGGCCAGCCTCCTCTGTTGGTAAGACGTTTGCTTCCATGTGTCAGTCTGTGAATAGGCCTGGCCAGCTCAATGCCAAGTGGCCTGAGGGTGGCTAACCCACTGCCCTGGTCCCCTGGGTTGTAAGACTCCACATTGGGTGGTGTAACAGTCCGGCACCCTCTCCCCACAGCAGGTCCCATTAAATGGGTGATGGTGGTGGCCCTGATGTCAGCCAACAACTCTGAGCACCCCCTTCCTGTCTGCTGGGTGATTGGAGCAGCCTCCGCAGGGCAGCGCAGTGTGGTCCCTCTGGAGTGGAGCGGAGAGGGGCGGGGTGCTGAAGTCAGACCAGGACATCCCAGCTGCCTCCTGAGCTCAGCAAATGGGAAGTGAGGTCACTTCTTAGCCTCCAAGAGGTGCTAATGTCACACAAGTCACCGAGTCACTGCGTAAGTGAGCAGGGCCAGGGCTGGGGAGGTGGGGAAAATTTAAGGAGGCACCCCAACTTGCGCAACGCAGACAGCGAGTGCCTCCTTAAAGCTTGCCCCTGGGTGCCTTCCCTGCCTCGCTGTCCTCCCCACCCAGCCAGCCAGGGCTTTGGACTGAGCCAAGCTCCTGCTAGTTGTTTACCTGCTTCACACCTGGCATGCTGCCCATCACTCGTGTCAGTGGCTGTAACAGGCTCTCATTCATAATATCAACAGCAAGCACGCCAACCCCCTCTCGCCCCGCCCCGCAGTGCTATCGCTCCCCTCCCCCTCCACCCCCACCGTGGGCCCCAGGGGAGTCGTGGCCTCTGGTCCCTTCGCCCCCTGGGGCGGGCTGAGGGAAGCGGTGAAGGGGGGAGGGGGGTGAAAGGAGTTGGTGGAGGAGATGTTGGCCAAGGTTGGCTCCTGGCACTGCTCTAAGCACTGTCTGTGCATTAACTCTAAGTCCTTACAACAATTCCTTTGTCATTCCCAGTTGCTGATAAGGACGTTGAGGCTAGAGAAACTTGTCCTAGGGGACACGGCTGGTATGTGGTCCAGCCAGGAATGACCGCAGGCAGTCAGATTCTGGAATCCAAACTCTTAACCATTCCCCGAAGCTGCTGAGGTATGCCGGTCCCTCCACAGCCTGGCCCTTGCCCCGTTTCCAGCCTCCTCTACCCACATTGTCCTTGACTTCCGGCCCAAACTCACTCCCTGGAGGGGCTCCCGGGAAGCCATGTTCTTCATACCCCTGTGCCTTTAAAAAAAATTTTTTTTAATTGATTTCATAGAGGAAGGGAAAGGGAGAGAGATAGATACATCAATGATGAGAGAGAATCATCGGTAGGCTGTCTCCTGCACACCCCACAGTGGGGATCAAACCTGCAACCTGGTCATATGCCCTGACCGGGAATCGAACGATACTCAGCCCCTGAGCCACGTTTCCTCTGTGAAGCCTTCCTTGGCCACCGTCCCCCGAGTGTTAATAGCTGACCCTCAGTGCCTTCAGAGAACACTGATCTTCCTTGGTTAAGGTGACCAGATTTTAACATTGGTAAAGCGGGACACCATTGACTGGGTGGGGGGGTTCTTGATAAAAAATTTGGTCTGTATGGAGCAACAAAAATTTTCATAAAACGCAAAAATAGTATTGTAATATATATATTTTTAAATTTCGACATAAGTACAATTTACAAATATAATAACTAAATAAATAAAATTATGTATAGTCGTAAGTGTCACTTTCAAGGCTGGCGCTAGACTTTTTACCACCGCTATAAAATATAAATAATATGAGTACTGTCTGCTAAATTCAAGAAAATTTATGTATTTATGAAATAAATAAATAAATTACTTACCTAAATTATCTGAATAGCTGATTTGTAATAACATCACTTGTTTAACTAGCTTATTAGCATGCAGTATGATATGTATCATCTGAGAGACAGTTACAAAATGCTTTTGTCGTTGCCAATCCCCAAAAATGCCATTGTTCATTAAGTCCAGACAATGGCGGTCGAATTCTAACAACTGATCAACAATGCGAACTTTGATAAGCAGTTCTCGATATTCAGCTCTCAACAATTATTTGTTATTATTAAAGTTTAACATTATAAAATTAACAAAAATAATATAAAACTCATATCCTGGCTAAATAGCCACATGGCCGCCGAAAACCGCATATTCCCTTCCCGTTCTCCCGTCATTCCCTAGCTTGTCGTGCATTCTTCCCAAAAATCGGGACTTTTTTTTAAAACGCCGTGGGGCAAATTGTTAAAAATCGGGTCACCTTATCCTTGGTGCCTTCAAGTTGCTCTCAGGGGGGTCTGCTGGGACGGACAGACAGACAGGCAGGCAAATGAAAGTTCAGCTGACATGAAGGGGGCAGTTGCTCCTGCTGGGAATAAAGGCAGGAGAAACTATGTCAGGGGCCTGAGGGTGGGAGGGTGAGTCACCGTCCCTTCTGTGGGTCTGTTGGCGGCGTTCCCTCGGGCGCCCAGGGTGTGAGCTTCCTTGCTTGAAGGGAGCATCCACCACTTAGACATTTTCCCCGGCGCTCAATCCTAGAAGCGATGGGCCCACCCAGCCGCAGCCGGTGAACTTGCAGAGAGGGAAGTGGGTCTGCCATGTGCCATCTTCCCACGACAGGTCAGGGCGGTGTTGGCCAAAATGAATTTCCGGTATGGGCTTGCTTTGGAATCTGACTGCCGTGCAGGCTGTGACGGATCAGCGGGGCTGATTCACGATTGTGCTGTCTGCCTCCCGCACCTGGGCACGCCCGCAGGGCACCAGGCGCCTCAGGGTGCCTCTGCCTCCTGCTGCCTGGGCTGGTTCCAGGCCCTGGCGGACAGAGGGGAGGAGCCCCCGAGGGAAGCACACCCAGATCTGAAGCAGCTGGTCCGGCCCCATGGAAGAAATGTTAAACCCCATTTGTTAGTCATTTAACTGCATTTCACAAGTCTGGGAGCAAGTAACTCCCTTGGTGGGATCCTCTCTCTTGTCTTTGTTTCCCTTGCAAAGAAACAGAGCGGCCGGGAGAAGAAATAACGGGCGTTTGTACACGACCCTGTGATACAGGGATGAATGGACGGTGATTAATGAGTGGTGATCAAGGCGATTGGAAATTCCCCCAGAAAAGCTGCTGGGGAGGCAGACGCCAGCGAAGGTGTCCTAATAAGGGGCGGTCGGGAGGCAGGAGAGGGACGAGCTGTGACTCATGGGCCAGGTGAGGCGCCTGCTCACGTCCCGGATGCTCTGAGCCTGGCTGCCGGGGGCTCCGCGGAGACCTCAGAACCACCCGGAACGGAGCTCTGTCTGGGTTTCTGGGAGCCTGGGAATTAGATCTGAAATGGTTTAGCAACGAAATGCATGTTCCCGGGGAAACCAAAGAAAGAGGTTGAAGAAGAGAATTCGCATCGGTTTTCTTCCTTTTCTAAAAACATATTTTTATTGACTTCAGAGAGGAAGGGAAAGGGAGAGAGATGGAAATGTCAATGATGAGGGAGAATCATCGATCGGCTGCCTGTTGCATGCCCCCCACTGGGGTTCGAGCCCACAACCTGGGCAGGTGCCCTGACGGGGAGTCGAACCGTGACCTCCTCCTGGTTCATAGGTCAACGCTCAACCGCTGAGCCCATCTGTTTTCTTTAAGTGACAGTGCACTCGTCAAGCACTCAGATACACTGGTCCAACTGGGGGTGGTGGGGTTGGGGGTGCTGAACACGGTGGGACAGAGGCAGCGGCTGCAGCCCTGTGAGCCCCTGTGGGCCCCTGCTCCCACCACGGGACCCACCTCTGGACAATCGTCCCTTCGTCTGCTGCTCCCAGGCCATCGGGCTCATCGGCTGCCCAGAGCCCACGGTCAGGACACAAGTCAGGGAAGGGGTGGCGGCTTACCGAGGAGAAAGTGGTTCTTCCCCGAGAAGACTGGGAGGTCGACAGAGCAAAGGGAATGGGAGAGAGACTGCACTTGGTCAGAATCAGGGCCCCATCCTAACCGGGGTGCACACCTCTGTTTGATAACCAGCGCCTCTCACTGGCCTGGTCTTGTTCGTCCAGATCATTGGCTGAACCCCAGCCTGAGGTATTCGCATTATTTTGCGCTAATTTCCAAATTTGCTGACATAATGTGTTTATATCCAATGTCTGTGAAAGTTTTCCTTCCCTCCAGGACTGCGTGAGTTTACGTATGTACATATGTATGTATGTACCTATGGCCCTGTGTACATAGGTATATACTGGGCCTGTGACATGCCCAGGGCAGGAGTCAGCAGTGCTTTGCAGATAAGCATGTCCCCCACAAACAGTTTCAGGGTGTGGGCTTTGGTCTGCAGTCATATTGAGAAGAAACGTGGCACTTTCTCTGATTGATTGCTACTGATACAGACAGAGTATCTGAAAACAGACAGCCCAAGCCACGTAGGATGTGGTTTACTATTTTTTAACTTTTAGAAAAATGAATAATTCAAACCAGAGACACGTGTCAGTGTCCAGCCCACAGGGGCCCGATTCTTTCCCGCTGGTAAGGAAAGCAGTCGTTTTACATCACCCCCTCTGGGCCCTGAGTGTGTGTGTGTGTCGGGGTCGGGGGTGAGGGTTGAAGGGGGTGTGGGAAGGGACAAGGAACAAAGGTGTCAAAGAGGGCATCCTCTCGGGACCACTGAGAGGAGACGGCAGGTCTGCAGACCTGAATTGTCCTGCTCACTCCCTTTCTCTTCCTTCAGAGGCTTACATTCTCGGACTGCCCCCTACGCTCAACATCACGATCGAAATAAAGCCGGGGCTCCTGCCTCTGCCAGCGAATCCCTGTTACCTGCTCACAACTGGAAAACGCACGAGCAAGCTGCTCATCAAACCGGGAGACAGAATGGAACTTCTTTTTTCCTGTCATAATCCAGAGGCTCACTTTGTCATTGAAGTCAAAAGGTACATTGGTAAGTACCCCCTGGGGGACTGCGGCCCGCCCAGCCGGCCCCTAGCGCTGGGGAGCCGAGGTCTGTTTGGAATCTGCGCCGCATTCCGTTCTGTGCATGCCTGGTGCGGGCTAGGTTGTTTAATCCTCCAAATGGCCCTCGGAGAAGTTCTCAGAGGGACTTGCCTGAGATGGCACAGCCAGCGCGTAGCAGTAAGACCAGAGCCCAGGCTCTTGGGCTCCAGGGTCCTGGCCTGTGACCACTGAGCCACACTGTCTCTGAACAGAGTTGTGGGTCTTCGGGTGTGGGGTGCACAGTCGGATGTGCTGAGAATACCTGGCTGATGACGGGTTGCGAGTCAAGGGATTGGAGAACAAAGGAGATGTAAGGTTGAGGAGGTGGGTAGAGAAAGGGGTCCACACGGCTCAAGGGAAGAGGTGGCAGCTGTGGAGGCTGAGGGGGCTGTGTTTCATGGGCCTGCCTCTGAGTTGCTTAACTCCTTTGTGACTTGGTTTTCTAGTCTTTTATAAAATAAGAGTCCTTTACCAGCCAAGAGGGTTGTTAGGAAGATGACCTAAAGCAATGGCTTGAGAGAGTGTGTGATACACACGAATGCAACAAACTATTGTCGCTACTCAGAACCTGAGCTTGGGGTAGGAGATTGGCCCAATAACCATCAGGCAGAGACAAAAACAAAGTGTGTATTTCCCCATCGTTTTAAGGTGGGTGTTCACATACTGTTTGTGATCGGCTCAAAGCCTGCTCAGACGTTTCTTCACCTTCCACGGAAAATAGGTGAATCGGGCAATAGATCATGAAGGGGGGGAAAAAGGATGAAATAAACCGTAGGAAGAAGGCATTCAGAAAAATAAAAGGAGAAATTAAAATCCTTAAAGTTACATTTGATAACTCCAAACCAAGACCTGGTTTTCAATAAAGACCGATGACATAGACACATCTCTGCCTGGTCTCCTAAAAAGGAAAGAGAAAATACAAGTATCCAGCATCGAAAGTATGATGTGGATTGAATGACATATACAAAGGCGGTTTCTAAAATTGTAAGAGACAGTGTGCAACGTTGTGATATTCAGTGTTAAAATCCGAATGGATGTGGTGATTTTCAGGAAAAACTTAATGAGCTCATAAAAAGCTAGGAAATCGGAATAAATAGAAAACAATGGAGGAGATGGGGTTTGGCTTAGTTAGAGATGGTTTCAGCCCTAGCTGGTTTGGCTCAGTGGATAGAGCGTTCAACCCAGGGAATGAAGGGTCCACGGTTCCATTCTGGTCAAGGGCACGTACCTTGGTTGCAGGCTTGACCCTGGTTGGGGCACGTTGCTGGAGGCAACCAATTAATGTGTCTCTGAATCAGGAAATAGATCGTGAAGGGGGGGAGGGGATGAAATAAACCCTAGGAAGAAGGCATTCAGAATAGACGTGGTCATTTTCAGGAAAAAAACTTAATAAGCTCATAAAAAGCTAGGAAACTGGGATAATTAAATAACAATGGAGGAGATGGGGTTTGGCTTAGAGATGGTTTCAGCCCTTCCTTTCTCTCTCTTTGTCTCTCCCCTTCCCTTCCACTACCTCTAAAAAATCAATCAAAAAGTATCCTTGGGAGAGGATTAACAACAACAAAGCGATGGTTCGTTAAGGATCTTCTAACACTGTGAGGAGCAGGAAATTCTGGTATTTAAGCCATTCTAGAGAAAGGTAGACAGGCTCATTCTGGAAACATCCAGGGCCCCCCATCTCTGTCACGGCACAGCTGCTCAGCTGTGCTATCTCAGCACACAGTCATCCATAGACTCTAGCCAGTTTGACTCAGTGGATAGAACTCAGCCTGTGGACTGAAGGTCCAGGGTTCGATTCCAGTCAAGGGCACATGCCCGGGTTATGAGGCTCAATCCCTAGTAGGGGGTGTGCAGGAGGCAGCAGATCAATGATTCTCATCATTGATGTTTCTATTTCTCTCTCTTTCTCTCTCTCTCTCTCTCTCTCTCTCTCTCTCTATATATATATATATATATATATATATATATATATATTTTTTTTTTTTTTTTTTTTTTTAAATCAGCCATAGATAATTGGTGAACACTTAGGCAGGGAATGTTCCAGTGAAACTTTATTTACAGTAACAGGTATTTGGCTGGATTGACCTCAGGGCTGTAGTTGGCCAAGTCCCATTCTGAGCATAGAAAGAGACGTTTCATACTCATTTCATAAGCCCTTACAACCCTGATGTCCACATAAAAAGCATAAAAAGAGAAAACCATTGACCAGTCTGTTATGACTATACAGGCCAAAAATAAAAATCTTAGATAAAATATAAAACATGTAGTAAAAGAATAAAGCAACAAGAACAGGGAGGGTTTGCTGAAAGACTGTAGGGTAGTTCACCATTAACAAGTCGGCTAATGCAATGCTTTGCTCTATTAGGTGAGAGAGAAAAACTATACATGATCAGCTTAAGGCACTGTTTTTCATGTTTTTAATACAACATTCTCAGTAAATCAGACATAGAAGGGTATTTGCTTAATCCAACGAAGTGTATCAGAACCTAGTAGCAAATATCTTATGCAACAGTCATTGCCGTAACCTGGGAAACAACATAAGAGTTCCCACAATGCATACTGTTATTCAGAAGTTCTAGTTAAATATTTAGGGATCGTCTTAATAAATACGTAGGATATCTATGAAGCGAAATTTGTAAAGTGTTACTGAGAGACAAAAGAGGAGACACAAATAAATGGAGAGATATACTGTATTCCTTGAAAATCTCCATACTTTGTAAATGTCAGTTCTCCTCCAAATTAATTGACCAGTTTAAGTCGATAACGATTAACATGCCAGTGCAGCTTTCACAGAGCTGAGGAGAATATTGATATGCATATGGGTTCCCTGGAGCCCTGGCCCGTGTGGCTCCGTTGGTTGGGGGTGGTCCCGTCTGGTCTGGTCGTTGTGACCACTCCTCCCTGTGTGGCCATCCTCAAAGCCGAAGCTCTTAGCTACCAATAGACAAGTGCTTACACCACCTGGCCTCCCAGTGTCCCGTGGCTGGCACAGAGTTGTGGCTGAGAGACGGAGTGAAAGAATAAAGCAACAAGAGCAGGGAGGGTTTGCTGAAAGACTGTAGGGTAGCTCCAGGTTCTTGGTATAGAATTAAATAAAAATCTCTCAGGTGGCCCAGGCATGTGGATTTTAAAAAAATATATATCTTTTTATTGATTTCTGAGAATAAGGGAGAGGGAGAGAGACAGAAACATCAATGAGGAGAGAGAATCATTGGTTGGCTGCCTCCTGCATGCAGCCTATTAGGAATGGAGCCCACAACCCGGGCACATGCCCTGACCAGAAATCAAACTGGCCGTCTTTCCGTGCCCTAGCCAACACCCAACCAACTGAACCACACCAGCCAGGGCATGTGTATTTCTTTTTCTTTAAAAAAAAAAAAAAAAAATATATATATATATATATATATATATATATATATATATATATATATCTCCATTGATTTCAGAGAGGAAGGGAGAAGATGAGAGGGATAGAAACATCAATGATGAGAGAGAATCATTGATGGGCTGCCTTCTGCACACCCCACACTGGGGATTGAGCCCGAAATCTGGGCACGTGCCCCGACCGGGAATCGAACCGTGACCTCCTGACTCACAGGTGGATGCTCAACCACTGAGCCATGCTGGCCAGGCGGGCATGTGTATTTTTTAAACTTCCTCCAAGTGCATCTGGGCTGAGAATCGCCCCTTCACAGGGTCAGTGATCCCACAAGGGCACGGAACCTGCGGGAGCCGCTCCATGTGGCCCCGGGCACGTTGGAGTGGAGCTGCAAAGTGGCAGGACCGGATGTTATAGGAAAGAAGTGACTTTATATAAACAATGAAGCTCGCAACAGCTCCTAAAAATAGGTGCTGTCTGTACTGACACACAGGCTCTAATTTTAGCCACATTCGTCACCTGGCTACCTAACCCTGTTTTGTGGGCTAGGTGGTGCCGTGTGTTGGCAGGGACTCGGGTTGAGCAAACACAGGCCGGGCTTCTGTCCTGGGACTGGGACTGTGCTGTAAGCGGCATGCCCGTCCCCTGGACTGAAAAAGGAGAGTCTTGGCGTGGATGACCTCAGAGGTCCGGCTCTAAAATTCTCCCATTATTTCGTTTTGAGGGAGCAGTGCTTTCAAATACCCGACTGGAACAGCCGTGAAGATGCACTGGTCGTTAGCCAGAATGGCCTGGCCGGCGTGGCTCAGTGGCTGAGTATCGACCTATGAACCAGGAGGTCACAGCTGGATTCCCAGTCAGGGCACAGGCCGGGATTGGGGGCTCATCCCCAGTAGGGAACGTGCAGGAGACAGCTGCCCCATGATTCTCTCTCATCGTGGGTGTTTCTCTCTCTCTCTCTCCCTCTTCCTTCCTCTCTGAAATCAATAACAGTATATCTAAGAGCATAAACAATGAAGTGGCCAGAATCCATCTCCCCTCTCCGATTCCCCATGCCCAGGACAACCGCCTGTGGGGTTGCCTGCGTGCTGTTACCTCTCCTACGCGCTGTCCCCATTCCTCCCCGGCAGCAGCGTGTCTCCCTTCGTTTCAGAAGCTTAGGAACCACGTCCAGCCAAGGATGCAATTCGTTGTAGCGTTAAGAAAATCCCACCGGGCAGTGAGATGTGAGCGAGAAAGCCACGAGGCAGGAAGAAACTGTGCCTCGGGTCCCAGCCATGAAGGGGCGTGTACGTGCGGAGTGTGCTCGGCGTCGATGAGCCTGGGGGTGGGAAAACCAGTTTTAGAAGGCAGAGCTTGACACTGAGCCCAAGGTTGTGAAATGGTGGCTCCGGCTCCAGGGCAAAGGGCTTCCCACCGACGGGACTCCACCGGCTTCATGTGAAAACACCAGCGCTAGGACGTGTCTTGGGTGTGGTTCCCTGGAAACAGCCTGAATGGGAACTTTCACTTAAGACACTTGTCAAGCCAAAACCGGTTTTGCTCAGTGGATAGAGCATCGGTCTGAGGACTGGAAGGTCCCAGGTTCGATTCTGGTCAAGGGCACGTACCTTGGTTGCGGGCACATCCCCAGTGGGGGATGTGCAGGAGGCAACTGGTTGATGTTCCTCTCTCATCGACATTTCTAACTCTCTATCCCTCTCAATCCCTCTCTGTGTAAAATCAATAAAATATATATTTTTTAAAAAGACACTTGTCAAGCAAGTGCCTGTGGGAGCACCCTGTGAAGAAGTGAGAAAGGAAGGAGTAAGCAACGATATTTTTGTTTGTTTGAAGTGATATAATTTCTATTTTTTATTTTATTTTTTAAATATGTATTTTTATTGATTTCAGAGAGGAAGGGAGAGGGAGAAAGAGATAGAAACATCAATGATGTGAGAGAACCATTGATTGGCTGCCTCCTTCGCACCCCACACTGGGGATCAAGCCCGCAACCTGAGCATGTGCCCCGACCAGGAATCGAACCCTGACCTCCTGATTCATCGGTCAGCCACTGAGCCACACCGGCCGGGCAAAGATATTCTTGTTTTGTTTTAAATATGTTTTTATTTTTAGAGAGAGTAAGACGGGCGAGGGAGAGAGAAAGAAACATTGACAAGAGAGAAATATTGATCGGCTGCCTCCTGCACAACCTTGACAGGGAATCGAACCGGTGACCTCTTGGTGCAACTGAGCCACGCCGGCTGGGCAAGGATGTGGTTGTAGCTAAAGTGTAGCCTCAGGCTGACGCCGGCATTGAAGCGGCTTCACCAGGTTGAAGTCCGGCATTTTCACGCCTGCAGTGAGCGGTGGTTGGCTGCGGGCTGCTGCTCCCTGTTGGGGGGCCGCGGAACCCCCAGGTGTCTCTGGCCCCAGGAGGCACCCCCAGCAGAGGCACTTCAGCAGAGAAGGGGGCTTCTGTGAGCCACTGGCCATCAACACCATGTAACCCAAAGATGGGTGTGTCCGCCTCGGGTGCTCCCAGCGGGTCTACTAAGGAGATGAGGAGGAGCAGGGGGTGGCCTGGCAGCACTGCTGACCAGGATTGTTCTGTGACTGTTTCAGACTGCACAGCAAACCCGTGTCCTTTGGGGGAGTTCCAGCTGCGGCCCCTGATAGCCATGTTGCCCCCCCTCAACCGAACGTTCACCTGGGACGCCCACGCTGGCAAGAGCGCCAGCCTGGAGCTGGGCTTCAGGCTTCGCCTCAGGCAGATCGGACACGGGGACAGCTGCCCCGACAGAGTCACCTACACCGTCAGCGGCAACATCGGCGCCACCGAGGTCCGGATCGGGACCTTCTGCAGCAACGGCACCGTGTCCCGGATCAAGATGCAGGAGAGCGTCAAAGTGACCCTACAGCTGCCGTGGTTCGACAACAGGCCCTCCTCTGGCTTCAGCATGGCCAGCCGGTCATCCATAAAACGTGAGCACGCCGGGCCCTCCCCTATCTGCTGAGGTTGAAACGTACAAAATCTCGCCCAGGCCGGTTTGGCTCAGTGGATAGAGCATCAGCCTGAGGACTGAAGGGTCCCGGGTTCGATTCTGGTCAAGGGCATATGTATCGGTTGCAGGCTCGATCCCTGGGCATATATATCGCCAACACTGGTGAGCGCTCCACACTGCATCCCGGGGGGGCGGGGGGAGGGGCTGTGCAGGAGGCAACTAATCAGTGTGTTTCATACGGATGTTTCTCTCTCCGTCTCCCCCTCCCTTCCACTCTAAGAGTCACTGGAAAAATATCCTTGGGTCAGGATTAACAACAACAAAAACCATACAAAATCTCTGTCGCTCTCGGTCAGAAAGGACAGGTGTTGGGAATGTTGTATGCTCTGAGCTGCATGCCTTACAGGGACTTCCGTAAGTGGCACAGGCCAGGCTACTCACTCCCAGTGTGGATCCACCCTTCTCTAGTAGCCTCGGTAGTGACTCTCTTTTCTTTGCTCTTTGTACAGTACATATTTATTTTCAAGAAATGAAATGGAATTGGTTCAATTCCTATCATGATAATTCCGCTTCTTTGTCCTGTCTTCTATCTATTTCACATTTTCGCTGACGGTGTCAGTGGTGTGCTAGGGCTGGCTCACAAGAGTTCATTGTTCAGTGTGCAGGAATTTTGTGAGCTGGTGATAAACAGAGCCATTCATTAAAACAGAATTAGCCGAGGCTGGTTTGGCTCAGTGGATAGAGCGTCGGCCTGCGGACTCAAGGGTCCCGCATTGTATTCCGGTCATGGGCATGTACACTGGTTGCCGGTACATCCCCGGTGGGGGGGGTGCAGGAGGCAGCTGCTCGATGTTCCTCTCTCATCAATGTTTTTAACTCTCTATCCTTCTCCCTTCCTCTCTGTAAAAAAAAAATCAACAAAAATATATATATTTTTTTAAAATGATGAGTGTAGAACCAAAGGCCATAAACACTCCAAACTCATTGCCTCATAGTGATTTCTCTACATTTTCCTGTTGTCTGTGCTCTTGAGGTTATTTATGCTGATTCTCTCTGCAAGTGGAAATCCTTTATGCTGGTGAGCTGCTGTCCATCTCTTCCTAAGCCCACATTCGGTCATCTCACATTGGTAGCTTGAAATCAGCCATGGCGGGAATATTTACACCAAGGAAATTGGCAGGACCCACATATCAGAATCCCCCCGCTGAGCCAGTTGTTAAACATTGACTTGCACGCCACTGATGCCTCCTCCTCATACCGTATCCCGACCCATTGCTCAGGACCTGTGAGCTCCCTTCCCCTGCCCTAAGCTGTGGACCAGTCAGAGCAGGGTCTAATCTCCTCGTTTGGCTTTCCCCCTCCCAATAGGACTGTGCTTCATCGAATCTGTGTTCGAGGGCGAAGGCTCGGCAACCCTGATGTCCGCCAACTACCCGGGTAACTTCCCTGAGGACGAGCTCATGACGTGGCAGTTTGTCATCCCCCCACACCTGCGGGCCAGCGTCTCCTTCCTCCAGTTCAACAACTCCAACTGCGAGAAGAAGGAGGAGCGGGTGGAGTACTACATCCCGGGCTCCACCACCAACCCCGAGGTGTTCAAGCTGGCGGACAAGCAGCCCGGGAACATGGCCGGGAACTTCAACCTCTCTCTGCAAGGCTGCGACCAAGACGCCCAAAACCCGGGGACTTTCCGGCTGAAGTTTCAAGTTTTGGTCCAAAGCCCACAAAATGAAAGCAGTGAGTGAGCCCACCTTCCTGTCCCCTCCTCCCCCAGCGCCTTCTTTCCTTCCTGATTCTCGGCTGTGGCTTCGGGACCGTTTGGACCCGGGACCCTGGGAGAGTTGCAGGAAGTGTGTTGCTAGGCAGCGAGGCAGGCCGATTGGTGAAGGCATGGCATGGCCAGCCGCTGAAACACAGGAAGAATCCGGAATGCAGGCTTACTCCATTCAGGGTGCTGGGTTGTTTTTGCGGTTGTTTTTGTTTTGTGAATCCTTACTCAGTATTTTTGTTATTATTGCTTTGTCTTTAGAGAGAGTGGGAGGGAGGAACGGCGGTGAGGGGGAAAGGAGAAACATTGATGTGAGAGAGACACACTGAATGGTTGCCTCCGGCGTGCACCCCAACCAGGGCTGGAAATCAAACCCCTGACCCCGCGGTACACGGGCCAATGCTCTACCCACTGAACACACCAGCCAGGGCTGCTGAGTTGCTTTTAATGAAGGCATTGGAAGGTTACCCTCTGGGCAGCATGTCTTGGCCTTATACTGGAAGACTCGATGTCCCCACACCATCAGCAATAATAATGATCGCTAACACTGTTGAGCGCTCTGCACTGCATTAAGCACGCTGCTTATAGGTCCCCGCTAATCCTTATTGCAACCCTGTGGGGGCGGCAGGAACTATCTTCGTTTACTGCTGAGGAACCAGAAGGTTCGGACAGGTTGTGGAACGAGGCTCACGTCACACGGGTGATGGGGAGCTGAGCGAGCTCAGCACCCAGAGCCCGTGCTGTGAGCCACACTGAGCCCCAGGGAAGTGGCTGAGCATGAGGTTGTGCTTCATCCCACACATGATTGCCCAGAGGCCTTGGAACTAAAGAAGGGAAGTCGGGGCCAGAATGAGGGTGAGGGGAAGTGCTCGGGACGCAGCGTTCAGGAGGCGCCCACTCCGAGGGGCTCCCCGTTACAGAGGTGAGTGCAGGCCCGCCCCCGAGAGCGAGGGCCTCCTTACATGGCACTTTCTGAGCCCTGGGCCCTCGCCTGCCTCGCCGGAGTCCCGGTCCTGAGGGTGGCGGTGTGGACTCTGAGATGATGTACAAGGTGAGGCCAGCGTGGTGGGGCTCATCTGTGAGCTAGAATCTGTGCAGGTGTCTTACCTGCGGAGGATGGGCTCTGTCCAGAGGGCTGGCGCTCAGCTTGTTTTTCTCATTCACTTCTGGGAAGCAGGCAGGAAAATGAAGTGGGAGTGGGGAGTGGCGTGCTGATTCTGTTTGTGAGAGAGACACGTCGGTCGGTCGCCTCCCCGACCGGGCCGGGGAATGCAGCCTGCAACCCAGGTGCGTGTCCTGGAACGGAATCGAAACCACGACCTTTCCCGCTGCCGCCCAGCTGATTGTCACACAGTCACGTTCGGAGGAAATGTATCTGTGACACCACAGAGCTGATCCCCACCCTCCGCCCGCCGCAACGGCTGACCTGGCAGCGGCGGGGGCACCAGCCAGGGTGGCAGCGCTGTCGGGAGTGTCAAACGGTGCAGCCCCATAGAGCCCTCTGGTCGTTTCTCACAGAGTAAAGCCTGTGCCTTCCTACTTCTGACCCTGACATTTCGCTCCTCGGTGTTCCCCCGAGAGGCAGCATGTAGGCCCCGTAGCCTCAGGAACATCAAAAACGGGAAACAACCTAAATCTCCATCGCTAGGAGAAAGGGTAAAGAGGAATGTGGTAGAATGCGGCCCCTGCTCTCTCTTTTTTTCTTTTCGATTTACGGTGATGCTGCCTGACTGACAGCGCCTCCCACATCCCCCGGGCGTGAGAGGCTTGGTGTGCCTCTTTGCCCATTTCACGGGTGTTCACGCCTGTCTCGTGTGTGTGTGTGTGTATGGTTCCAGATGTGACCTACGAGGTGGACTTGAGTAACGAGCGAGCCATGTTCGTCACCATCGAGCCGAGGCCCGTGAGGCTGGGCCGCCGGTTTGTGCCCGGCTGCTTCGTGTGCCTGGAGTCCCGGACCTGCAGCACCAACCTCACCCTGGCGCCCGGCGCCCGGCACCGCATCTCCTTCCTCTGTGACGACCTGGCGCGCCTCTGGGTGAACGTGGAGAAAACCATAAGTACGTCCCCCCGCACCCTGGGCCGCGGGCGCCTCTCCCACCCTGCCCCGTCTCCCTGGCGGGGCCCACGGGGTGGGGGGTGAGGAGAGTGACCAGCAATGTCCCCCACGGTGCCGGGCGAGCAAGGCCCACCAGGAAGCAGACCAGGAGGTGGAGGCCTGCCTCCCTGGGACCAGCCGCCTCCGCTGGAGCGTGCATCCTTCACAAGGGCCGTGGGTGGCCCGGGTCTGCTCACGTCTCCTCAGACCCCCTCTGTGCAACCCCTCCTTCTGGTCGTGGCCTCCCCATCCTCTCCCCTGCACGCCCCCTGCCTCCGCGCTCACTGCCCGCTTGCAGTCTCCCACAGGACACTCCGAGTCTGGAGGTCGGTTTGTCTCTTTTTTGTCGTTGTTGTTGTTAATCCTCATCGGAGGGTACCTTTTCCGTGGATTTTTAGAGAGAGTGGGAGGAAAAGGTAGAGACAGAGAAACACCAATGTGAGAGAGACGTCAGTTGGTTGCCTCCCACACATGCCCCACAACTGGGGGTGGGTATTGAGCCTGCAACTGGACCAGAATCGAACCTGTGACCCTTCAGATTCTCTTCCTGTGAGCCAAGCCGGCTAGGGCTATTGCATTTTATCCCTCTAGCCCCTAGCAGGGCTGGCCATGTGCTAGTCACGTAGTAAAATGTGTGATGAAGGGGCAGCCAGACCCACAGGCACCTCCCTGCAGGGCCCCCGTGATCTCTGGCGAGGATGCTCTCAGAGTCTCCTCCGGTGCAGGAGCCGGGGCCACCCCGTAGGAAGTGGCAGAGCTGGGATGCCAGCTGAGACCCCCAGCTCCAGGCCCTGCCGTCACCACCGCACAGAGCTGCTCCCATAGACGGGACACTGGGCAGCAGGCCTGGGCCCCGCCCACCTGGCACTTAGCATCTGAGACGCAGAGGGGACAACCTGGCAGACGAGAAGAGAAAGTTCAACCCTAAAAACTCGCAGAGAGTTGGTCCGCCAGGTCAGGAAGAACGTGAGAGAGCAGGGCGGGGAGCTCAAGAGGGAGCGTCGGGAGCCGGAGCCTCAGGGGGACGGCGTGGGAGGAAGGACCAAAGGGAACAGCCGGGAAGCCTGGGGCTGACTGGAGAGCTGGGAGGATGCTCTCCCTGTCTCCTCCCGGCCTGGGTACCACGAGCCCCTCCTTTTCCAGGCTGCACGGACCACCACTACTGCCACAGGAGGTCCTACTCCCTGCAGGTGCCCAGCACCATCCTCCAGCTGCCCGTGCAGCTGCACGACTTCTCCTGGAAGCTGCTGGTGCCCAAGGACAGGCTCGGCCTGGCGCTGGTGCCGGCCCAGAAGCTGCAGCAGCACACGCAGGAGCGGTTCTGCAACGCCAGCTTCAGCTACCTGGTGGCCAGCGCCGGCGCCGGCCCCGGCCAGGATCTCTACTTCGGCTCCTTCTGCGCCGGAGGCGCCATCGAGCAGATCCAGGTGAAGCAGAACGTCGTGGTGACCCTGCGCACCTTCGCCCCCAGCTTTCAGCGGGAGCTCTCCGGGCAGACCCTGACCGTGACCCTCATACCCCACTTCAAAGGTGAGGGCCTCTCTCATCCTCTTCCGCCTCCAGGCCTCCCTCGTGCGGGCATTCCTCCCCGTTTTGCTTTTGTAATCGTCTTACTCCAGTTGTCAGGTTGACGAGGGCCTATAGCTGAATGGGCTGGTCCTCACACCAGGCATTGGAGTCCTGATTCTGAGTCCAGCGCTAACCTGGAGTGGAGAATTCCAAGGCCCTGCGACAGGGGAGGGGAGGGTGGAGGGCAGCAAAACATACAATCGGATCCGAGTCTTTCTTGGAAGCGGGCAGAGCATAAGTTAGAACTAACCGCATGTTCCCGAGTCCTGGGTTTTTAAGGTGATAACCTAAAAAATCCTTATCCTCATAAAAAAAATCATGTTTATGATTCTGATTTGAGAACCCGGAATGCAGTATGGAGAGCGCCGGAAAGGAATGCTGGGAGAGAGAAGGATCTAGTACTCCAGGGTCCCGTTTTCCTGGAAGAGTACAGTGAGCTTCAGTGTCCCAGGCAGGAAATGAGGTCGAGATTAGTCACGAAGGTGTCTCTAGGACTCTGCGTGGCTGGTTTTAAAAGTTCCAGTCCCCATCACAAATCGCCCAACGAGAGGCAATCGGAGTATTGGCCACTGGCTTTCTCTGAGGTTCACTTCACTCTTGTTCTCAGGCCTCAGTATGAGGGAGAAGAACCGGTGGCGTTAGATGAAGGTCAATCTAGGTTGCTGGAGATCTTTAAGATTATCAGAGAAACTCCTTCCGGGGAGTTTGTGAAAGTAACACACTCATGGGTGTGGGGCGTGTGTGTTTATCTCCCCTGGGGGTCAGGAGTAGATTAGTTGACAGTGGATGTGTCATAGAGGCACTTCCTGCTTTGCAATTCCAGAAATCTTCTGAGGGCCTGATAGGTTTTTTAGTTTGTTTTGTTTTGTTATTTTTAGAGGGAGTGGAAGGGAGAGAGAAACATCGACCTGTTGCCTTCCGCACAAGCCCCCATTGGGGATCGAACCCGCAACCAAGGCACGTGCCCTGACAGAGAATGGAACCCACAGCCTTTTTGGTATACGGGACAGTGCTCCAACCAACTGAGCCATCCAGCCAGGGCAGGTTTTAATCTCAGAAACGGGAACTGGTGTATATCCATCCCACCGAGGGGCACAGGAGAATGTTAGCGATGTAGAGGGCATTCCTGAAAGGAAGCTGAGGTGACCACCAGTTCGGCAAACTGGCCTGTTTTCTGCTTGTTGGTTTTGTTTGTTTTGGGGGTTTTTTCCCCCAAAAGACCTGAGCACCTGATTTGACTGAGTCTCTAATCTTTTTTTTTTTTTTTTTTTTTTAATATATTTTATTGATTTTTTACAGAGAGGAAGAGAGAGGGGCAGAGAGTTAGAAACATCGATGAGAGAGAAACATCTATCAGCTGCCTCTTGCGCACCCCCTACTGGGGATGTGCCCGCAACCAAGGTACATGCCCTTGACCGGAATCGAACCCAGGACCCTTCAGTCCGCAGCGTCGGCTCTATCCACTGAGCCACACCGGTTTCAGCATGAGTCTCTAATCTTATGCTGACCAATTCAGTAGCCGGGGTCACCTGTGGCAACTTAATTGTAAATTAATAGTCAAGAAAGTTTGAAATGTGGTTCCCGCATCACACAGAGCACGTGTCAGGTCTTCAGCAGACACGTGTGACCGTGGCTACTCCCGTGGACGGTGCAGATGAAGGACAGAACGCTCTGTCGGACAGCTCTGGTCGTGTCCCTTGACCATCTTCTCCCTGCCACGACTTCTTCTCTCTCCTCTGATGGAAACGTCTGTGTTTCTTCTCTCCCCCTTCCTGCAGAGGAAGGTATTTTCACGGTGACACCGGATATGAAAAGCAAGGTCTACCTGATGACCCCTCACCGGGAGCGGGGCCTGCCGCCCCTGGCCTCGGTGTCCTGGAACATCAGCGTGCCCAGCGACCAGGTGGCCTACCTGACCTTCCTGCGGGAGCGGACCGACCTGGTGTGCCAGACGGGGCGCGCGTTCATGATCACCCAGGATCAGCGGACCAAGGCCGAGCAGGTGGTCAGCCTGGAGGACGTGCTCCCCAAGTCCAGCCCCCACCATCACAACTTCTGGGTCAACATCTCCAACTGCAGCCCTGTGAGTGGCAAGCAGCTGGACCTGCTCTTCCAGGTGTCGCTTACCTGGAGAACGCTAAGTAAGGGCCTTTGGGGTTTTCTGGGGATGTTAATGGTGCACATTGGTGGCAAAGGGGGAGGGAGCAAGCCTGGGAGGTGAGTCAGAAAACATAGCTTTGAACTCTGGCTTGTCCATGTATCCGTCAGCTATTGGGTCAGTAGTGCTGCATAACAAAACACCCCGGGACTCAGTGGCTTAAAAACAGCCATTATTATTGCTCAGATGGTGGCTGGGCAGTTCTGATCCGAGCTGGACTTATGAACCTGAGGGCAGCATGCGGGTACAGAGGGCGAAGGAGTGGGTGGCCTTCATCTTTGGAGACTATGTACTCTAGTCCATCACAGAGCTAATCCCACACATCTCCCCTCTCTCCCCCTCCTTCCCCCCCTGTGTCTCTGCTTACAGACATGACTGCCATCCTCATCGCCGTGGTGGGAGGGGGCGCCTTGCTGCTGTTGGCCCTCGGACTCATCATCTGCCTTGTGAAAAAGAAGTAGGTGGACTTTCTCCGTCTTCAGCTGCTCTGACAGCCCCTTGGATCACAGTGACCGATCACTAGTTTTGGGCCTTTTTGCTTGCTTCCCATTTCCCTCCCAAAGATCAATGTTAAATCATATTGCCAGATAGGAAGTATACTTAGAGGGGAAAAATATCCCATACCTAGCAGGGAGGAGGGAAGGGACAAAAAACCAAAATAGAGGTGTGGTGACATGAGCCTGCAGTGTTGTTGTTTTTTTTGCGGGGGTGGGGGGAAGGGTTGCTTTTGTTTTTTTGTTTGTTTTAAATTCTTTTTTTTTAAAATATATTTTATTGATTTTTTTTTTTTACAGAGAGGAAGAGAGAGGGATAGAGAGTTAGAAACATCAATGAGAGAGAATCATCAATCAGCTGCCTCTTGCACACCCCCTACTGGGGATGTGCCCGCAACCAAGGTACATGCTCCTGACCGGAATCGAACCCGGGACCTTTCAGTCCGCAGGCCGACGCTCTATCCACTGAGCCAAACTGGTTTCAGCAAGCCTGCAGTTTTTATGCAGCCACCTCAGCACAAGTCCCCTGGGCCCATCAGCCTGTGAGCATCGTGGGGGTGATCTCGGCGGGGTAATGGCCACCTGGGCCTCGCCAGTCCAGCCCTGCAAACCCCCTCCCTCCATCACCTGAGCGAGAGACAGAAGCTGGTTCTTTTAAATATTCAGTGAGCACAGTCGTTTTAGGTTCAAATACTAAGCGATTTGTGGGATGTGGGGGAGACACAGTCTCTTCTCCCACAGCCCGGGGGGTGCAGGGACCTGAGTTCCAGCAGGGATGGGCAATGGTGCCCGTCTACGACCGCTCTCTTCCTGACTCTCTCACGCCCTCTCTCAGTAGAAAAAAGAAGATGAACAAGGGCCCGGCTGTGGGTATCTACAACGGCAACATCAACACCCAGATACCCATGCAGCCCAAGAAGTTCCCGAACGCACAGAAGGACAACGACGCCCACGTGTACGCCGTCATCGACGACACCATGGTGTACGGGCATCTGCTGCAGGACTCCAACGGGTCCTTCGTCCAGCCCGAGGTGGACACCTACCGGCCCTTCCAGGGCCCCACAGACGACTGCCCTCCCTCCTTCCTCATCCCCTATTCCAAGGTCCCGACTGTAAAGCTGACCACAGAGGAGTCGTCCCCTGGCTTCCCTCCCGAGACTGACAGTGAACCCTACACCTTCTCCCATCCCAGCAAGCGGAACGGAAACGACGCGAACACAGACGTCCCCTTGCTGGATGCCCACGAGCCAGCGGAGACTGGGGAATAGCTCGGCCTCATGCCAAAGACTGTGCGTAAAGCAGGGCACTGAGACGCCCTGTAGGGTGCTCATCAGAAATCCTAAAGGGGAGGAATTGTAGGGAAGGAACAGCAGGGGGTTTTTCCAGGACACAGCCAACTTCTGATTTCCAAGTGGACTCATTCCGATGATGAAGACGTTGAAAATGATGAGTTCTGGTCTGGATATAGTCATCATGGCTCGTGTCCTTCTAAACTCGGTTGGATTAGACACTAGCCTGTAATGAGAGAGACATGAGCCACCCCAGTACAGGGTTGCAACTAGCCCCGGATTGGGGTCTGGACCTCTGTGTGAGGCGGGGGCACGCCCTCCTGACACGGCCGGAGAGACTACACAACGATCCAGCCCACCGGTGCGCTTCGTTTAGCCAACAGTCTTTTTCTCAGAATTATTATAAACATTTAAAACGATAAAATGTTTACATACCAATCCAGATCCTTAGGCCTGGCCATGCTGGGGCTCACAGTCCCACCCAGCAATGGCTGCATGGAGAAAGCCTCACTGCAACGGGGGCATCTGGTCTACCAGCTCCCAAGGTTCCCACCACGCCCTGTTGCCTCCCCGCCCTGAGGCTCATTGTCTGCCCCCAGCGATCCACACCCCGCAGAGCTGCTTCTCCCGTCGTTGAAAGGAGACGTTTGGGACCTGTATCTCGGATCAAATGGGAAGACAGGCCTCGAGGTTGGCGTGTGCCTCAGGAACGTTTTCTCACTCACAGGCCACAGCCCTTGTGGACTGTAGTTGCCAGCCTGGCTCCGGTGGGTGTCTGCCTTTGGGGGCCCCTGCTCAGTCCTCCCGGGCCAAAACCTCCTTTGAAAAGTGAGTGCGCTTCCTTGAGTTCGGTGAATTCACCTTGGACTTGTTCAAGCGGCGGCTGGACTTGTTCCCGTGCTACTTTGCCTCCATGAAAAGGAGTTCTGCAGTCTCCTCTGTGGTGTGTATTCCGAGGCCTCTTGAACTCTTTCCAAAAGGAAGAGATTGGTGGGTGTGTGTGTGTGTGTGTGTGTGTGTGTGTGTGAAAGAGAGAGAGAGAGAGAGAGAGAGAGAGAGAGAGAGAGAGAGAGAGAGAGAGAGAGAGAGAGAGATTGTGCCCTCAGCGCTGCTCGGCCTATGGCACCTTTCTCTTCTGAAAGGCTGGCTCCTGCGCAGTCCCCGGTCCCCGATCTCCTCCCCCCAAAGCCCCTGGCCTTGGCCTCCCAACCTGAGATGGGGACGGTCCCTGTCATTCCGGAGCAAAGCTGTGGCGTCCTTCCCTCCACTGAAACCGCATCGTCATTTAAAATCACCGGTGGAGCCCCGGCCCTCCATTCCCTACCTCCCCTTGCCCCCTGGTTGGCTGGGTGGGTGCTCTGCCTTCTGCCCCAAAGCGTGGCTGGCCGTCTTCGGTGTGGCTGTCACCGCACACATCCCCTTGAATAACAAGGGTCCCACGTGGCCATTTCCTTCTAACCGAGCGCGCCACAGCGCAGGCCGACCCGCTGTCTTCCGAGACCCGGCTGGATCTCACGTGTTCCTAAGATACGCCTGGAAGGTGCCCGCCCGACGTGCTCCCGGCTCCTTCCACCCCAATGCTTAACTGGGAATAATTTATTTGTTATCGTTTTTAAGTAGCATTTTATTTCCTACAGTTTTTTAAATAAACACATGAACAACAAAAGGGCGTCAGGTTGTTGAAATGCGTTGGCTGTCTGTCCCTGGGTCAGCGGAGGCCTTGGAGTTCCCTGGTTCCCTGGGGCAGGCTCACGTGGGCTCAGTAGATGCTGGGGCAGGAAGCCGGCTGCGGCTGCCTGTGGGTCACTCAGAGGCCAGAGCTTGTCCCGTCCTGTGCTTGTGGAGGCCACCGTGAGCCGCACCTGACCCCCCCATAGAGGCCTGGGGCCACTTGAGCAGAAGTGAAGGGAGGGTGGAGGGAGGGGGAACTCCAGGTGGGCCCCCACCACCCACCATGCCCTGGGAGAGGAGGATGGATGTTGCTGTCTGACCACCCCAGACCTGAGCTCAGGAATGTGCTGTGAGCTAAAGTTCCTCATCCGTGGACCGCGTGAAGGGGCTTCACAGCGTAGGGGCTGGCTTCTGAGAGCGAGTGTCCCAGCTTTAGGGAGTCGGAGCCGCCGGTGCTTTGTCTGTGGGGTCTATATTCTGTGGGCGCCTCCGTCGGCCGCCCAGACTTAATGGGAGGAAGCAAAGCCGCCAGGTCTCAGTGAGAGAGGGGTGAAAGGATTTGCACCTGCCTTGCTTTAGAATTAATTTTTAAGCATTTTATTGATTTTGGAGAGTAGAGGGAAACATCAATGATGAGAGAGAATCATTGATCAGCTGCTTCCTGCACGCCCCACACTGGGGATTGAACCCGCAACCCAGGCATGTGCCTTGACCCGGAATCAAACCGTGACCTCCTGGTTCATGGGTCGACTCTCAACCACTGAGCCGCGCCGCTGGGCTGCAGCCGCCTTTAATACTCCACAGCGGGGCTGGGAAGATCAGAGCCCAGTGTCAAGGCCTTGGCCAGCACTGACCATGTTCGCCGCTGGGCCACACCCCCCTCTACTGCCCCTTGACCCGGATCCTGTACTTGATCCCCAAGCTTCAGTCTTTGGGCTTCTGACCTTGTATCTCTGCACACTGCCCATGGGCTTCCACTAACGCTCCACGTCCTGGCTGATAGCTACCTGGGCGCCAGCTGCACGTTTTCACTGCCCGGAGGGTTTCCCACTCACATGCCCCTTGTGCCCCCACCCGTGCCACCTCTGTGCCCTCTCTGGGTTTTGTGGAGGCAGCTCATCCCAGGTCAGGAGTGTGCGCTGCCCAATCCTCTCCCCAGCCTCTCCTGCCTTCAGACCCTGCCTCCGAGGGACTCCTGCTCCCAGGAGAGGGGGTCATATTTCACACCTGCGTGGTTTCCTTTCTGTCCAAAGTGTCACATCAAAGCACCCTCAGCCAAGCAAACAGTTCCCAGGGCCAGCTGCTGCCTGTTTGGGGGTCCCCCGGGCTGCTTTGGGGCTTCAGAGGAGCCGATGAAGAAATGAGGAGGTGTGAACCTCCATCAGCCCCCCTGGCCCCCTCCTTGCCTCTGGGCCATCCCATGAGTTACTTCTGCTCTGGCGGCTGGCAGCCTACAGCATCTTCCGCAGCCTGGGAGGACTGTGTTCACCAACACAGTAATAAGGAGCAAAGTGCGTTTGTCGGTGTAAAGGTCTGTGCTCTGAAGAGAACAAAAAGAGGTTCTATAAAAGCAAACCCCGCTGTGTGGTTTCCAAGCTCATGCCTTTCCCTGCCCCTCCTCTTTCCCCACTGGCAGCCTCCTAAACGCTGAGGGTCCCCGGAGACTCGCAACCAGGCAGCAGCGGGCAGCAGCAGCTCGTCCCAGGCTGACCCCGTGACCCTGACCCCAAGGCCCCTTTTCTCTGGCTTCCCATGAGCCAAAGCAGCTTCGTCTCCATCCTGTTGCTGCTTCTGCCCTAAGCCCTGCCTTGGTTCACTGTCCCCAGCTTTAATGAACTCACTCTCAAAGTCAGCTGGATGCACGTTGTGAGCTCTCTCCTGTCAGGAACCCACACGCCACCGGCCGCCCTAAGCAGGCCTGTTCCGCACGCACCGGTCCCCTGGCCAGTAACCAAGGGACCGGACCCTGCTCAGTCCTTAATCCTAGGGCCTGGGGTGGTGAGGGGTCCAGCGGCTCCCTGGAGCTCGGGGAAAAGCGCCCGCCCGTGGGAAGGGCTGCTCAGAAAATCATGTTACGGTTGTTATGTAATTTGAGGGGGAAATATATTTTTAGCCGTAATCCATGTCTACAGCCCCGTGGGGGAGAGGAGGAGCCACTCTGCCTCGGACTTGGACTCAGCGGGGACTTTGGACCCAGGCTGGCTCCCTGGGTCTCAGGAGACCAGCAGGGGCCAATTCTAGTGGCAATCCTTTCTTTTCACCGGCTCTAATTGCTTGGCTGCCAGCCACCCGCAGGGCCACCCCCGGGGAGTGGTGTGCAGGCCGAGCACCAAAGGCGGAATCCTTTGCTATTTCTGGGTTAAGTCTCTTTCCCACCTTCCACCTCAGGATAGCCCTTCAACCCCTCTACCAGCACTGCTCCCTCACCCCACCCACACCCCTGGGGGCTGCAGCCACCCAGGGCCAGCATGCAGGCTAATTGCCATGAGTCTTTCATCTTAGTAATTGTTACCTAATATACCTTCTTTCTTTCTTTTATTTTTAAAAAATATATATATATTTTTTATTGATTTCAGAGAGGAAGGGAGAGGGAGAGACAGAAACATCAATGATGAGGGAGAATCATTGATCGGCCCCCTCCTGCACTCCCCAATTGGGGATCTAGCCTGCAACTTGGGCATGTGCTCTGACCTGGAATTGAACTGTGACCTCCTGGTTTATAGGTCAACACTCAACCACTGAGCCACACCTGCCGGCTGGGCTGTACCTTTTGAGTTGCAAGACAAATATCTCAGTTGGTCCCACCGGGAGCATTTTGCCTGGCACATACCAACTCAACAAATTCCAAATTGAGTTGGTCCTTCTAATCTCCCCCCCCCTCCCCCCGCTGAGAATAGTACAGCAGGATGTATCTTCTTTTTATTTAAATCATGAAACACAAAGAATGTGTGACTTTTGCCTAAAACCCTGCAGCAAGAACCCGGGTATGCTGATGGGGCCGACTCCAGCCTCCTGCTTCCCAAAGTGAGCGGGTGAGAAGCTGCTGTGGCTGCTGATTTATTTACTCAGTGTTTCCTGCTCCCGATGGCACAGGCCCCGTCGCTGTAGGGCAGCCTTCTCTGGGACCTTTGTGTAGGGATTACTAGGACTCAGGATCAGGCCTGTTCCCCTTTTTTTGCTTAGAAGCTTCTTCCATAAGGAAAATCACCAATGAGTCAAAAAATTTCAGTCTAAAGTCACCAAAGGAGAATGAATCAGTCTTTTGATTCAGAGAGCTCCATTTTCCCGGAAAGCTGAACATTCTTGAGCAATGGGCCTTTCCTTTGCATACAGACACTCACTGGGACCCACGGAAGGGAGGCCACCCCTGTGGCCCGGCCCACGTGTCACAAATCTGCACCTAAGCCAGCCTGCACTTACGGGAATCGCCTCATTGTTGAGGAAACCTAGTATACACCCCTGTCATAATCCTCCAACTCAGCGTTAGCTAGCTCGCCTTACCCAACAAAACAGGGTAAGGAACCTAGTCCTCCATGGAGGGAGGGAAGAATAGCAAGACCTGCTGATCCTATAAGGAAATCCCCTCCTCCTGGCCAACATGCTTCCACAGGGCCTCTCCAGCCCTCCGGGAAACCCGTTCCTGCCCACATCCCTCGGGAAGAGTCCACTGCTAATGAGCCACTACACTCCCCAGCCCATGGAGTAAAGGACATCAATCCCGTTACTAAATTGTGCTAATTTTGTCATTTGACCAAAGAGGGAGCTATAACTCGTCCATCAGACTGGACTGAGGAGGAGCCTGGGCGGGGAGAGGATTCCTGAGACAACAGTGCCGTGGGCTGCAACAGCTCCACCGGCCCCTATCCCCTTCGTCCCGTCGGGCAAAAAGACAGACGATGTCCTTTCCGAGTCTCCCAGAGGATCCTCTAACACAGTGGTCGGCAAGCTGCGGCTCGCGAACCACATGCGGCTCTTTGGCCCCTTGAATGTGGCTCTTCCACAAATTACCACGGCCTGGGCGAGTCTATGTTGAAGAAGTGGCGTTAGAAGAAGTTTAAGTTTAAAAAATGTGGCTCTCCAAAGAAATGTCAGTCGTTGTACTGCTGATGTTTGGCTCTGTGGACGAATGAGTTTGCCGACCACTAGGCTAACAAGCTCTCTTCCAGCCACGTCAGAGCTCAAGGGAAATGGGACTAGACGCGGTCAGGGTTAGGTGTCCTTTTGCAGAAAACTGACAGGTTGCAAGTGATTTTGTCAGGGAGAGATGCAAATGAGCTCTGTCCCACAGGAAAGAGAAGATGGTTTTACTGCTTGGAGGACATGAGCCAGTTTTGTGTCTTAACTTTGCCCTCTTATTCTACCATCATTTTCCCCGCTGGGTATACTTTTACTATAGATTATCTTCAGAAAAATAAATCTTGTGGGCTGTGTCTTTTCTAAAACAAGCTACCGCCTTCAAGAGAAAGAGAAAAACGTGATTCTGAAGCGTTCAGCAATTCTGCTCCCCACGGTCACCCACTCAGAGCTCCGGTGGGCCGGGTCCCCGCACTGCTGCCAGGAAGGGATGGAACAGAAGAGGGAGACATAGCAGGAACTTCCCCATCCTGATGGAAGGACAACTTATTTCAAAGAAAGAATTGAAGAGGAGAGAACCAAAACTGACTCAGGGGAGGGCTGGGGACCCTGGGGGACGAAGGATACCCCCATGTGGGGCATCCCCCAAAGGTTTAGACAAAGTCTTGTCTCCTCATCCAGCAGCAGAGGCCAAGTTTGTTCAACCGGGGCTGTGCTAGCTGAAGACCTGCTTACCCTCCAGCACTGACGAGTCAGCCCTCGGAATGCGCTGTGTCCTCTGTGTCCCAGCACAGTCAGACACTGGGATGCTAACGGGAGATGCCTGCACTGAACACCCGGTCTGTTGAGGACTGGCCACATAAGGACGTGAGGGAACTTTCTGGGAGATGGAAATGCTCTGTGTTGTGATGGAGGCGGTAGGTTCCATTGGGGGTAAATATTTGTCGAAACTGATCAACTGGTCCTAACCGATTTGGCTCAGTGGATAGAGCATTGGCCTGAGAACTCAAGGGTCCCAGGTTTGATTCCGGTCAAGGCATATACCTTGGTTGCGGACACATCCCCAGTAAGGGGTGTGCAGGAGGCAGCTGATAAGTGTTTCTCTCTCATCAATGTTTCTAATTCTCTATTCCTCTCCCTTCCTCTCTGTAAAAAAAAAATCAATAAAATATATATTTTTTAAAAACTGATCAACTGTACACTGAGAATGGGTGCCTTTTCTTGTATATAAATTACACCTCAATAAAAGTGACAGAAGAAAAAAAATACTAATCAGGATTTCCTTATTTTTTAGATGGTCTGATTCATTCTAAGCAGTGACTAGACTTTGATCCCCTGCCATTTTCAGTTTCTATTTGAAATGCAAACATTGATAAAGCAAATACTCCAGGATACCAGTGGAGGCAGAAGCCATTCCTCATGTAATCGCCTTTAAGAACCAAAAGTAACATGGATTCATAATTCGTTATTAACTAACCAACTATCCCCTTCGTTTCAGCTGGCAAAAAGCAAAGGCTTTTGAAAATGTAGACGTAGAAAGAATGTTAAAGGTTATCTAGTGACTAAGCCATGCACTTCACAGATGAGGAAACTGAGGCCCAGCTGAAGAAAGGATGATGGGGAAATGTGTACGTCAGAGGTGATCCTTACAGTCAGGGGTTAGATCTTTCCAGAAATCTTCCTTGCCACCTCTTGAAAGGCAACCCAGGGATATTTCTGCAAGTAATCTTTTGGAGAAACACTGGCAACAGAGATACTTCCAATAAGTGACAATAAAAATGGCTCGTACCTTTTATTTATTTATTATTATTTTTAATATATTTTATTGATTTTTTTACAGAGAGGAAGGGAGAGGGAGAGAGAGTTAGAAACATCGATGAGAGAGAAACATCGACCAGCCGCCTCTTGCACACCCCCCGCCGGGGATGTGCCCGCAACCAATGTACATGCCCTTGATCGGAATCGAACCTGGGACCTTTCAGTCTGCAGGCCGACGCTCTATCCACTGAGCCAAACCGGTTTCGGCGGCTCGTACCCTTTAAATAATGTCTAGTGTCAAGTCACTCCGGTATGCCCGGGATGCAGTTGTGTTTTCAGTTATGTTTCCTATAAATAACATGGATAACAAGCGCCTCTAATAAAGTCTTTGTCTCCGGTGTTTAAAAAGCAGTCACTCTACTTTATTTCCTCCAGGCCAGGGACATCGATTTTTAAGAGAAAAATGTGCACTTGCTGCAGATGCTGCAAGTGCAGACTTCTTGCACGGCTAGAGCAAGATGTCCCTGTCTTCAGACCCTTGCCAAGGGTTGAACAGCAATGGAGCACGGCGTCAGGTGGGCTTCGGTCTGAGTGTGGGCAGCACTAAACGGTGTGATCTTTGTTCTGTGGGGTATCCAGTTCCGTCCCGTTATTTGGATTCAATTTTCTTGAATACTTACTGGGTGCAAGACACTGGGCTAAGGCTGATTGGACCAGTTGCCATGGAAAGTGCTATGAGGGAGGGTTCGTTCATGGGTGGGAGGATGGAAGGGTGCAGACCTGGGTGGGAGGGGAGGTGGGCTCAGACCCGGGGAGGAGGGGAGGAGGGCAGAGACTGCAGACCTCCGGTGGTGGCAACCACTCATTTACTCAGCAAGCCTGGCATGCTTTCTCCAGCTGCTGAACAAGTAGAAGCGTGCATGTGGGGCTGTGCCTGGAGGAGCAGTAATAAAATGTGATGAAGGCTCTCTGCCAATTTGTATTCCGTTTTTCCCAGCTCCGAGCTTTTGTTCCTAGCCCTGTTCCCTAGGCAACAGACTGCATTGCACGTTATTTAGCAAACAAGCTTACATTCATCTCTAAGCCAATTAATACAGATTGCAATGATTTATCACTATTATTCTTTAGCTAATAACTTTCATTTTGGATCCTGGGAAAGAAAGCCACCCACTCTATCACATCAGCAGATCAGAGATTGTGAGCTGATAAGAGAGGGGCTCACCTCAAGGTTGAGTCTGGATTCCAAACCTCCGCAGAGAGAACTACTGTTTCTTTAAGAATAGCAACCTCATGTGCTCTCACCTGAAGGGGAGAGGGAACCATCCAGGAATACAGAGAAGCAAACAGGCTCAACTGAGTTGGGTGACACTCTGGGATATTCTTTTTTTCTTTCTTTTTTTTTGTTAGTCCTCACTGGAGATTTTTTTTCCATTGGTTTTTTGTTGTTGTTGTTGTTTGTTTATTTTGTTTTGTTTGTGTGTGTGTTTTTTTTAATAGGTTGGAAGGGAGGGAAAGGAGAGGATGAGAAAGAAAGATGTCCGAGAGACACCCCTATTGCTTGCCTCCTGCACATGCTCCAATCAGGTGCGTGCCTTTGACCAGGAATGGAACCCACAACCCCACGGTGCACAGGCTGGAACTCTAACCAGGGAGCCACACCAGCCAGGGCCACTCTGGGACATCCGTGATCCGTCTCTTCATGCCCAGTGCTTGGGGCAGAGAGGGCAGGCATATCTAGGATGCTTTGGTTCATCTCACATTTCTGAACTGGCTTTTTCCAGGTCCCCCTTCCCCAAGTTTTTTGAGAACCCAAAGAACCAGGAAAAGGGTTTTAAAGACAATGGCTGTGCCAGAGAGGAGCTTCTGCAGAACACACACTGTCCCTGACCCCGGAGTGAGCCACCCTAAGGCGTGGGAAGGGGGGGGGGGGTCGTGATAACAAGAGGAAAGGAAAAGGGGGTCAAATGCGCTGTACCTACCGCCTTGGCCGGTCAAATTCTCCCAGCAAATTCCCAGGAACGGGCGCTTACCACAGGGACCATTAAATAAAGGGCGCTTACCACAGGGACCATTAAATAAAGGGCGCTTACCACAGGGACCATTAAATAAAGGACGTCTCCTTCCCAGACATATAATAGGGCTGCCTCCCCCCTCCCCCCCAAATGACAACAGCAGAAACCCCCACCTGAGGCCCTGGGTTACTCAGCCCCAATCCTTCCAGACCTTTCTGTGAAGCAAGAACCAGACTGCCCCGGGCCTCCCCTCCCGCTCAGCACTACGGTCCCCAAACCTCAGAGGGAAAGCAGGGGAGGGGGAGGGTAAGGGGGAGAGATCAACCAAAGGACTTGTGTGCATGCCTGTGGGCCTAGCCAGTGCCATGGACAACAGGGGGGTGGGGGCATATGTGGGTAGGGGTTTGGGATGGGAATGGGGGATGAGGACAATTATGTGAGACTATAATCAATAAAAATAAAAATAAGTCTCTCAATAAATAAATAAATAAATAAATAAACAAACAAACAAACTACAGTCCCCTCTCCCCTGCCTGTCCCCCACTTTCAAGCCACAGGGTCCCACCTGGCCCCAGGGGAGGACACCGGAGAAGCCCAGAGGGTGAGCTAGGGCTTTGGGGCTGGGAGAAGGGGGAGGGGGAGGGGGAGGGGGAGGGGCCCACCGCAGAGTCCGGGGTCTGGAGGGGCGGTTGGGGCGGTTGGGGCGGTTGGCCTCGCGCAGTGAGCCAGGACCCCTCCGCCACCCCCACCCCCACCCCGCCCCCACCCCCGCCTGCACAGCGGGACCAGGGCCGGTGCGGGGCTCAGGATGCAGCCCGCAGCGGCGGCTGGGGGCTCAGCTTCCCCGGAGAAGCCGCCCGCACAGGCCTGGGGGCAGAAGCGAAGGACCCCGGGCCCTCAGCGGGGCGCAACGTAAACCCCATTAGAACCAGGTCGGCCCCCGCGTGAGCGAGAAGCAGCTGCTGGGACCCCTCGGCTCAGCCCCTTATCCTGCGGGACCCCGCAGAGCCGGCCGGGAGGACCCCTCGCCGCGGAGGCAGGTTTGCTCTCAGGCCCCGAGCCCGGCTTTGGCCCCCGCTTTCCTTGGGGCATTGCTTCCCGCGGCCCCGGGGCAGACGGTACCCGGTCAGCACGGGCCCCGGGGCAGACGGTACCCGGTCAGCGCGGGCCCCGGGGCAGACGGTACCCGGTCAGCCCGGGACGGGGCAGACGGTACCCGGTCAGCGCGGGCCCCGGGGCAGACGGTACCCGGTCAGCGCGGGCCCCGGGGCAGACGGTACCCGGTCAGCGCGGGCCCCGGGGCAGACGGTACCCGGTCAGCGCGGGCCCCGGGACAGACGGTACCCGGTCAGCGCGGGCCCCGGGGCAGACGGTACCCGGTCAGCGCGGGCCCCGGGGCAGACGGTACCCGGTCAGCGCGGGCCCCGGGGCAGACGGTACCCGGTCAGCGCGGGCCCCGGGGCAGACGGTACCCGGTCAGCGCGGGCCCCGGGGCAGACGGTACCCGGTCAGCGCGGGCCCCGGGGCAGACGGTACCCGGTCAGCGCGGGCCCCGGGGCAGACGGTACCCGGTCAGCGCGGGCCCCGGGGCAGACGGTACCCGGTCAGCGCGGGCCCCGGGGCAGACGGTACCCGGTCAGCCCGGGACGGGGCAGCGCGCTGGCCGCCCCTGCACCAGCCGCCGGCCCAGGCAGGACAGGGCCCTCCGGCCTCCTTTTTGCTGCTCTGTGTCGGGGCGGCTTCAGATCTGGTTTCCTCTCCCCTTCAGGCGAGAAGACATTAGGTTGCTATTCTTTCTTCCTTTTTAAAAATGTATGTTTGTGTTGATTTCAGAGAGGAAGGGAAAGGGAGAGAGAGAAACATCGGTGATGAGAATCATTGACTGGCTGCCTCCTACACACACACAAACCTCCCCACTGGGGATCAAACCGTGACCTCCTGGCTCATAGATCCACACTCAACCACTGAGCCACCCCAGCGGGCTAGGTTGCTATTTAAAAAAAAAAATTAAAAAAAAAATATATATATTAAAATTGATTTCGGAGAGGAAGGGAGAGGGAGGGAGGGAGAGAGAGAGAAACATCTTCGAAAAGCAAATCCTGGATTCGGTTGTCTCCTGCACGCCCCCTAGTGGGGATCAAGCCATGTGCCCTCCACTGGATTCCAGCCAAACCCACCAGGGCACCTCCAACTGGGGATGTGTCCGCAACCAAGGTACATGCCCTTGACCGGAATCGAACCTGGGACCTTTCAGTCCGCAGGCCGACGCTCTATCCACTGAGCCACACCAGTTAGGGCTAGGTCGCTATTCTTAAAGCATCACAGAGGCGCCTGCCCTCTCTGTCTTTCCCTCCTCCTGCCGGGCCCTCCACCCCCAGCAGGTGCCTCTGCATGCCCCTTAGAACTCGGGTGGCAGCCCTGGGAAGGTGAGGTGTTTCCCCTTTGCAGCATGGTTCCAGGTCACGGAGCCCCCAGAGTCGGCATTGCATACTTGTCATCATCTCGCCTTTTCTTTCTTTTTCTTTCATAGGTTGGGTCCAGCGCCTCAGAGACAGAGGGAGAAGCTGGACTCAGACAGACCCAGTCTATATTCCGGTTCCAGATCCCGGCACGGGCGAAGCTGGAGTGGCGATGAGGAAGCTGCTATACATGCATACACGGGGGGCCCTGAGCACCTCAGACATGGGGAGCCCCGAGCATCTCATACATGGGGGGCCCTGAGCACCCCAGGGCAGCGTGTTCCGAGGACTCCTCCCAGGACTCAGGGTGTGAAGGGCTGTGGGGGAACGTCACGGAAAGCAGGGCTTTGCTCTGGGCTGGATGCTCTTAGGGTCGATTCCACAACTGGGTTTCTATACACAAGGAGGTCAGACGAAAGCAACAGAGCCAGCGCCATGGCGGGCAGCGACAGCCGCCCCTCACCCGTCTCAGCTGGGGCGGCCGGTGTGCGCTGCGGCCTCGGTTTGGTCTGTGCTCAGACGTGATTGCAGAACGGTCTGGTTCTGGCCGCCCCCGCCTGATGTTGGTGGATCGGGATCTGTGAGGTGGGCTTCTGCTCAGCAGGAGGAGGCAGCGGCCAGCTGGGAGCCCCTGGCCAGGGCGGCTTTTCTCGTTCTCACCACAAAGGCAAAGCCTCCTCCTCCCCCCCCCCCCCCCCCCGGCCTCCCTGCGTCCCAGTCTCATATCTTCACGGTGGGGTGATGAGAGGAGCAGGAGGAGGAGGCGGGGGAGGAAGAGGAAGAGGAAGAGGAGGAGGGATGAGCCAGAACGAGGGGGATTTGTTTGGGGGTGGGGGTGCAAGAGCTCAGAGGATTCGTGTTTGTCACTGAGGGGATCCAGTGGAATCCCGAAGCCATACTGGTTGGGGGTGGGGTTGGGTTGGGGGGAGAGGAGTTAGGGTAACATTGGTGTGCTGCTCGCTTGGGCATTACGGGAGGGTGGTCCAGGGGCTGGGGAGGGGAAGGCAGTAAGTGGCCGTTTTTGATAGAATCCTCACAAGCCCCTCCCTTGGGAAACATAGGTAGTGTGAGCGTACATTGTGATTTTCTGGTACGTCCTGATTTTAAGTAATACGACTATCTTACTGCCTTGGATGTAATGTTGCTATAGATTGTTTTATATCATTTTTATTTTTTTCGTGAAGGGAATCCATTTCTTCTCTGGGCTTCTGAGAAGCAGGCAGCAAAATGGGACTTAAAGTGATTGGTTAGGGGAAGAATTGGGAGAAGAAGCAACGGCAGGGAGCGTCTGAAGAGACGGGGAGAGGGACTGGGCAGACGAACCTCAGAGGGCAGTTCAATTCTGAGAAAATCTTGTCCTGGCCACTGGGGAGGCACCTGGGCGGGCGGGCACGGAGCAGCTGGATGCCCCTGCCTTGCTCAGTCATTGCCCAGGCACCCACAGGGAAGGGCTGGCCAGTGTGCCCCGGGGTGGCCGCCGAGCTGTCAGTCAACTCTGCTCCTGGCAGCAGGTTTTCTCAGAGCTGCTGAGCCCCACCCTCCCAGCCCTGCTTCAGCTGCTGGGGCCACGTGCTTGGAGCCTTCGAACCTGCTCAAGTTTTCCTAGAAGCAGAGCCAACATGGGATTAGACATGCAAGAATTTTATTAGGGGAAGTGCCTGTGGAGGATGCAAGGAGAAAGAGAGCCCTGACCGGGGGCGCTCATTGGTTAGGGCGTCCCTCAGACCAAAGGGCCTGGTTCCTGAGTTGCAGGTTCCATCCCTGGCCTTGCTTGGTTGGGGTGCGTGCGGGAGACAACCAAACGATGTTTCTCTTCCGCATTGATGTTTCCCTCCCTCCTCCCTCCCTCCTTTCTTCCCTTTCTCTCTAAAAATCATTGTTTTTTCCCTTCCCTCTTTCCTTCCAGTCTCTCTAAAACTCCATGAAAAAAAATATCCTCAGGTGAGGATTACCCCCCCCAAAAAAAAAGGGGGTGGGGGAGGGAAAACCCTATACCAATGTGATGGGAGCTGTCTATGCTGGTGAATAAATCAATTCATAGAGGAAATTTAAAAAATCAAACTTTAAGTCGTGTGTTTTGAATGTTGGCTGGGAGATACGGCTTCTTTGTAAGGCAGGTGAAGTGGTGGATTTGGAATTTGGAACATCGTCTGTCTCTGTGCCTAGCGGGCATGGCCGTGGGAGAGCCTGAGAGGGGTTGGTGAAGGATGGAGAAAAGACAAGAGAATAAAGCTGAAGCTGGTGGGACGCTGCTCTCTGATGGATTCCACAAGGCTGAGGCAGATTCCACGAGGCAGAGGAAGGGCATGGTTACAATAATTTTCATGAGTTTCGAATCTACTCAATTACATGCACCTGAACTCTCTCAAGCCCTCATCACTCAGCCATGTGGGACTACGGGTTCAAGCTTACAGCTATAGCCTTTGGCTCTAATTGTGCTGGGACTTGCACGTGGCTTTGCCACAAGAGGATCGCGCCCTCTCCTTAGTCCCAGGCTTAAACCTGTCCAAACGCTGTAGCCACTCTCCACATGTCTCCACCAATGCTTTTTGAACTTCCTGTTCCAGCTTCATAGGTCCTGGTCCTGTTTCTCTACAGGCATGTAGAGTGGGAGGGCGATTTTGCTTCACCGGGGAACATTTGGTCACTTTTTAATGTTCAAAGCATTTTTTTTTTTAATTGAGAAACATCGGTAGGTTGCCTCCACATGTTTCTCATGGGATCGAACCCGCCACCTTTTGGTGTACAGGACGATGCTCCAACCGACTGAGCCACGTGCCGGGGCTGTCTGCAGGCATTTTAGCTGTCATAGCTGGCGCCTCGTGGGTAGAGGCCGAGGTGCTACTAAACATCTCACGGAGCACAGAAGAGCCCCCGGAGCAGAGAGAGCCGCCCAGCTCATCGGCCGTGCTGAGGGCGAGAAGCTGCCCGCTGATCCTCTCCATCCTCTGGCAAGGAATCGGGCAGCGTGGCTGACGTAAACGGGCTTAGAGGGGAGACCCCCACGGACAGGAACCCTTACAGGTACAAGGCTCGAGTGCCTAATGCTTCAAAAGAAAGACCAATAATCAATACGTCAGAGTTTGGGATTAGGGAAGGTTTAATGATTGGGAAGAAAGCCGACTGAGAAGATGGGAGAACTAATCGTCGGACCCCTCTTAAGAAAGCCCCAAATTCAGGCGTCTTTTCTGTCAAGGGAAGGGAGAGGGGTGTGGTCAGTAGACAGCTAGGGGCCAACAGGGATCCAAGACGGCATTGTCTGGACCTGATGCGAGCTGCCTTCCAACTGGGCTCACCCAGCGGGAGCACCTGCAGGCTCTGGAGGCTGGGCACAGACAGCTCCGTGCTCCAGGCCACACTCTCTGTGTGGCTGTGTCCTCCATACAGAGATGGCTTTCCTAGCCCTTCTGCCCCCCCGGTGCTCCCGGCTGGCCTTGCAATGCCCCAACAGCCCCTCGCTGGCTTGCTGATCATTCCCATATCTCTGTCAATGCAGGAGTCACATGTGCCCAGCCGGCACAGCCAGGTTTGGTGAGCCTGAGAGGGGGTAGTGAAGGATTGAGAAAAGACAAGAGAGGAAAGCTGGGTCTGGATGGGACTCTGCCCTCTCGGATGGAGAGAGCGCCACGGGCTACAAGCCAAGCCTTTATTTTATAGCGTTTCCACGAGGCAAAGGAAGGGCGTGGTCAAGATGTTTACAACATTCTTGTCGGTTTCGAACCTACTCAATCACATGCACCTGAACTCTATCAAACCCTCATCACTTTAGCCACGTGGGGATACAGGTTCGGACCATAAGGCCAAGCTCACAGCCAGAGCCTTTGGTCATAATGGTGCTGGGAGGGCTTTGCCCCCCAGGCTGGGACTTGCACGTGGCGTTGCCTCTGATTAGCCCGAGGCTTGAACCTGTCCAAACGCTGTGCCGCTCTCCACAGTCACGGTCGTTTGGGGACTTTAAAAACAACTGCACAAGCTGAAACCTTGCAGGACAAACTTAATAATCAACGGGGAGCCGAAACTGGTTTGGCTCAGTGGATATGTCAGCCTGTGGACTGAAGGGTCCCTGGTTGGATTCCGGTCAAGGGCATGTATCCTGCGGGCACATTCCCAGTAGGGGCCGTGCAAGAGGCAGCTGATTGATGACTCTCATGGATGTTTCTAATTATCTCCCTCTCTGTAAAAAATCAATAAAATATATTTTAAAATAGCAGGGAAAGTTCGTTACATATGTACGTAGGTGGGTTCCCTACGAACATGGGCTCTAGGACAAATGGGGCAGTGGAGGCTTGTATATGAAATGCTGGACTAAGGAGAGGCGGGCCAGGGTCTGGGCTTCGGAGGGAAGGCAGGCAGTTCACAACTTGAGCCTATCCTGGGTAGATGAGTGAGAGCAAGCATCTGGTAAACAAAGTGGTCCCAGAGGGGAGCCCTGCTAGATTCTTCCCCATCTGCTACCTCAGGTCATATTTGGATGCTACCCTCTCTTTAAGCAGGTTTTTCTAAATGAATTCCTTTAAGCATGGGGAGCGTCTTAACATTTTGCTAGCATCCTCTCAACCCACTTACTGTTAGTACACAATGGCGCAAAACATCACAGGCCTAGTGTATATTTTTATAAACATGGATTTTTCTTTTGTAATTGGTTCATACATCATACAATGAAGCAGAGTTCTGCACCAATAACTCACGTTTTCACTTTTAGAGCTGTAACTGTTGAGCAACATTGATCAGATAAGTTGGTGAGACTAAAGAGACTAAAGGTCTTACTACCTGGCCTCCCCAGGCACAGGCCAAAGGGCTCTCTGTTGGAATCCTTGCAAAAGAATGTTCACCCAGTCTTTGCTTCTTCGACACTACACCAATATTTCACATTGTTGCGAAGGCAACACACCAAGGCAAAGAGGGAAAGGCTGATTGTGAAAGAGGCCTCCACCTAGTACAGCAACACAGAAGCTGACGATCTAGAAACTGATTATTTGTCATGGTTCATATACCCCCTGGAAAATGCTCCTAATTTTGTACCTCTGGGCCAGGGCTGGGACTAGTGAAGTGAGTGATGCACCCACCTGGGGTACAAAATAGAAGGAACACACACACAAAACAAAAACAAAAAACACCTTCAGTAATCATAATACATAATGCTTGAATGAGATGTTTTTTAAAATAAAAATTAATGCAAAAGCCGAAACCGGTTTGGCTCAGTGGATATAGCATCAGCCTGCGGACTGAAGAGTCCCGGGTTCGATTCTGGTCAAGGGCATGTACCTTGGTTGCGGGCACATCCCCAGTAGGGGGCGAACAAGAGGCAGCTAATCGATGACTGTCTCTCATGGATGTTTCTCTCTCTCTCCCTTCCTCTCTGTAAAAAATCAATAAAATGTATTTTTTTAAAAAATTAATGCAAAAAAAAAATCCGTGATGAACAAAACATCGAAATTTAAAATAAAAATCCCAGGACAGGTGCACTCCAGCTCCAAGTCCACAGGTGTCCCAAATGTAAGAGCTGGCGGCTGATCCAAGATGGGTAACCATTCTCTTGCCCATACTGCCACCTGCTGCCGGAAGTGAGTAATTCTCGCTGTCTGGCCAACTCAGTGTCCCAGGGCCGCTTCCCCGGGCACTCTGGCCAGCAGCCACCCACTTCAGGAATCTTGGCAACCTCTGGCCACCTACTTCCTGCTAGACGGCCGAGTGGACTAGAAAGAGCCCCAAGCTCCGCTTTAAGACCTAGACCAGGGTGTCAGCGTTGCCTCTTGCTGGGCCTTGAACAAGTCCCATCACCTTTCTGAGCCCGAGATTCTTGCACCTACAATGGACCTCATTACCTGTTCCCATAATAGAGCAATCACGTGAGACTCTTTCTGTGATGATGCCAAGTCAGAAGTATGCTGCCTGAGCCAGCCCCCCCACGACCATGGATCGAATCAAACTGTCACCAATTTATTACCGAAGGCGAGACTCTCCAAAAGACAGCCACGCCGAACACGGTGCTAGAGAGGTCCAGAGCGTGGCCAGTGCCATGGCCAGCGGGCTGAGGAAGGCTTCCTGTAGGGGGTGTCATTCGAGCTGAGCCTACGGGACCGGAAGGGCCAGGTCAGGCCAAGAGCTGGCCAATAGCCTCTAGGGATCGCCAGGCCACCTCTGTTTTATCTCGGGAAAATTCCAGCACAGGAAGCAAGCATTGGAGTGATGGTAGGAAGGCCAAGGCCCTGGAAATCAGCCCTGGGTTCAATCCTGGCTCAGCTGCGTATGAGCTGTGTGACCAAAGGAAATCACTTAACTTCTCTGAGCCTCAACTTCCTTCTCCAAGGGACGGGGGTAATGAGACAGCTGTTCCTGGCGGGTAAGATTGATTAAGATAACTTACATCTCCTGCAATATGGTGGCTCAATGAGTGGCAGCTGCTTTTGTTAACAGGGGGAACTTCCGTGCGGAGTGGGAAGAACAGGGACACACCAGTGCAGGCAACCCTGGCAATTGTCATATTTGGCTTCTGGGACACCCCCCCCCCACACACACACACACACCACACACACACACACACACACACACACACACTATGTGTTGGGCAAGGAGGGGGTTGCTGATCCCACTGTGGGCAGCCTCTGCTCCCGCCCACCCCCACCCCCACCCCCAGCAGGACTCAGCATATAAGTGCACCCCAGAAAGGGAGCGTGTGGGGGTCTCCCGCCCTGAGGCTGGGGAGAGGATGCTGGGATCCAGCCCCGGAAGCGGAGTTTAGAGAGAGGCCTGGCGATCAGAAGGCTGGCTGCGGCTTAGATGACACCATTGGAGCCATCCGCACTCATTCCCCACCTTGACCACAGACGCAGGGCCATGGCCTTGGCTTTCGGGAAACACACTCAAGTATTTGGGAGCCGGGAGCTTCACACCTGCAATGTACCGCCCAATGGTTCAGAAACATGGAAAAGGGCAAAGCAGATAAGGGGGAATGTTCATGTCTGGAGAATGAATGGAAGGGCACACGGGAATTGTTGCAACTTTTCTGAATGTAGGAAATGATATGAAAAATAAAAGTTTGTTTTGCTTTTGTTTTTGAGGCAGCAGCCAGCCATCAGGGCTCTCTTCCTCCTCCCTCCGGAATCCACTCGCGGAGTGAAACGCGGTGTGCAGCCGCCTTCACCTCCCCCCTTCCCCCTTCCCCCCTCCCCAGCACCCCGCACCCCGCACCCTGCACCCCGCACCCCGCACCCCATCCCCGCATCCCGTCCCCGCACCCAGCACCCCGCCCGGACGCAGCCACTCTGCAAAAGCTGCACCGACTTTATTTGCAAAAGGAGGCTCCAAGCACTGCAGGGCGTCTGCGAGCAGGATGGGAGGCTGGAGGCCCCGGCCCCTGTGCCCCCTCCCGGCCCCGGCCCCGGCTACACGATGGCGAACTGGCAGATGTAGGGCAGCCTGTCGCGGCAGCGCTTGTCGAACCACTTGCCGGAGGCGGCGCCGGCCAGCGCGGCGCAGTTCTCCGCCTTGCCGCCGTCCGGCTGCGCCGTGATCTCCGCCTCCCAGTTCTTGTAGGCGATGTGGCCGCCCGTCATGTCCACCCAGTCGCCCTCGGCGGCCATGTCGTTGAGGCCCAGCCAGATCTCGGCCTCGGCGCCCACGCTCTGCCGCAGGTACTCGAACATGGCCTCGTTCTCCGCGCCCGAGTGCGGGGTGCCCAGCGTGCCCCCGCGCGAGATGCAGTCCTCGCTCGCCTCGTGGAAGGTCTTGGCCTGGGCGAAGGCCAGGAAGCACTTCATGTGCACCTTGGTGCCCTTCAGGCAGACTGGGAGGGGAGAGGGCGTCACCGGGGTGCCCGGCCGAGCCCAGGCGCCTCTGACCGTCCCCGCTCACGCTCTGTCGCTGGGCCCTAGTGTGACCCCCGGATTCGGGCAGAAAACTAGCCCAAGACAAAGCTGAGCACAGCGCTGGGCTTGCAATCAGCCCTTTGCTCCTGCGCGCCCTCTGCTGGCAGCCCCTCGTATCTCCCTCCTCCTCCTCCTCCTCCTCCTCCTCCTCCTCCTCCTCCTCCTCCTCCAATCAGCCCTTTGCTCCTGCGCGCCCTCTGCTGGCAGCCCCTCCTCCTCCTCCTCCTCCTCCTCCTCCTCCTCCTCCTCCTCCTCCTCCTCCTCCTCCTCCTCCTCCTCCTCCTCTTCCTCCTCCTCCTCCTCCTCCTTCTTTAAGGTCCCAGGTTCGATTCCGGTCAAGGGCATGTGCATTGGTTGCGGGCACATCCTTGGTGGGGGTGTGCAGGAGACAGCTGGTCAATGTTTCTCTCTCATTGATGTTTCTAGCTCTCTATCCCTCTCCCTTCCTCTCTGTGAAAAATCAATAAAATATATATTTTTGTTTTTTAAAAATGGAGGCGGGGTTATAACAATAGGCCCACTGCATGGGTTTCCTGAGAAGAATGAGTCCATGGTCAGGCCGGTGTGGCTCAATGGTTGAGCGTTGACCTATGAACCGGGGGGTCACTGGTTCAATTCCCGGTCAGGGCGCATGCCCGGGTTGCAGGCTCCATCTCCAGTGTGGGGCATGTAGGAGGCAGCCAATCAATGATTCTGATCATTGATGTTTCTTTCTCTTCCCTCTCTCCCTTCCTCTCTGAAATCAATAAAAACATTAAAAAAAAAAAAAAAAAAAAAAAAAAAAAAGAGTGCCAGCTTCAGCAAAGCTGCTGGCACACAGGGGGTGAAGCCGATGCCCCTGTTGCTGCAGAGCCTGGCTGAGTGAGGGTCTCCCGGGAACAGTTAGGGTGGTGCCACCTGTGCTCCGGGGGTGCCGCTCCCCGTGGGCGATGGATGCTGTGGGAGAGCCTTTGTCCTTTGGGACATTCCCACTCCCACACACCAGGGGGCCCCCGAGTCCGGATGCCAGGCCTATGGGCCTGGCCCAGTGGAGCCCGTGGGGTGCTGGCCAGAGGCCTCGGGCACTGCTGCCTGCCTGCCCGCCCGAGCCCTTCTCTCCGGCTCGCTGCTGCCCAGAAAGGCCACCGCACTCACCCGTCTGCAGGGCCTGCTGCTCCTTCAGCAGCGCCACCTCCTGCGCCAGGCTCTCCAGCTGGCTCTTGAGCTCCTCAAGCATCTTCGGGCTCACAACGTCTAGGATGGAGGCAGGAGGGCGTGGAGATGGTGGTGAACACGGGAGGAAGGCAGGGGCGAGGGAGGGGGAGACCCCGTCGACGTATGCTTTGTCTCTCTGTCTGCTGGTGACAGGGTAAGTATTCGCTGAGGAGTCGCCTCTGCCAGGGGGACCTGCCACTTGCTCTTGCTGAGGTGAGACCTGTGGGGCATTTGCTCAGGGACATCGCCGGGGTTCCTGAGGTGTTGGGATTGTCAGGGGCGGGGCTGGGGTGCAGGCAGAGTCTTCCGTGGCCACCAACCATCTGGCCACCCTTCCAGCTCTGAGGAGAACGGAGCACAGGAAGCAGGGCCGGGGCCCTTGAGACCTCCCAGGGTCCCCTCTCAGGCAAGAGGAATAAGACAGATCCAGCCCGGGACCGAGCGTGGGGGCACAGGTAAGGGTGCGCGTGGCCTCGGAGGTCACACGGATGCCCGTGACCTGGAGCATGAATTCAGTGCTCGGCCTCTCTGAATTCGGTTTCCTCACCCGTAAAGTGGGAAGCAGCAGGCCCACCTGAGAGGACTCCGCAGAAAACTGGAGACTACGAGAAATAAAGCTGCGAACAGCGCTGGGCTTGCCATCAGCCCTGGGAGCTGCAAAGTTTCTACACGGCAGCTTCCCCAACGGCACACTGAGACCACGCTGAAGCAGCTCGCCCAAGATCGCAGGGCCAGCAGCTGGCAGGGTGGCCTGAACCCAGGCCACAGGGCTCCGAGCTTGGCCTTGCCCGCCTCTGACAGCACAGACTCCTAACGTGAGCTGAGGCCCTGCAGGGAGCCGGTGAGCGAGAGGGCTTCCTGTGGGCGGCCCCGTCTTCCCGAAACCCCGGGGACTTTAAGAAAGCTGCGCTCAGTTTGGGGGAGGGGAGAAGGGGGGGAAAGGGCTTCCATGGTCCATTTGGCTGGGCCTGCATGAAGTCCACAGCCATGAGGCCTCTGGTCCACAGGTCAGAGCCTCTGTCCATCCACAGGCTGTCTTGGCAGGGGAATGGCAGGAAACAAATGCAAGCAGAACCACACTTGTGTGCACAGAAATTCGTGTTGCAACTTATCAGACATGAGGAAAATGACACCCAGATGAGCAAGGCCAAAAAGGGCGGGTTTGGGGCTGGGAGAGGAGCCTGGCGGGTTGTGTGTGCCTCACCCGGGCCTCTGCCTCGGCCAGTCCTCAGCAGCTCTGTCCCCGTCACATGGCGCCCAGCACAGGGTGCCGCGTGAGGTGGCACAAGTTGGGCACTTCACAAGGGCACTCAGCTAAGGCGCACCCAGGGGCTGAGTCCAGGCCTAAGCCTTGCCTTTGGCTGTGCTGAGTCAGACCGCAGATGGGGTGGGTGCCTTTCTATAATGTGTGTGTGCGAGGCACCCTCCAGGGACTGGCCACGCAGGAGGTGCTAACATGCTCCGCCCGAGGAAGGTGTGGGAGGCGGGGGTCCCTACAGCTCGCCCCAACGCTGTCTCTGAGGCTGATTCCTGATGTGCGGTTGCAGTGGATGTCCTCCAGCTTCTGCGCCGAGGACCTGTGACCCCTGTGAGGCCACCCTGCGCCCTGAGCTCCTGGCCCAGACGTGGCCACGTGGCCCCTGGCGTTCCCGCTGCCTGCGCCTCCCTGCCAGCCTCGCCTCTGATCCCCAGAGGCGATCACTGTTACTAACCCCCATAAAGGCTTCCAGAAAAAACCTACACATGCACCATGAAATAGGATTGTTCCTGTAAACCACCTTTTCAAAACAAGGCCAGCACACTATCCCTTCCGTTTTGAACTTTTCTTTGCTCGCTTTGTAAACAGAATCTTGGAATTATTTTCCATCGGCTCGGCCTGTTCTTTGTCACCCCCTGTGGGTTTCTCTTATCCTGATGTACCTTTTACGTACACACTCCACTGTCCACGGCCATTGGCCACTGTCCACGGCCACAGGTGGCTCCGAGGGGCTCTGAAGGCGCCCACGCGCCCCTCCCTGCGCTCCCGTGTTTCTGCGCCTGGAACTCGCCCCGCCTGGGCCCCGTGGGGGCGACGGCCCATCCATCGCCATGGCGCTGCACTGGTGTTGTCTCAACACAGCTCGGGCTGACCTCACTGCGGGCAAGGCTCCCAGGGCAGGCCCTGCCGCAGCCAAGGTGACCCAAGGACACCCCAGACCCCAGGGGCCACAGAGGGAGAAAAAGCAGCTTCCGGTGGCCTAGTTTGAGTTTCAAGGCTGGGATACACTGTGGACCCAAGAATTAATTATTCCTGCCCGCCTCTGCATCAAGTATACCCTGTGTGCCAGGCACTTCGTAAGTTCTGTATCATCAGATCCTCATGTCGACCCTCGGGGCAGAGGCCAGGACCCCCACTTCACAGCTGAGAAACCCGAGGTGCGGAGCTGGCAAAGCAGAGCCATCGGCTCTCTCCGGCGAGGGCTGAGCATCTCACCGGAGAGTTTGATTTCTTTAAAACCGAGGGGGAGAGGAGTGGACGCCAGTTCTGATGATCTAGAAGGTTCTTTCAGACTGTGAGAGTCAGTTCTTTCTGGCAGCCGCCCCTGCTGCGGGGAACACTCTCCGGCCCCAGGGGGGCTTTCCCCATGCTCTCCGGACTCACCCAGAAGGAAAAGGAGCCCCGGGACCCAGCAAAGGAGGAAAATGAGCCCCGAGACCAGCTCCCTGGAAGATGGGGAGGCGCCCTGTCCCCTCCTTACCTTTCTTGGCATTCTTGACCTTGGGGGACGGCGGCTCGGCGCTGACCTGGGTCAGGAGGGAGGAGAGGCAGAGGAGCAGGTAGGCCCCCCAGAGCTCCATGCTGCCGCCTGCAGAGTGCCCGGCCGGAGAGCAGTGGCGCTGGGACGGGCTGCAGGGCTCCAGCAGCTGCTGCGGGACCTCTGTCCAGGAAACCTCCCAGACTTGGCGGCCGGCGTGCCAGCAAAACAAAACACAACGCCTCAGAGGGGAGGCTGGGAGCTCAGAGCCTCCTCCCAGGGACCAGCCCCAGCCCTGGCCCTGCCTTCTGAAATATCTTCTAGGATCTGAAACACACATAGTGTTAATGCTCACACCCAGGGCAGGCGTGGCGGCACCTCCTTCCCTGGAATTAGCTCGGAGAGGCTTCCCAACAGCGACATGGAAGTCCTGTCATCTCCCCATTTTACAGTTGCAGAAACTGAGGCTCAGTGAGATCAAAGGACGCTGTGGGCAGCACCAGTATTTAAACTGAGCTGGGCGGTTCCGGGGCAGGGACGCTGCGTTAGGGATGTTCGTTAGGAAGATGTGCTTAAGGAAGAGGGGAACGCCGGTATGACAGAACCGGCTTGGATTTGGGGCCAAGGGCTAAAGTCAGCAGCCGCCTGCAATGGATCCACCAACAACCCCGGAGAGAGTGTGGATCTCATCCTCCCTGTGTGGATGGTCGCTGGGCTGGCACCAGCCCCCAGGCCTCTGCCAGCCGAGGGGCAGCAAGCAGCAGTCCTTCAGCCAGAAGATGACCTGGGGCTAACGCTCCTGAGTAAACCCATCCTCCAGGAAATGTCCCTGCACTAACGCATGTCCCCAAGCCCCGCCTTTTTTATACCCATTCCCCACTCCCACACACACACACACACACACACACACACAATCACCTTCCTAACAAAGCCCAGAGGCAGAGAAATCAGGAGAGAGCTCTAAAAGGCCCATTTTAGCTGTCAAGTTCCTGCGGTTTTTTCCCTCCAAACTGTTGGAAATCTGAGTTATAGACAACACCCTCTGGCCACCCACCCACATCAGCCCAGCAGGAAAACTTCTGGCCCAACATCGCCCCCGCCCCACCCCACCCTACCCCGCTCCCACCCCCGCCCGCACAGATGTTTCCTCTCAGCCCCCCTGGCCCAAGTCAGAGCCAGGGCCGCCCGCCCGGGAGGCCCAGAGCTTCCCACGCTCTCCTCACAGGTGAGTGTCCAGGGTGCGAATCTCCGAGAGCAATGCAAGGGCGGTCGCAGCCTGAGCCAAAACCACAGACAGGGCCTGCAGCTCTGGCCTCAGGACCCTGCAGAGGGAAGTCCTGTTCCAGGCCTCGCTGGCCTGGTGGTCAGCCCTTCATTCAACAAGGGCTGCCTCCGCTCTGCCCCTGGCCTTGCGATGAGGTCTCCCGGCGAGGCTGTGCCTCTGGCGGTCACTTCACTGCTGCTCAGGCCCATCGCCCTGCTGCCCGCCTCCGGCCCTGGGGTGGGACATTCCCCTCCTCCCGGGCAGCCAGGTCCGGAGGAGGCTCCGGTTAGTGTCTCCTGAAGGGACCTTGTTAAAAACAACGGTGCTCTGATGTGTTTCAAAACGGCCCTCTGATCCTCCTCCTGCACGAGGGGAGTATTTTTCTAAACGTCACTGTGGGAGCCAGGCTGAGCTCCTGGAGGTACACACTCAGAAGTGTGGGGCCCGAGCCTCCGGCAGCTCACAGGGGCTCAAGCTTCCCTTCCTGGCTCTGGCCCCAGAGCTTTCGGCCCAGTAAGTGGGAGTCTCTGATTCGCCGGTTGGTCTCTCCCATTTGGGGAGCAGAGGTCTGCCCTGGGAGCTCACTTCTCTCACAGATTGAAGAGGGCTGTTGCCTTTTCTGTGGCTCCACGTGACTGCCAGGTCCAGCGGTCAGGGGGCTGCCAGCAGCGAATTGGGAACTCCACACCTCTTTGTGGGGACACGGACCCCCTTTCCAGACATGGCGCTGGCCCAACACCCCCAGAACCCGCTCCCCCTCTAATCCCCTGGCACAGGCCAAGCCAGGTTTTGCCATTATTTTGATGAGTAACCAGTTCTTCCCACAGCAGGAACCGTATCTCCTGGAGGCCAGGAGGGGAGCGGAGGGGGGCAGAGGTTAACAAGCGTCATCTCGCGAGGCCTCTGACTCAGTCTGGCCTTGGCAAGGCAAGTGGCACCATTTCTTTCAGGAAATGCTGCTCCCCTTCAGCTGGGGTCAGGGAGCTGCAAGGGCCAGACATTTCTAATGAACGCCTGGCCTGGAGAGACCCTGCCTGTGGCGGCTTTGTTGTATTTGCAATGTACACTGCTGACCGCTGTCACGTAAGTAAACAACAATTAGGAAGAAATAACACAAGAATACACGTTCTCACACTCATGCTGTAAACCTCCTTTTGCCCACCTGGCATTTCTCTCCTTCCTTCATCCTCACTAACTGCTCGGCCGGGCGGGGCAGTGGGAAGCGGCTATCCAAGTGGCCGGCAAAGCCTCACCGTCTGTCTCATCTGCCTGACGCCTTTAACACCAGGACCAAAGGCTTCTACACTCGACCCGATCCTAACTGGCCCCCGAGCGCTGCCACGCTCTGTCACAGCCCCCCGGGAGCAGGGAGGAGGGACAATCCCGGGGAAAACGCTAAAAAATCATGACGCCCAGGCTGCGTTCTCAACAGGGCGCGGCTCCAAGTCCCAGCGCGGGCAGCTGCTTCCCTCTGCAGGGACAGGCCTGCAGAGGAGGTGACCATGCCAGGCGCCCGGAGCAGCCTGCATGGCTCCCACGTGCTCTTCCCGTTGGGCAATCCGTGCCTTGCTCCTTACCCTACTTGTCTAACGGAAACGCAGAACTTTAGTATAAGAATCACACGGCTGAAATTCCCTTCATGAAGCAGCGCCTTTGACTGGGAGGATCTGACCCCCGGGAGAGAAGCAGACTGCTCAGCCCAAGAACAGACTTGATTCCAACACGCGGGAGGCACTCGGAGCGCAGCCCGGCTCCCGGGAGCCTGCTGGGGCTGTGGAGAACGGCCCTCCCGCCCCCGAGTACGAAGGCAGGCTGAGTAATCAAATGACAGCATCTCTAAAGCAGCCTTCTTGATGCTGACATAACAAGAAAATCTTACAAAACACCAGGGAGTGGTTATAAAACATTAAGCAATTTCACAACGAGGCTGATAAGAAAGGTTGGCTAAGGACCAAAGTGGCCACCGAGACCCTCGCTCTGGGGGGAAGGGGAACAGGAAGCAAGAACTGGGCTTCCCCAGGCCCCAGGAGGCTCACCAGCCAGGCGGAAGCCGTGGGCGGACACCTGGGCAGAGTGCCCAGCTCTTCTCCCTGGGAGCTCCACATGCACAAGGCAAATGAACCTTTTTGTGTGATCCTTTTTTCATATATATTATTTAATTTTATTTTTAAATATATTGTATTGATTTTTTTTACAAAGAGGAAGGGAGAGGAATAGAGTCAGAAATATCGATCAGCTCCCTCCTGCACACCCCTCATTGGGGATGTTCCCGCAACCAAGGTACATGCCCTTGAGCGGAATCGAACCTGGGACCCTTCAGTACGCAGGCCGATGCTCTATCCACTGAGCCAAACGGGTTAGGGCTTGTGTGATTCTTATACTAAAGGCTCTCCAAGGGGGAACAATTTTCACAAAATACGCACCATAAGCATTTGCTTTCGGCCATTTTTCTCAGGGCCCTCATTCCAGGGTGTCCGTCGCTGTGAGCTCCTGCAGCCAGAGACGAATGAGCCCGTTCGTAAGGCCAGGACCAGACTCCCTTCCTGGGAGCACTTCTTGGGACCTGAGGAGACGATGCCAGACTCTTGCAGGCATCACCAAAAGGCATCTGAGCGCTAAAGAACCCAGCCAGACCAAACCAGACCAGAAAATAGACTTTAATTTTACACGTACAAACGTCGCTTTAAATTCGTAACAGTTAAGAAAAGTATTTACAAACTTCGGCTTAAACAAAAAGTAAAAAGCAGCACCGGAGTTGGGGGCTGATGCGCAGCTCACCCCAGGAATCCGACCTTCTGTCTCTTGGGCCCCAGGCTCTCCTCCTTGTGCAGGATGCTGTGCAGCGAGGCGTGCAGCACCTTGCCCACGCGCTTGCTGGTCTGCAGGGCGAGGAGGGAAGAGAGCACGCGTGAGGCAGGCACGCTGACCCGGGGAAGCCCCCGCTTGCCTGCTGGGAAGCAATGATCTATGGACACGTGTTGCGATGTGGCTGCTTAGACAAGAACCACCTGCTCTGGCTAACTGCCTTCCTGGCGGGTCAAATTCAAGTCCTCAAAGACTTGTACAAAGTCAAGGTGGACTGGGAGGGTGAGCAGGGCCAGGGTCCTGTGGCTCTGGGCCAGTGGGGAGACAGACGCGTCAACCAATGAGCACAGAGCAGCTGGGAAGAGCTGTAATGGCGCTGCAGAGGGTGGAGGAGACCGAGGGAGCAATCCACCCTGCAGCTGCCAGGACTTCCCACTCCCACTCAGCTCCCTGGGACACTTCTAAACCAGGAAGGAAGGGCAGGCGGCCACCCTCAGCCCCTGGCTCCACCTTTGCTGACTCCAACTCCCTCGTCAAATCACAAATCTTGGGATTTTTGAGTCGTAAGTTCACATTGTCAGTTCAACACTCTCCTTTAGAAAGTGAACTTGGGACCAGAGAGGGGAAGACAGGCAACTGTTACTAGCAGGTTCCTTACCCCACCATCCCACCCCATCATCCTTGGCTAAGTCAGCAGACATCCAGCTCGCACCAGTTGGTCCTCGAAGCTCCAAGTGTGGGTCAAGGGTGTAAACGGAAGAATCGACGGGGTTACTGAAGTGGCAGGAAGCGGCAGGCACTCCCAGCCGGGCCCGGCGCCTGCCTCAGAACCAGAACCTCACCTCCATCATCTCGAAGATGCTCTCTGGGTCCAGGCTGCCCTTCCCCACTTTCCTCATACACGTCACGACTCCCTGGCTGGTCACGGACACCAGCACGCTGGCCAGGCAGCAGGCCTCCTCCTGAAGAGTAGCGTCCACCACGTGCCGACAGCCAATCTGCGGGCAGGCAGCAGAGCACACGTGGGTGACACAGACCGATCCCCGCCGGCCGTTCCTGGAAGGTACACCTAGAGCAGCAAAGAGCCTGCACTGCCCATTCAGGATTGAGATTTCTAGATTCTGATCACATGGAAAATATTTGAAACAATGTTCAACCAATGTATTGCCGGCCACGGTGCGAGCTGTGTAGCAGAAGCATGAAATGGAAATGTGGGGGTGGGGGTGGGGTGGGGGGGTAGGGAGGCAAGGACAGAACTATAATTCAGTGACCATCCAAGTCATAGGCCACCAAGTGTTTCTGATAGCGGGCACAGGGAGAAATTCACGTGGGAGGCCATGTGGATGTTTCACTGGTGACAAAGAAGAGAGCGAGAGAGGACATGCTGAGGGACACGCTCAGGGATGAGTCAGGCCCTTGCCAGTTTGGCTCCGTGAATAGAGGGTTGGCCTGTGGACTGAAGGGTCCCGGATTCGACTCTGGTCAAGGACACACGCCTGGGCTGCAGGGAGCAGTTAATCAATGATTCTCTCATCACTGATGTTTCTCTCTCTCTCTCTCTCTCTCTCTCTGACTCTCTCTGTCTCTCCCCCTCCCTCTGAAATCACTAAAAATATATTAAAAAATAAATAAAAACATATTTAAAAAATGTGTCTGATGCAGGTGGCTTGGGTCAATCCCAACACTTTACCACACTCCAGGTTTATGAAGTGATTTTCATAGAATTAAACCCGACCCAGTTGGTCTTATTTTGAAACGATGAATCCTGCGTGGAACCAGGGACAGTCTCAGCCAATATGGGCCTCTGTGCACATCAGCATCGGCCAGGTGTTGGCTCCACAGGCCTCTGTGCTCATGTAGAAACCACACCGGGAGCTGCTGCAAACCCTCGTTTGGCAGGTGTGGACAGTATTTGCCTTTCAACCACCTATTACTGTCAACCAGCCCGGACCCCACAGAGTTGAGAAAATGAAAGGCAATAGGCCTAAGGGTGTCCAGGTGAAATGCCTGGTATAGTAGGAGCTTAACAAACCGGCTGCTCTCACTCTGAACCCACTCTGTGCTCCCAGCACTCCACCACCTCTTCTCGTTAAGAAGAAAGACTGCTCACAGCAGTGGCTCTGCTATAACCAGCTACTGGATTCGGGTCAAAGCTACCTGTATACAGTTTGTGAAACTATAACTTTTCAGCTCATTAGGTAACCTTAACGGGTGGGGCTGGGAAGACCCTCAGGGAAGCTCATACTTTGCACAGGGTGACGATGCAGGGGACGTTCTCCACACTCAGCCGGATGCAGTCATAAGGGTCGTCAGACAGTTCAATGTCCTTCGACCCCTCTTCATCCTCCAGGACACGAACTCTTGGTATCCTGGAAGCAGAAGCACAATAAAGACCCCCACTTCTTGAAGGAGCATTTCTTTTTCTTGAGATTGAGCACAGGAGCTGGAATCAGGCATCTCACAGGACAGGGTCATGCTAGGCCTGTACTCCCCATCGTTCCTGTCAAAAGCACACAGGCGACTCGGCAGTGCAGAGAGAAAGGAGGTCTTTTTAAAAAATAATGTTTGACCAATCCCATGCCCAGAACGAATTGTGATCCCTACCTCACACCAAATAACTGCAGATGGAAAGGTGAAAGAGAAAACAATAATGCTTTCAGAAGAAAATCTACGAACATTTTAATGACCTTGGAGTGGACAAAGACCTCATAAACAGAACACAAAGTGCCTATCATAAAGGGAAAATAGGATAGATTCAACTATGTTATAATTAAAACACACACATTTGTTCATCAAAAGACATCATTTAAAAACTAAAAGATAATGCAGTTGCAAATGTGCACATGTGCATGAGTAAACTGACATATTACATAACGAATTCCTACTAAATACGAGACAGACAACCCAATTGAAAAATGGATAAAATACTTGACCAGAGACTTCATAAAAGAGGCTGCCAGTTTAAAGTTTTATATGTTAAAAAATAAACCTAAGTGCGTGGGCCACGTGGTTCAGTAGAAGGGCTAAAGAATACATCAGGGACTGGCCTCTGGCCTTCTGAAGGCCCAGACTGTACGAAAGGTCTCTCCACATGCCAGGGGGTCCAGTGCTTGTAGGGTCCCCATTCCTTGCTGCCTGCAGGGCTGTTCTTGTTCTGAGGATGAGACCGTGGCTATGCCCACGACGGGTGTCCTCCCAAGCTGGGTTTATCATCATCCTGCTCACAGTTTGCCTGACACCTCCCCCCCTCGCCCAACAGCCGCGGCTGCTTTGACTCTCTTTTTGCCCTGGTGCCCATGGAAACCAGCTGGCTGATGGGGAGTCATTTTTTAGGCTTGAGGTGCAACAGATGGCAACTTCCTTTCTTCTCCAGTGGAGCCAAGCCCAGGCTGCTGCTGCTGGCAGCTGGTACTCGAGCCCCACCGTGGCCACCAGTGCCAGACCCTCGACGGTCTCAGCTCTGCATGAGGACCCCACAATTTCTGACCTAAATTTGTTTTGGTTTTCTTTTAGATGATGCAGGTGGTCTAAATTCATCAAAGAAAAACTCGAAAACAGAGATATATGTTATATCACCCATAATATGAAAACTGTCACAATGACAATTTTGGGACATACAGGTATTTCCAGACATACTAAATGTAAGAATTAGCACAAGTAAAATAAGACAAAGCAAAAACAGGATGGCAGGACTGTGGTTAGTGGCTGCTTTTCCACAGTAACAAACCTGGATATAGGTTTCTGTGCCGATTTTAATGCCCACGTTGAGACATTAGGTTGTTTTCAATTTCTCACCACTACAAAGCTGCAATAAGCATTTCTCAGATAACATCTTTGCTCACTTAACCAATCACTTCCATAGGCTATTTCCCTAGAAGCTTCCAATCCTCATTCCCTAATACCCAGAATCTCATTCCCACAATGTAAGCTCTCTGTGGGATGAACACCTCACCCACGTGTCTGTTTTCAAATGCTGCAAATTTTCCTCAAAGAACCCGGTGCACAGAGTGGGAGAAAGGCAGTGTAACCAAACAGCCCATGGGAATGTCAACTCCAAAAAAGCTTAGTGCCTCGTCCCTTGCTAGGCACGCAGTCTATCGGGGAAGCTGAACGTGCTTTTAACGAAACCCCAAAAAAACAGGTTGCTACCCCGGTTTTAGAACATGCGTGTGTCCAGGGAAGGGCTCCGTGAGCACCTGCTGGGTCAGGCCCTGTTCACGGTGCTGGGGGGGACAGCAGACCAAACGCACAAGCTGCCCACGTGGAGCTCTGTCCAATAACAGTATTTGGCCAGCTGACGTGGGGTTGGTTTCTTTCTTTTTTAAAAATATGTTCTTATTTATTTGAGAAAGGAAGAGAGGAGAGACAGAAACATCAATGATTGGCTGCCTCCTGCACGCCTCCTCTGGGCAGGGGCGAGCCTGTAATCCAGGCATCTGCCTTGACTGGAAATCGAACCGGCTTCCTCTTGGTTCGTGGGTCAATGTTTAACCACTGAGCAACACCAGTTGGGCCAGTAGTTGGTTTTAACTTTTTTTTTTTTTTTTTTTTTACTTCTCTGTAGTTTCCTAATATTTTTCTACATGGTACATGTTTACTTGTGAAAATAACAGAAACAGATGCACAGATCTCGTTTTAATTGATGGAATCTGTTTTCTGGAGCTTGACATTCAATATCATTGCTAATGCTAACACCCCTGTTATCTTCATCTCTGAAGAGCTGCAGGAGAACTTTCCTGTGTCCGCCTGGGTTTTCCACCAGCCTCGGGCATGTTCCCCGGAAGACTCACCTCGTATTGAACAGAGCAGCCTTTACAGCGATGGAGATGGCATCAAACAGATTCCCACCACATTCCAGCAACTAGGGGAGACGGGGGGGGGGGGGGGGGAGAGAAGGGGGGAAGCCGGGAAGAAAAGCAAGTGTCACGTCTTACTTAAGTATTATCCCAAGGAAAGGATACTGGCTCCTAGATGGTGACCACTGATGCCCCAAAGAGCTCCCGATTGCACCACACACGCTACTCTCATCGTTGCTAACGTATGTTGGCTTCCAAACAGGTTAAAAATGACCACTGATGCTTCTCCTACTACCAGGTTCCCAATCATTAGTGTAGTTACCTACTGCCTGTCATTATCAACACACATCTGATGCTCAAATAGGTAACACTTCATGCTGCAAATGAAACATAATAAAAGCAGAGGTCCCTCATACCATTTTTTGCCCACGAGCCAAAGTGCTGATTGCACTTACGTAAGCTCATGCAGCAGGGAAGCTTACAGCACATGCTTTTATTTATTTTTAATATATATATATTTTTTATTGATTTTAGAGAGGAAGGGAGAAGGAGAGAGATGGAAACATCAATGATGAGAGAGAACCACTGATTGGCTGCCTTCTGTGCGCCCCCTACTGAGGATCAAGCCTGCAACCCCACATGTCGAAAATAACAGAAACAGATGCACAGATTCGGGCATGTGCCCTTGAGCAGAATTGAACCTGGTACCTTGCAGTCCGTAGGCCAACGCTCTATGCACTGAGCCAAACCAGCTAGGGCTAGAGCACATTCTTAAGTGGAAGGCGAGACACCTTCTGTCCTTTAAAAGAAGCCTTGGCCTGAGTTTATGGAATAAACTGGGCTACAGCAAGGAAGAATGGAGAGGAAGTCCCGTGTAGGAAGGAAAGTCGTATAGTCCCATGGCTTTATTCAGTCTGTCTCCTCTCCGTCTGAACTGTGAGCTCCCGAGGGCTGGACCGTGCGGGTCTGCTAAGTCCTTTACTCTCAGTCCAGCAGAAGCGCTGCCTTGCAGAAGGAGCCTGGAGATACCATGTGGGAGACAGGCAGCCCTGAGCCCGGGCCTTCCCCCATGCCCCGTGCAAGTCTCTGATTCCCACCGTCAGCTTTCCGAGCAAACTTTCCTCAGGGGCTGCACCTGGGGAGCAAGGGCCTCAGAGCAGGTGGGCTTCAGGGTGTTTCCAAGGGAGGATGGCTCAGTGAGATGCCCAGAAGAGGGCAGACACCAGCACCTTTGGGCCCGATCCTCAGCTTGGAGGCCTCGCCTAGAACCACTATCCTCAAGCTGAGACCTCTTGGGCTAGTTACTTTACTTCTCTGTGTCTTAGTTCCTGCACTTGTACATGGGGAAAAGAATCGTGCCCACTTGCAGAATATCTGTACGGGTTAATTGAAAATGCATGTAAACAGCTCCTCATTCCAAGCAGAATGTGCCAGCCTGTCTGAATTCTGCCCAGTGACTCTGTCTGGCACCATCTAGAGAGCATTTCTTATGTTTTCTTCCCTGACAACCTCTGTGGATAGTTTTAGGTGCAATCATGATATGACTGTTTGTAACTGTATTGTAGGATGGCATTATATGTAGGCTACTTTACATATATTACTACCCGTGTAATACTTAATAATAATAATAATAAAGAACTATTACAGGAGCCTAATCTTCCCCCAGCTACTCTTACCTTGGAAGCTGTAAGCACCCACGTGGAGAGGGAAAAGGCACTAGGAGGAAAGTAGGCCAACTGGTGCCCAGCCGGCACAGCAACGCGATATTTACCAGCACGTCCACATAGAGAACCCAGCAGTGCTCCCGGGGACTAATGCAGAGGGACTGCAGGTCCACGCTGCTCTTGTTGTTGAATATCCGGTAGAGGGTGTTAGCAATCTCTGTGCCAAGGTCATCACCTCCTCGGCCTTCAAATTCAGGGGTAGCATTGGCTGAACTGCGCAGAAGGGAACAGAAAAGCTGGTGAGTCTTTTCAAACGCAAAGAGCAAAGGGGCAAAGCTTTACTCTAGTCGCCCTCCGGAACGATGGGAAGTGACTGGAATGAGGAAAGGATGGCAGCTGGCACTTTCTCAGCCTCCGGACAGACACACACACTGAGCCAGACCAGCACCGGCCCGGGTTTGTCAGTGTGTGTGATGGGCGTTTCCCCTGACTTCTAACCGAAGACATCTTTACCCACGGGAAAGAAGAGAGCAGTGGTCCAGTGAACCTCGGCCAGTAATAATTAACTCTCTTATCTTGAAAGTATAACAAATACCTTCTCTGGCAGGCCGAGGAAGCTGGAGAGCCCAGAGAATCAAACAGTCTGGCGCACAGAAGGGGTTTGTTATATTCACCATCCCCAGCTCTCACAGCTTTAGCACGCGCAACGTACTCTCAAAACAAAAGCCACACAGCGTTAGGTACAATCACCTTCCTGGATTTGTTGTTGTTGTTGTTTTTGTTAATCCTCACCCAAGATTATTTTTTCCCATTGTTTTTTAGAAAGAGTGGAAAGGAGGGGAGGGAGAGACAGAGAGAAACATTGATGTGAGAGAGAGACAGCGATTGGTTGTCTCCCACATGCATCCCAACCAGGCCAGGGATAAAACCTATAACCCAAGTATGTGCCCTTGACCGAGAATCCAACTTTCAGTGTGGAGGCTGACACTCTAACCACTGAGTAACACTGGCTAGAGCTGGAATCTTTCAGAAGATACGTAAGATAGTATGCCAGAGCTATATCATGAACTCTAGGTTATCACTGTACTGAACAGCAGATGAAGTAAGACAGACAGACTGCTGGCAGATTAAATATTAGGTTATCTCTTTTACTTTATTTGTTATTTTTCCAGGAGAAACCCTTTCCCATTCAGGCCTCTTGAATTTTGCACCCAATTACCTCAACACAAGTTGCTATAATTTTAGCCTCCAGTGTTTGAGAGTTAGATTAATAAAGATTTATCCCATCAAAAAAAAACAAAGAATGAAGACACACTAACATTTGCCACCCTAAGCACTACACAAGTGTTTAATAGGAAACTGTGGAGAGTTTTGGCTTAACGAAAACAAACCCCTTAATACATCAGTGAGGTAAGTAAACATTCCAGTGACTACTTCGCTTAATGAGCAGGGCCCAGGGGGGGAGGAAACCAGTTGTTTCCACAAAATCCTAGTGAGGCCCGTGTTCCCCAGCCTGCCTGTGCATCCACGCCTCCACTGGAAGGCACCAGCCAGGTGCCAGGCACTGCAGACCAGAGAGTGTGCAAGAAGGCCACCCTACGTCGGAATCCCAATGAAGTCTGGGGCAGTTCCATTGATAGGGGAGGGAGCAAGCAGCAGGAGTCGGGGTCAGGGAGAGCCTCCATCAGTGTTGAGGGTTATAGGAGACCTCAAACCTAAAGATGAGTAGAAGTTGGTCAGGCCACAGGCACAGACGGCGTGCGTGCGTGCGTGTCTGTGTGCGTGTGTGCATGTGTGTGTGTGTGTTTGCGTGTAAAATGTCCCTTTTGGCCCTAACCAGTTTGGCTTAGTGGATAGAGCATTGGCCTGCGGACTGAAAGGTTGTGGGCACATCCCCAGTAGGAGGTGTGCAGGAGGCAGCTGATGGATGTTTCTCTCTCATCGATGTTTCTAACTCTTTATTCCTCTCCCTTCCTCTCTGTAAAAAAATCGGTAAAATATATTTTAAAAAAAAGAAAAGAAAAAGAAATCCCAGAAACTTGTGGATAATTAAAAAAAAGTCCCTTCTGTCTAGTCCATTCTAATATAGGTGTAAAATGAATCCTAAAATGACCAGAGTGTACGGTTGTATAATAACTCCGCCTTTCTAATCAGACAGTCCTCACTGGCCACTACGAGCCAGCAGAACCTCGATTTAAAATCCCTGAGAAACCTCACTGCTGCCATAGCAACCGCGCTGGTCTCTCCCCGCCTCTGCTGGACTCAGGCACTGAGCCATGGAAAAAAAGCTCATTTATGGCGAAATAATCAAGTCACCAGGGACCAAGTTTATTTTGCACAGCCAGCCAGCAAAACACAACCTGTTCCTAATTCAAACACTAAGCAGTCAATATTGAGTCCCATCTTTTAAGTATTTAAAACACATCTACAGAGATCTCTGTGTAGACAAATCCAGTCCCAGACGCTTACACTCCAAATATTTCCCTTTCCCTGATTATAGTGGGTCCTACCCTCCCGGGTGTGACTGATTACCCAGAGAGGCGGCAGGGTCTCCTCCACAGCCCGATGGGGGGGGGGGGGGGTTTACAGAACTTCCAGGCCCAGCTGGCTAAATTAATGGGCCTACAAAACCACGCCCCATTGGTTTTTTGGCACTGGGCTAATTTAAAGTGGAAAATTTTCCCATTTTTAAAGTGTTTGTGTGTTTTTTTCCTTTTCTTAAACATATCCTTTCAGCACAGCTGGTAGACAGGCAGGAAAGAAAGCTTTGAGGCGGATGAGACCTTAGAAAGCTACTGCGTCTAGATGGCGCCCTGGCCATGGAGTGACTCTGGGGAAGAGGCTGGGAAGAAGGAAACTGTTCAGGGTGGGGATGGGGTACAATGAGAAAAGCCAGAGACCCTGTAAAGGAGGAAGAGAAGAGGCGCAGCAGAAAAATGAGGGTCCCTCCTTACCACTAGGGTTGCCCAGAGCACAGGACCCGTTCTGATGGAGCCGGTCAGAAACGCAGACCTGGCAATCCTCTTAGAGGCAATCTCCAGAGGACCACAACCCAAACGCCCGCAGGGCCAGCCCGGTAACCACAAGCATCTGAACAAAGAGCCAGCCGCATGTACCATTAACAGGGAGCGATGGGGACTTCAGGCCCTATAATCCAATAAAAGCCTCCATTGGGGAAACAAGCATCTGGCAGGTGGGTGGTGGCCTCAGATGGTCAGACTCACTAGCTTTACAAGGAAGGAAACTTAACAACTTTTTTGGAATGTTCACCATGTGCTAGACACCATTCTGAGCACTTTAGATGTATTAACTCATTGAATTCTCACAACGCTAGAGGTTGGCACTGTTACCAACCCCATTTTAGTCACAGAAAGGTTGTGTAACTTGCCCAAGGTCACACACTCAGTGACTGGGGAGCTAAGATCCTAACCCCAGGCAGCCTGGCCTTGTCTGCTGGGCTCCCCTGGACTCTCCCTGAACGTGCTACTTGGCACGCCTGCCTTGTGGGCTAACATCGGTCAGGATGGCTCCCTCCGGCCTGCCTTGTGCCTCAAAGTAATGAATGGGCACTCTGGTCTTGGGACTTACTACTAGAGCACAAATGCTGGCAGTCAAGGAATGTAGACCAAGGGAGTCCTAAATAAAAGCTTCTCTATCGAGTGTAAAATTTAAAGAGAGATCAACGCAGGCTGGCAATCCTAGCCCCCTGCTCAGAGGCATCATAATACATTCTTTCAGTGGGGAGAGTATACACTAAGTTTTGGGTTTTTGTTTTGGGTTTGTGTTTTGTTTTGTTTTTTTTAGCACAAAACCAAGTGCTTTTTATTTTTATAGTTACCCAGTCCAATTCAGATCCTTCATAAAGAACCAGCCCTCCAGGGCTGTGGGGAAATCGCTTACTGAGCTGGATAAACTGATAAAATCTTGGGAACGCTGCCCCTCCCAGGTCTCCACCCTTCCTGACTCATCACCTCCACTCTGCTCTCCGCTCAGCACTTCTCTCCAGGGCTAACTGGGGTAGGCTGGGATCAAGGCCACGTTACCTGCAAGGGGACTCAAGACACTAGGCCCATTGTTGCTTCCCTTACCACTGACCTAGCCTGCAAACGTGGAGTCTGACAGCCAGGCCAGGCCTGGCCCGGCCCATGGCAGCTGGGTGATTTGGTGGGTACCAGGACTCCTCCAGTCATCTAGCCCCACGGCAGGTCCAAGCCTCTGTCCTGTGCTCATTTCTGAGCCTACTGAAGCATCCCAGTAAACGGGTTGGGCATAGCAGCACATTCAGAGCTTGTCACCTAAGCCCTTGTTTGAAGTCCCTGAGAGAGTTATCTCATCAACTATGGAGACTTTCAAAGTATACAGCTTATACAGCTGGCCTCCAATGGCCTCTGCAGGCTCCACTCTGCCTGGCCTCACACCCGGCCTTCAGCCAACAGTGCCCCCTTCAGGCAGCACTGAGCAGGTAGGGAACAGATCAAGTGGGTCCACCCACCAATTCAGGCACAAAACTTGTGGTTCAACACCAGTGATCACACTGAAAAGTAATTAAATCCCAAAGGCAAGTGACACGTCCCGGGCATACTGAAATGCCTACGAATGAAACGTGTGCTCCTCAATAAACACTGAACCCTCTCTGAGAGGCTAAACCACGGTCCCTAAACCCATCAACAGGGAGGTTGGACAGCTGAGAAGCAGCTTGATGTATTGCCACCTAGTGGCAACCCAGAGTGACAATTCATTCAATTCTTACCTTTCGCTAGGTTTTATTTTTAATTTTTATTTTTTAAAATATATTTTATTGATTTTGTACAGAGAGGAAGGGAGAGAGATAGAGAGTTAGAAACATCGATGGGAGAGAGTCATCGATCAGCTGCCTCTTGCACACCCCCTACTGGGAATATGTCTGCAACCAAGGTACATGGGACCCTCAGTCCCCAAGCCGACGCTCTATCCATTGAGCCAAACCGGTTTTGGCTATTTTTTATTTTTATTTATTTATTTATTTATTTTTTAAAATATGTTTTTATTGATTTTGTACAGAGAGGAAGGGAAAGAGAGAGTTGGAAACATCGATGAGAGTCATCGATCAGCTGCCTCTTGCACACCCCCTACTGGGGATATGCCCACAACCAAGGTATATGCCCTTGACCGGAATCGAACTTGGCTGGTGTTTTTTAATGATCTTAACAGTGTGGAGTGCTGGCCAGGTGTCCTGCAGGAGTCTCCCAATCTGGGTTCGTCTGATGCCTTTCTCACGATCAGATATGGGTTTTTGGTAAGAACAGCACGGAGGGGGAGAGTTCTCCTCGCTGCCGCATCCTATCAGGGGTGGGTGACACCCTCACCGCATCACTGAGTCCGAGGGCCGGTGCTCTATCCACTGAGCCAAACCGGTTAGGGCCAAGTTCTTATTTAAAATGGCCTATTTTCAGGCAACGTCTAACAAAGGCCTGAGCAGGAAGTGAGAAGGCCCTGTCGGCTCCGGGTCCAGTGAGTGCTGCCAGGCTTCCCTGGCACAGCGCTCTTGCTCCCCTGGCACGTGGTGAGGGTCAGAGCAGCGGTGGGAGCAGTGTCCTCTACCCCAGACTCCTGCTTTCCAAGTACACCCACGGAAGAAGAAAGAGTTAGCAGAAAAGCACTCTGTCTTCTGAGACCCCCTCTAGCTCTGGGAATTAATAATTAAAACCCGGAAGCAGCTGGTAAGTACTTGTCAAACTGGGCTCAGATGGGCAGGAAAGGACCTTCCTGCTTCCACAGCAGCTGTTTCTCCGAGCTGGGTAAGAATTCAGTTCCAGCCTTGCGCCTCCGGCAGAGGCCCCATCCCCGGGCCTGGGGAAGAGGAGGACAGCACCCCTATTGCTGGGCACTGTTCCCTGGATCAGAATGAAGGGGCCTGTCTGTTATGTAATTTAGAATTGCTCCCTGCAGACCCAAAGGAAGTTCTGAGAGAAGTGGCGGCCAGTGGCGCTTTGTAATCTCTCCCTTCTCCGTAGGAAAACGGGGCTTTATGAATCCCTGATGGTACTCTCCCTGCTGGGCTGATCGCACTAACTGAGCCACTTAAAGATCTACAGTGTGCCACCTGAGACCATCCATCTCGAGAAAGAGATTCAGAGATTGGGAACTGGAGCTTCTAGGCCTGTCGGGGTTCATCTGAGATTTACAAAGGGGGAAGGAGACCAGTGGAGGACACGCAGGAGGCAGCGGATCCATGGTTCTCTCTCATCATTGATGTTTCTCTCCCTCTCTCTCTGATATCAATAAAAATATTTAAAAGAAGAAGAAAACCAGCATGAGGCTGGCTGACGAGTCTGCCCTTCCCCAGCACCCACACTGCCTGCCTCGCTGCCACAGCCTCGGCCTGTCAGGCTGTCTGGCTGGCCCTAGTCCTTGCTCTGCCAAGCTAGTCATGAGAAGTTTTCTGGAAAGCTAGAGCAGAGAGGGAAACAGGGCATTTTAGACCAAATGATCCTTATCATCTGCGTCTGATATTTTTCAAAACATCCATCATCTCATGTGACTCTCATAACCACCCTGAGCTGGGCTGCCTGCAGACACCCTCCTTTCAGACAGAGAAAATGAGGCCCGGTGAGGGCCAGGTGGCCAGCGCAAGGGCAGAACTTGACCCCCACGTCTCCTTCCAATATCTCAGTGCCTGGCACATAGGAGGAACTCAGTAAATCCCTGCTGGCTGGCTGAATGACAAGTCAACACAAAATAAAAGAGGATTAACAGGAAAACAGAGATTCATCCTCTGAATCTTCATCTTTCAAATTGGTTTTCTTTAAAAAGGCACCTGCGTTATACTGACCAGTCAACAAAGAACTCCAAGTAACCTTCATCCGGCTTCTCCAGCTTCGGCGTCCCCATCTCTGCTTTCACTCCCACCAAGATGTCCGTGTGACCCTGCAGACATATGCAAGAAGGGTCTTCACTCCGGGCAGGCGGGCAGGCCCCCAACCACCTCCCTCCTCTCCCGGACGCACACCCCTGGGGACTCTCTTTCCAATGAGCTTGGAAAGTGACCCTCTGGGAAGATGAGGAGTCCTTCAGATCTAGACAGGCCCCACCCAGACAGAGTTTGGCTTGGGTCTTGGATCTTCCCCGAACAATCTGTGTGGCAAAAGCCCGGAGGGGCCTGCTGCCGCTCCCCTGGGCCCTGCCCATTCCTCCAGCGAGGCATGGGGGGACCGCGGCCGCAGCACTCACCAGCTTGACCCTGGCAGACCCACTGGTGTTGGACACCACGTCGGTTTCCACCTCGACACATCGGTAGTCCTCACATCCACGGCCATCCACGCGGAGGTCTTCCTGCGTGCGACAACCGCAATCCGCGGGCTGTGGCCCCACACCAACAGCAGCCCCGAGGCAACGCACCCCCTTTCGTTCCCCTAGGGGAATGTGCAGCGCAGCTTTCTTAGGGAATCAGCCCGTTGCCAGCCCTGATGCCCAAGATGGGTTTCAGAGTGGGCCAGCTGGCGCTTGTCCCTTACCCTCTTTACTCCTTCCATCCCTCACTAGGTCAGCGTTAGCTCACGGGTGTCTTTTACAGCTACAGCCAATACTGCCATTATTCATCGTGTAGCTCCAGATCTGGCCACTGGGAGCTCCCCTGGGTGGGTTCCTGCCTTCTTTCAGCATGCCTCCAACCTTTTTTGAGCACTTCTTCGTTTTCCAGCAACATAAGGCGTCCCAGGCTCTTGTCTTTTCCCAGCCTCTGCCCCTGCTCCTGCACCAGAATCAGCCCTTTCTCCAAGCAGCCCTGGTTACTTTTACTGAAGAAAAACCAGGATCTGAGTGTTAAGTTGGTTCATTGCTGCAGGGGGAGCACTGCTCCTAGAGCTTCCCAGCAGACAGAGCTACAAAACATGTATGTACATGAACCCATGCACACACAAACACACAGCCCATAGGCTGGTGCTCTATCCACTGAGCCAAACCGGCAATTGCTAACACTTTACAAATGCAGGAAATCCACTCCTTGTCAGCTTATAGAGATCTTTCTTGTTCTTTGTAAACACTTTGAAAGCAGTTTATTTTTCCCCCCAGAAAAGGAATCTTTAGAATCAGATTCTCAAAGGGGTTAATGCTCCTCCAAACACTAATACAGTCTTGAAGTGGGTTAACTGTCAGAAGCTTATCTTTAACCTACCTGACTAACTGCGCGTGACTTTATCTTTAGAAATCTATACTAATAAAAGGGCAATATGCTAATTAGACCGGACATCCTTCTGGACAAAGCCGGGGTGCAAAGGGAAGCCAGCACCGGCAGCCGGGGGAAGGAAAGCATACTCTTACACCAATTTCGTGCATCGGGCCTCTAGTTAAAACATAAACAGGCAAAACACTGCGTGCTCCCACCACACAGAACCAGCTACTACCATCAGTCATGTGTGTTTCAGCTTTTTTTTACTCTCAATTCCTGCAAGTCCTCCACTTCCTGAAGGCAATCCCTATCTGAGTCTGGGGAGAAGCGGACCTAAAAAGTAACAGAATTTCAAGTCTGGGAGAATGAGCCTCTGAGGAGAACTCAAAACTATGTAACTGCCTCTTCGCCACCCAGCCACAGAACTCGGGCTTTCTAGGCCAATCTCCGACTCCCCCGTTTGCCACAGCCCCCAGATGAGCCTGCCGGGAAAGGGAAAACCTGGCCCAGAAACATCACTTACACGGGATCCTCCACAGGCTGCAGGCCTGGTACAACCGTGAGCAATCACTTGCTCACTAGGAGCGTTACTCCCGGGCTCCAGGCCTGGTCCTGCCACTAACTAGTTGCTTGACCTCTAGGTAGGACAAGTCCCTTCCCCCTATAGACTAGTTTCCTCATTTACAAGAGAGGACGTTGAAGTAAATGGCCTCACAGGTGCTTCCCTAATTTTACGCATCTATAAATCAAAACAGCCACAATTGTTTGCAAAAACTAATAGTAACTACTTTTTTTTTTTTTTTAATAATAATCCTCACCTGAGGATATCTTCCCATTGATTTTTAGAGAGTGAAAGAGAGAAGGACAGAGAGAAGCATCGATGTGAAACACATAACTGGTTGCCTCCTGTGGGAGTCAGACCAGGACCTGGGCCTGGGCTCGGGAGGAACCTGCAACCAAGGTGCGTGTTCTTGACCCGAATCGAACCCAGGACCCTTCGGTTCACAGGCTGATGCTCTATTCACTGAGCCATACCGGGCATATATAGTAGATGCACTATTTAATGTGCATCTACTATATATGAGCTAATGCTCTAGACACACTCCACAGTTAACAACATTGAGTCCATTATGCAAACAGTAAAATGGTTGAAAGATGCTAAATGGCTGGCCGGGTTCTCACAGCCAAAAGTAGCACTTTAATTCCCAGCCAGAGCTCGTCACCACAACTCCACACCCCCTGCCTGCATTCTGAAGGAACCCTGTCCTCAGCAAGGGACTAACCACCTTTTTAGATAAAGGGCTTCTGGGTGCTGGGATGGCCCCGGTGACTTTTAGTTTGTTACCTAGGTGATCACGACACTCTGCTGGTTGGGTGTGGTGTGGCACAATCACTTCCAATCTGTATTTATTTATTTATTTATTTGTTTATTTATTTATAAATATTTTTTATTGATTTTTTACAAAGAGGAAGAGAGAGAGATAGAGTTAGAAACATCGATCAGCTGCCTCCTGCACACTCCCCACTGGGGATGTGCCCGCACCAAGGTACATGCCCTTGATCGGAATCGAACCTGAGACCCTTCAGTCCGCAGGCCGACGCTCTATCCACTGAGCCAAACCAGTCAGGGCCCATTCTGTATTTAATTCTCTGCTGTCACATACCAGCTCTGTGACCTTGAGCAAGTTCCTCAACAGCTCTGAGTCTGTCTCTTCACCTAGAAAGCAGGACTAACCCTGACCTTACAGAGTTTTGGGAGAACGTGAAAACCCTAAATCATTTACAGGGACCTTTCAGCACAGCCCATCAGCAGCTCCCTTCTCCGGCTTCTGGGGGAAGGTATCAGCTCACCGAATCCTCAAAGCCAGCCCTGCAGAGAGAATACAGACCAGGATATTGAGCTGAGGCACCACAATCTTCTGTTTGTGACCAAGTGGACGGACATGTGACTCAGCCCAGGGTTGCTTTACCCAGGTCACCCAGTCCTGTTTCTCCTTAATAGAAGCCAACAAGCCAGCTCTGCTAATCCAACACCCTTGGGAAGGTTTCAGGCTCGAGGTCCCCTGAGGTGAGGGTGCCCTGAACGCCCTTGCTTTGACTTGTCCAATACCCGGAGCTTGCTAGAGAACTGAGCCTAGAACGCCTTCCCCATTAGAACACAACACACTTAGGAAAGGGACCGTGACTGGGCCAGCGTTGCAGGCCCAGGCCCAAGACACGGCGGGCAAAACTAGATACTGATCTTCTTTTCACGTGCAAACCTGAGTAGCCCCACTCCATCCTTTGAAAGGATGTGGTACCCTTCACCTTGGGGAGTGCCCGGCGCAGCCTTTGTGTGCCAGGGGCCTGTACATGGAAATGGCACAGGGCTCAAAATCCAGTGCCTTGCACCGCGCCTACACAGCTGAGTTCTGACTGCTCCGCCTCACAGGTGAGGATCAGGCCCTGGTCTCCTTCTGTGCTGCAACTCCCCCTCATTCCCCCCCCAAAAAACCCACAATGCTCCCAGTTAAAGCTGGAGCCACAGAAAAGAAGCTGAAACTATCAATTGAGCTACACTTACTTTCAACTGCCGAGAAAAATTCAAAGAAATGGCTTTGCCGGGACCCCAAGTGGCATGCTTCTTGGTGAGGCTAATCATTGGCCGTGGCCTGCTCTGAACCTCTGATATCATATGCACCGAACAAAAGTGGGGAGAAGGGACTTAACAGAAATCAATCAAATCATATATTAAAATACTGATCTATCAGTCTTTCCATTTGCCCTGCCTCACCTCCTCAGATCCATTCTCCATCTTTCCCTGCCTTAATCCGGGCTCCAGGTGGACTCCCTCAAAACTGCATCACCTGGACTCTCTCTGCTGATTTCTGGTTGAGTTTGGCCAATGGAAGTTACCAAAGGAAAACAGATTGCCCCCCTCCATCCCTGCTCCCGTGGCAGTGCTTGCATTTATTATTATTTTATTGACAGTGCTTGCATCTACCCAGAGCTGCTGGCAGCTCTTCCTGGTATCACTGGGATCTGGTAACGCTATTTCCTTCTTGGGCCCCTTTGACCTTGAGGTGGTCACTGCGTCCCATGGTCATTGGTCTTTGTGCTCTTCAACATCTCTTGTTGGTTCCCTGAAATACACCCACATTGTCATAAGTCTCCTGAATTACCCGGATTAAACTCCGTTTTCTGCCAGAGCCTAAAATGATTCATCTTCCTGTCCCACAAATTGCTCACTCCCCTCCCCACCTCCTCCCACAGTGGCCATGTCTGAGCCTAATGATTCTGTCCAGCAACGAGTCTGGAACTAAACTACAAAGACTTGTTTCTTACAGAGGGTACTGTAACCCCAGGAGCTGGGAGGTAACCAGTCTTTCTACCACAAGGCCTGAGACACAGAAAGCCAACACAAAGGCTGTAAAGAAACTCACAGACGCAATATGGCTCTAGCAGCAAAGGCATCTGGGAAATGTTGGGCTCTTAACTCTTTGTAGCCTCAGGACTGACTACCCAGGAAACTGGAACACTGCCCAAAGGTAAAGGTCATGCTCCCAGGAGATTAATGACTGTTACAGTGTGATGACTGCCTGATGTTATGTTACCTTTGAAATACATTGTTTTTCCTGGTGGTCTACATGATTTACCACCATATGGTTTTACTATTAACCCCTATAAGAAAAACAAAACAAAACAAAACATGAGGCTCTGTCCCAGGAGGGGGTGGATTTATTCCAGGCCTGCCACCACTGGGAGCAGCTGTAAGTTTCTCCTATTAAAGCTCTTATGAATTTGAATAAAGCCACATGCCAGATCTTCAGAATCCATCCTGAATTTACACTTCTGGGGCTTTCGTCAACCAGAGAGAAGAGAACACGGCAAAACCATTGAAAACAGCAGAGACAAATAAGGGAAGCCCTTGCATGTTTGGAGAAACACAGCCTTCTCATAGATACACTTTTCTTGCTTGAGCCAGTGTGTTCGTTAACATAATTATCAACTGACTCCTCAACACACACTGTGAGGTTACTTTCAACTGCTTCTAATTACCACCAAGCCAAGATGAAATATCCCAGAAATAGTGACAGAATCCAAGGCTGAGGGCAAGGGATGCCAGAAGCTGAAACTAACCAAATAGGACCAAAGGTGGAAAATAAAACACAAAAAGACTGGGTCTTCAGAGACAAGAACAGGATTCCTGCTAGGCACTGCTGAAGGCAGCATTGCTGACACTCGGGAACCAACTACCACACGTTTAGGTGATGTTTGAACTGAGCCAGTGAGATCTGTGGTAGGCTCGCTCACCCACAGTATAAATGCACAACCAACAGCGTAAATTCTGCTTTGCTCCTCCAAGAATTCCATCTTGCTGCTCCATGAGCAGGGCCAATCTGTGGGAAATGTTAACAATCCTTACAAGGAGGTTTATTCGGTCAGTTCGGTCTGCATGGCTCTGTGATAGATACAATCGCGGCTTTCATACGTCCATGGTACTGGTCAGAGGTTTAATTTAAAAACTGAAAACTCTGTCCAACTCATTGCCCTTTAAGGACTACCTTACTCCATCAATGTTACCAAGTGCCTACCTACCAAGGGCCGGACACTGGCTAGGGCCTTAAAGGTATATACATACAAGCGAATTATTAACTGCCAAGATGTAACCCCAGGAGGTGGGAGGTAACTAGTCTTTCTACCACAAGGCCTGAGAAACTTAGAGGCAGTGGCGGAGCCTCTAAGACTCCCTAGGATCAAGCTTCTGGTCACCTCTGCAACCTCATCTTCCACCAGTACCCTCAGTGAGCAGACTCACCATCCTTCCCTTTCGGAAGGCTCAAGCTTACTCAATTCTTTTTTTTAAAAAAATATATTTTATTGATTTTTTACAGAGAGGAAGGGAGAGAGAGAGAGCTAGAAACGTCGATGAGAGAGAAACATTGACCAGCTGCCTCTTGCACACCCCCCACCGGGGATGTGCCTGCAAACAAGGTATATGCCCTTGACCGAATCGAACCGGAGACCTTCAGACCGACGCTCTACCACTGAGCCAAACCGGTTTCGGCAGCTTACTCAACTCTTGATCGTGCTGGGAGCTCAGCTCAAATGCTATTTCCTTAGGGAAGCCTCCTCTGACTTCCCATACTAGGCAGGACCTTTTTCCTTCAAGGCACTTGGTAAAATTTTACATGTAAATGCACAAAGTGATCTGTAATTTCAACAGCACGGGTGTTATACAAGGGCAGGCTATGTCCTAGCCTCCACTCTAGCTCAGTCCTAGGTGGAATGAATGAACTACCGAGTCCAGGAGATACACCGAAGGGCACTCAACATGGATTCAGGAGAGCAATTCCACCTCCTTGGGGGAAAGCTTCAGAGCATTATAGCCCCCAATATCCCTTAGTTCCTTTGACTCCCACCACCTATAGCATCCCCTTGATATATACCTTATATTCCACTGCCTTTATTTTATATTCCTCTTTGAACTAATAAAGGAATCAAAAGGCTGAGGTTAAAGGAACGCCGGGAGAGCTGAAATGGACCACACTGAACCAAAAGTGAAAAGTAAAATACGAAACGATGAGGTCTAGACAGGATTCTGGCTAGGATGTGGGGAGCCGTCTCCCATCTGGGGAGGTTACAGACGAGAAGGCCACACTCGGCTCCCCCCGCTGGCCCATTACCAGGCCTGGCATCCTCCGGCTCCGGGGCTGGCGAGGCCAACACCCGGGCTGAGGAGGGAGCGCAGACGAGCGCAGTGTTAGCTCCAGCTGCCTCTCGGGATCTCCCTTCTCCAATGGCGCACGGGAGACTGCCAGCGCTGTGCTGCCGGCCGGGCAGCCGCTTTCTAAACACCTTCCCCTTTGTTTCTAAGTCGATGTACATGGTCAAAGCGCTTTCACCCCCGGTGCCTTCTTTCTCCCCGCGACTCCCCACCGCTCGGGGCGGAGAGCGGACCAAAGCCCACACCCGCCGGAGAGCGCCCCGCCGTCAGCCCTAAATGGACGTCCGCCGCCGGCTTCAGGGAAACCCAGACCCGCCGATCCGCCCGGGCGAACCCAGGGCCGGGGCCACCGGCGGCCGCCGCCCGCGCCGCCGCGGCAGCTACCTGCACGCCGTGCACGATGTACACCTTCTCCGCCTCGCTCAGCGACACGGACGCCATGCTGCCCCGAGCTCTTGCGTCATCAGCCCGCGCCGGCCGCACCCCCGGTCGCGTCATCAGCCCGCGCGGCGGCCGCCCCTGTAGGCGCCACCGCGGGAGCCGGGAGCTCCATGGGCTTCTCCTGTGCGCCGCCGGGTGTCTGGCCGAGTCCAGGGAGCCGCGGCGCCTCGTGCCCGGGAGCCATCGCTGCGGCCCGAGGCCGGGTCCCGGGTCGGGGACTGCAGGGGCAGGCGGCGGCGGCGGCGGGAGCCTCACCGGGGGCCTGGGACTGGGGAACTGCCTCCGACTTCACGGTCAGTTGGGAGGCGGAACTGGGGCTGGTGGAAGCGCCGGGGCGAGGCGGGAGGCGCGGGCCGGGCCGGGGCCGGTGGACGCCGCCGAGAGGCGCGCGGCGCAGTGTGCTCAGGGCTGGAGTTGAAGTAGCAGATCGTGTGCGTGTGAAGGAGCCGGTCATGTGCGATCGAGAAAGAGAGAGAGACCCTGAGGGAGGGAGGGGACTTCGTGATCGGCCCGGGGAAGGAAGAGGGGCTGTCTCCTCCCCCTCCCCTACCACCTTGTCCCTGCATCTCCCTGGTCCCTGGGATGGATGAAAAGAGGAGGCGATGGAGCCCGCTTTCGGTTATTCTTGGTGGGGAGGGTCCGGACCAGGTGTGAGTCCCGAGGCGTCCCCACTCCACCTCGGGGATCCTCCTCTCCCATCCTCCGCTCTCGCTCTCTCGGGCTTACCTAACGCTGACCCAGGACTTTGCAGGATCCCCTTGTCCCTGGCGGGCGGAGGAGAGTCTTGGTACCCGGCGCTGGCGAGCGGCGCAGTGCCCAGGCGTTCCCAGCGGTGGCTGGCTGGGAACCCTGGCTTGATGGGGTGATTCTGGGAGCTGTGGACAGCTGCTTAGAGGTGTGTGTGTGTGTAGAGTGGAGGGTTGGGGGGAGGAGAAAGAGAGAGGAGAACAGCCCAGGCGATGGCCCATGGCCGTTTAGGACTATGGGCCTTGGGTATCCAGAAAGGATACCTGCAAGGTGAATATGGGGTCACTGAAGGAGCCCATTAAGGCGGGGCAAACAGGGGATGGTACAGATTTTAAAGGAACCATGTGGATGAATGCAGGAAAGTTAACCAAAAGAAGCAAAGAGGGCATCTGGTAACTTTTCCAAATGCATCCCTTCTTTTTAAAATTCTTCACCAGAGGACATGCCTAGAGAGGGGAAGAGGAAGAAACATCTGTGTGTGAGAGAATCATCCATCCCATGCCCTGCGCATGCTCCCTGAGCAGGGATCCCAGCCACTTGCCCTGATCAGTGATAGAGGCAGGTGTATAGACGACGCCCAACCAACCCAACTGGGTCCAAATGTCCCTTTTTTTTTTTTTTTTTTTTTTTTTTTAAAGAATCTTCTTGTTTTTCAAAACAAGATGGCTTGGTTGTCCAAAAAGTGGTGTTTTGCAGACATTATCTTCACACAGATCATAACTGTTGGGAGCTTACTATGGATGGGCTTTGGGCTAGCTTTGGAACCCTAAGACAAGTGAAACACAACTTCTGCCCCGTCACGCTCCCCAGACAGAGGGGAAGGCTCCAGGGCCAAAGTAACCACAGAACATGGTGGTTAGGAGCTGTGATGACGGCGCTAATGAGCACAGTGGGATGGGGATATGGGTCCGAGGAAGGTACAGAAAGAAAATACCCTCCCACGTTGTTAAGCACTAAACTGCCGAGCCTCCAAAATACATAGATGATCACTTCTCGGTAGACTAGACATTGGTCGTTTCTTATGCCTCTACATGGTAGTTCTCTACAGGACCATCTCCAGTGAAGACATTTTGCAGGGTAGGACTTGGCCCTCCAGGGAAATTGCAAAGGTGACGCTGGAAGGGTTTCCTTACTAATGAAAGCAGAGGCTCCCCACCTGTTGTGGCACATCGATGCCTTTGAGTGTGGTTGGACGCCTGGATTCCATGCGAAGAACTCTGGGATGAGATAACAAGGGACTGCTGGTGTTAAAAGGAGTGTTTTGCGCTCGAGATGGCTCAGAAAGGATGTGTACTCTTAGTAGCTAGGATATCTAAAAGCACTGAAGATTTAAAAAGTGGAAGCAAATGGACAGATCAGAAAAGACACAGAAATGAAAGTCTGAGTTTGGATTCCATGGAATCATCTCTATATAAAAGTCTTAAAGAAATATAGAAGATCTCTGAACTGTTTCCCTGACAACTGACTAAAAGTTCCTTGATGGAGAAGGGTTGGCAGTGTTTGCTAAGTAATATTATGAATGATGTCAGACATGTTAGTAGGCTAAGTAGGTGAGAGGTGGAAACAGTAGAATGTTCATTCTGAATTCTCTACTAAAACAATGACACCTTCCCTCATTGTTCTACTTCATTGCCATCGGGACATTTTCATCCCATTTGTTGTGATAAAGCATTAGACATTTAAAAAAAAAATACATCTTTTAATTGATTTTAGAGAGGAAGGGAGAGAGAGAGAAATATCAATGATGAGAATTATTGATCAGCTGCCTCCTGCACGCCCCCTACTGGGGATCGAGTCTGGGTTGCGGATGCTCTATCCACTGAGACAAATCAGCTAGGGCAAGCATTAGACATTTTAAAAACCCATAAATTCAGAGTTCTTTTTTGGTTTATTGAAGCAATTTAAAGAATTTATGTTAGCAAGAAAATCAAGAAGCCAGGGATAGCACATTCCATTAAACCAACTAATTTTTCCATCACTGTCAGATTCTTTGGGGAGCACACTGTTTTGTAGGTCTGTCTATTCTAAATCTCTGCTCTATTAATTCTATTTAACACAAACTTACCTACTGATTATTATGTGCCAAAAACTGTTTTAAAACACTTTATAAAGATTATCTGACTCAGTTCTCAGAGTACTATGAGACAGCTACTGTTAATCTCTGTTTTACAGATTGGGGTGCAGAGAGGGTAACTGTCTAGACCAGCAGTCACCAATCTTTCAGACCTCTCGGACCACCAATGGTCCCTCGGACCATCTGTTGGCGACCACTTGTTACTAGAACAAGGTAGTAAGTGGCAGAGCCAAGATTTGAGACCAGGTAATTTGGCTCCCATATTGTACACCTAACCATCCCTTTATGCAGTCCCCATTACATTCACGGGAGTATTTGCTGAAGGAGGCCTTTGTTGGTAATGGAAACACACCTTTTCCCTTATCTAAAAGGTGAGCCAAGCTTAACCCAAAGAAGCTGAGGAGAGCTCTCGACAGCAGAGCGGGCCAATGGATGGGGTACAGAGGACTGAGATAGGCTTGGAGACCCGATTCCAACTGTGTGCTTTACACCCAGGATAGACTTCTGAAAGCTCTTCAGACAGGCAGGAAATAGTTGTTTGCATGCTCGTGAGTAGTGTGCTCAGGGCCTGAAGAGGTAAACTGAAAACACATGCCTACCTAAGAGAAGTTCAGGACCTATAGCTGGAGAGCCTGGACACTTGAACTAGTGCATGAGCAAGACAATAAAGTCAAATGCTCAGTTGAGACTCGTGGTAATTAGACAAGAGGCCAGCCTATAATAACGTGCTAATTGTGCTGGCCAGGTATCAAGGGCAAGACGTAAGGAGCTGCTGCTAGCCACCAGCCGGCAACAAAAACCTAGCCATGGTTCATTAAAGCAGTAAAAGCGGTCACAGGAGCTCCGGGGCAGAGTCCGAGGTGCTGAAGCTGCGGAATGCTCCCACAAGCCCAGCAGAGGAACAAACATTTTATTCCCAGCCTTTAAAGAGGTAGCCAAATGTTAAGTCTTTTTCCTTTGCATTTTCACAATTAGCTACTATTTTCTCTGTAGATCTGTTTCCTTTAAGCGCTATGCATTTGTTATGCCTGTACTTTGTCTTAAAGAATATTCAATATAAGTAACTTGTGCAACTGTAGCCAGCAGGCCTGTGTCTGTCTTGCTGATCTAGAAATTATAACTTACGATCACATTGATAGAAAAATTGATAGGAATACATGGACAAAACTTACTCTCATGTAGAGGAAGGGTATTCACAAGTGGGTTTCATTTTGAGAGGGTGGCAGGGTGCTTGCTTTGCCTTGCATCGGGGCACATGTGAGAAAAGGGGTCCCATGTGATCAGCAAATCTGTAAATATCTAAACACATACACACCCTGAGAGCCATAGAAAGTAACAGAATCTGCCGAAACCGGTTTGGCTCAGTGGTAGAGTGTCGGTCTGCGGACTGAAGGGTCCCGGGTTCGATTCCGGTCAAGGGCTTGTACGTTGGTTGCGGGCACATCCCCAGTGAGGGGTGTGCAGGAGGCAACTGGTCGATGTTTCTCTCTCATCGATGTTTCTGGCTATCTTTCTCCCTTCTTCTCTGTAAAAAAATCAATAAAATATATTTAAAAAAAAAAAAAAAGTAACAGAATCTGCAGTAGAATAGGGGAGCGATGTCAGGATATTGACCTGTTGGGAGGGAAAAAAGAGTCTACTTACATACTTCTCTCTAGTTACTTCCCGTTTTTGCGTTTTTTAATCCTCCGCCTTCCTCTCTGGAAGCAGATTTCCAGAGGCACGTGGCCAGGTCATTTCTGGCTGTGGAGGTGCAGTGAGCGATGAAGGTGAGAAGGCTCCATTTGCATGCCCCACCCAATAGTCATTCATCCTGGAAAACCACATCTTTTCACAGTCTTCTCCAAACTATAAACTTCCTGGTGTGTAGAGACTTGGTGATTGAACTCTGGACCTTCTTGGTACCTGAGGCGTGAATGTCTTCTCTGCAGGGTCCACAGGGACCGAAAGCCTTTGGATGGAATCGACTTTTCACCTTGGTAAAATGAGCCTAGTGGGACAAGTCCAGTCCCGTTGCAATAAGTCTTAACTTCGCTGTGTACAAAGTATACATTTCTAAGCCAAGTAGTAGCAGGGAATCTAGAAAGGCAGGTTGGTTGGGAAGATAAGGATCTATGGTGGCAAGACAATTGGGCACCCACGCCAATGATCTGTACTTTGCCACTAACTAGTTTTGTGACATAGAGCAAGTCATTTAACCTCTCTAAGCCTCATATTACCCTCAAATGCATCTTACCAGTTTGTAAAACTTAGAACAGATCCCATACGCGCAAATATTTAAACATTGAAAAATGGTCATGTTTAACTTTGGATTTTAAGGCTTCTCTTTTACTGCTTTGTAAATGTGATGTATTTTGATAGTGCTTTTCAACTCTGACAAAAAAATAAATGAATGTGCAAAAGGAAATGGTATGTTTGATTGAAAAACTGAACATGTTCAGACAAATTGCTAACACTTATAGATGAATTTTTTAAAAAAAAATATTGAAGAATGGGGAAAGGAATTTAAGGGATGCTTTTTTTAAAAAATATATTTTATTGATTTTTTACAGAGAGGAAGGGAGAGATAGAGAGAGAGAGCTAGAAACGTCGATGAGAGAGAAACATCGACCAGCTGCCTCCTGCACACCCCCTACCGGGGATGTGCCCGCAACCAATGTACATGCTCTTGACCGGAATCGAACCCGGGACCTTTCAGTCCGCAGACCAACGCACTACCGCTGAGCCAAACCGGTTTCGGCTAAGGGATGCTTTTGATAAAAATATATAAAAAAACAAGAAATTAACAAAGGAAACATTGAATTTGTTCCAGAGAAGAAAAGAGTCAGAATCTCAGCCCTGAAGAAGAAACCCAAGCAGTCAGCTCAATCTTCCCGCTCGGTTTATAGATGAGGAAGCTGAGGCCCAGGGCGGGTAACTGTCTTGCCCAGAATCATAAGGCAGGTCTGGGAGTAGAATTCTGGCCTCTTGACTCCACGCCATCTTCATTCTGCTTGGCATAGCCTCCCAGACAGAAGAACTCATAGAATTTACTCTGGGTCCTTTGCCCATTTTTTAATTGGGTCATTTGTTTTTTTGTTGCTGAGTTATATGTGTTCTTTATATATTTTGGATATTAACCCCTTATTAGATATGGTTTACAAATAGTTTTTCCCATTCCATAGGTTTTCTTTCTCTTTGTTGATGGTTTCTTTTGCTGTGCAGATTCTTTTTAGGTTGATGTAATCCTACTTATTTTTTATTTTATTTCTTGTGATTTAGGTGTCATATCAAAAAAAAAATCATTACTAAGATTCACATCAAGGAGCTTTATTCCTGTTTTCTTTTAGCAGTTCTCATGGTTTTAGGTCTTACATTTAAGTCTTTAATCTATTTTGAGTTAATTCTTGTGAGTGTTGTAAGATATGGGTCCAGTTTCATTCTTTTACATGTGAATAACCAATTGGCCCAGCACCATTTATTGAAAAGACAATCTTTTCTCCACTGAGTATTCTTGGCTCCCTTGTCAAATAATAGTTGATCAAATATGCTTGGGTTTATTTCTGGACTTTTGATTTTGGTCCATTGATCTATTTATCTGTTTTTATGCCAGTACCATCCTGTATTAAAGACCACAGCTTTATGGTATAGCTTGAAATCAGAAGTGTGATGCCTCCTACTTTATTCTTCTTTCTCAGGATTTATTTGGCTATTTGGGGTCTTTTGTGGTTTTATGTAAATATTAGGAGTGTCTTTTTTTTTTCTTTTTTTTTTTTTTTAACTCCTGTAGAAAATGCCATTGGAATCTTGATAGGGATTGCATTAAATCTATTGAAGGCTTTTGGTAGTATTGACATTTTAACAATATTAATTCTTCCAATCTATGAACATGGGACATCTTCGCATATTTCTGTCTTCTAATTCTTTCAACAGTGTCTTATAGTTTTCTTTCTTTTTCTTTTTTTTTTTAATACATTTTATTGATTTTTCACAGAGAGGAAGGGAGAGGGATAAATAGCTAGAAACATCGATGAGAATCATCGACCAGTTGCCTCCTGCACACCCTCTTACTGGAGATGTGCTCGCAACCAAGGTATGTGCCCTTGACCAGAATCGAACCTAGGACCTTTCAGTCCGCAGACCAACGCTCTATCCACTAAGCCAAACCAGTTTCGGTCAGTGTCTTATAGTTTTCAAAGTAGAGGTCTTTCAACTCCTTAAATGTACTCCTATTTTATTGTTTTTGACAGTATTGCAAGTAGGGTCAATTTCTTAATATCTTTTTCAGATAACTTGTTATGGTATAAAAATGCTACTGATTTTTATATGTTAACCGTGTATACTGCAACTTTATTGATATCATTGAATAGATCTAACTTTTTTTGGTTTATTCTTTAGGATTTTTTATATAGAAAATTATGTCATTTGCGAAGAGAAAATTTTACTTTTTCCTTTCCAATTCAGAAACTTTTTTTCTTACTTGATTGCTCTAGCTACGATTTCTAGTACTATGTTGAATAGGAGTAATGAGAATGATCACCCTTGTCTTTGATCCTGATCTTAGAGGAAAAGCCTTCAACCTTTTGTCATTTAGTATATTAGTTGTGGGCTTATAATAGATAGTTTTATTAGTTGTGGGCTTGTAATTTATAGTTTTTGTTATTTATTCTCCTCTTCATCAATATCGTCATCATCATCATCATCTCACAGTTTCTAGTATATAGTTTCCATTTTAGTTTGTCTCAGGAAACTTTTTAATTTCTTCTTTAATTTCTTCTTTGATCCATTGGTTGTTCAAAAAGAACCCCTTTGCAAAACCTGGTACAGTTACAATAACTTCTCACTCTCTTTTCTAGGTCTTTTTTTCCTGATCTCTCCAAGCACATTTGCTGTTTGTTCCTAAAAAAAAAAAAAAGACCAAGCCTTTTCTGGGTGATGTCCCAGTGGCTGCATGTCTGAACGTGGTACCATGTTGTGTCGGTGCTATTTTTAACATCCTTAGGTGGGAACCTTTGCTGTTGGTCTCTGTCTAGCATGCATGGGCTTTCTCTCAGAAAAAGCAGTGTGATAGAACTTGGCCCCACAGGAAGTGTTCCTCAGCAGAAGCAGATTTTAGGGACTCAATCTTAGGGTGACCCCTGGCTAAAGCATTACAGCCCTCCTACTTCCTAAGTTAAATCAGGTTCAGTCTAATAAATGGTTGGTGTGCAGCCAGGCCCCTCCCAAAAACTTACAAAGGGTTCCTGTACTGAGAGTATCACACTCATTGACAAATATTAATTGGGTAGGTAGGTCAGTAATATATTATTGCCTTTATAAAAATTTTCTTGCTGGGCCGCAGACTCCCTAGCAGGAGAAGGTAATGCAGGCAATGGCAGTAGAATGTAGTTACCATTCATTAGAACTAGAGAGGAAGTAAGCAACCTTCCTAACATTTTATAACATCAATTAACTCCTTGAGCTTCTTTTATTTTTTTCTAGAGAGAGAAGAAAGAGGAGGAAGGAGAGAAAAATCCATCAGTTGCCTTCCATTCCCACCCCAACTGGGGATCTAACCCACAGCCGTTTGGGGTACAGGACATCTATCCAACTGAGCCGCCCAGCCAGTGCTTGAGCTTCCTTTTTTCCATCTGTAGAACAGGCTGGGCCAGCCTTTGGAGGAGGTCAGCTAGCCTAATGGAAGTATGATCCATGAAAGAGACAGCTGAGGAAGAGTGCTCTTTATTTTAAGAATGGACATTATAGGTTCCCAGTAGCCAGAGGGAGGAAAGTCTACTTAGAGGGTATTTCTTGTTTGTTTGTTTGTTTGTTTGTTTGTTTTTAAATCACAGCTTGGAGATCCAGGCCTTCCCGCTCACTTTAGAGATGAAGATAAAGCTAAGTTGAAATGTGACTTGTCCTCAGTTCCATCAGATGCGTGAGGGATAGGAAGTAGAACTTGTTTCCTGGTTGGGCGCTCCTCCTCCTCCGCTCTTGGTGGCGGGCAGGGGGCTAGGGGAGGGGAGGGGAGGGGAGGGAGGAGAAGCAGCCTTGCGCTATCCTCAAAATGTGGTCTATGGTGACAAGCAGAGCTGGTTTTGAATTCCGGCTTTACCACTCCCTCGCTTTGTATGACCTTGAGAACATTAACCAAAACCTCTGCACCTCACTCTGTATCCATCCAGTGGATAATAAAAGCTACTGTGCCATTGTAAGAATTAAAACGAGCTGCTTTCTGAGTCCGCAGTCATAATAGCCATTCAGTTAATGTCGGGGTTCATCTCCACTCCTGCAGTCAGCACTGCTTGTTTTGTCTAAACTGATGCTTTAGACAAAAATCTCAAATGGACTTGGATTTTCTCTTACGTAAAACAAAAGTTTGGCTGAAATGCAGTAGGTGTTCTTTGAGGCTCTGTCCCCCTCTAAAGTTCTGACTCAGATCGGGATTGTTTTCCAACAGTTAATCTTACGTGTGGCCTTGTTTTAAAGTTGTCTCATTCATCTTTCTCATTGTTGCAACACATGGAGCACATTTATAAAAAGGGAAAGGAGAATGTGTTACCCAGATGAGCCCCAATGTCTGTATCACACATGGTATCATCCTGTATGTGGGTGTGTGTGTATTTTTTAATAGTTCTAGAAAGCTGGGAGGTAGGAAAGGAGCCAGTTGTAGTAATTGTAGGAACTGTTAGCCTGGCCAAAACCAGACTTTGTTCTGAAATGAAGATCCATTGTTAGGAGTCCCAGTGGGTTTTATAAGAAGGTGACCAGTTACAAGTCAAAAAGGCAAATTTAACTTCCTACTTCTTGGTTCCCTCAATGAATTTTATTGTGTTATAGAGTTTGGTTTGGGGGCACAGAGTTTACGTTTAAATTTTTGTTGCAGGTTAAGTATGACAGACAGGAGGCAGGAGGGAGAACCAATGTAAGCTCGCTGGTAAAGCCAGAGCACTCTGCCTGTCCGGGCACCTTCCTTGGCTGGCAGGTGGTAATGCAGATGATACTATAAGGCCCCTTTCCTTTGGACCACACCCTTTGAAAAAACATTTAGTGACTCACTCTATATTTTTTATGAGGCATTTTAAGCAGTGAATTCATGGTTCATTGTTTTACTGAGAATCACCTAAAGTGAGTATAAAATGTATAGTTCTTTTGGATTCTTACAACAAATTAAGATAATTTTAGCCCAAATAGGTTAATTTCCTACTTGATCAAATTTGTTTTTAAAGCCCATCTGTTCTTTGAAGTTGTGTGGCTGGCCTGTGAACACTGATACTTTAGTCAATTCCTTGGATATGGAAGAAGATTTTTAAAGAGGCAAATACCATATTCTTAAGATCACAGCATTTATACCATAGGTTATGGATGTACTCCTTAGGATGAATTTCAAGGGAGAATTACGGGAGAAATAGCAGAAGAGACGCTGCCTTCTTTCAGTGGGCCTGTTAAATTACGTGATTATTTACTGAGTTAACTAGTATAAAGTAGTTTAGGTGCGAAGCCCATATTTGAGGCAAGTTCAAGAGGATACCAGATCCTCCCTTTCCCCCCTCAGCAATCCAACATGATACTATTAGGTCTAGTAATAATTAATGTCGTTTTCTAATACCTTTTTTTTAAATCAAATTTATTTAAACAATACAACAAAATTTAATCAACAATATAGTTGCCGTTGTTTTCTACTACTTGTGCCCAACGCTCAGGAAGCATTTTAATCTCCTCTGTTGTAAAATTCTTGTGATTTTGTTGCAAAAAATTCGGTCAATGCATTTTTGAGGCATTCTTCATTATTAAATTTTTTTCCAAGAAGAAAGTTTTGCAAAGAACGAAACAAATGGTAATCGGAAGGGGCAATATCAGGAGAATATGCAGGTTGAGGGAGAACTTCCCATTCCAACTGGCGCAGTTTTTCAGCAGTGATTCTTGCAGTATGCGGTCGTGCGTTATCGTGGTGAAGAATTACGCCCTTCCGATTAATCAGCGCGGGTTCTTTTTCTCTTAAAGCTTGGGCTAACCTTTCCAATTGGGCACTATACACTGCACTTGTAATGGTTTGGTTAGATGGTAAAAGTTCATAATGAAGAATTCCTTTAAAATTCCACCAAACACACAACATCACTTTTTTCACATGCAAGTCAGGTTTTGGCGTGGGCTGCGGAGCCTCATTTTTGTCCAACCATTGAGGCCGCCTTTTCAAATTAACATCCAGCACCCATTTTTCATCTCCAGTAACAATTTGCTCTAAAAATGGCAAACGGTTTTGACGAGAGAGGAGCGAACTGCAAATTGTGACTCTTTGATTACGGTTGTTGTCGGTCAACTCATGAGGAACCCATTTTCCAAACTTTTGGACTTTGCCAAGTGCACGCAATTGATTGGAAATTGTTTTTTGTGAACAATTTAAAGTTGTCGCAAGCTCTTGTTGGGTAATTTGAGGATTTTGCACCAAAAGAGCTTGAAGAGCTTCTTGATCAAAATTGGACACACGGCCTCGACCACTCTTGTCATCTAACGAAAAATTTCCCTCGCGAAATTTCTCAAACCAACGCTGGCATTTTCTGGCGCTAACTGCATCTTGACCAAGAGCACTACAGATATTTTTGGCAGCCTCACTTGCTTTTCTTCCTAATTGGAACTCGTAAAGCATGCAGTGCCGAATATGCTCTTCATCCGCCATCTTCTTAGCCCTAGTTTTGCAACAAAAACCAAACCAAACACAAACTTTTTCAAGCAAAACTTGTTAATTGCACTTCACATGTTCTGTAGATACCACGTGTTTGAAGGTTATGTCAATACAAGTCAACGCCAAGCAAGATTTTAAACGAATGTTTAAAAACGACATTAATTATTACTAGACCCGATAGATGTATTAAAATGTTAAATATTCTTTTTTTTTTTTTTTTTTTTTTTTTTTAGTATTTACATTATCCTATTCTCTAAGCCAAAGGAAAATAATTACACCTGATTTTGAGTTTATTAAACCAGCCTGTGTGTAAATATTTCATATGGCTATCCCACCAGCACCTCCACTCTGCCTCCCAGGCCCACTTACTCCACAGCCTTTGTCTAAGTGGTACGCTTCCCCTGGCTCCATGCCCGTGAGACTCTGCCCCCTCAGAAGTCCTGGCCTTGTGTATCTCACTTTTGCGTTTTGGGGTATGTGTTTGTTTTGGGGGATACTGTTTGCTCTCTGTTGTGCTACTCATTAGAAGCCTATGTTTTAGGATTATTGTGGGGTGTGTCTGTCTGATTTACATATCCACTCATTCAAATACTGATTTGAGCATATACTCATGCCAGATACCAAGCTACAAAGCTAAACAAATGGGACTTTCAAGTTAGCAGGGGAAAAGCCAGTAAGACTGGTCTTACCAGATTGGCACCTGGGAGAGGACCGAGCAGCACGCACACATTATTGTCCTCATCCCCGGGGTGCGAGCCCCCTGCACAGTTCCCTGCATGTAGTGGCTGCTTCATGAATGTCTTTGTGAATCAGATGAGATTGAATGAAAGGCATGTTAGAGAGCCAACAGGGCAAGGGAATGGGATGAAGGCGCTGGGAGGGCACTGGCCAGGGCTGCCCCCTGAGGGTAGGGGAGGCTGGCAGGAGTGGTATTGTGGGTTGGGTTCCGGGGTGCGCTAGCCTCCTTGTGTGCCTGCCCCAGAGGCCTGAGCAGCCAGTTCTGAGCAAGGACTTGTCGGGGGTGGTCCATGCCAAAGAACCATCCCTCAACCCCAAGGACTGGGGTGAAGCTTTGCCCTTTCTGTCGTTGGGGACAGAGTGAAGGGAATGTGTATAATTTATTTCAAAGTGGGCTCCCCCTCCATATTTCTCAGGCTTTCATTGGGCTATTTGAATAAAACAAATGGTTATTAAAGAGCTACTTCCAATGCCTTTGGAGGCCCGGGGGCTAAGGAAACCTTTTTACAGCAGTGTGCCGTGACTGGTTTTGATTGGGATGTCTGGAGACTAAAGTGTGGGCTGGAATCTGTCCTTCAGTTCAACACTCAGTGCAGCTCTGCCAGGTGAGCCCTTGGCCGGGCGCTTTCCCGGATCACAGGTTCTCACCCACCAGTGAGGGGGATGCGAAAACAGAGCTCCCAGTGCGCGCTGTCCCACACTGTTCAAGGGCGGAACATTCTGGTTCCCTGCTTCATGGTCCTACTTGGTGCACCCCCCCATCCAGAATGTGGCCCAGCCCTGGAGTTAGCAGACGCCTCCTCGAGGTGGGCCTGGGCTCACAGACAGAGCTCATGCGTCTCACTCGTGCATGTGTGTGATGGCCACGTGGTGAGAGGCTGCTGTGTGCAGGCACCGGGCTAACGGAAGGACGGGGCTTCCAGCCCACAACCACTGAATGTGGGAGAGCATTGCGGGCCTGCCCTGAAGGCCTGCTGTCCAACATGAGTGCCCTTGCACAAACGAATCTAACAAGGCCTCACTTGACTGCCTTCCCGCCCACAGCCAGTTAGCCGCAGTAAATAGAGGGCATGCTGGGAGGATTGGTAACTCTGGGCACATAACGACAGCGGCGGGAATGGAGGAGGAAGACAGAGAACCTTACGGAGGAGATGCTGCAGTGATAATGGTCTGAACAGACCATTTGGTGTGCAGCGGCAAGCCCAGTGAGTCCCGTTCCCCCTGGGGACACGGTTACCTAACATACTCCGGTAACTAATGTTCCTGGTAATGACTGCAATCCTTCCACATAAACCGGTGGGTATTGTGCCTATGACAGGAAGTAGCCAGTTACCTGGCAGATTTACTACAGGCATCCTCTCTGGATATTCAGTCATTGGAAGTGTAATTCAGTCACTGGAAGCATCTACACATGAGCATTGCTCTCAAGTTTATTTCCAGTGGCCTCCATTTCTGAAAACCACACCATTTAGGATCGCTGAAGGGCAGTCTGATGGAGCACAGGGGGTGTGGCGAGATGACCCTCAGGCTGCAGATGGCTGCGGATTATGCTGCCACAGGCGTGGGTGGGGCGGTGTGGCTGTAACCGATCATCTCTGTTACACCCTGCTCTTCTGCAGAAGCAGGGGTTGGGGGGGATCACTTATTTACCGGGTGAGGCAAAAATAGGTTTACCATTGTGAGGACGAGAAACACAGTTTATTCTTATGCGATTAGTTACTGTACTGTTCTCTGTATGACCAACCGTAAGCCTGCTTTTGCCCCGCCCTGTGTTCTGTGGGTGACAGAGACACTCCGGCCTCACTCGGAAAGGTCGTTTGGTCCAATCAGCTTGATGACAAGATGACACCAAATGTCTGGGTCTTCTCTCTTCCAGATGCCAGTATGGACAGAATAGCTTATGATGCTTATCCCCAACCACCACTTCCGAGACATTGAGCGGAAGCCAGAATACCTGCAGCCGGAGAAGTGCGCTCCGCCTCCCTACCCTGGCCCTGCGGGAACCATGTGGTTCATCCGCGACGGCTGCGGCATCGCCTGTGCCATTGTCACCTGGTTTCTGGTCCTCTACGCGGAGTTTGTGGTCCTCTTTGTCATGCTGATTCCATCCCGAGACTACGTGTACAGCATCATCAATGGAATTCTGTTCAACCTGCTGGCCTTCTTGGCCCTGGCCTCCCACTGCCGGGCCATGCTCACAGACCCCGTGAGTATGTCTGGGCTTGTTTTGACCAGCCCACTCTCTCCTCCTCTGGCCCTGCTGTGGCCGCAGCCTGCACGCGGCCTGACCTAGGAATGTGGAGAGCAGGAGGGACGTGGACACAGGTCCCCCTGCAGAAACACCGTCTGCCTCCGCCTGCCTGCCGGGGGGGAACGGCACTGTGCGTACACTGGCGTGTACGTTGCTGGGGCAGGGTTTGTTCTGGGGGAGGCATAGCCTCTAGTGGGAAAGGTGAGTCCCATAGCCATCAAACCTGGGGCCAGGTGAGGAGCAGGGAGCTGGGTCAGGACAGGGCTTTGCAGCAAAGACAGGACGGGAGCTTGAACTTAAAGCCATATCCCGCTCCGGGAATGTGCACGGAGTGGCCTTCCCTTGGGGAGAGGCTCATCTCTTCCTGGAAAGCTGGGCAGGCCTGTTTCCGGCCACAGCCAGTGCCTCCTGGGGAGCGTCCGTGAGCGAAGCAGTGGTCTCCCCGGTGACTTAGCTAAGTGTACCAGCTGTGGGAGCGGCTGCTGACTGCCAAGCGCCCCGGTGGTAGATCCTCCCTTCCTGGTCATTGCCGCGCGGGGAAAGCTGGAGTGCGATATTGGATAAGACCTCTGGGGCTTCATTGTTCAGATGAGTGTGTTTAAATTAAGAAGGGAAAGCACTCCGAGTGGCGGTGGCGGTGGCGGTGGCTGTGGTCACACAGATTTCCGTTCTGTGCGCTCTGGGGAAAGCTCAGGACAGATGCTGGGTCCCTTCTCCAAGGACTCTGGTTCCTGCTGGTTCCTTTGGTGGGTTGTTAATCTGCCCCGAGGGAAGGCCTCTCCCAGCTCAGTTACTGTCAGCAGCCGGTGCAGACGGTGCCTCGTCTTACACACGTGCCTGGGGAGATGGCACAGGCAGGCCGGGCGCAGTGGAGAGTGGGTCTGGGTTGGCAGGGTGTGTGGAATGCCTAAGATGTAGGGCAGGTGTGGGGTGTGAGGGGCAGCCCAAGCCCCAGAGGGTGTTAAACAAGAGTGACAAGATCAGATTGTCATTTTACAAGGATCCCTCTGGCAGCAGTGAGGGAGGAGACCAGGGCGCCCCGAGGATGGGATAAAATGAGCGGCACGTTTATCGAGTGAGAGGTTCCATTCTGAGCAATGGATGCAGCTGTGAGCAAGACAGACCAAAACCCCTGCTCTCCTGACGCTCACTCCCCACAGGGGGTCAGGCATTAGCGGTGTGATTGCCGAGGCGATTCCAGAAAGTGACGGTGGTGACGTAGTGGTGACTCTGTGGAGGTGAAGGGGAACTGCTTTAGATCACGGGATCTGAATGCCTCTCTGGGGCGGGGCCATTTGAGCCGAGAACTGGGGGACGTGAAGTTGCAAGTCAGGCAAATGAAGATCGTAGGGCAGAGCCTTCAGGAAGAGGAGAAACGGGAGAAAGACCCAGGTGACTGAGCAGATCCCGCAGGCCTGCGGGCCTCCTGAGGACTCCGGTCTGTGTGCTGCATGCCGCGGGAGCCGTCAGAGAGGCCTGATGTGAACAGGTGTTGTGCTTGGGATGGGGGTTTGGTGGGGATAAGTAAAAGCAGAAGATAAGAGGAATTGCTGTGGTCCACACAAGACATGTGGCTCAGACCAAGGTGGGAACAGTGAGGCTGGAGAGAAGCTGTTGGATTGGGAGTGTATTTTAAGCCACTAATTCTCAAGCCCGGCCCTCCATTAGACTCCCTTGGGGAGCGTTTAAAAGTACTGATGCCCGGGCCGCCCCGAAAGAGTCCCCGCTAATTGGTCAGGGCGGGGTCTGGGTATTGGGATGCTTTAAAGCTCCCAGGAGTCCCTCGGGCTCAGCCAGGTCTGAGAACCGCCATTCAGAGGCGCTGACAGAATGGAAAGAGATCAAAGAGTGTGCCTTCCAGAGTCTTGGCCCGAGCTGCAGGAGATTGATTGCTGGTGCCATTTATTGAACGGGGAGAGTCTGGGAGAATAGATTTGAGAAGAGAAAGCAAGGCTTTTGTTCTGGCCAAACTGTGTCTGTATTGCATGTAAGCAGAGATGCCAGAGAGGCAGTGTATAGCCAGTCTGGGCTGGTGGAGGGGCAGGACCAGAGTGGAGTGTAAAGCTCATTGGTTTCTAGAAGGTGTGTGAATCAGGGAACTGGATTGGGGGGAGGGGGGGGGGCTTTGGCCCTGATATTCCTGCTGCCCTCACATGTGTGTGTGATCTTTTACCCCCATGGGCCTCCTCAGTCCGGCCCTTGCAGTTGGAGGCGGGAGAGAATGATCCTCACTATGGTATGTTGCTGGGCTTCCATTCCCAAGTGAATGGGAGCCAAACTCCAGCCAACTGCTCATGGGAGTGTTTTGCTGGTGGCCCCAAAGAAAACTGGGCAAACATATGACGCATCTGCCAAGTATCTACCATTGAAAAGGGAGCAACTCAAAGCATGGCCCACAGACAGGCCGCGTCTCAGGCTCATCTTGGGTTTTCCTGCTGCCCCCTGCCTACCCCCATCCCAGCACATGACATCTTATGCAAAACTTGGTAGGGAAACAGAGGGAGCTGCCGTCATGAGAGCCCCTGGGGCACCCCGGGCTTCCCAGGAGCAGAGTGGGGGCCCAGATCACACACACAAAGCAGATCAATTCCTGCTTTCTCATCAGTGCCTGCAGCCTCATTAACACCAAAGGGGGAGTCTGTTTTTAGAAAGGAGCTTCTGTATGGCTCTAAGTTCCCTAAAAATATTATAATGTTGGTATCTCAAGGATTCATGCTGCCTATAACTTTCAGAAAGTTACACCCTAAGGCTATAAACAATGTATAACGATGTATACATTGTATATGATTTTGGCTTATTACTATTCTTAGTTTGTTGTTTTTTTAAAAAGATCTTATAATCTTCCCAAGATGGCTACTGTACCACTTTCAACTTTGAGATTCTTATCCCAAATGTAACATCAAAACAATTGCGGGCACCACATTTTCTGGACCATTTAGTGAGCATTTAGTAAATGAGGCCACGTAGAGCTTGGGCAGAAAAGGGAAGTGACTCACAAGAAATTGTCCCATTTGAGGAATGGGATAAAGGATAGGCCTGTAAGGAGGGAGGGGACAGACACACAGTGGCAGGTACTCGCTGGGCAGGGGGCTGGGCTGGAGGCGGCATGAGCGTGGGCAGGAACGAGTCAGACTGGCGTGTGATGTCAGGTGCCTCCTCCTCGCCCGCTCAGGTTGTGGAATGTCATCAAAGGAGCTCTCCGTGTTCCTGAAACACGTAAGTCTAGAGTGGCTCCGCCTGCCCAAACAGCCTGGACTCAGAGACCCTTGTCTTGGTACCTCTCTCTCCTTTCCTCCCTCCCAATCTCACCACTTTTTCTCTCCCAGTTACAAGCACATTTGAATTCCTCATCCTGTGAAATTCCTGAGGGATTGATTCTCTTTAAAATGGAGATCTGGGAGGGTATCTGTCTCCCAGCTTAAAGCCAAGAGCCATAGCTTGTTGCTTTTTGCCCTGACTGCCAGGAAGCTCAAAGCCAAGCACTGACAACCCCGGCAATTGTGTACATCCTTACAATTAGCATTTTTTTGTACTCTTCCATTCTTTGGACTTAATAATTTATTAACTCATTGTAAATTATCTCAAATCTTAGACTTGAGTCAAGGAGGACTATAAAGCAATTCATTGCTAAGGAAAAGGGAATCCATCTGCCTGCCTACCGCTGCCCCTCCTCCTTCTCCTCCTCTTCCTCTTTCTCCTCCACCTCCTCCTCCTCCTCCTCCTCCTCCTCCTTTCTTCAGTCCCCCTAGTGAATTCCTGGCTGTAAACAGACTTCACTTGACAATCTCTGACCACTGCAGGCCACTGATTCTCATTTCTGCTGCCAAGTCATCTGTGGAGCTCAGGGCTCATTGCAACGTGCAGCTGGTATTCCTTTCTGGGGTCCCTCTCGGGGAAGAATCAGGAGCAGGTAGTTACTGGGGCCAGGAGCGGGCAGCACGATGTCCGGCCCTGGGAACAGAAGAGGCCTGGCCCTGGGTCCTGCCAGCCAGGTTCTGCTGTAGAAGGCCGTGCCCATCTTGCCTAACGGTGTTGCCACATTCCCTGTTTGATCAGGGGACTTGCCTCAGGGTTCACTTGAGTGGAGTGCTTTGTCCTCCTCATGTTCTGCAACTTCTCACTCCGCCACTGAGCACTTATCAATGCCAACCCAAAGCCTTCTGGCTCCAGAGAGAGGAGCGTGACCAGCTGGGGATTGCCCACCTCCTGCCTCTCTGTGGAGGAGCCAGGTGGCCCCGGGACACAGTCTGTCAGACTGTGAGAGCGTTTCTCCTCAGACCAGCAGGGGGGCACATGCCTCCATCCCACGGCCCCTGAAACTGTGCAGGCTTCGTCCTGTTGCTTGAAATGAATGGGACGGTTGAATCCTTGGAACCGTTGGTGTTTCTCCAGAGCCCGTCTCCATGGCTTTGCTTTGTGTCCTCCTTACATTTTCCTGCTGTCCTCGCTGCGTCCTGAAGCAGGCCTTAGTATCCTAGGCTGTTTCAGTCACAGTGAGTATGTTGGTACAGTTGTCGGCAGGAGAATGATAAGATGGCATCAGGGCACTAAAAAAAAAAAAAAAAAAAAAAAAGGCCTCTTCAAATAGCTTAATAAAAATGTCTGACAAATGCCTGCTGCCTTCTGATGGAGGCATAGGTTCTAGACTTGGATGGCCTGGGTCTGGTCCTCTCCTGCCACTTACTAGCCATCTGATCTTGGGAACTTGCTTAACTTCTCAGCTTTAGTTACCGCGGCTCTACAATGAGGAATTGCATAGTCTCTGCCTCATAGGTGTGTTGTCAGAATTAACTGGCAAAAAGACAGCAAAGCACTTGGAGCTGTGCCTCCTGTATAAGCACTCAATAAATGTCTGCGGTGTCATCATTCTTGTTCAGCTTGGGTTTATTAATACCTGCTCCTGGGCTGCAAGTTGAAAGACATTGTCCTCCAGGAATTGGGGTGTAATTAAATGGTAGTTGTTACAAAGGCCCCAATGGGTTCTGGCTGGGTGTGGCCTGGGGCCACAATAAGGAGATAAGGAGGCGGGTTGTGGTGGCCTCCCGTGGACTCCGGGCCAGGAAATGGCTCTGGACATTTCCACATTCCTCTCTGTTTTGTGTAATGAGTGGATTATACCTTCACAGAACATATCAGAATTGTTTTTTATTTTTACTTTAAATCTTGTGTTGGTTTCAGGTGTATAGCCTAGTGTTTTTTTGTCTGTTGGTTGGTTTATGACTTTTGTAGGACCCTCTCCTCTGCCTGCCCGTGTGCTGCACAGGCCCCTTTAAAGTCTGCTCGTCTTGGGGGACCCCCTCCCCCTTCCGCTGATGCCCTAAGGACCTTCAGCAGTCTCTACATTGTGGTTACAAACCTCTGGAAAGGTGGTCATAGTCCTACTCCAGGTAGCTCCTTCCTGAGGTGAATTTTTTTGCATGTATATTTAATGAGCTTTTTTAATTGCAAAGGTCACATGCTTATAATAGAACCTTTAAGGAAGATAGTCAAGAAAATAAGATGTACTTGTGATTCTACTATGTTGGATAACCATTAATACTTTTGCATGTGTCTTTATCTTTTTATGAATGTGTATAGATAATCTTTGCCAAAACAGGCAGGCTTACAGTCTATTTCCTGTTTGAAAGTCTGCTTTCCCTTTAACAGTCTATCCTGGTGTTTCCCATGTCAGTAGCTGTGTGCTTTATGGCATATTTACTGTGAAACTATATCCTGACTAGCGATGTGCACACCATATAGTCCTTGTCTACCACAGTTTGCTTCTTAAAATTTCTGTTATAGGCTTTTCTGGCATCTGGCTGCATTCTGCAGTCCAGATTTCTTTCCTACTACTTTTTTAACTGTTAGAAAAATTGTTAATGAGAAATACTTCAGTTGAAAGGGTATGAAATGATGAGATGATGAGCACCCATCTGTTCACTTTTTGGCAATATTTGGGGGAAATTGTCACTATATACTCATTGGTGTTGGTATAATTCTGACCACAGAGTCCACACGTTGGGGTGCCCCTGCCTCGTCCCTGGGTAATTCCCAAGAGCCCACGGGTCAGGATGGAATGCCTCGTCCCTGCGTGTGTAACTGCTCCTTTGAAATGACTGTGCTGACTGTGGGGAGCTGGAACCCCTGGCCAACCCTGACGCCTTTCCTCTTTCCTCCAGGGGGCAGTGCCCAAAGGAAACGCCACTAAAGAATTCATCGAGAGTTTACAACTGAAGCCCGGCCAGGTGGTGTACAAGTGTCCCAAGTGCTGCAGCATCAAGCCCGACCGAGCGCACCATTGCAGGTACGCGTGCCACACAGACACTCCCACGCTCACCCTGCTCCCACCCGGCCGGCAGCACCGGGACCGCTGGGCATCCCGCTCTGGGCGCCGAGTGACCTCACTAGAAGGGAAGGGGCAGGCCCTTGGCTCTGCCTTCGTTTCCGAATCTGTAAAATCCAGGAGGTTCCTGCTCTCCCCTCATAGCCTGCTGCATGGTGAGGGCGCCTGAGAAAGGCTGTAGAATGGCATTCTGTGCATGGCTAGTCCTTTACCCGTTTAAGAGGTGGGCCCTGCCGTTTACAGGGAAATGAAGGGTCGTCCTGCTGGAAAGCTTTTCTCTAAAACGAAGCTTCAAGAGGCCACGGCATCGTGGGAGTCAGCCCACAGCCACTGCCCTTCCTTCTGTGATGAGGTGGCCCTTTCAGATGTCTTTGACGGCATCCAGCTAAAAAGTGCCCTTGACCATGACAGGGGACATTGCTAAATTACAGCAATGCAGACACGGCGCCTGGTCCCTCTTTCAGGCTGGTGTGGTCGGGGAGAGGTTTCAGGAGTGAACCGGCTCCTGATGGCGGGAGGGCATCCTTTCCACTCGGGGGATGCGAGTGCCTGCGAGGGGGCGTTTCTGTGGGTCTCACTGCCCCCCTCTCGGGGGAGCGCAGCCTCCAGCGTTCCGGGTCCCGGGCAGCTGCTGAGCCCTGGCTGTGCCCCGGTGCCTCAGCCCAGTCCCCTGCCAGTCCCCTGCCTGCCGTCTCCGTGCTCGCTCTCAGAAATGACTCCCTGAGTGAGGTGAAGAGGTTTTCTCGTTCTTCCCTGAACCCGGCATCCTCCTGCCGCCGCCGCCTCCTCTCCCAGGACCGAGGGCGGTGTTCCTGAAAGCCAGAAAGCGGGCTGCGGGCTCCGGTGAACTGGGAGGGGGCCCGTGTGCCGCCTGCTCCTGACTCAGGAAACGCGGCCTAACAGCTGCTCCTTTGTGGCGGCCCACGCCGTCGGGACCACAGTTCTGAATAAGCAGATCCCGAGCACCCGGGTGGGTCGGGCCAGAGGCCTGCTGCCTCGTTAGCGAAGCTGGTGCTTGTGCCCAGCTGTTCGGTTCCTCTCCTCCCAGGAGGTCCCGTGGAATTGAAAACTCTGTTCTCTAGCGCTGTGGCCGCCACCGGTACGCCCTGAACTTGGGCCTGTAGGTGCTCCCTCCAGCCCATGCACACGGTGATGGTCTTCCCCGTGAGGAGAGGCAGCGCAACCCCAGGCTGCTTGTCCTGGTTGGAACCTGGAGGCAGGAGGGAATGCTGCGGAGGGCTGTCCATGGTGAAGGGGATGGCCCAGGAGTCCGCAAACTCGTTAGTCCACAGAGCCCAATATCACCAGCACAACGACAGACGTTTCTTTTGAGAGCCACATTTTTCAAACTTCAACTTCTTCTAATGCCACTTCTTCAAAATACACTCGCCCAGGGTGGGGTATTTTGTGGAAGAGTCACACTCAAGGGGCCAAAGAGCCACACGTGGCTCGCAAGCCACAGTTTGCCGACCACGGCTTTAGGTTCTTGGCCAGGGAGGTGGAGACTTCTGACCTTGGCAAAGCCTCTCCGCCTGCTGGCCCCCGATAGACACGCTGAGGCCGAGCCGGTCGTGGACTGCGTAGGGCGCCTGCCAGATCCCTGTTGTCTCCCCCGTGGTGTGTGCAGCTCTCGTGTCCTTCAAATGTTAGACCTGGTCTCAGCCCTGAGACGTGAGGGCAGGCTGCAGGCAGATTGGAGAAGCCAGGTTTCCTTGTCCAGAGCCCAGAGCGGGCCCGAGAGCACTGCTCTCCCCACCGCCTTACCCAGAGCTCCCTGAGCCGGACAGCGCGTGGAGGTGCCCTGTGCTTGTGCTTCTCATGGCAGCGAACGAGGGTGAACTCAAAGCACGCCCGACCCACTTGGTGCCTCTGGCCGTGTCCTTTCCTCTTTCCCGGGGCAGCCAGTCTGTGCCGAAGCTGCTTCCGGCCTCGCTCTTTCCCCGTCCACAGTCAGAGCCTTCACTCGGCCGGCCCTGCTCCCCGGGGCCTGGGCTGGGCTCTGGGCTGTGATGGTGGATTAGACATGGTCCTGACGCAGGGCCTCCCCAGGCTGGCAGGGGTCCACTGTGGTACCATCTGGTGAGTGCCACTGTGAGGAGACACGGCCCTCACAGACACGCTGTCTCCATGGTGGGCCAGCACCAGGGAGGGCAGGAGGCCTCGGCCAGCTCGGGGGCTGAGAGCCGAGGAAGCCCCGCAGAATGTGGGCAGTCACCACCGGGCCTCTGGGTTCCCTCACCCACCCACTCACGGACCCACCTCCAGGCCTTGCCCACGGGACTCTGTCCCCAGTCCAGACCCTTTCAGGCTGGGCATTTTGTGAGGTGTGGGGGGGTCAGCCTCTGCACAGTGCCTCTAGCCACCAGCCTAGAAGGACCCCCACCCCACCCCTGGCACACACATGCCACCACCGGCCCAGAGCCTGCTTCTGAACACCCTCCGTGAGCTCAGGGAGAGGTGCCATCTTGGCATTCCGTGTCCTTGCAAACAGCAAGCACAGACCCGCACTCGGGCCAGGTTGTACAGCTCTCGGGCGGACTCCCTGCTCCTGACGGGCGAGGAGCTTCCTAACGCGGCTGCCGGTGAGACGTGGGCCTGTGGCGCTGGCTGCCCGGGCACCGGCCTCTGCAGGGGCGGGAACAAAGCCGGTGCCCTCAGAGCTCGTGTCAGCTCTTGGGCAGCTTCCAGGGGCTGCCGGCCAGTGGTGCTTCTGTGCTGAACAAACACTGCTCAGAGCCCACTCAAACCCTCTCAGAGAGAAGTGCAACGGAACAGAAACTGCTCAGGAGCCTGGAGCTGGGGCGGGGGGGGGGGGCGGGGGGGCGGCACCCTCAGGAGTTTCTTCCCAGGCAGGGGGCTAAGAACCCCCAGAGCTGGCTGTCCCGGAGGACATACCAGAAATGGGCTCCAAGTGGTGGCTCTGAGGGGGAGGGGTGTGGGGCCTGATGGCTCTGAGGGGGAGGAGGGAGGCCTGGTGGCTCCGTGGGAGAGGGGTGTGGGGCCTGGTGGCTCCATGGGGGAGGGGTGTGGGGCCTGGTGGCTGTGGGGAAGGGGGAACCCTGGAGGCTCTGTGGGAGTGAGTATGGGCCTGGTGGCTCTGTGTGTGTGTGTGGGGGGGGGGGGACAACTGTGGCTGAGGCCAGGGTGCAGGGGCATCACTCCTCACTGTGTGAATCAATGTAGCCTTCTCTGAGCAGCACCCTGAAGCCAACCCTTCCTGCAGAGTCCACCCACCGCAGCCCACTGCACTGTAAGAGCCAGAGATAAAGTTATGGAAACTGGTGGGAAGAAAAGCTGGTGTGAGCTAAGGGACTTTCAAAAAAGGAATCGTATTATTTCTGAGGTTGTATTTGTAGTAATTCCAACTGTGTTTTCCAAAATATGTTCTCGTTGATTTTCTTTTTTTTAGAGAGAGGGATATGAGAGAGAACATCCTCTATCGGCTGCCTCCTGCATGGCCTCTACCAACCTGGGCGTGTGCCCTGACTAGGAATCGAACCAGTGACCTCTTGGTTCATGGATTGCTGCTCAAGCACTGAGCCCCTCTGACCGGGCCCGACTGTCTTAAACAAATAATACCCTGAGATAAATGTTAAGGAGCCTGTTTAACCTGTTAACCGAGCAGGACCTATAAATATGTCAAACATAAACAATATCAGGAATGGGTAGGACATATGAATACGTCCTTGAAATATATGTTGCGCCCTGAGAGGGACGGTATATACAAGGAAAAACCATAACATAATCTTTATAATTGTTTGTAAAATTTATAATTTTTTAATTTGATGTTTCCATTTTTTTGTTGGTATTCTTTTCTATTTGTTTGTAATTTTGTATTTCCCTTCGTGCTTTATATATAAATAAATGAAAAAATATATATTTCATTTATTTTCATTAAGTATAAATAAATAAAAATAATATGAAATTACGTCCTCCAGGCGTGACGTACTGACACGTCCTAGTGAAAGAGTGCGCGCCCGTTACAGGTTGCGTCATTAAAAAGGGAACTCCCCGGTTAACAGGTTAAAAGGAACAATCTTAATGAACCCATCTGTTGTCAAGTGGGTCTTTCTAGACTTTGGCAAGTACTTGCTTTCAAGCCCCCTTTAGCCTTGTTCTCTCGTTTCCTGATATTACTTTGTATTGTCCAAAGGTTCAGGAGGGCGTTTGCTGTCAAATAAGCTTGTAACCTTCCAAAAGTGATCCCAATAACAAGTTAGCAATTTGAAAATTTATTAGATCATCCAATCAACACTTGAGCTTACATGGTGACTTTTGTGCTTTTCTGGCGAAGTGGGTGTTATCTGGGGCCGGAAGGTTCTTGGAGGGGAGGGGGGCTTCCTGTGCCCTGAGAGGTTCTGCACTTGACCCAGCTCTGAACTCTTCCAGCTTTCCCTCCCGCAGCCAGCCCTCCCGGGAGCTCCACCCCACCCTCTGGATTCTGGGGGATTGGGAGCCCTGTTTTCTTTCTATCTTTCTCTCTCTCTTTTTTAAAAAAATATATCTTATTGATTTTTTACAGAGAGGAAGGGAGAGAGATAGAGAGTTAGAAACATTGATGAGAGAGAAACATCGGTCAGCTGCCTCCTGCACACCCTCCACTGGGGATGTGCCCGCAACCAAGGCACATACCCTTGACCCAGGTCGAACCCGGGATCCTTGAGTCCACAGGCCGACGCTCTATCCGCTGAGCCAAACTGGTTTAGGCAGGATTGGAAGCCCTGTTTTCTGTATCCCATCTCCTCAAGCTTTTGAAACTGCTGCTTCATTTGTCCTCTCAATGTGGCGTCGAGAGCAGCCACGCCACGTCAGTTCCACCCGCTGTATGTCCAGCCAGAGGCCGCGGTGGGTGACTAGGCCCGCAGCCCCTGCAGCCACGCCCGGCAGGAGGCAGGCCCCCTAACGCTCCGCCTGTGGCTGTTTCAGTGTGTGTAAGCGGTGCATTCGGAAGATGGACCACCACTGTCCCTGGGTCAATAACTGTGTGGGCGAGAACAACCAGAAGTACTTCGTCCTGTTTACAGTAAGTCCCTTTCCGACTCTGCCCCACCCTCCCGAGCACTTCCTTCCCCAAGCTCCCGGCCTCCGCTGCCAGCAAGGGCTACTGCTCCTGAGCACTCGCTCGGGCTCCTACAAAACGGACTCAAGCTGATTAGCTATAAGCGAGGGCCAGCGCCCAGTCTGAGTAGCCGGAGGAGCCGTTTTGGTGGTGCCTGCAGGTAGGCGGGTGTGTTTAGTGAGGGCTGAAGGCCATCGGCAGTCCGCACCCTCACTGCTCAGTGAGGAGAGTGACCCGAGGAGCCCCGCCCATCCGGAGCCCAGGTCACTGTGCCCGGTGATGGCACAGTTCTCGTCCCCACTCTCAGACCCGGGGCCGGGGGTGGGGGCGGTGGGGGGCGGCCAGGTGCCTCTGGCCCTGCTCCTGGTCCTCCCTCACGCTGAGTGCTCCTGAGTGCGGGTTCACACGGTGACGCCTGTCCCGCTTTCTCTGCAGATGTACATAGCCCTCATCTCCCTGCACGCCCTCATCATGGTGGGGTTCCACTTCCTCCACTGCTTCGAAGAAGACTGGACAAGTGAGTGTGGTCAGGGCTCTCCTCCGGGGCGGGGCACGAGCAGGCGGGCTCTTTACCCCAGCGTGGCGCAGGGGCCACCCTCACCACGTTAGATCTCTCGCAAGCTCACGGACTGACCAGGGAAGGAAGAGCAGAGGCCCGAATCTTTCAGCAGAAAGCGCAGCCCCCAAAAGTCAGTTCCTCAGGTAAAGTGGAGAGCCGGGCACACCGCCCCCGCCCGCCCCGGCGTGCCCGGGGAGAGCAGGCCAGGCAGGAGGCCGGCCGGGATGGGTTTGCGTGCCCTTAGCCAAGACCCTGCATTCAAAGGTCACCCACTCCCCGTCTGGCAGGAACTCGCTCTTAACACCCCGCCTGGGATGTGGAGATGTTTTGTGGGTTTTTTTTTTTTTTTTTTTTTTTTTTTTTTGTGGTTGCTTTTTAACTGTTTGATCAGCAATTTGCATTAAGATTGTAGACAAATTCTTGCCGCTCTAGAAGTATTCCGTTTAAATGTAAATGTCCACGAAGGAACGCCAACCAGAAAAGTATACAAAATTATGAGGGAAAATATAGGTGCTGAAACAATAAATGAAATGTAAAAGGAGAATAAAAATAAGGAAAAGTGATTAGATGCTAACGGATTTAAAAGGCCGCCTGCTGAGCTGGAACTTTCACACACACACCCTGTGAGACAAACGCCTTGAGCAGAAACATTGTGTTTCTCCTGTTTTCCCCTAATGGGCCCCTTTTTTCATTTCACCGCCGTTTAGAAGTTTTGGTCTTTCTGCACATGCTGACTTCTTGGGCATTTTCTTGCTGTTATTGTTTCTCAGGACTCTGAGGCTGCCCAGCCAGTGTGGCTCAATGGTCCCGGCGTGGCTCAGCAGGTCACAGTTCAATTCCCGTCAGGGCACATGCCCGGGTTGTGGGCTCGATCCCCAGCAGGGGGCGTGCAGGAGGCAGCCGATTGACATTTCTCTGTCATCCATGTTTCTGTCTAACCCTCTCCCTTCCTCTATTTCTAAAATCAATAAAAACATATTTTTAAAAAATAAAAGAACTCATGAGGCTATGAAAAGGACAGTATCCGTAGCTCCAACCAGATGCTAAGAGGCTTCCCCTGTGTCGCAGTTTTCCCCCTCCCCCTCTGCTCTCCCTGGCCTTGCCCAGCTTCTGGCTGGACCTCACCAATTTGCATTAAGATTGTAGACAAATTATTGCTGCTTTAGAAGTATTCCATTTAAATGTAAATGCCAACAGGGGAAGAGCACCCTGTGAACTGCCCTCACAGCACCGCAGACGGCTCACACATTCACTGCTCACAGCTCTGGCACTGGGAAGTCCAGGGCGAGGTGCCCACCAGTTGGGCTCCTGAGGCAGGGACTCCTGATTCGCAGGTGGCCACCTCTGCCTGCGTCCTCACAGGGCAGGGAGGGAACAGCAAGCGCCCTGGTGTCTCTTCTGAACGAGCACTAACCCCATCACGACCTCATCTGAGGCCCGTCTCTGAGCCCACTACACTGGGGGCTGGGGCTCAACACAGGAATTGAGGGGGCACAGTTCTGTCCATAGCACCCCGTCTCCCTGCTTTCCTGACTAGGGAAGTTCTAGCACAGCCAGACAGGAGATCAGTGAGTAGGGGGGTGAAGGGGGGGGGCACGAGAGCGGGTTTCTGCAGGTCATGGTCCTGCACAGCAGGGGCTACTAGCAGGTTCCTTGGACATTTTTTTTTTTTTTAAATATATTTTATTGATTTTGTACAGAGAGGAAGGGAAAGAGATAGATAGTTAGAAACATCGATGAGAGAGAGTCATCGATCAGCTGCCTCTTGCACACCCCCTTCTGGGGATATGCTCGCAACCAAGGTACATACCCTTGACCGGAATCGAACCCAGGACCTTTCAGTCCCCAAGCCGACGCTCTATCCACTGAGCCACACCGGTTTCGGCCTCCTCGGTGGACATTCTAAAAGGACTGCATTCAGCTAGGCCCCGGGTCCAGGTCACCTCTAGGTGAGGTCTGACAAGGACATGTTATCATCACAGACCCCATCCGGTTGTCAGGCTAACAGACCTGGGCAGTAATGAGAGTCACCGTCAGTGAGGCCGAATCTGTCTTCAGACGGGCCGTTTCCTTAACGCCCCTGGGAGCCAGGCAGCCTGCAGGGTGCTCTGAGCCGGGCCTGCAGGGCAGAGCTGCTCGGCGCGTGCAGAGCAAGAGCAGAGGCTGGGAGCCGAGCGCTGAGCTCAGGGCGGAGCGGCTTAGCCAGGCCTGGTGGAGCGGTGGCCTGCCGGCGGAAGCGGCAGTGAGCGAGGGCGGCGTGTGTGAGGGAGGCCCCGGCGGGGCCCAGCCAGTCAAGGAGGGCTCCCATGGGGAGTGTAGGTGCAACCAGGAGGGGTGGGGGCTCACTGAGGCCTGGAGGCCAGACACCGGGGCCTTAGGCAGAGGGGGCCTGGGGCCGGGGCGGCGGGCCTCGGGCCGGAGCCCTGAGCCTGTGCTCCTTCTCCGCAGAGTGCAGCTACTTCTCGCCGCCCACCACGGTGATCCTCCTCATCCTGCTGTGCTTCGAGGGGCTGCTCTTCCTCATTTTCACGTCGGTGATGTTCGGAACCCAGGTGCACTCCATCTGCACGGACGAGACGGTGAGCAGGAGGGCGGCCTGCACAGGCCCCGGGTGCGGGCACACCCCCCATTTGCAGGGACACTGATCTCCACGCACACGGGCGTCCTCCCCTTTGGGGGCTGGCATGCCGTCGCACCAGCAATGGGCCCAGCAGCCTTGGTGAGAGGCCCCCTAGGTCACAGGCCCTTCCATGCTCCCGTGAGGGTTCTGTCTGCGCGCCGCTCTGCTGGGCACTGGGACACCTCCCCCTGGGGCCACTTCACACCCTGTGCCCCTGAGCCTGTGCGGGTGGAGGACAGTGCTGGGCCCCAGGTGGCCCAGGCACAGCTACTCCCAGAGAAGGTGACTTCATGTCTGGTCCTGAGGACAGAGCAGGAGACAGCCCTGCCTTGAGCCCAGATCAATGGCAGCCCATTCTCGCCGGGCCCCGGTCACCTCTGCCGGGCCTGCTCTGCTCCTCGTCCGCTGCTTCTCCCTGGTCCTGCCTTCCCCGACTCGCAGCTCCACCTCTGGGAGCCTCGAAGCTGCTGGGCCCGAGCCCACTCCCCTGGTGCCACCTCCTCCCAACCGCCCTAAGGTGTCCAAAAGCCTCAAGGTGCTAACCCGTGGCTATGGTGGGGGCATCGCTTTCCTTTCTGGGTTTGGGGCCTCGCGTAAGGGGCCCAGGAGAGAGCGGTGGAATCCTGAGGTCGAGAGTCCATCCTGGCTTCCCAGGGTCCCCTCGGGGGGCAGCTCTCAGCAGCGTCCGGGGCCCCTGGGGGACTGCAGGCCTGGCAGGCACCTGGGAGGGAGGCTCACGTGAGGGGAGTGCCTGCCTCCGCTGCCGGGCCCTCCCGTGGGCAGGGAAGGTCAGTGCAGGGAAGAGCTCACTGCCCGGCTGCCCAGGCACCACCGTTGGCACCTGTGGGAGTCCCCACGGTGCAGAAGGTGGGGGGCTCAGCAACTTCTTCTTTTATAAGAAATAACATCATTGCAAAGGAGTTTCTATAAAAATAGTAGCCAGTGGTGGATCCAGCTAGGAACCAAGGCAGGAAACATGACCAGCTTCTCTATGGAAGGCCTGCAGGACCCGGGGGGATCCAGCCCCGCCTCCTGCCCGATGTTGGGGTGCAGCCAGGCCACACAGGCCGTAACTTGGGGGAGCCCGAGGAGAGCTGTCAGGGCCCTGGCCCATCTTCCCTTCAAGGAGTCATGTAGGAAAGGAAGGCAGGCCCCACAGCTCATGGGAAATGGGCCTTCCCCTCCCCATACCCTCTCCGGCCTGCATGGGGTGCTCCTTCAGGCACACCTCTGCTCCACCCTCACCAGAGACCAGGCACAAGCCCCAGCCCCCCTCACTGACCAGCTCTATCCGTTTGAGGGGGGACCAGCTTTCTCCGCAGCCCCCATTTTCCTCTGAGACGGGAGCGCAGGCTCTGACAGCTGCTGAATGGGTCACACGTCCCCCCACAGGAGCCTGGGAAGGCCTTCGCCGTGACTGAGGCTGACTGGTCTGTCCGTGTGGCCCTGACCTGTACTAACCTCTCCTTCCTCCTCTGGTGACTTCTCCGACCCCTCTGTCCCTCCTCCCCACCTTCTAGCTGTGCTCCCGACCTCCCCGCGGATCTGACCCTCCAGAGCCGCCCTTCGACTCATCTCCTTTTTCTTTCTTTTTTTGGCTACAAAGTGGTTGTGTAACGCAGGCTTCCTGTGAACCAGTCCCAGCTGAGCAGTCACCTTGGCCGTCAGATCGCCAGCCCTGAGGCTCCTGTACCCAAGCCTGCCGGCCCTGGCCCGTCCGCCCTGGGCCCTGGCACGCTCGTCCCCAAGAAAGTCTGGGGTGTTTTTACACTTTGTGAGAGAGAAAGGGAAGGCAGGTGTGTTGTGTAGTTGCTCCGTGGCTTTATGAAGGAGACCTTTACTCCGCTCACTCAGGCTAATGGATGTCCCTCCCCCGAACCCACAGCGATAAGCGTATGACTGAAGTGTGGTTGTTCTTGTTTTCAGGGAATAGAGCAATTGAAAAAGGAAGAGAGAAGATGGGCTAAAAAAACAAAATGGATGAACCTGAAAGCCGTTTTTGGCCACCCCTTCTCTCTAGGCTGGGCCAGCCCCTTTGCCACGCCAGACCAAGGGAAGGCAGACCCGTCCCAGTACGTGGTCTGAAGGACCCCTGGCAGCATTGCCACCCAGACACACACATCCCAGCACCGCGGCCCGTGCTCACGAACATTCAAACGAGAAAGCAAAACAACTACTCCAAAACTTTTTTATGACTCAAGTAAAATGGCTGAGCATTGCAGAGAAACAATGTCCCCACGTTTTATTTTTAAAAGATCATCCTTTCTATTTTTTGGCAACCGAAGCTGCTCTTTTCTCCTTTCCCAAACGGCCTCTCTGGCCTCTGGTTTCCTCTCTGCTCTCTGTCTGGCATGACTAACGTGGACGGTGCTGTCTCGGGGCCGTGCCCCCTCCCACTAACGGACGTGACACTGGTGCGTGGAAGGTGCGTGGAAGGACCGTCCCGACGCCTGGCTGGGGAGGCGGGGCCCCAGGCAACTGAAACGCTCAGAAGATGGATCTCCCCGGTGGCCCAGAGGGGCAGGATCAGGGCTGGAGCCCCAAGAAGGGCCCTGGCACCGCAGCCTCATCCCCCAGTGGACTCGGTTTGCCTCCCAACCCACAAAAATCAGTTGCCCGATTTGTGTTTGATGGACTCGGGGTGTGGAACGATGGGGGCGGGGCGGGGACCCACGGGGTCTTACATGTATTCTCAATCACCAATTCTGATTATGTGAAGAGTGTGAAGGAAAGCGGTCTTTCCAGTTCAAAATGCCTTACACAATCAAAGGGAAAATGTGACCGTTCCGAGCGAGCTCCATGTTCCCGTTAGTCAGCTCACACACACACACCCCCCCCCCCCCCCGAACGAGGCAGCTGCAGCCCTGCCGTCAACCCTTTGTTCCTCGTGTTGTAAGTCGCCAAAGGGGTTTACTTCCTGGTGTTTAGGCCCTTCTATGTGCGCGGACCCACCTCCGGTCTGCATTCTAACCCGGGAGACTCCCGCCCCGGCCTGGGGCTAAGCGTGATGCCAGGGGAGCGTCCCGGGCCTGACTTCGGGGCTGGCCAGGTGCCGGCGGGCAGCCTGCCCGGGAGCCCCCGGTCCCGTCTGCGAGAGAACGGCCTGGTGAGGAGACCGCGCCGGCCAGCCGGACACTCGCAGGAATCGAATACTGATCGTCCGGATCCTGCCACGTGGATTTGTTTTTTAAGCAGTTGCCACAAGCCTCCTTTTTAGCTCTTGCTTGGGGTCGGGGAGGGGGTGAGGGTTATTGAGTCTGGCCGTGGGGAGCAGACTGGACCTGGCCAGGCGGTTTCTCAGAGAAGGGGAACAAGCCTCTTTCAGTCCTGTCAGTGCTTCCACCTGGAAACCAAATGCAATAAACGTTTTCCAAAACCTGTTGTGGTTGATTTGAGCTCTGCTCTCGCCCAGTCACCGCGGCCAGCGCCGGTGACTGGTCCGGCTGGTCGGGGTTTGTTTTCATTGCTTCTGAGGACATTATTTATGCCCCTTCTTGGATGAGGCCTTGCATGTTTTTAAGGGCACTAGGACCCCTGTGAGCAAGCTTGTTCTCAGCCTCTCTGGCTTTCCGCAGCCAAAGCCGGTGCCCTTTGGCGCTCAGTGGCAATGGAAAAGGTCAGATGCACTGACTGCTTCTAGGGGGAAACCCCGACCTTGCCCACCCCCCAAAAGCCAGAGGGAATCGCTGACAACGTCCACACACAGTGCTGGTGTGTGCTCTCAGGACTCCGTCATCCTTTCAATGCTTAACCGAAGTCTGCGCCCCTAAGCCGGCGAGCCGGGGCTGGCCGCTGTGCTGCCGGAGCGGCAGTCACGGCTGAGGGCCGTGTTAGATCTAGTTTGTAGCCCTGTCCCCACACTGAGGCGGGAAGCAGCGTGGGCGTTAAGTGGCCCAGCTTTCGGCTTCGGCACAGGAGTTGGGACAGCCCTGAAGGGCGCACATAGGAAATGGGCCGCTTGCAGCCCCAGTCTTTCCAAACGGCCTCCGGAGGAGTGAGTGAAAAGAAAGAGGAAGACGATGTGGAGAGTTGTTAGGTGACTCCGTGCATAGCAAACAGACCCAATGCAAACAGACTGAATGCAAACCTGCAGATTTGCATGGTGTCTCGTGCACGTGCCAATTCTGTCAGTCATAAGCATTGCATCTCCGTCGCACTTTCTTAGAAGAACCCGGAATGAGACACCTTGTTACCAGCCTTTGCTCGTTCAGGCGAGGCTGCTTAGAAAGTTAAGGTCACCTTCCTGCTGCAGAATCTCCCAGATGAGGCCCATTGAGAAACATTTGTGGGCATCACAAACCCCAGGCCGTGGGGAGGGGAGAGCCCTGGTTGGGCAAATGGGTTTCAATGCGTCAGCCTAAAGAGGAGCCAGCCAGTAAAGGGGTGAAAGGGCCTTTAAATGCCAAAGAAATGCGGCGAGGCTTTGCTAGGATTCCTCCCGAGTCTCCTGGTGAGGCACCCAGGCAGCACCACCCACACCTGTTCTCAGACCCCACTCTGGGCCTCGCAATCGCATTTCAACAGCCCCATGGCGATTCTGCCACACTCGGGTCTGAGAACCCACCGGGGGTTCCCGGTCTCTGCAGGTGGCTGATGCGCTGGGGCCTGATCCGGAGGCGCCCCCCTCAGCCTGCGGCCTCCCCGCAAATGGATGCTGAGGGACAGACAGTGTGAGTGTTGGAAGGCAGTCACGTAATCAGTGTGGCCCGAAGTTGCAAACCACACTGAGCCCAAGGTCCTTGGGGTGGAGAACCATCTAGAAGAGCGAGGGGAAAGAATGGAGCCAGGCTTCGCCAAGTCGGAGTGGTGGCTGCAAGCCTGGTCAGGCTCAGGTGCTGGTCTCTGGTCTCTTCCCGGGACCTCACACCCTCGGGCTCTTTTCTCGTATCTGAAATACATGTCTGAGCTGAGCATCACCTCGGGGAAGGCATTCAGTGAAAGACAAGCTCCTGGCCAGCCTGCTCTCCAGAGTAAGGCTTCGTTTCCCCACCTTCTGCCGCAGGAAGGCCATGATCGGCCGTGTGGCTCCCAGGCAAAGCAGAGTGGCCCCAGGTGCCGCCTCGCCTGCGGACGGATGCAGGGAGTTATGCAAAGCTTTGCAGAGGAGAGCTCGCAGAGACTGGCCTGCAGGTGCTCTGGCTGGACAGAGGGAGCCTGCACCCTGCATCGGGGCCGGGGGTCTGGGGAGGTCTCGGGACCCTGGCTCCGGCTGCATCAAGCCCCTGCTCCCGTACATCCTGTGGGACCTTGTGCAGTGACCTACGTCCGCCTCACTTTTCTATAAAATCAGGAGGATGCTCCTAATCTCAGGGCTGATGTGAGGACTGGATGAGGTTAAGGAATGTGAGTGTTAGCGCCGTGCCTGACGCATCGTTGGCCCGAGTAAAGGTCAAGGGTTAGAGCTGCGCCTTTTGAACCAGGTCACAGCTCTTCATCCGTGAGTCTATCGTTTTGCAACAGCATTTTTGTAAAGAAATTTTTTTAAAATGCATTGCTCATTACAAGTATTGCTCTGTGAAACGGGATGTTTGCTGGGTTACAACAGACAAGTATTTCCTGCATGAAAGCCCCGGGGAAGGGAGTCCCCTGGCCTCCGAGAGGCACGTGTGCGGCTGTGGCGGCTGACTTCCTACACCTGGTGGCGTGGAGCAGAGGACGTGCCGCTCCCCACGAGTCACAGCTGAGTCCTAGAGCGTGTGCTGGTGGGGGCTTCCTTGGAGCCTTGGTCCCGGGTTCACTGTGGGGGCCTGAGGGGTCTGGCTGCTCCCTCTGCAGGCCTGCAGCTGCGGAACGGTGCCTTCAGGACCCTCTAAACCACACAAACTCCCAGTGGAGCCCTTCCAGGAGGAAGGAGCCCAGAGGCTCACCCGAACCTGGAGGTCCAGGCCCTCCGGCCTTTTCGGCATCGACTTGGAATTTCTCTCCAGACTCGGCAGGAGTGGCACGCTCCTTGCAGGCTTGTCGCTTAACTGAGGCGCTTCACCTGGCGGGTCTGTCGGGAATATTCTCCAGGCTCGCAGAATGGAAGCCAGTTGCCTGGGGGCTTGTGCTTCGTGCCCTCCCGGCTTTTCTCTGCCTGAGATCAGCACCGGCAGAGCGAGTGTTTGCAGGAGGATGAAACCCACTTGGGCAGAGAAGGAAGACTCCGGTCCTGGTGGGAGACCCGCAGACGAGCTTTGGCCTCGCTCGTGGCCTCTTGGCCTGTTTGCCCACCCGCCAGGTGCAGTACGGAGCCCGCCTCCTCGCTGGGAGGAAATGGGCGCTGGGTGAGCCCAGCCAGCCAGTCATTTCCTGGCGGCCCCTCTGCAGCCTGGTCAGCCACGTGCTGACATCCCAGCGCCTTGCAGCCGTGGTTTAAGCACCTTAACCTCACCCAGGAAAGGAGTGCAGGTCCCCGAAGCAGGTCACCACAGGTGGCCACTGCCGGGGCTGCTGAGCAGGGAGGACTGGCCCGGGGCAGGGGGAGGGTAGCCAGTCCACGGGCTGCGTGGCATCCTATGCTCCTGTCCCACGTGAAGACCTTGAGACTCAGTAAGGTCCATTTTGTGAAACAGCTGATTTTGTTCTGGTTAAAGGAGTAACTATACCTGTGCATTGGTGGAAACCAGGAGTGTGGGAAGCCCCCAGAAATAAATACATCTGAATAAAGTTGTCTAAGCGCCCCCAAGGGAAACTCAGGCTCCGTGGCCGTGTCCTGTGCCCTCTGCTTTCTTCCCCGGTCACCAGGGCACAGGCCCTCCCAGTGCCCCGTGAACACGCGTGGCGAGCCGGCACGGCCATGGCATTCTCAGCCCCAGGGCGCCTTATGTGCCACGCCCGCTCAGCCAGGGTCAGTGACCCTGAGAGGGGGCGGTGAAGGACGGAGAAAAGACAGATGAGCATGAAAGCTGGGTCTCGGTGGGACCCTCTCCTCTCTGATGGAGAGCCTCTGTGATGGAGCTAGCGTCCGCCACGGACTACAAGCCGTATCTTCATTTTATAGCCAATGCCATAGGCAGTGTTTCCCAAAGTGTGGTCCGCGTACCCCCAGGGGTACGGGAAGAGTTTGGTGGGGGTACGCGTTGCACCGAAGTTTGGTGGAGATATGCACTGCACCGTGCTTAACTGCACCTAATTCTACATTCTCATGAGTACGAGTGGTACTCAGCGTTACGAAAATTATAGAAGGGGTACACATATGTCAAAAGTTTGGGAAACACTGCCATAAGGCAAAGTAAGGGCATGGTCAAGATGTTTACAACATTCTCATGGGTTTTGATCCTACTCAATTACTTGCACCTGATCAAGCTTTGTTTACTTGCAGCCTGTATCACTCAGGCACGTGGGGCCATGTGTTCGGGCCATAGGTTCAAGCTTACAACCACAGCTGTTGGCTGTCCTTGTGCTGGGAGGGCTCTGCCCTCCAAGCTGAACTTGCACGTGGCCACGAGAGAACTGTGCCCTCTCATTAGTCCGAGGCTTAAACCTGTCCAAACTCTGTAGCCGCTCCCCACAAACACATATGAACTCCGTGTTTAATAACCGTGTAGCTTCAAAGTTAATGTAACCGCCTCAATTAGACATTTCCATTGTTTCCAACTTACATTACTATGTCAAGTGTCCAAAATGGCATTGCATAAATCTTGGTCTCAGATTTTAACTTTGTGAAATAATTTCAGGCTTATTAAAAAAAAAAGTGGTTAATAGAGAGCTCTTATGTACCCTCCACTCAGTCTTTCCAATGTAAACATTTTTTATCTAACAATATGAAAATGTGTAGATGCAATGCTAATCTAACCTCTGTTCAGATTTCTCCAGTTGTCCCACTAATACCCTTTCTTTCCCAGTGCCACCTGGCATCATGTCATGTCTCCCTTTGTCCACGCGAGTTCCGCCTTTGTCCTGAGCTAGGTGGTTTTTGGTCGTCAGATATGTTCTTGTTGAAGACTGTTAGGTTTTTCTGAAGTGAGCTTCATACAACAAATTTAGCCATTTTAACGTCTGACCCTGCCACCGAGGACTTTGTATCGTTGTACAGCTACTACTCCTAGCTGCTTCTAAAACATTTTCTCAGCCCCGTGGCCCGAGAACAGCCTCCCCCCCCATGTTTCCCGTGATTAAACAGGCTGTGCTGGCAGGAAGCACCGCGGCCGGGGGCCCACCCACGGGCACAGGAGTGGGGGTGACGCTAACTTCCACTTGGTTAGGGTGGAATCTCGTGTTCCGACTATCAAGTTGGTTTGCCCTTTTGTAATTAGTATCTCACGAGGAGATACTTTAAAAAATATTTTTAAGTGGATTTTTAGAGAGAGAGGGAGAGGGAGAGAGAGAGAAACATCAACCAGCTGCTTCCTGCCCACCCCCCACCGGGGATCAAGCCCACAAGCCGGGCATGTGCCGGGCCTACGCCTGCCAAACCGCAGCAAACCCCCTGGCTTCCAGGAGAGATGGGAAGGCAGAGGCCCACGGGCAGGCGCTGTGAGGGTGTGGGCCTGGGGGGCTGGCCAGGTGGCGCCTTTGGCTCTCCGGGCTCCTGCCTGTCGCAACACCCTGTCTGCGGCCTGCTGGCTGCCCGCAGCCCACACCCAGAGGCAGGTGAGTGGGCAGCTTGGGAGAGGCCGCGGGGTACGAGCAGGCGGCCACCAGCCTCTGCCTCCCAGTGCCCCGTGCACCCTGCTGCCCGCTGCATGCTCGCTGGCATGCACCTCGGCTTCCTCAGCTCATGCCGTTTGTCCCCTACGCACCCCCCCTCCCAATTCATCCCGCCATCTTCATGCAAAGTTTGCTGCGCCTTCTGCCTGCCGTAGTGGGGAGTGGCCCCTTTATAGCGGGCCTAGTGCTTGCGGAGCCTGGTTCCTCCCGGCCAATCCGGGCCTGGCCCTGCGCACAGCTGGCCCTCCTTAGCCAGGCCCCGGGCCTGCAGGCTGGCACCCTCACCTGTGGCAGGAGGCGGAGGGAGGGGCGGGTGGGGGTGGGGGTGGGAAGCTGAGCTCCAGTGCCCTGCTTGCTGTGCCCCCGCACCCCGCTGCACCCCGTAAGCCTTGAGGAGCCTCACGCCCTGCTGACCCTGCTGACCCCCCTGTCTCCCCAGGGCATTGAGCGCCTCAAGCGTAAGCAGCAGCCCAGGGAGCGCCGGGGCACCTGGAAGGCCGTCACAGAGACCTTCGGGGGGAGCTTCTCCCCGAACTGGCTCAACCCCCTCTCCGGGCCGTGCCAGCCCGCGCCCCGGGACGAGGGCTGGGTGCGGCAGCTGGCGTCATCAGACCACATGGAGTCGACGACCGAGGAGCACTCGGAGGCGCAGGTGGAGGAGCAGTCGGAGGAGAGTAAGAACGAGGACTCCGCAGAGGCGACGGACGACTGAGGCTGCGCCCCTCCTGCCCCTGAGGGGTGGGGGGTAGCACAGGCCGGCCCGGGGCTGACACCTGCCATCGGGGCTCCTGGCACGGCGCACCCTGCCCCCGCCGTGCCCGCCCCCGGCCCTGCCATCCTCACCCTCCTTCCCTCCCAGTGTGGGGCCAGGTCGGGGGGTCGGGGGACCAGGGACAAGAAAACAAGAGTCTTCCTCTGAGTTGGTCTAAGAGTATCCAGCGAGGGAGCCAGGAGCCGTTCTCCAGCTGGCCACCTCCAGCCTCGCCCGGCAAAGGGGGCTGGGGACGGGGTCCAGGGCAGCAAGGACCTGCCTCTGGCTCCCGGGGGGATGTCTTCTCTCCGGAGGGGCCTGCCGCCTGGGCCGTGAGGCCAGGGCCCCGGACGGGACAAGCATCCAGCCCTGGCGGGGTGCCCGCTGCCCGCGGGGGATGTGCCGGATGGACACGAGCCCGTATGACAGCAGAGCCCCTCCGTGCAGCCCCATGGCCACTGATCCTCCCTGGCCCGCTCCACCTCCCCGGGGGACCCGCTTTCCTCTCCCTCCGGAGGGAGGCTAACCAACATGCGCGGAGCTGACCGGATTTGGCCTGTGTGCGTGGGAATTTGGGCCATTTCTCCCGAGATCGCGCCCCTCCTGCCCCTGAGGGGTGGGGGGTAGCACAGGCTGGCACAGTGATGACCCAGGAAGACAGACACACCACCACCACCACCACCACCACCATCACCACCACCACCACGAGGCTGGGACCTGGTTGCCCATTTGAAGGCTGAAGCCTGAGCAGGGGACCCCATCTCAGAGGCTGTTGGAGAAGTTACCTCTGGACAGAGGGGTTCGGGTCCCTGTTTGGTACAAGAGCCCAGCTTGGGCTCTGTTCTGGGGGCACTGCCCGTGATGCCAGCACTTGGATCGGAGGCGGGCCCGGCACAGCCCGGTACTCTAACCCCGAGCCCTGGGGGCTCAGGGCTGTGAACCCCACGTGCCCACCAGGGAAGAGGAGGGCTGGAGATTAGAGGAAGGGAAGGGGCTTGCTGGTCTCTGCGGAGCTCAGGCAGGAGGTCTGAGGTGAGTGTAAACCTGGGCCCGAGACACACCCGCTCAGCGGCCTGGCCAGAGAGCAGCGGGGCCCCGCAGCCCAGAGCCGCCCTCCCTCCTCGCTGGGCCCATCTCCACCGCAGGCCTCCCCCAGCGCCCTCTCACCAGCCGCGGCCTCTGACCGCAGCCTCCGGTGGCTCCGCAGCAGGACCTCCTGCCTGGCCGCACAGGAAGCCCTGCAGCTGATGTCAAAACAAGTCAGGGCCTATGGGGAGGGAGGCGCAGGCCCCTCGCCTTTCTCTTAAATAAAACGCTCCGTGTGACCTCGGTGCTGGTCTCCCACCTTCAGCAGGAGTTCCAGCCGGGGCCCAGGGTGGCCTCCTTCCGCACGGTCACCACGAAGCCTCTCTCCCATTTCCCCAGGGGGAGCAAGGACGCAGGCACAGGGCGCGGCTGCATGTGGGGAGACTAACCACACCCTTCCCTCGGGGGTCCCCTCCCCCCCCCCCCCCGCGGGGTGGTATCGCACTGAGTGCTTCCTGAGCGCCTACTGCCCTCTGTGCCTTAGGGAGGGCACCCGGGCCAGCATGCCCAGGAGGGAAGCGTTTTGTTGTTCACCCCCATCCAAGGATACTTCTCCCGTCGGGTTTTAGGGAGTAGGGCGGGAGAGACAGAGAGAGCAGCACTGCTGTTGAGAGACACACATTGACTGGTTGCCTCCCGCAAGCGCCCCGACCGAGGCTGAGGATGGAGCCACAACTGAGGCACATGCCCCCCACCTGAATCCAACTCACAGCCATTCCATCTGCAGGGCCGAGGCTCCAACCCCTGAGCCAAACAAACTGCCAGGGCCGTGGCCGGGAAACCGGGAAACTGTGGCTCGAGAGCCACACGTGGCTCTTCCACAAAATACCACGGCCTGGGAGAGTCTGTTTTGAAGAAGTGCATTATAAGTTTAAAAAATGTGGCTCTCCAAAGAAATTTCAGTCGTCGTACTGTTGATGTCTGGCTCTGTTGACTAATGAGTTTGCCGGTCACTGGAGTAGGGCAAAGGTTTTTAAATTTAGAGCCCAGCCCACCACCCCTGAACGTCGTGTAAATGACACAAAATAACCTTCGACCCACACACATGCCTCTGCCAGGTGTATATCGTCAGGAGGGGCCGAGTGTCCTGAACAGGCCCCAATGAAGCCCAACCCCTCGGAGAGGGGGGTCCCTGGGCCTGGGGAGTGGAGGGCACTGGATGGCTCCCCACATGCCCACCTGCCCCAGCATAAGAGGCTGAGAAAGAACACAGACCCAGGGGACCGTCCTTGGAGCATCCGTTTAATTGAAGCACATGGATCCTCTGAGCAAGTCTGAGGACAGAGAACAGCTTGCGGCTGCTCCGGGAGGCGCCTCCTGCCAGGATGACTCGGGGTCTCCCTCCCTGGGCCCCCCAGGCTCCTGAGGAATGGGGCGCCCGCTCCTTCAGCGCCCGCTGCCTAAAAGATCTGTCACCTCTGAGCAGATAATGTACTTCGTCCTCTCTTTCTGGTGAGAACTGCAGTCACACGCGGGGGAGTGGTGAAAGCGGGCCCCTGCCTGTTCCCGGCCTCGGGGATGACACTCACTGGGGTGGCCTTGGTCATATTCCGTTTCCTTCTACTCCGAGTTTGCTGCGTATTTTTACCACGAACGGGGGTGGACTTTTCCGGCAGCAGTGGAGGACCCTCCATTCCCTCACGAACTCGATCTGCTCAGGCTGTGGCCACCCTCCTCCAAGCTGCCGCTGCCATCGCTCTCCCTGCCCCAGGCCAGTGGCCGCCTCTCTGTCCTCCTCTCCCTCGGCCCTCAGCACCGGCCTGGGCGGCCGCTGCTTTTCTGGAGTGATGCCTGGGGACACCACACTTGCCCAGTTATCCTACCTCACTGCTGTCTGTTCACCCGTCTCCCTGACTTCTCAACACAGGAGTGCCTGGCTCAACCCGGGTGTTGAGGAGGCGGCAAGGGCCAGGTCCCAAGCAGCAGGAGCCATGGATGGAGAAAAAGGCCCTGATCAGTAAAATAACACCAGGCCCCCAAAGCGAGCTCAAGCTTGTCTCCGTGAGGACCTCCCTGGCCGGAAGGGCCGGCCGGGGGACGTCGGAAGAAGCTGTGCCCGCAGCCGGGCCAGGCCGGGCGAGGTGAGGGCTAGAACCACTCCGGGCGCTGCAGCTCGTCCTGGCTGCTCCCTCCGACTCCAGAAGCTCAGGGAAGAAAAATGAGTGTGGGAAGGAATTAGGATTCCACACCTGGGAGTTTTAACGTACAAGAAAGCATTAATCCAGTCTTCCTCCTCCTGTGATATGGCACAGCCAGCCCGACGCATCGACACAGAGTTGTCCGAGTCCCACCAGTCCCCGGCGTGTCACGTGACGTGGGCCACCAGGCTACGGTGACAGCTGGTTCCAGTCCAGCTCCCGCTGGGCCCCCGGGTGGGCCTGGCGGTGAGGATCGGAGCACCAGGCAGCCAGATGCTGGGGCAGAGGCCGCTGCGCCGCGGTTCCCCCCCAGAGCCGGAGCTGGGTCACAGGCCTGCTGCCCTCGGCGGCGGCTCCCTCTGGCTGCCGGTCAGAGGCTGCACCCCGATCGCCGTGGGAAACAGGCCCCACACGCCAGCCCGAGCCTGAGCCGCCATCGCCGTCTCTCCAGCTGGCCACCGGCCAATGCCTCTACTGCTGCTTGCGCGGAAGGTCCTTCCTGTGGACGAGGATGAGTCCGCAGAGGATGAGGAGCACGCCGCCCCACCACAGCGCCTCCTGGCTCTCTCCGTACAACACAAAGCCCAGGGCGGCCTGCGGGACAGACAGCTGTGAGGCCCAGCCCGGCGGCTGGGCACAGCCTCGTCCCGGGGAGCTGACTGCCCTGGGGGGGAGGAGAGGTCCAGAGCCCCAAGTCTTGGGCTCAAACCACTGCCGTGAGGTCACTTGACCCATTTTGGTCTCACCTACAGAGGTGAGAGGGAACCTAGCTCACGGCACTGGACCCCGGCAAAGTGCACAAACCAGCCGAGACCACAGCGAGGCCGGTGTGCAGCTGGTGCCTGAGCTGGCCGCCTGCCTCCCCGCGCACCTGCTGACCCCAGGCCACCAGAGAGAGGAACCCAGACCCTGGCATCTCATGCTGGACGGTGCAGACCCGACAGTGGGCAGACCAGGATGAGGACGAGCAGCAGGCAGGCTGGCTGGACCGCTGGAGAATTCCCTGGTTTGCGAGTGGAGAGGAACAGCCACGGCCCAACCTCTGCTTTGGGTCCCCGGCCTTGCTCCTGTGTGGGAAAGCAGGGCTGCCCAAGGATAACCCACCCAGAACCCAAGTTTGAGGTGGGGGGACCGGACCCTCAGGCTGCTCACCGAGCTGAGGATGTTCGAAAAAGTCACCGTGACAGACGCAGTGGCGGAAGTCACGGAGAAACTGAGGCCGCGGCTGAAGAAGGTCCACATCAGAGAGTTGGCGGTCGCCGTCACCAAGATGCCCAAGGCGCAGGTGATCACGTGCGCCTGCAGGAGGAGGTGTCACGGCAGCCGGCACCCAGCAGCGCCCCTCGCAGCACCCCTAGGGCCCCTCCTGAGACCCCGCCACAGCCCAGGGGACCCTCAGCTTCCCTGTGGGCTCAGCCCTCCGCGGGCAGCACCCCCCTGGACAGCGGACACAAATCCAGAGGTGACACTTTTTGGCCATCTTATCGGCCACGTGGCCTTGGCAGAAAACGCTAATCCATCACCAGCATTTCCTTAGAGCACCAGGTGTTTGGTCGGCCTGCAGTGGCCACTGCTGGAAGTCCAGGCCCCGAGGGCCAGTCGTTATTATGTGGTCTGTAGCAGGGGTACCCCAGGGACAGAGCCCTCACTGCCCAGGGTCAGGCAAAGCACGAGCTAGTTATGTCTCTCCCCTTCTGTGCCCGCTACGTCCCACTCAGGCTGGTCCCACTGGGCATCCTGGAGCTTTTCCTCTGTGCCTGCCCTGCACTAAGTACTTTAAGTGCTTTCTCGTTTACTCCTTAGCTTCATTTCACAGATAAAGAACCTGAGGCATTAAGTAACTCGCCTCAGTGCCACAGCTGATAGGAGCTGCCAGGATTCCAACCCAGCGGTGTGGCTCCGCCATCTTAACCAGGACACAGCCCCGCCCACGGAAAACCACCTACACCACCGCCATTGGACTGGGATCCCAGGCATCGCGTGGAGAGCTGGCCATTTTGTCTCTTTTTCTAAAAGGCAACAGCCTTGAGAATACAAACCACCTGCATAAGGCTATGCAGACCCCCTTGCTTGGTTTCAAGGTAGCAACTTGCCTGCTTAAGCCCCACACTCATTTCTCATAACAGCTTTCCAGCAGCTGAATACATAGTGTCTTGAGGGAAGGGTTTCTTTGTACACTGTACAAAAGCGCTGTACATGCCAGTGGCAGCCTGTGGCTCAGTGGATAGAGCGTCACTTGCAGACTGAAAGGTCCCAGGTTCGATTCCTGTCAAGGGCATGGATCTTGGTTGTGGGCACATCCCCAATAAGAGGTGTACAGGAGGCAGCTGATCGATGTCTCTCTCTCATCGATGTTTCTAATTCTGTCCCTCTCCCTCCCTTTCTGTAAAATATACATATTTTAAAAAGGTTATGAAGGCCTATGGCACAATTGGAAAGAGCAGAAAACCTCCTGCCTCCTAGAGGCACTCATCTCATCTTGGACTGCTTACACCAAGAACTGCACCCCTTAACCCTGGCAGCTCCCACTGGATTAGCCCTAAATAGGCTGAAATCTTCAGAATCAACCCGCCCCTGGTCCAGGTCAGGTTCTAACGCAGGGCTGCAGATTCGGGGTGGGCGAAGCCAAGAGGTGCCCGTTAGCAGGCATGGGGAGGCAGTTTAAAAGATGTCAACCTCGGGGAAGTCCAGAGCGTCTCCCAAGCCCCCCCATCTCCCGGCAGCAGGAACCCCCGTTAATCACGGAGCAAAGGGACGGGCAACAGGCTTCCCACCTCGAGTCCCGTGGAGAGAAACGTTCGGGCACAAGGGGGCAGAGTGATGGAGGAGGTGGGCGTCTTCCCGCGAGCCAGCTGGCCAAGGGGGGCCGGCGTAGGCACCGGCGGGTCTTGCCGCCCACGGGGGTGACCCATGGGGTGAAGCGGCGCCCCGCGCCCCCGCCAACCCGGAGCCCGCAGCGCCCCTCCGCCGCCCGGACCGCCCGCCGGCCGCGCCCCGGGCTCCACCTTGCTGCCGAAGGCCAGCTTGGCGGCGGCGGCGGCCAGGGCCCCGAACACGCCGGCCCACAGGCAGCTGAGGACGCCCCAGAAACGGCGCCGCGCCGCCCCGGCCTGGAGGTGCGGGGGCGACGCCGCGGGGAAGTCGGGGTGGGTGACCATGGTGTCCCCGCCACGGTGCCCGCGCACGCGGTGTCAGCCGGTGGCGGGCCGAGCGCGCGCCGTGATTGGACGGTGGCCTCACGTGACGCAGCGTCACGTAAGTGAGGAGCCCAATTCGAGTCCTTCAAGAACCTCGCAGGGGCGGGGCCCTGAGGGGCGGGCCCTGAGGGGCGGGGCCACCAGGCCGGAGCCCCAGCGGGCCCCTCGGGCGCAGGGCGCCCTCTAGCGGTAGGTTTAGGTTTATCCGAGCGCGCCCAACCCATGCCTGAGGCCCACTCGGTGGTCCCCGGGTTGTAGAATTCGCAGCTAGTCCTGCCACTGGGTGTGTGCGGCATCCACTTCCCATGGATCATTTATTAAAAACGTCGAATCCCAGGCCCGGCCCCACCCCCACGGAATCAAAATCAGATTCACCTGCTCTCTCCAGACTGATAAACGCAAAATGGAGAGATGCTTCCGCAGAGGGCGCTAGAGGCCGCCAGATTCAGCAAGAAGCCGGCTCAGGGGAGGGTTTGGGGCAAGACCCAGATGGATGTATACTGCTCATTGCAGGAAATTTAGAAAAGATGTCATTCACAGTCACTCCACTCAGATAAGACAATCAGGATTAACATTCCTCCTAATTTCCTGTGCACTGAAAGATGTTTAAAACATTTTCCTTTAAGAAGTCGTATTTCTTTGAAAATAAAGTATTGAAATGTGTGAAGGACTCTCCAGGAAAATCATGTTAAAGAGTACCTTTACTCTATGCATATTTAGTTTTACATATAGCACACGTTTTAAAAGTTTACATATAAGTATGGGACTTTCAAAAAACATGACTCAGCCCTAGCCAGTTTGGCTCAGTGGATAGAGCATTGGCCTGCGGACTGTAGGGTCCCAGGTGCGATTCTGGTCAGGGGCACAAGCTGGATTGCAGGCTCAATCCCCAGTGGGCGGGACATGCAGAAAGCAGCCAATCAGTGGTTCTCTGTCATCATTGATGTTTCTCTCTCCCTCCCTCTCTAAAGTCAATAAAAATATATCTTAAAAAAAAAACATGATTCAGCACAGCTGGTGTGGCTGTGTTGAGCGTCCACCAATGTATGAACCAGGAAGTCATGGGTTCGACAGCTGGGTTTTGAGCTCAGTCTCCAGTAGGGGATGTGTAAGAGGCAGTCAGTCAATGATGTCTGCCAGGATGACTATAATCCCAGCACTCAGTGGGTGTTGCAGAAATCTCAGTTCTAACTCCCTGTCCCTCGCGATAAGGCTTTATCTCTTTCTTTGCTATGAGTAATGTTATGGGCTGAATTGTATTCCCCCAAAAGGTATGTTGAAGTTTTGACCCCTTAGCACCTGTGAATGTGACCTTATTTGGAACTGGGTCACTACAGATGTGATCAAATCAAGACGAGGTTATTAGGGTGAGCCCTAATCTAAACAATGTCCTTATTAGAAGAACCAGAGACATCGGAGAGAATGCCATGTGACCACAGTGGCTGAGATTGGAGCGATGCAATATACAAGCCAAGAACACCAAGCACTGCTGGCACCACCACACCAATACGCAGAGAACACACTCCCCGCAGCCCTCAGACGCAGCGTTAGCAACGCCCTGATTTTGGACTTCCAGCCTCCAGACGGTGGGAGCATAGGTTTCTGTTGTTTGAAGCCCCCCAGTTTGAGATGTGTTGCAGCCACCTTCGGGAACTCACAGGTAACAAGACCCAACCCTGCACCTTCTCCCACCTCCCCGTCAGCCCCAGGCCCCCTTCCCACCTCCCACTGAGCCTCTCCTGTGTCTGGCTCTAGGGATTTACTACTTGATAGTTCAACTATGAATTAGATTTGTGGGGTTTTTTTTTTGTTTGTTTGTTTGTTTTAGCTTTACTGAAGTAGGACTTACAAACCATTAAATTAACCCAGTTTTAAAACATTTCCACCGTATCAAAAAGTTCCCTTGTGCCCATTGGGTCATTTCCACCCCCAGGCAACCAATCATTTGCTTTCTACCACAAAGATGTTGCCTTTTCTGGACATTTCACTTATATGGAATCACACACGCTGCGGTCTTTTAAGTCTGGCTTTTCACTTAGCATTTTTTAAAGGTTTATCCATGTGTCTATCTTTTTTATTGCCGAGTCCTATTTCCATAATATGTAAATGTTCAATGTCATCAGTCGTTAGGGAGCTGGAAGTGTATCCCAGTACACACCCATCAGGATGGTCAGAGTGCAAACCCCGCGTGCCCATGTTGGTGTAGACGTGGAGAGACTGGAGCACATGCTGGTGGGAACGGGAAACGGGCAGCCACAGTGCATTTGGAAAGCAGGCAATGTCTTTCAAAGTTAAACACACGCTTACCACGTGACCTAGCAATCCTACTCCCAGTGTCTACGCAAGAGGTAAGAAATGTAGATCCACACCAAGACTTACACTTGGATTTATGGCAGCATTCCTCACCATACTCCCAAACTACAAAGAGTTCAAATGTCCTTGAAATGGCGAATGAATAAAACGTGGCACATCCATGCAATGGAATATTATTTGCTATCAAAAGGCACCAAGTGCTGATACACAGAAGTCCCGAGAGGGCAGGGGTGAAATGAACCAGGTGTTCAGAAATGACCAGCGCCTGGCATATAGTGGGTGCACATTAAGTTTATGTTGCATGACCACGAGAATGAACCATGCGAGCTTCCTTATTGAACTGTTTATTTGAAAAAGATTTACATTTTGAAAAATGGCATGTTTGCAGTCATAAAAATGTGCATGAAAATTCTTCAAGTAGGAATATAAAAATAAACTCTATTAACAAGTTTGCTATGTACACACACTGCACAATCAGCCATGACCCCCACTGCAAGTTTTGGGGACACTGACTATTGTGGGAGCTTCTGACGCAAGACTCAGGGAGATCAGGGACACGGGGCCTGACCAGCACCCACTGGAACATCAGTGACAGACTTTATTTTAAGAGGAAAAGGGTTTCCCGGGAGTTCTCAGTGGGTGTGAGCCCCGCAGCGGACTGTCCCTCACGCAGCAGACGGCAGACTGCCACCAGACGTGGACGGGTGCAGATGCTCATCAGAAACTCTTTTTCATTTCTCTTAAAAATACATTTTCAGCACGCAATTTTTCCGTTTCCTGGTAATTTTTTTTTAAATAGGAAAAGAAAAAAAAAGTAAGGATCTAAATCTTACAAGAGGAGTTATACTTGGCATTCATTAAGTTTGTATTTCAAGTTAAAACTACAATTTTTAAATTTGTAAACTTCTCAACGTTAAACAGAAATGTGATGTGGATGACAAATGACTGAATTATCCTTAGAATAGCAAGGCATGAACGGTTTTGATTTTCAGGAAGTTCCCTAAAGAAAGCAGGTAAGTGATTTGATTATTAAATTAAATGTTAATTAAGCAACCATTTAAGCAACAGGCAGGTATTCAGAACAGCTACCTCAGCGAGCCGGACGTTCTCCCTCTTCAGCCGCACCACGTAGTGGATCTTCTGGTTTGGGTTCTGGTGACCCAGCAACTTGCCATTTTCCTCAGCGAGAAACTCCACCTGCTTCCTCAACATCTCCATCTCCTGCAGGCAGTCAACCCGGGAGGAGACAGTGAGCTGCTGCTCGTTTTTTAAAAAGTAACATCACTCCATGCCCGAGAGCGCACAGGAGACAGACACACAGACAGCTGCTGTGCGACAGCAGGTCTGACCCACAGGACACCAGACCAGAGTCTCTCTCTGGTTGGTCGTGTGGATTCACGCGGCCCAGGCACAGGACCACACACGCACCTGGAGTGTCCTCTCCCTTTCTTCATAGAATTCTTCCAGCTTTGACCTCAGCTGTTCCTTCTCTTGGAACGCTTTAGACTCCAACGTTCTGGTTCGTTCCACTTCCTCGGTCATCCTGAGGTAGTTTGTCTCTTTGCTCTGCAGGGCGCTCTGGACTTCTTCTAGGCTGTACCAATGAAGAGCCCGTCTTGATATTCCAAAGAAACGTAACTACAACAGCACTGGAGGAGATGTGGATGTCCCCCCACCCCCACCCGAGCCCAGGGTGCTGGTTTGAAAGTAATGCTCATTGCTGCCCCCTCGACAGCACAGGGCGACCTGTAAGTACGCTTTTGTTGTTGTTTTAACCAAGACTTTAATTTTTGGAAAAATCCTCAAACCATTTTTACTAGGTTTAGTGATTATTTATAAAATCACACAATAAATTTAGGATACTGTGTTAATAGTAATGGTAATGAAAATTCAACCCAGAAGAAATACAACTCTTAGAGACATAAGAATATAAGAAACTTCTACAAATTAATCTCGATCTGTATATATTTTCATTGCTAACTTAAATGATAGAGTAATCAGCAAAACCATTTCCAAACAATATATTAAATTAGCATGGGTGTAGAGTAGAAACTCAAATTCAAAAAAGGAACCATTTAAAATTTTAGATTTAGGGATTTGGTTATATATTTTTAAATGATGGAAAATAGCAAATAAGTTGAATACTGCTACAAGAACACCACAGCAGTTTTCTTTCTGAAGGTCACTGTTTTTGGTACAGGCCTCTCTCTGCTTTCTTGCACTTCACAGACGCTGTGATTTCTAAAAAGTGAAGGTAAGACACGCCACCAGCAAAAAGACTACAACTCACTTTACTGTGATTGTCTGGAACTACCCTGCAACGTCCCGGACGTTTGCCTGTAAGTTGGAACTTTTATTTTTTGCAACAACTTAAACTTACAATTTTAACATTAAGTCAACTCCAAAAATGAGCAAGAGGGTACATGATATTTCAGATTCTTTTTTGAGGTACAACAAGTGAAATGTTTGAGGGCCTCAGTTTCTGATGATGAGTCTCTATTCAGAGAATACAATATCTTTCTAATGTTTTATTATTTGTTAACACCATCCAACTTACTTATTTTGAACACAAAGTACAGTATATCTTGTTCATCAAAGAATAAGTTAAAAGTATATGAATAAAAATTTTTAATTTTGCCAAAACCGGATTGGCTCAGTGGATAGAGCATCAGGCTAAGGACTCAAGGGTCCCAGGCTCGATTCCAGTCAAGGGCATGTACCTTGGTTGCGGGCACATCCCCAGTGGGGAGTGTGCAAGAGACAGCTGATGAATGTTTCTCTCTCATCGATGTTTCTAACTCTCTGTCCCTCTCTTTTCCGCTCTGTAAAAAATCAATAAAATATATTTTAAAAAATTAATTTTTATTTATTTTTAGAGGGAGAGGGAAGGGAGGAGGGGAAGAAACATCAATGTGAGAGCAAAATATTGATTGGCTGCCTCCTGCACGCTCCCTAGGGGGGGATGGAGCCTTGCAATCCAGGCATGTGCCCTGACTGGGAATCAAACCAGTAACCTTTCGGTGCATGGGACAATGCCCAACCAACTGAGCCACACTGACCAGGGAAATAAATCATTTTTTCACTTCATTTCATTTTACTTATGAATAAATAAATATGCCTAGATCAGAAGAAATCAGAGCATTGATCTAGGTTCTCACAAGGCCTTGAGGTTTTAAATCAGAGGAAACCAGAAGTGAAAGGGGAAAGCTGATTGGTTATGTTGTTCTCAGTGAGTCCATGAGGAGAAAACCAATCAATTCCTTCAGGAAAGCTAAGCTCTTCCTGGCACTTATTTTTTTAAGGTGATTTTTGGAATGACTTCCTGAAAAAAACCCTTTAGCAAGAGGTATTTAGAAAGACAGTTTTGTAAACATCTCTGAAGTTCACTTCAGAAAGAAAGGAGTTACTAACCTTGTGGCTATGAGTATTTCTTCCCTTAGAGTAAAGAAAGGCTAACAAGAGCTTGAATTACAAAACAGTGTACTTACTCTGCTTTCATTTTCAGCATTTCTTCAACCAACTTATTCTACAGAATTAAAAAAAAGAAAGAAAAAGATGGCTTAAGTTCTTAACATTGCTAAAAAAGACAGATTTAAAGTAAACAACCCGCCGAAACCGGTTTGGCTCAATGGATAGAGCGTCGGCTTGGGGACTGACGGGTCCCGGTTTGGTTCAATTCCGGTCAACCTATCAAGGGCATGTGCCTTGGTTGTGGGCATATCCCCGGTAGGGGGTGTGCAAGAGGCAGCTGATCTATGACTCTTTCTCATCGACGTTTCTAACTCTCTATCTCTCTCCCTTCCTCTCTGTACAAAATCAATAAAATATAGTATTTAAACATAAATAAATAAATAAATAAATAAATAAATAAATAAATAAAGTAAACAACCCACTCTCCCACTCACGGTAAGAAAGTCAATTAAACCAACATTCTTCTCTATAATCCAAGCTACACAAACACATAAGGGGGCATTTATTTATAAGACATCATGCCCTGTGCCCTGTAAGGCTCAAACAGGCACTCAATCCTGCTTCCAAATGGTTAACTGTATGAGTGTGCTGAGCAGGAGGTTTATTACCATCTAAGACATAAAAACGAAACCATCTCTTAATTTTCAGTTATGTCTAAATACTGACGGTGAATGTCAAACTTAACAGTGGAAATAGGGAAAAGACAGAAATTTCAATAGTAAATGGCAGCTTCAATATATAACCATAAGTACTAACAATAAAAGCACCTCTCAGACAATAACATCTATTATGTAAAAATAAAAAAATTTTTTTTTTTTAAATCCTACAAGGTAACACTGAACAGACCATCCAACCTCAGAGAGAAGGCAGGGGAGTGAGGGGCGTTTAGAGATCAACCGAAGGACTTGCGTGCATGCATATTAGCATGACCAATGGTCAGAGACACTGGGGCGGTGGGGGCTTGTCCTGGGGGCATGAGACTGACGGTGCGGGGGGGGGGGGGGGGAAGTGCGGGGGGGGGGGTGTCAATGGGGAAAAAGGAGACATATGTCATATTTAAACGATTAAAAAAATACAATAAAAAATCCTACTTTAGCAAGTCTTTCTCTGATAAGTTCCTCTTGTTCGTTCTTCAGCTGCTGGATGTCTGGGTGGTTCTGTTCGCTGCACAGAGTAGGAAGGGAGGATAGGGAAAATGTCAGGTAGAGCCAAGTATCACTTCCTGTCCATGAGATGCAACAATGCCAAGCTGTGCAAGAAAAGCCACCTCAGTGGTGAAGTCTAGCGAGCACACTTGACAAATGTGACGGACATAAGGACGACCCGGGGCGCCTTCCCCAGAACTCAGGATTCCTCCCACAGCAGTGAGGTGAGCAGGGCTGAGAAGTCTAACCAAGGCTTGGCTGACAGTAAAATAAATAGGAACTTGGTCAAGAGCGGTATCATCTGAAGATCACGCGAGCAAAAGGGGGCTGAGGAGAAGGGCAGGCCAGGAGTCCGTGCGGCTGTCACCAGCTGGGAGGGGCCTCGCAGGGGTGGGAAGGGTTCCTCGGGCCCCTTTGGTCAGATTTCACCGCCCGGCTGGCAATTGCTGATGACACTGGCTGCCCATGCATGCCAACACCAGGAAGCGGATTCCCTGAGTCCCAGACATGAATTTCTTCATGAAAAACTCCTCTGTGCCTTAGCTGGCTTGGCTCAATGGATAGAGCATCAGCCTGCGGACTGAAGAGTCCCAGGTTCGATTACAGCACATGCCTGGGTTGCGGGCGTGATCTCCAGTAAGGGGCATGCAGGAGGTGGCCTGTCATTGACTGAAACGTAGTTATGACTGTTTCAATACCTCAAATCTCTGTTGTCTCATTTAGGTTTTGGACAGTGCAGCTCAGGCTGCCTCCGGACAGGCTGAGGAGCTCAGGAGCGGGAAGGCAGCTGGGAAAGACCTGAAAACAGTAGGAACAGCAGACACCCCTAATCTGGGAAGGTGGATTCCCCTTTGATTGACTTCCACTTGCTGCACACTTTTACAGGCCACCCCATCTCCAGTCTTCCACTCAGAGTGGACAACAGGCAGGATCGCAATGCTACCTGTGTACTTACTACCACTGACCGAGACTGCCCTCTGCCAAGTTCTTTATGCACATTCTTTAGGGCTTTAAGACCCTGAGAAAGCTAACAATGTCTTCCTTTTGTTGCTAATGAAACTGAGGCACTAACAGGCTCCAAACTGTGTCCAAAGTCATATGACTTTCAAGTGTTAGAGACAGGATACAGCCTGGGTGTGGTTGCCCGTGACACTGTGCCATCAGCAAATAAAATGAGAAACCTGCCTAAGCTGAAGCCAAAACACACAAACCCAGAGACACCCAAACCCATGGGAAGGCTTTTCTGGAGAGCTGCTGCTCAGGAGCTTTCCGGGAACTACGAGTCATGCAGCAAAACATCACGAATAGGAACATAAAATGGCAATAAATACCAACAAGCAGAACAGAAACAGACTCACAGATAGCAAACATTCAATTGTCAGATGGGAGGGAGGTTGGGAAGATGGGTGAAAAAGGGGATGGGATTAAGAAGTACCAAATGGCAGTTACAGAACAGTCATCGGGATATAAAGTACAACATAGGGAATATAGCCAATTGTATTGTAATAAGTAATTTATGGTGACGCTTGGGTACGAGATTCATTGGGATGATGACTTAATAATTATATAATGTCTAATCACTGAAATTAATATAATATTGAATGTTAATTGGAATTGAAAAAGGGATTTAAAATAAAAAAATAAACAAAAAGCAACTGATGGAAACCAGCGTGTATTCCAACGTCCTTTATTTAACTCTGCCCGGCAGGCCATGACAGGCCCAGAGTCCTGGTGGCCCTTTCTCACCTGCTGTCCTTTTGTCTTTTAAGATCATCCAGCTGACCTTGTAGGAGCCAGTTTTTCTCTCTCAACTGCTCACCTTCCAAGCGTAGGTTTTCCATTTCGCTCAACTGCTCCTAATAACACATGAAATTCCTTTTCAGAAAACGCATGATCATAAGCACTATTTTGCTCTCCGGGGCCATGACTGAGACGGGTACTTCTCTCTTAAACTTCTACGCGCACAGCACTTCCTTGGATGACAGTGGATGAAAAGTTGACTGTGACAAGCTCTTGGGGCCTGAACTGGATGCAGGCTCATACCCAGTATCTTAAACATAGTCTCTGATCAGTATCACTGACTCATTAAAATTCCTTAAGAAAAGACAAGAAATTCTCTACTTTGGCCAATGTTCTATTTGATTCTATTTACTAGATAGACTCTATTTAAATACTTAATTAGAGCACGCCCATGCCTTTTCCCCACTGGGATGCATCACCTAAACCCTAAGGGACCACAGACTTGAACGGGGGAGCGATGGCACAGGGACACTCAGCCCCAACTAACGCCCTGAGCCTGTCCCCGAGGCCCTTTCCTCTGGCTCTCCAGTGAGCTACAGCAGCCCCACCTAGGCTCTCTCCTGTTGCTTCTTCTATCTGAAGCCTTTCCTTGTTTCACTGTCCCCAGCTTTAATAAAAGGAGAAAAGGCTTTTCAACTATCATAGACAAAAGCTATCTCTATAATACATAAAGAATGCCCCAAATCAATAAGGAAAAGCTTGACAATAGAAAAATGGTATGACAGAAATAACAGAAACAGAAAAACACAAGGTGCCTTGGCCGGTTTGGCTCAGCGGATAGAGCGTCGGCTGCGGACTGAAAGTTCCTGGGTTCGATTCCGGTCAAGGGCATGTACCTTGGTTGTGGGCACATCCCCAGTAAGGGATGTACAGGAGGCAGCTGATCTATGTGACTCTCCCTTCGATGTTTCTAACTCTCTCTCCCTCTCCCTTCCTCTCTGTAAAAAAATCAATAAAATATATTTTTAAAAAAAGAAAAAGAAAAACACAAGGTGCTCAATCCTACTAATAAGAAAAATACAAACTTAAAACCACGAGATAACATGCTTTAGCCACCAAAATGGCAAAAATCTGAAGTCAGACAGCACTGTGATGAGTAGTTGGTGCAGCCTGTGCGATGACATCATTGTATAAAAACCGAAGGGCAGGGAGACAACGTTCAGACACGGTTACAGCCGCACAGAAAGCTCCAAAAAACCAGTAAGGAACCAGCTACATCGGGGGCCTCCAGAACAGCAGACGAATAACTTGGAGTCAGGTGAGAGGAAGACTATTCTGCTGACCTTAAGTTCTGTGCCTTTGAATTCTGTATTCTCAGGAACCATGCAAGACACTGGTTAGTTAAAAACATCAAAGCTAACGGAAACTATTACCCAGTTACCTTCATTCGGAGGATTTCAGCATTTTTGATTTCTCTGTCTTCATCTAGCTTTGTTACAAGGTGTTGCAAAGAAATCTTAGAGGCTCGTCCATCTTCTATCTCTTGTTCTTGTGTTTCCAGGAGTTTTGCCAAATGTGTTTGAAAATGAGGTGGTGTTTTAGGACTCTAAAACAAAATGAAATTCCATCCAAACACCTGATTAAGTATGTTATAAAGATTTCATATTAAATGTACATGCCAGGCATGTAAAAAATAGGCTAGTTAGCTTGTTATTCTAAATCCTGTCTAACTATAATAAAACATGTAAAACAGGGGTACCCTTTTATCAAGCAAAAAGCAGAAAGGGTGTTAGTGAACATCTTTTTCTATGAAGACAAAGCGGTGGTCTCAGTGACTCCCAAACTGAAATCACTCACAAAACCTTGTTCCTCCTGAATCCACTTTCTATGACAAGCACCTGGGGAAACTCGGCAGCAGAACCCATCACATGCTCCAGTTGCCTCATTTTGAAGTTGTATTCATTCTTCTTCTGTTCTACTTCCTCTTTCTTCAGGTTTAACTGGGAAAATCAACAGGGATAAGGTTACAAGTTAGAAAATAATGGGACCCAAGGTCCAATTAGAACAGCTAATCTCCCCAAGGTATGTGGGAAATAGGCTTTTTACATTTTTTTTGGGGGGGAGGGGACGGTTGATTAATAATTTGAAAAGCAGTAATAAATTTAAAAAAACAAAACAAAAAACCACACACACAACAAAGAAATTTTTAAAACAATAAGTTGTAAAATCTGGGACTGCCATTTGTGTGTCTGTATACCTTAGTTACTACTATAATGCTCTCATCTCCCTTTCTCTCATAAATTTAGTTATACTTAAAGAACACCACCACTATGATTTTAGGCTTCATAAATGATCAAAGAGTCATTTGAGGAAAAATACAAAATATAAGCAGCAGCAGCCAAAAAAGGAAGACAATCAGCCATAACCGAGTTCTAACCACGGCTAGAACTTGCTGGCCCGTGTCAAGGGTTGAGGGTAGGCAGTAAGACAGCCAAGCAAACCTGAACCCACAGAGCAGCCGCCAACCACCTCAGCGCCCCGTTAGCCACGGCAGGGACCTCAACAACACACAGCCTCTCCCCACGCCCCATCCGAGCGGCAGCTCCCCCTGCAGTCACCTCGCGCTGAAGCTCCTGGATCCGGGCCTCCTTCCTGCTCAGCTCCTCCTGGGCGGACTGCAGGAGCGCCGAGTGCTTCTTCGAGGCCTCGGTGAGCTTGTTCAGCTGCTCAGAGGCATGAGCCAGGTCTTCGCAGAGCATATCCCTCTAGTCGGAGAAAGTCCCCACAAAAGCAGAATTTTTAAATTGTGGTTCTCCAATAAGGATTTTTAAAAGGTTAAGAGAGTTTTAAGTGAGAACTTTATTTTATTTTATTTTTTGCTTGTGTGGTAATCCATTCCAAGACAAACCCAGCAGTTAATATTAGTAAACAGGCCTAGCGATCAATATTAGTTACCCAATTGAAATTTAACTGTACTCTACTCTCCCTTACTCTCACCCCAGAGTCAGTTAGAGGAACTTACTATGGTGTTAGCACAAATAAATGAAAATAAATCAACTAGATAAAATGTAAAAATGTTACTCATATCTCTTAACGCCTAAGTACTCTGAGGAAAATGACTCTATGTCTTACTCATTTAAAAAAAATCCCCTATTTATTCTACTAATAACCTGCATATACACATACACATATTGACAAATAATGAAGAAAAAAAGGTCATGATGTGCTAACATTACCTCTATATCTTCAGAGATTATCCTCAGCCTCAGGGTTTCTTTCAGATCCAGAATCTCCCCTTCCTGTCTCTTAATCAACACTGTGCTATCTTCTTTGTCAACCAAAGCGGAGTTGTATTTACACTGCAGAAAAGAAGGTTATGATACAAGAGCTGTCTGCTTTATGATTTGTTTTTTTAGATTAAAATAATTTCAGAATGAGTCCGAGTTCGAAGGTGATGACCATAATAACACAATGAATTCAACCAACACTTGCTGAATTAAGGAATGGAAGAATAAATGCATGGATGGCCAAAGGAGTGAAAAGTCCACAGGTGTCAGTGAAAAATCATCTGATTTGGCATCATTATCAGGAGTCTGCGTCAGAAATAAAGGTGGAGGGAAGCAAGCTTCGCGTGGGGCAGAGGAGGGGGGGAACATTGACCAAAACCCTCACCGTAACCCAAGTGAAGAGGCAAGCATCACTGTTCAACGTAGACACACTCACACTGCACATGAGTATTTAAAGGTTCTGCGGGTTCTGCAAATGCAGATTCTGTTGAGCTGTAACCAGTTTCCAAACCTATGTGCCCACAGAATTTCTTTCCTGTGAGCGAGCATCTGTTAACCTCCTGAGGAATCAATGATGAGACTCAAGCTCAAATTAACCCACTGCCGGCGACGAGACGTACATTGATGTCCTTCAGCTCTTGCTTCAGGCTGTCTATGGTTTCTGTTTTCTCACGAACCGACGTCCTCAGCTCCTGGATCTGGCTCATGAGGTCAGCGACAACTTCCTGACAAGGACAGAAACAGTATCTTCACACCCAGTGACATTAAGGAGGTCATTTTTAAATGACAGGCTGTTTATCTTTCCTAATGACAACAGAAGTCAGTTTCATTTGAGAATATATGTCACATGACATCACTAATATTCTCAATGTATACTATAATGGGTTTCATACCATCTTATTTAAACTGATAAGAACAGATACTACACTTGATCTTAGCCAAAAGGCCGAGAAGCGACCATACCATCTTATTTAATCGCTTGTTTTGGTTTTATGAATAACAGTAGACATATAAGGAGTTTATAACTAATTTTCTACTTGGACATACATATTATGTTTACTATGAGGATTTCAGAATTTGTATCATGGACTAATAATCAAAAGAAAGGGCCACGCTAACAGTTAAAAGGGACAGGATGTGTTTTAGAAACTGCCATCAAGAGAAACAGAACAGTTTGCACTTAAAGTAATATGGAAAATTAACTTAAATAAAAGATCTCATTCTCTAGTAACCATGAAGGCACAGGTGCATACAGAAATGCTAGCTACCAGCTACCTTGCCAGCAGGAGACTGGAAGGTTAAAGCAACATTTATGAAGAAAATACAGAGGGATGTAGCTTCAACCGCCTCCCACCTTGTCAGCATCTCTAGACTTCTCCAGAGAACTGATGATTTTCTCAGTAGCACATAAACTCTCTTCCAGTTTCTGTACTTTTGCCATCTATGGGGGGAAATAAATCTTTTTAGAAAAAGAATAAAATCACACAGTTAACCACACATATTTTTTAAAAGTTGAAGCCCTGGCCAGGTAACTCAGTTGGTTAGAGCACTTTCCCAATACTGCCAAGGTTATGGGTTCAATCCTCAGCCAGGGCACATGTAACAATCAACCAATGTATACACAGTAAGTGGACAACAAATCAATGTCCTCTCTTCCTTTCTCTATAAAATCAGTGATAAAACAAAAAAAAATTTTTTTAACTTAAAAGCTGCTTTTCGTATAGTGTACAGGAGTATTACTTGAAAAACAATGACTTGGGTTAAAAGATAATGATTTTGTGGTCTCTATCAGGAGGCCACTAAAAAAATTATTATAATGGTCATCTGGGAGTTAGAAAAATAGAGTTCAGAAATAATACAAGCAATCAAACACTCCATCTTTTTATTAACAATTTTTTTTAAAATATATATTTTATTGATTTTGTACAGAGAGGAAGGGAGAGAGATAGAGAGCTAGAAACACTGATGAGAGAGTGTCATCGATCAGCTGCCTCTTGCACACCCCCTACTGGGGATACGCCCGCAACCAAGGTACATAACCTTGACTGGAATTGAACCCAGGACCCTTCAGTCCCCAAGCCGACGCTCTATCCATTGAGCTAAACCGGTTTTGGCTATTACCAATTTTTAACATAGGAAAGCCAAGACACTCTTTCGACATCAGGAAAAATGACCAAGCTCCAATTTTAGAGTCAGAGTCAAGACACTTACTTGCTGCTCACACTTGACCATCTCCTTCTGTTTCTCCTGACGCACAGCCTCAAGAACATCTAAGATTTCTCTGGAAGAGAAGAGTTCTTTTACAATGACTTCACTCAGCGAATACAGGAAATGAGTCTATTTGTACAGGAGGTTCACTGCAATGCAACTAAACGTTATTAGGCATAAACTTGGTGTTAGGAGTTATATTCCAGTACAAATCAGAAATTTGAACCTATCTCTTCAACAATTACTGAATGAAAGCCCATTTTTATACAACAGATTATTTATTTTTAAGTACTTTGAGACCCCCAAACATAACATATAACATCTAGTATCTGTTTATTACCCAACTCTCTGCACTAGAATATAAAATTCATGAGGATGGGGCCGAAACCGGTTTGGCTCAGTGGTAGAGCGTCGGTCTGTGGACTGAAAGGTCCCAGGTTCGATTCCCGTCAAGGGCATGTACCTTCGTTACGGGCACATCCCGGTAGGGGGTGTGCAAGAGGCAGCTGATCGATGACTCTCTCTCATCGATGTTTCTAATTCTCTCTGTCCCTCTCTCTTCCTCTCTGTAAAAAATCAATAAAAAATATTTTTTAAAAAATTCATGAGGATGGAAACATTTTGTTCTGTCTTATCTTTGCATGTTCTGGCGTTTGCCAGAATAGAGACTGGCTTGTGGATATCACTGAATGTGTGAATGAATGACTAAATGTTAACTGTTTCCCAACCAGATGTGCGGATCCACTAGATGTTTCATCACTGTATAGCAGGGCCTAGAAGAGACTCTGTCTCATAGTAAGGACTCTATAAGCAGCTGCTGAATAAACAAATACAGATTCTTCTCATTAGAGTAATAATTATCGGATTGGCTGAGGCCAAGAGACTGACAGAGATCATCAAAGAAAAGAGCTTGGAGAGAACGGGAAGAAAGACAGTAGCATTCATATTAAAGTACCAGGAGAAAAAAAAGAGGAATGAAGAAAATAGTACAGAGGAACCTTTGTAATAATATGAACAATAAAGATTGATTTTTAAAAAATTAAAATAAAATAAAAAAGGTGAAAAAAAAAGAAATAGAAAATAGTACAGACAGAAATGAAAATCAATCCCCACCTTCCAATAATAAATACTGTGATTTATTTACAAAAAGCCCCAAGTTCTGATCACTACTATTCATTTAAAAGTATTGAATGTTCTAAAAATTAAGTTTCTCTACATAGCCATTTATACAAAAACATGATATTCATTTTGGGAATGCTTTAGAAAAAATACAGGGCATTTTCAATTAAGAAAAACAAGACAAAGAATGCAGTAATAAAAGACATTCTAGTTAAATAATGGAAAATATAAATAGTACTCACTTAGAACTGTTTTCTTTATCTTCTTCAAATTGTAATAATAATTTGTTATTGCGTTCTTTTTCTGTCTCAAAAAGCTCCATCAAATTCTAAAAGACAATGTGACATTAGATTTAAGTTACTGTTACTAGCCACTCGGAGTCAACAAACACGCCGAGTGCCTTCTTTAGGAAGAGATTTAAACAGTGCTTGCTCTGAGCTCCAGTGAGCAGTCACATGTCCAGGACAAAGTCAGGAATCATCAATACCCTTCACTTACATTCATATCCAATTTCAGAGTCTCATTTTCTTTTTTGCAGCTTTGGAGCTGTTTTGAAAGTTGGTCAATTTCAAACTTCATTACTTCTTGTAAGTTTTCATAGGCATCCTGCAGGCAGGCTTTGCTCTCAAGAAGCTTTTCATTCTCTAATCTTTATCAGGAAAACATTTTTACAATGGTGAATACAAATTAATCGTTCAGTCAGAGTATCTGCAGTTCAACTTATCCCAGCTACAGACCTTTCCCAATTTATAGAAGCTTCGACTGATGTAAGGCTCAAAGACGTGTGTAAAATAGCAAGGATGCACAAACACCAGACTGACTCAACCACAGCACAGTGATGGAAAAGAGAGTTAGCCAAGAGCCACCTTCTTCCACATTTAGGAGGTCCAGACCTAACCCTCACAGAACCTAGGGACTGGCCATTAATTTAATTGAGTTGATAGTTCCACTCCATTCATCAGATGGTCTCCAAACTCTACAAAGATTTTTCAAGATGGCAAACGTGGCTGCAATCTGAGCAAGAGTGTAGTGTAAACTCCTTGGCGAGAACTATCTTTTCATTCACATAACTATTATTTACTAGAGGCCCGGTGCACAAATTTGTGCACGGATGGGGTCAGACCCACTGATCGGGGCCCATCGGGCTGGGCTGGCCTGGGGGAGAGGCTGCAGGCGGTTGACCAGCTGACCCCATCCCCTGGTTACACTCGCAGTCAAGATGACAATTTGCTTATTAGCCTTTTATTATATAGGATTGCTTTCTTAGGGTTTCATCCTCTGATTCTGCTCCCTGACATACTGGGAACACACCCAAACATCCAGAGCTCAGCCAAGTAGAGGTAAACAATGAACCTGACCCATGGGCCCCCCTGCTGTTACATACAGGTTATTAGACAAGGATCCACCTGCTTTACTAACTGAAAGCGGAGCAGAAGCAGCAAATTGCAAAGTGGTAAAAATCAGTTGCTAAAGATAGGTGTATAGACAATAGAAGGTAGGGAGAGGGAAGATATGTATTTACAATACAAACTGTATAATAAAGCAGGCAAATTAATTCCAGAAACACATACCAGGGTTGTGCTGGTTCATGTAGGGAAGGTGCCATGAGCAAGCTTAAGCAGCCCAGTGAGTGATGTACTCAGTGTTAAACCTGAGGCAATCGGAACAACTAATTTATGTCCAATTAAAAAAGCAAGTTAGAACTTGACATTTTTAATACATAATCTGTAATAATTAAGCGTAATATGCTAATTAAACCAGACGTCCTTCCAGACGAAGCTGGGGCTGCAAAGGAAGCCTGGGTCCCAGGTGCCAGAGGGAAGCCGGTGCCGGCAGCTGGGGGAAGGAAGGCCTCCTCTTAACGTTTTAGATCTAGTTCAACTCTGACATGTAAACATGAGGAAATGAAGATCCAATAAGATTAGTGGAGTGATTAGTTTATAAGACAGCCAAGATCAGACAGTGATCGAAGTGTTAAAAACAAATGCCAGGAGTGAGAAGAAATAATGGTGCACCCGAGGATAAATGGCCTCCACTGGCAGCCCTGGCATTGGGGAAACAGTGCAGGGTGGTAGAGGTTGTGCTGACTCCGTAGTGCCCTCTAGAGGGAAGAAGGGACTCCCAGGGATTTTTATAAGAAATCTCTCATTTTAAAAAACACTCTGCTAATATTTTTAAAAACCTAATTGGCTAGACCCAATGAAAACATGTCTAGAGTTGAATTTGGCCTGCAGATCTCTTTTTTTCCCTCTATTTTAACTCCTTGTCGTATATTCAGAAAACACTCAAGAGCTACAGATTTTAACTTTTGCAACTTCTGTAAAAATTAAATTCAAGGTTGTCTATTAGATTGAGTGGTCACACTCAAATCACCTTCACAGCATCACATTCAAAATGTCCATTATTAAATTACTGCCATAGACCCAGGAGACATGTTTTAGAAAAGAATGAGATTAGCAAGGAAAAAAACACACCAATGAAAACAAACAATTCACATCTTAGATTATTTTGTTTCTAGGTTCTCAGCATTTGAATAACCAGCCAGCCCCTGGGAGTTAATGTGGACAGTTGTGACAACTACCGATTTGATTTGGTCTCCCTTGTCCTGCCCCTTCTTCTCACAAGAGCACACCTTTCCCTCTGGATACACATCACTTCCTTGGGGCAATACGAGCTCACACCCTCAGCTAAGTGACTGGTCCAAACGTAAGCAGATGACTCAAGCAAGACCAATTCCAATTCTCCCTGGGATTGACAGACAGTGGCTGAGACAAAGGATTCCCTCACAGTTGTTAATGTAGGAGACAGAGTGTGGAGCAGTGAGGCCATCTGTTCCCGGTCACACAGAGAAAGGCCCTCAACAGGATAGAATGAGGGTAAAGCAGAGGGAAGCAGAGGAGGGACTGAAGAGAGAGATGAAAAGCAGAAGAGACAGAAAGATGCAATGTGACAACACTGTGTGAAACACATTCATTTCTGAGCCTTCCCAATACTAGGAACCAATAAATTAACGTTTAGTTTGTACAACTAGTTTGAGTTGGATTTACAGCATGTGCACTTCAAGGACCCCTGGATTTCAGGCCAATCATAACAAAGCAACCCTACCTGACACTGTCCAGCTGAAGCTGGGTTTGCACGTGTTTTTCAGAAAGGCTGCTGAGTTCTTGCTCCTGAGCCTCCTTGTATGAACTGTACTCCAACTTCACGGAAGACAGCTCCTTGTCTGCCGAATGAAGCACTACTCTCAGGTCATGGACCTCACTTTTCAAAACTAAAAGACAAACAAAACAAACCCTCAACAGGCTTCTCTACACATAATTTTTTACAAAGTAGGCAAACATAATACTTAGTTTCACACAATCAGTAAAAAAAGGTTGGTGTGGAACAGCTACTGGTAAGTGGTAGATACCTAGAAAAAGTTTCTATTTTCACCCTCTCCTTTGTTTATGGGTTTTGGTATATTTCTACCAAACAAAGGAAGAATTAACATCTGTCTGTCCCTTCACTTATTTTTGACATTTAAAATGTGCATCAAAATTTTTTATATTATAAGAAGAAAAAAAATCAAGATATTTAACATATTTTAAGTGACCTAATCCTACTTATTGAAAACCTCTTGGAAATGTGCCAGAACTTTCTCAAATGAGTTAGACATATCTGGTCTTCTAAAGGAACTGCAATTGGAAGCAAAATTAGGTAACTTCTTAGATAAAAAAAAAACAACTGAATGGCTGTTTTTGTTTGATATTATTACAAAGTACTGCAGATACTTTAATGAAAGGAGACATAAACTGAAAACAACAAACTGGGAATCAAATGATATTCCCACATCTATGAATATATGACAACATATAATTTACGCTTTATTTCATCACTATTAAAACATTGTTCACATCCGTAAGTGAAAAAAATAAATAAATGGTTAATAAAAAATATTATTCATCTTATAAATTCAAGACAATTCATTTTCAAATCAGCATTAAAACTTAAAAAGCCCAGCCAGCCAGTGGGCTCAGGGTTTGAGTATCAACACAGGAACGAGGATATCAGGGTTTGATTCATGTCAGTGCACATGTCAGAGTTGCGGACTTGATCCCCAGTGTGGGGCGTGCAGGAGGCAGCTGATCATTAACTCTCTCTCATCATTATGTTTCTATCTCTCTCTGAAATCAATAAAATATATTAAAAAAAGATTTATGATATGAATAGAAAGATACTGAGTTCCAGTATTCAGATTAGAAAGCTCCCAGCTGGTCACACTTACAGTCATTCTTAGTCTGAGTGTCTCGAAGCTGCTTTTCAAGGGCACTCAATTGTGAGAGATGCTCTTGCTGCTGTTTGGTCCAATCCATTCTCTCTGATGAGAAAAGCTGAGGGAAAGAAATCAATTTACTGGAAAAGGCATAGAGGCATGATGAGACATACTCCAAACCATTACCTTGTTTTTGTTTTTAAATTGTTTTAAAGTCTCTGACCAGAAGGAAATTGGCTTGTTCCCTTCAATTACAGTAAGGATGCCCAACAAAGGAAAGGATCCCTGCAGGCACAGGAACCATCATCCCACTGGGCATACAGAAAGAGATCCAGGGGCACTGCAGACGAAGAGGGCCAGAGCTGTGTGTGTGTGTGTGTGTGTGTGTGTGTGTGTCCCCTTATTAGAGCAGTATGCGAAGCAACAAAGTAGAGAAAACAACTCAAATCAATCTTGACTGGGGCTTTGCCAAGTCCTATTCTTCCTGTGAGATTCTGATTCCCACATTTCTGAGGCCGCGCTCTGGTCTCACCTCCTGCATCTGTGTAGAATGATGCTCCAGTTTGTCAATGCGCTGCTGAAGCTTCAGGTTTTTATGCTCCTCTTCATCCAACTTGACCTGGAGGGTACTCATTTGCTCCTGCAACACAGAAACTCCGGCTGTCAAAGGGTCTTTTAATGAAGATCTCAGACAGTCCACCGTTTCTTCTGTATTAAAAACCAAAATTCAAAACCTTATATGGACAAAGGTATCAAAGGCCAGTTTGGAACTAGAAAACAATTTCAAAAGACTACAGTAATGATTTCTCATACTCATATTTGACAAAATAAACTTCATATTGAAGCCATCAAAAGAGATAAGTTCAAAATTACACTTGTGGTCCGTTAAAATAGATAATTTGAAACACATAGGAAAAGAAGTGGTTAAGTTAAAATTGAGGATTAAGCAGGAACCAGCTTGAGATTTCTGAGATTTCGTGGAGCTACGTAGAGTGACTTCACCAGAAAGGCCTCCATGCTAGGAAAGGGAAACATTTTGGAATCTGGGGTGGTCTGGCTCACTCTGAGTTTCACTAGACAGTGGAAAAACTTAAAAACATAGTGAAATCACCAGAATTCTGAGATAAACAAATTTTATGTTATTTCAAATATACCAAAAGTGGTCTACAATGTCATCTAAAATATGACTCTTTCAACTATTTTAATTTTCTTTAGCAGATACAGCACTGTGCCATATAAACAAACCAGTTTGGAATCTGAATCTAGTGGCAAACTGGTCTCTCTACATATAAGAGAACCAAAGCCACAAGACATTGGAAAATGACTTGCTAACACTGCAGTGAATGAAAAGAAAAAGAACGGCCTGATTTCTAACCCATACTTAAGAAGATAGTAAACAGTTTTGAACATTGAAAATTATAGTTAAAATGTCAGGTAGACTTCTTTTGTTACGGTTGGCCTGAACCCAGCACATGCTGTAAATCCAACTCAAACTAGCTGAACAAACTAAAGTTAGTTTATTGGCTCAGAGTATCAGGAAGGCTCAGAAGTGACTGTGACTTCAGGGACACACTATAACGTGTCTTTTGATGATTTTCATTATGAAGTTTATTTTGTCAAATATGAGTATGAAAAATCATTACTGTAGACATGTCTAACTCAGTTGAGAAAGTTCTGGCATATTTCCAAGAGGTTTTCAATAAGTAGGATTGGGTCACTTGCTAAACATTGCAGTGAATTAAAAGAATAACAACAGTCTGTTTTCTAAGCCAGGAGTCTTTACACACCCATACTTAAGAAGGTAGTAAAGAGTTTTGCACATTGAAAATTATAGTTAAAATGATAAAGGAAATTGTTTAAATGAATGTCTCATTATTTATTTTTTCTGAAACTAAACATTACCTGCACCATCCTAAGCTCTTCAGAAATGGCTTCAAAAGCTTGTTCATTCATCTCAGGTGGAACTGGCTCATTTAAGATATCATTATCTAATTTGCTAGAATTCTGAGTGTACGGAGACCCCAAGCTCCCTGTTTCAGGGCTTAATTTTGATCCTGGTCGAGGCCAAATTTGATAAACCTTAGTTGGTGTAGTTATAATCTGCAGCAAAAAGTGATTATGGAAAAGAACATTAGCACACATGAAAAAAATAACTGTGTAAACAGAGAAGATAAACTTGAAATTCTATTCATGAAAGAAAAGAGAAAGGATCCCTTAGAGCAGTGTTCTCAACCTTTTTAATGCAACAACCCTTTAATACAGTTCCGCATGTTGTGATGACCCCCCAAACATAAAATTATTTTTGTTGCTACTTCATAACTGTAATTTTGCTCCTGTTAATGAATCGTAATGTATATATTTTTGTTTTCTGATGGTCTTAGGCTCTACAGCAGCAGTTTGCACAGAAATGCCCAAGTAGACACAAATAATCTATCAATTTAATGCAGACTTAAGCAAAATTCTAAAAATGAAACTTGAAAGGCAGATTCCAAACTTCATACAAAAAATAAATGTGTAAGAAGACAAAAGGCGAACAAATTGGGAACACTTACCTGGCCAATATAAAAATATATTATAAGGCTATGGTTGTTTAAAAAGTGTATTCTTAGCATATGAAGTCAAATAGATCATTGGAAGAAAACACAAAGTTAGGAAATAGAATGATTTATATGTGTAAAGTTCAAATTAGTGAAAAAATATAGACTATTAACAAAGTTAAATCCCTATGCCATACCACTCAAAAATAAAATAGCAGCCCAAGCAGGTTTGGTTCAGTGGATAGAGCGTAGGCCTGCGGACTGAAAGGTCCTAGGTTCGATTCTGGTCAAAGGCACATGCCCAGGTTGCAGGGTCAATACCCAGTAGGGGTTGTGCTAGAGGCAGCCAATCAATGATTCTCATCATTGATGTTTCTCTCTCTCCCGCTCCCTTTCTCTATATCAATAAAAAAATATATATATATTAAAAAAACTAAAATAGCAGATGCATTAAATTGTTGAACATAAAAAGAAAATTATTAAAGTAGTAAAAGAAAGTAGAATATACTCATGGTTTTGAGATTGTATAGGCCTTTAAAAATGAATAAGTCACACAGATAAAGAATCAATAAACTGTGTATCAAAATTTTAAAATTTCTGTATGACAAAAGCATCACATATGAAGATGAAAGGCAGGGAACATGATGGCAAAAAATATTGGCATTAAGTATAAGAAACAAGATTAACACATAAAACTACAAATCAAGTAGAGGAAAATGGGCTCTTTTTTTCATAGAAAAGGGCAAACGGCCAATGAACACAGGAAGAGGTGTGACCCCACCAGAAATGAGGGAAATAAAAATTAAAACCTTAACTAGATACCATTTTTCACCCACCAGACTGTCAACCATTTAAAGAGCTGACAGTGCCCGTTCTACGCAGGACAATGCGAGCTCCCCCCCTTCCTGGGCAGGCACAGGGCGCAGTGCTGGAGGGGGCACTACAGCAGACTGACTCCAGGGCTGGGACTTCTCCCTCACAGCCCTGCACTCAAGCCACCTAAACAAGCCAGGGGTGTGTTTACATGGAAGCCCAGGTTTAAAATAAGGTCAAGTCCTAAGTACTACCCTGTTTCCCTGAAAATAAGACAGTGTCTTATATTAATTTTTTCTCCCAAAGTTGCGCTAGGTCTTATTTTCAGGGGATGTCTTATCTTTCCATGCGCTAGGTCTTATTTTTGGAGGATGTCTTATTTTCGGGGAAACACGGTAGTTAATATGGAAAGTCCCAAGTTATATCCCTGAGGAAAAAAAAAAAAGAAAAAAGCCCACTGCAGAATAACATATGTAGAATAATCCATTTACTTTTAAATGCAAAGCACAACAAAAATCTATGAAATAACTCTACATATCTTTCTCAGAGCATGTATATTTACTATGCAAAACTATTAGGAAAAAGGATTCCCAAACTGATTAACAAATTAGCCCTGGGGATGGGGAGTGAAGGACTAGATTAGACCCATTGGTGGTGGTGCTCAGTAGGAATTTTATTTTTATTTATTTATTTATTTATTTTTTATTTTTTTTTATTATTATTTTTTTTTTTACAGGCCGTTGCTGGCGGTCGGTAAGTAGGAATTTTAACCTAAATTTGCATAGATATATATTTACTTTAATCAAGAACAAACTATTCACAAAGTACCAATATAATTAAAAATAAACTAAAAACAAACAACAAAAGATCTGAATTGCTATGCTCCGTGGTGCATTCTTTCCTCACCCCTCCTCAGAACACCGGGTTACCTGCCTGCAGGGAGATAATCTGTGCCGACACCATTACTAACACAGAGAGACAGCGGAATTGCAGGCTGAAGCAGTGCTTCAGAATACCTACCTTCAGGGTTTCAGCATGAATTTTATTCAGCTGGGAAACTTCTTGCCGCTTGCAGGCTTTTGTTGCTTCCAAAAGGTTTTCGAGATTAAGGTTCGCTTTTTGCAAAGACTGAAGCTCTGATTCTAATTCTAGCTGCCTTCTCCTAATAGATATTATGAAAGTGAGTATTTTAGGTAATAAGTAACGTCATACATTTGTAGAGTACTTTATAGTTTATACTCTCACAAAACTTTATTGTTCTCTCTTTAAATCAGAGATATTCTTAGATTACCACCTTCATTTTCCAATCGGTTGAAATACAGCTCAGAGATTAATTACTGCTTAAGGTGTTCAACTAGTAAATGGCAGAGCATCAATTCAAAAGCACAAACGGCCCTGGCCGGAGTGGCTCAGTTGACTGGGAGCCTTTATCCTGTGCAATGCGAAGTTCTTAGTTCAATGGCTGATTCTTTAGGTTGTGGGCTCGATCCCCAGCAGGTAGGGGGCATGCAGGAGGCAGCCAATCAATATTGTTTCACATCAATGTTTCTCTCTCCCTCTCCCTTCCATTCTCTCTAAAAATCAATAAAAACATCTTTAAAAAAAAAAAATACAAGAGCAATATCTATTCTTTAAAAATCCCAAACAATCCAAGATGGTTCTATATGTGGTTATTTTTTAAAAATTTCTTTAAATTTTATAACAAGGTTAATCTCAGTTATAATATGGATTTTTTTTTTATGCAAAAAGCATCTAGAAAGAATAGTAACACATCTGAATTTTAAAAATCCAGATTTCAGCCCTGGCTGGTGTGGTTTAGTGGATAGAGCTTTGGCCTACAGACTGAAGGGTCTCAGGTTCGATTCCAGTCAAAGGCATGTACCCTGATTGTGGGCACATCCCCAGTAGGGGTTATGCAGGAGGCAGCTGGTCGATGTTTCTCTTTCATCGATGTTTCTGGCTCTCTATTCCTCTCCCTTCCTCTCTGTAAAAAAATCAATAAAATATATTTTTAAAAAATAAATCCAGATTTCATTCAAAACAACAGTGATTTAAATGTGGTGGCAAGGAGAGGATCCAAGATGGCTGCTCGGGTAGACATCTAGCCGCGGCAGCACACAACAATTTCAATGGAATACAACTAAAATGTAGAGTGGACATTGCCCAGAGCTACAGGTAGTCGACTGACTGAAATTTCTACAACAAGAAGGAAAGAGAAAACCAGAAAGAAAATCAGAGGAGCTGAAAAAAAGCCTAAGGTACGGAGACATGCTGCGCGCGCCTGCCCGCCCGCACGCGTGCACGGAGAGGTCGCAGCCGGAGAGGAGGAGAGGGCGGGGAGCCGCCTTTCCTTCCCCAGCAGGAAGGAAATAAAACCCCCAGCCTGGGCTGAACCCCCGAACCGGCAGCGCTGAGCCCCCTGAACCGGCAGCGCCGAGCCCCAGTTATGGGCCAGACCCTGGGGACCCAGGCTCCGGCGGGAGGAGACGGAGCTGTGAGGCGGAAAAACGGCGAAAGGCAGGGCCCCGGGAGTCGCGCGCAATGCGCGCAGAGGACTGAATGTTGACTCTGAAGCTGGGTTGCCCTAGCCGGAAGAAACAAGGCCTCCGGCGGCTCTGAGCCTCAGTCCGGACTGCTCCGAACCCCAGTTCTGGGCCAATCCCTGGGGACCCAGGCTCAGGCAGAGGGAGACGGGGCTGTGAGGTGGAGTCCGGGAAGAGCGGCGAAAGGCCGGGCCCCCGGGACTCTCGCAAACTGCGCGCAGAGGACAGTCTGTGGGACTCGCGCAAACTGTGCGCAGAGGACAGTCTGTGGGACTCGCGCAAACTGTGCGCAGAGGACAGTCTGTGGGACTCGCGCAAACTGTGCGCAGAGGACAGTCTGTGGGACTCACGCAAACTGCGCGCAGAGGACAGTCTGTGGGACTCACGCAAACTGCGCGCAGAGGACAGTCTGTGGGACTCGCGCAAACTGTGCACAGAGGACAGTCTGTGGGACTCGCGCAAACTGCGCGCAGAGGACAGTCTGTTGACTCTGATGCTGGACTTCCCTAGCGGGAAGGAGAAAAAAAAAAAGCTCTAGGCTGGGGGAACGCGGAGGGGAGCGGAAGCCCCTGCCGGACTCCAGCCAACCGGGCACCAGCAAGGAGGCGGGCCACGGGGCCCCTGGGGGCGTGGGTGCCCCTAAGCCTTTGACCACTGAGCTCGGGCAATGGAGCCAAGGCCGGGGGCTGCTTCCTGGGCGGCGCCGTCCCGGCAACAGGCTGAAGCAGCACAGGAGCCCGCGGAGAACAAAGGGGTGCCACAGGCCAACCTGCTGAGCTCCCAGGACAAGGAGGAAGAAACCAAAGAAGTTCTCAATGTGAAGAAATCAAGTGAGAGCAAAAAATAGTAAAATTACTTAAGAAAGAATACAAAGATCTTGAAAAATCAAAGACTAAGTCAGAACTCAACTCACCAGCCAACATTGCAACATAAATGCATTTTAAAAAGAAAAAAAAAGGACAGAATGTTGGAACAGCGACGGCCAGGCCTAGAGTGGCCAGGCACAAGGCAGTGGCAGCTAGACCCGGAGCAGCAACGGCCAGGCCCCAGAACAACAGCAGCCAGAACCAGAGCATCAACAGCCAGCACTGGAGTAGCCAGACCTGGGGCAGTGGCAGCCAGGCATGAGGCGGAGGCGGCCAAGCCCAGGGTGGCCAGTCCAGGAACACCCAGACCCGGAGTGGCCGGGCCCGAAGAAGCCAGGCCCAGAGCAGCCTGGGTGGGAGCAGCCAGACCCAGAACAGCAGTAGCCAAGCCCAGAGCATCCAGGTCGGGAGTGGCCAGGCTCGGAGCGGCCGGGCCCGGGGCAGCCGGGCCCAGAGCAGCCGGGTCAGGTGCGGCCAGGCCCGGAGCAGCAGCTGCCAGGCTGGGAGCGGCCAGGCCCGGGGGAGCAGTCGGGTCGGGTGCGGCCAGGCCCGGAGCAGCGGCTGCCAGGCTGGGAGCGGCCAGGCCCGGGGGAGCAGGCGGGTCGGGTGCGGCCAGGCCCGGAGCAGCGGCTGCCAGGCTGGGAGCGGCCAGGCCCGGGGGAGCAGGCGGGGCTGGTGCGGCCAGGCCCGGAGCAGCGGCTGCCAGGCTGGGAGCGGCCAGGCCCGGGGGAGCAGTCGGGTCGGGTGTGGCCAGGCCCGGAGCAGCGGCTGCCAGGCTGGGAGCGGCCAGGCCCGGGGGAGCAGGCGGGTCGGGTGCGGCCAGGCCCGGAGCAGCGGCTGCCAGGCTGGGAGCGGCCAGGCCCGGGGGAGCAGGCGGGGCTGGTGCGGCCAGGCCCGGAGCAGCGGCTGCCAGGCTGGGAGCGGCCAGGCCCGGGGGAGCAGTCGGGTCGGGTGCGGCCAGGCCCGGAGCAGCGGCTGCCAGGCTGGGAGCGGCCAGGCCCGGGGGAGCAGGCGGGTCGGGTGCGGCCAGGCCCGGAGCAGCGGCTGCCAGGCTGGGAGCGGCCAGGCCCGGGGGAGCAGGCGGGGCTGGTGCGGCCAGGCCCGGAGCAGCGGCTGCCAGGCTGGGAGCGGCCAGGCCCGGGGGAGCAGGCGGGGCTGGTGCGGCCAGGCCCGGAGCAGCGGCTGCCAGGCTGGGAGCGGCCAGGCCCGGGGGAGCAGGCGGGGCTGGTGCGGCCAGGCCCGGAGCAGCGGCTGCCAGGCTGGGAGCGGCCAGGCCCGGGGGAGCAGGCGGGTCGGGTGCGGCCAGGCCCGGAGCAGCGGCTGCCAGGCTGGGAGCGGCCAGGCCCGGGGGAGCAGGCGGGTCGGGTGCGGCCAGGCCCGGAGCAGCGGCTGCCAGGCTGGGAGCGGCCAGGCCCGGGGGAGCAGGCGGGTCGGGTGCGGCCAGGCCCGGAGCAGCGGCTGCCAGGCTGGGAGCGGCCAGGCCCGGGGGAGCAGGCGGGTCGGGTGCGGCCAGGCCCGGAGCAGCGGCTGCCAGGCTGGGAGCGGCCAGGCCCGGGGGAGCAGGCGGGGCTGGTGCGGCCAGGCCCGGAGCAGCGGCTGCCAGGCTGGGAGCGGCCAGGCCCGGGGGAGCAGGCGGGGCTGGTGCGGCCAGGCCCGGAGCAGCGGCTGCCAGGCTGGGAGCGGCCAGGCCCGGGGGAGCAGGCGGGGCTGGTGCGGCCAGGCCCGGAGCAGCGGCTGCCAGGCTGGGAGCGGCCAGGCCCGGGGGAGCAGGCGGGGCTGGTGCGGCCAGGCCCGGAGCAGCGGCTGCCAGGCTGGGAGCGGCCAGGCCCGGGGGAGCAGGCGGGGCTGGTGCGGCCAGGCCCGGAGCAGCGGCTGCCAGGCTGGGAGCGGCCAGGCCCGGGGGAGCAGGCGGGGCTGGTGCGGCCAGGCCCGGAGCAGCGGCTGCCAGGCTGGGAGCGGCCAGGCCCGGGGGAGCAGGCGGGTCGGGTGTGGCCAGGCCCGGAGCAGCGGCTGCCAGGCTGGGAGCGGCCAGGCCCGGGGGAGCAGCCGGGTCGGGTGCGGCCAGGCCCGGAGCAGCGGCTGCCAGGCTGGGAGCGGCCAGGCCCGGAGCAGCAGCAGCCAAGTCCAGAGCAACTAGGTTGGGAGTGGCAGTGACCAGACCCGGAGCAGCTGGTTGTGGAATGAACCAGAGCAACAGAGGCCAGGCCCTGAGCAGCCAGCCCCAGAACAGCTCGCTCCTTGCCTGCCCCTGCCCCACGGCTGCTTCTCAGACATGGATGGAAACTTTCGTGGGAACTTGAGTGTCTGCTGAATCAAGTGATGAAGGCTTAGATCTGGATGTGTTGAGTTAGTTTAGGATTGGGGTGTTGATCTGTGAGTGCCTTGGGTGGGGCCTGGATGAGGCTGGTTGACCTAGTGGGAAATGTCTTTTGTGTGAAGTGTATCATTGGGCATGTGGAGGTATTATTGATATGAGAAAATGCTAAGTAACTGATTTACTATCTGAAAAGGGATTTACTATTGGGGAAATTGAGGGAAGAAGAGACTGAACATAAACTGCACCTATGGATGAGGACAATGGGGGATGGGGGGGGACGGAGGGTGGGGTGGGAACCTGGTGGAGGGGGGAAGAAATGAGGAACCTTTGTAATAATATGAACAATAAAGATTGCTAAAAAAAAAAATAAAAAAAAAAAAAAAAAAATAAATGTGGTGGCAAAATATACATTTTACTATGTAAATTCAATACACACTCATCTCAACATTAAAAAATTCATATTAGCTAGTCCATTAAATACATTATTAAAGAGTTAGAGGTTTATGTCAATTATACCTCAATTTACTAAACAAGTAAAAACAAAACTAGAAACAAGCCCCTTTCCCTCATGTCAAAACAAGTTAGCTGCTCTATGAGAAGTGTTAAAGTAAAATGCTCAATTAAATGAATGGTCAATGTCAAACCCTCAAACAAATCAACACCTAAAGATATGAAAATAGGCAAGCATGAATGTGTATCTATACTTCACCTCGTTAGTTCCTTGAATTCTTCATACTCTTGCTTTGAGTTATTCAGGTCTGTCTGCATTTGCAGGAGTTGTGCTTTTAGCTTCTCAGAGTTTGCTAATGAGCATGGCTCTTTTGCAACTTTAGGAGAGAATCCTTGCTGACCTGATAATGAGGAAACAACTTGGTTTTTGAAAGACAAAAATAGTAGAAAAGATTTTCTAAGTTCTCTGCCATATGTCCATTTTGAAGCACAAGGAGGAAAAAATGAGAAATGGGCTGGAAGATGGTCCCTAAAATACAAGAGCATATAACTCAACAGGAAACATAAGATACAACACAGTATGGCAAAGAGTATTAGAAGTTTTTTTGAGAAGCTGAGAAGCCACAGGATGGGACGGGGCAGCTTTAAGACAAGAAGCAGAGCCAGCAAGGACTGAAGTACAACACACATAATGCTGGAGGGAGAGGCATCGCTGGTGAGTCTGGCAGGAATTAGTATTAGTAGCTAATGTTAACAGTCAATTAATTTTAGAAAAGGAAACAAATAGTAAAGGCAGCAAGATGAAAGAACTTGGTATCACCAACCAGAAAGAAAAGGTCAATTTTCAGGGATTCTTAGAAGACTGGAAATGTTGACTTTCAGTAGGGAAAAACTATTTAACAGTTCTGGAGACAGTGATTTCTGTTTTGAAGATGACGGGGTCCAGAAATTACCATTATTATCTTTCAAAGGTTCTAGGTCACGGTACGGATTGAGGTAAAAATGGCCAACAAAATGGAGGGCGTTAAAGGGAGTAGTTGAAATAATACAGAAAACCTGATTTTTATTGCATCTAAAATCTCAGCCTCTCCATATCCCAAATACTGAGAATTTTATTTACTTATGAAGTCATAAAAAGAATGAAAGAAGGCTTGGGAAAGGACATTTTAGAAAAAAAGGAAACATGCTTCTTTATGAGTGCAGAATGATACGATCAAAACGTTCTCAATTTCAACCTAAACAGAAACAAAGACTGAGACAGGGTATAATAAAAGACCATAGAAATATTCACTTTAAAAATGGAGCAACCACCGAGACTGGTATGGCTCAATGGATAGAGTGTTGGCTTGGGGACTTAGGGGACCCGGGTTCGATTCCGGTCAAGGGCATATACCTTGGTTGCGGGCATGTCCCCAGTGGGGGGTGTGCAAGAGGCAGCTGGTCAATGACTCTCTCTCATCGATGTTTCTAACTCTCTATCTCTCTCCCTTCCTCTCTGTACAAAATCAATAAAATATATATTTTTAAAAAATAAAAACTTTGGCTCTCAAAAAGAAAAATAAATAAATAAATAAAAATGGAGCAACCACAGACCGTCCTACCAAATTCCAGAGTATGCGTACCAATAGCTGCCACGCCTGTAAGTTAGAGGTATTGCTAAGTAAGACATCTTCACAAAAGTAAAAGTAAATGTGTGGAAATAGCCCAGCAGGATGGCCCAGCAGTTGAGTGTTGAACTATGAACCAAGAGTTTACTGGTTCAATTCCTGGTCATGCAGGAAGCAACCCATCAATGTGTTTCTCTCACATCAATATTTCTCTGTCTTTCCCTCTTACTTCCACTCTCTTTAAAATCAATGGAAAAATATCCTCGGGTGAGGATTTACAAAAATAAAAGTAAACTTGTGCGAATAACATATAACTAACAGAGTATACACTAGCAAGCATGACCAGCAACCATGACACCAGGACTAAAACTCTGCTGAGTGTGATCATGAGACATCTCTCACCATAGAGACCGTAATCAGGCAGGTAAACATTTCAATTCTATACTAATCCATATTGTGCTTAAACATTTGTCATTTCAAATAGTTAAAACAGAAAAGCTCTATTTCATAAAAATTAAACGTAATATCCAATCAATCTTTTATAGACAAAACAAAGCTATCTCTTGCCCTGACTGGGTATCTCAGTGGTTAGAGCATTGCCCCATAAGCCAAAGTTGTGGGTTTGATCCCTGATCAGGGCACATACAAGAATTGACCAATCAATGCATAAAAAAGTGGAACAAATTGATGTTTATCTCCCCCCCCTCCCTAATCAATCAATAAATTAAAAACAAAAACAAAAATATATAGTGTGTAGTTCCTTGCTACATCTACTATCCTACCTAATTTACTACTCTGTGATTTTTGAGAAAACGGTATAGAAAATGACTTTTGATTTAACATAAAAGAAATAGTATGTATATGAGAAATTAGCACACCAGGTCTAAAGGCAATATAAAAGCCCTTTAAAACAGCCCCCACCCCAACAAGACATGTATACAACCATCACTTCTTACTTTTGTCATTTTTCTCTGTGCCAGATATTTGTAGGAAAGCTTTCTCTAGCTTTGCAACGTTCTGCGCATCCACCTCTTGGGCTCTTTTCACAGACTCTAATAATCTCAGTCTTCTGTTCTCCTCCCTGAGGGAGTGATTTTCCATAGCATATTTGGCAACTCTGGGGTGGTGCTCAATCTGTATGACACAGAAGGATTACAGACTTAGCCCTAGCTGGTTTGGCTCAGTGGATAGAGCGTCAGCCTACAAACTGAGGGGTTCCGGGTTCCATTCCGGTCAAGGGCACATGCCCAGGTTGCAGGCTTGGTCCCCAGTGAGGGGGCATGCAGGAGGCAGCGCTGAATGATTCTCTCACCATTGATGCTTCTCTCTCTCCCTTCCTCTTTGAAGTCAATAAAAATATATTTTTAAAAAGTTAGACAAAAAGGATTACAGACTTATATTTGTACAAACATGTCCTTAATGAACAAGTCTTTCTGAAAAGCTGATAGAAAACATTATGAACTGCTGGTGGTAACCTGCTGCGACCACCATGGAAAGCAACGTGGCACTTGTGATCCCGGAGTGAATATGTGCGTGTCCTACAACTCTGTGTTCTCGGTTTAGGTCTGCACCTTTGAAACTTTCACCCAGGCCCCTAGGGAATAAGCATAGGGTGTACATCATGACAAATTTTTCAGGCAAAGGAGCTTACTTATATTCATTATACAAAGCAAAGAATAACGAAACTAATGACCAGGTCGGAGTGACCTGCAAGATACACTATGTGAAAAAGGCAAGGTGCAGAATGGTGAGCTGCATTTTGCACAAAAAAGAAGAAAAGTAAAAATATCTGTGTTAGTTTGAATATGCATAAAACCCCTGGGAAGATACACAAAGCTGGAAACCAATTATCTTTGATTTTTAAAGAAGGGCCTGTATTAACTACCCATGCTTTCCAGGCAAAAGGAAAAGCAAAAACAAAAGAAACCCGAAAGGCTGAACTGAGAGACTGCTGCTTCAGATAACCACCAGTGCGCCCTGGGGCGAATCTGACTTGGCCTGATGGGCCAAGAGCTCTTCCCTCGTTTTATTATTTTAGAAAACGGGGGAAAGCCGAAACCGGTTTGGCTCCGTGGTAGAGCCTTGGTCTGCGGACTGAAAGGTCCCAGGTTCCATTCCAATCAAGGGCATGTACATTGGTTGCGGGCACATTCCCGGTAGGGGGTGTGCAAGAGGCAGCTGGTCGATGTTTCTCTCTCATTGATGTTTCTAGCTCTCTCTCCCTCTCCCTTCCTCTCTGTAAAAAATCAATAAAATATATTAAAAATAAAAAATAAATTATAAAAAAAAATGGGGGGAAAAGGGGCCGGGATTGTGCAATCATACTGTCAAGTTAGTCCATTTGAAACACTGTTGGCTGTATTTATTACAAGAATGTGGTGACAGATTTTGGTTTGCCTTGGCCTTTCTTTACATTCAGAAATACTGCGGGTGTCATGCCTCACCTGCTCTCGCAGAGTCTGAATCTCATCCCGTAATTCCCACAGCAGGCGGTCCTGCTCCTCCGGCAGAAATCTTCCCCGCCCTTCCTGGTGCAGTTTCTCCAGGCGCATTATTTGATCCTCTCGGAACTTCACAATCATTTTATTAGACTGAATAAATCTCTCTTTTTTGAGGGTGAGGTCTTCTAACTGGGTAACTTTTTCTGCCAGAAACTTAAGAAATTCATAATTTGGTTAAACATGAAAAATAATCCGCCTTCCCTAAATTTTCACAAACTAAGCAACACACATTAAGTTCCCGTTTGATCTCAAAGGCAAAATGAGATTTCGCACAGCCTTCCTTTTTTTACTTGCTGTCAGCATTTAACTCCCCTCAGAAAGGCACCAACCACACAGCGAAGCCTCAAATATCTTGCACCCCCGCTTCACAGGGATTCTGTTTCCTACCTTCTTCTCCTGTTCAGACTTCTTGAAGAACAGCATTGCCTCTTTGAAATACTTCATGTAATCAGTCTCATCTCTCTCTAGTTGGCCCGGTGAGAAAGGGAAAGGGGGAAAATGTTTATCACATTTTAAGACAGCGAGATGAGCTAAAACAGCCTTTGACTACCTGCTCTCAATTAATCTAAAAGAATCAAACTATTATCAACAGATGACGGATTTTAAATGAACCCAGTCCACATATTAGCTATTCTTTGAAGAAAAACCTCTCTCACCCAATTTAGTAAACATATACAGATAACATATGATATAGCCGAATCTTAGGAATGGATCAAAATGAAATTTATTAGTGACTTTTTAGCAGTTTTAATATCCAAAATTACTTCAACTCCCTCTTCCCACATATCTCACAGAACTCAGTACCCATGGAATCAGTCTCTGGTTTCAAAGTACCATGTTCCTACGTAGGTGAAGTAAACATACACTTGCGTAGAAAGTTATTATGTTGTGCCCGTCATTGGGGGTTCCAACACTAATGTCCACATGGTCTTCCTTCCTCAGGATAAGGAACACTGTGCCCACCTTACCTCTGGTCAGAAGGCTTTCTGGTAGAATCTGCCCTACAGTGAGCTGGGCCAGCTGTTCTTTGAGCCTCTTCACTTCAGCTTGGAGCTGGCTCACATTGCCTTGGGTGTCCTCATTTACCACTGCCTGTTCAAGAATGTTTGGAAAGCATTAAAAGAACATGTTGAGGTCCTGGCCAGGTAGCTCAGTGGGTTAGAGTATTTTCCCGATACTCCAAAGTTGCGGGTTTCACGCTCCATCAGGGCACATATACCAATCAACCAATGACAGCATAAGTAAGAAACAAACCAATGTTTCTCTCTCCCTCCCTCCCTCTAAAATCAATAAATAAAAGAACAATTGGGAGTTGTACAGTCTGTGTTTATATTGGTGTGACTTGGAGTGACTCTGCCTCACATCCAGACGGGTGCGCTGCACTGGGAGGAAGTGTCCTCTCCCTGAGTTCGGACCTATAGCAGAGCCTCTTCCCTCCTCCTCACTCCTTCCTTCTGCTTCCCTCAGGTCTCAGTTCTGCTGACTAGCCCTGGGCCCTATTGGGCTGGGTCAGCCCTGGGATCTGGGTGTGTTCATCTCACACTGCCTCCATCCTGAGACCCGGGCGGACCGCCCGCCCCACGGAGAAGAGAAAACGCCGCCAAGTCTGTGACCATTCCCCGTCATGGCACGCTTCAGGGGGCGATGACAGGGATCCAATTGGGAAAGCCCCAATTCCCCAGCGAGGGAAAAGCCCCAGGGAAAAGATCTGACTAGCTCACCCTCAACCAGTCCCAAATATCCCAGCCAGTGCTCTGCAGCAACTTACCATTGAGAGTGACTACTGTAAGGCTCCTGACTTTGTTGTTTCATGTGTTAAGTCATTGTTAGTTGCTTCTGATTATTAAGGCCAGCTCATTATAAGGCACTCCTGTAATTCTGATGTCACTGTTACATCAGTGACCTCATAATCCTAACTACTCCCGCGGTCCTCTACTCTCTTAAAGCTTCTAGTAAGTCCCAAGGGTCAGGAAGCTCTCATGACTTCTCTTCATATTACAGATGCCCTACAAGGGGGTCATAATCCAATAAAATGAATGAATGACTAAGCCTGCGCTCTACTGATTTACTCAGGGAAAAGAGGCAACATTCTTACCAGGATAATATACTCAAGGAGTCTTCTTTGGGGATAAGAATGATCAATTTCTCCTTTGAAAGACTAGAAATTAATCTGCCCATTTCACAGACACTACCATTCTGTCCTTTGGAACCACAGAGGCTCCCACCCCTCCAAACGAGGGGAAATCCTGAGTCTTTTGAGTCTGCACCAGGAGTTGGGGCCACGTACAGTCTGTTGCCTGTTGTGGAAAGCTGTACTGGAGCACAGCCAGGCCCACGTGCTGACATACTATCTATGGCTGCTTTCTCTCCACCAAGGCAGAGGTCAGTCGTTGGGACAAGAGGCCACATAGTCCAGGAAGACTAAATGTTTACCACCTGGTCCTTTACAGGAGTTCTGACCACTGGTGTGCATGAATATGAAGGGAGCTTCTTGTATAAAAGAAAAAAAGGAGAATCCTTGCAGTTTCAGGCAAAGTGAAAGAGAAGGTGTCAACAGCATCCAATTATTTTCAGGGTGAATGCCTATCACCACCCACCAGCACACACAGGTCTGCTAGCATGGTTTAGGTACATAAATTCAGTCTCCATTCCTAATTACGTAGGTAAAACGTTGCCTTCCCTTAAGAAAAAAATAGGCAAATGATAGCAATCATAGACCCAATCTAGGTCTCAAATTACATGAGCAGTAAGGAAGGCTAGGAAAGATGAAGTAGAAATCTTGCTTAGAGTTAAGCTTCTAGTGACATCAAAAGCTACAAAAGTGAGATACTGCAAGCATAAGTATTTTTCTAAATTACATCATTGTACTCAGCATTTTACCTTATTTTTAATCAGCTTGGCCCTTTGAGCAAAATTCAGCGTTGATAGTGTTTCCCCAAAACACCTGGATCCAGGATGAACGTTGGCAATTATGGCTGTCCTGGCATTACCTCCGAGGGAATCCTGTTTCATGATATGAATGTACACATTTTCAGGAAAGAAACAATAAGATCTTTTTTAAGCAACAAAAATGTACATTCTGACCACCAACGCTGAGAAAATATCCCACTCTCAGCCAAGTGCACACAGCCAAAGGAAGCGCCCGGAGCCCAGTGATGTACTTTACCCGGAGCAAGAAGGTGAGCTTGGAGTCTCTGTAGCAGATATGTCTCTGTTTTCCATTTCCCACGTCCACGAGGGCTGTAATCACTTGGCCCAGGCAGCTCAGCGATCGGTTTATGTTACCTGCTTCCTAAGGCACAGGAAAAGGACAGAAGTTCAGGCGCACTGGTTTCCTTTCAGCATTGTGAATTAACATACACCTAGCAGGGCGACAATTTTGAATGAAAAGGCTAGTCAGGAACATTAAGGATAACTTAACTTTTTAGCAAAAAGATGTCCTCAACTATCTGCTAGCCTTTTCCTATTTGACACACACAGCGATTTTAGTATTCAAACACAAAAATGACGTGAAGGAAAGACAATCAGTGCCATCTTATCACTGTAATGGTTTTAAATTAATCTATAGGGAAGGCTAAACACTTGGCCTAGGCCTAGGTCCTGAACCCCTGAAGTATGAAACAACACAGTTGCTCTTTCCCCTTATGAAGTGGGCAGTTCCGGAACACTTTTATAGAACAGGCTTTCTGCATGAAATCACTCAAACTTCTTCTGAGTTTAGAGAGCTGAGAGAAAACTTGGTCAGAGACTCATCCTCAATGATCTATGCCGCCTTAAAGTACCAACCCAGCCCATTCATTGACCTATGCTGAAATGCCAGATTTTTTGTTTGCAATAACCCTTAAGACGTCAGCGCGTGGCCTGAATCCCTGTTCCTTTCTCTCTGCCCAGATCCTGACCCCTCGGAGAACACAACTCATGAGCTGCTGCTTCCCCATGCTTCCTCTAAGCAGTGCCTGCCACACCCTGCTTTCTCTGGTCCCTGGGGCCTCCTGGAATGAATTCAAATACCCATGGTGCTGACAAACTCGTCCCACGTATGTTTACTGTCTTACAACAAAAATGTTGTATCTTTTACAACTTCTTATTCCTTTGTAGCCCTCACAACCCTTAGCTGGGTATTGATTTCTATGAGAATTCACGCACAAGTTCAACTGAAGACCATAATTTCATTCTTACCTTCAACCTCACCCCTTCTGTATGGGTGTCTCTTTGCCTTTCAGATCCTGCTAAATCCACCATATTGAGTAGGGAGGTTCGTATATTTACAGTCTCACTGCTTTTCTCCATTGACTCTACTGTAATCGTGAAGACTGCATGAGACCTCGAGGATTCTCTATTCATTGATGTTGAGGCCACACGCCTGTTTCTCCATCCTCCAGACAACACCTGGGCGAAAAGAAACAGATCACCCCAAGTTCCAAGTGGTCACAATATCACTAACATCAATAGAAAAACAATAAGTAGTGAGAAAAAATGGCTTCACTCCAAGGATTATATGCAAGGTATTTTCCTTTTTGTCCCCTCATTGTTATGGAAAGAGAACAAAAGGAATCAGAGGCAAAGGATTAAGAACGTTCTCTATTTACATTAACTAAATGCAAATCACAAAATTCCTCTGAACCCTTCCTTTCCCTAGACTATGAGAAAGCTAGACAAGATGAACCTCAACATGACCTTCATGCCCCCATGCTGGAGGCTAATTCCAGCAGGTCATAAATGCAAGAAGTTCATCAAAAGGTTGGTGGACCTTCAGCCTTCAGCAAGGGCTAAAGATACATATTATTGCCCATTTGAATGGCCGAAAGCATTTCCCTAAACCTGAAGATCTGTATATATTATTGCCTGTTACCAAACATCTGAGGGCATTTCAACTTACAAGTTATAGCTTCCTGCTGGCCAAACAGCTGAACAGCAATGGGCATTTCCTCCAATCTGACAATGCCTACCATATACTAAACCTTACCTTTGTTTGGTATATCTACTTTGCTATAGGGCAAAATGTGGGAATAAAGAGCCCTGGGTCCAGAGATAGAGAGAACTTAGCTACTATAGCTAAGCTTCCTCTGGCTCCCCAACTAGATTATAAATTTACATTATACTAGAGGCCTGTTACACAAAGATTCATGCCAGAATAGGCCCTCCTTCCAATGGCTTCACTCCAAGCCACCCAGGTGCCTGCAAGTCCTCACTTCCCGCCAGAGCACTGCTCCTGTAGCTCCCTCCGGGCCCCCCCACCCCCCGCCCTCTCCCTCATAGCAGGTGTAAATTCATGCCTGCATGTGTAAATTAACCTGCCATCTTTGTTGGGTTAATATGCATACACACTCCTGATTGCCTTTGGGTATGGCGAGGGTCAAGTCAATTTGCATATCTTTCTTTTATAAGTGTATATTTCTAGTCTTTTTATACGCGGTGCCTTCTCCAGATTCCTGATCCCTTCTAGATGCTGGGTATCACCTTGGCATTACCCCCACTTTTGTCACCATGTTGGGTTCACTAAGTATTTGCTCTCTCTTCCTATTCCCTATGGCAAGGAGGACACATGAAAATTCAGTTTGAGACTCTGGAATCAGATGAACATGAGGTCAATCCTTGGTTCTATTACTCACTAGTTGTATGGCATGGGGCCAGTCCAACCTTTTCACAGTTCAATCCCCTATTTGTAAAATGGGATTATGGGTCTTACCCCATAAGGCAGAACACCTCAACCTGTAATGCACATACTAATCCCCTGGGATCTTGTTAAGACTCAGATTCCGATTTCATAGGTGTGAGGTAGGGCCTTAGATTCTTGTAACAAGCTCCCAGGTAATACTCACAGTCTGAGAACTATATTTTTAGTAATAAGGTCATCATATGTACAGCTGCTTTGGAGAGTAGAGATCCCAGTAGCTCCTCAAAGGAGCAAAGCCCAGGAGGAACCCCTAAAGAAATACAGACTCTATGAAATGTCCCCATGTCATCCAGTATGGTTTTAGGAATGATTAGTCGGAATGAATGGCACCAAAATAATGCAAAATCAACAGTCACAAAGTTCTATTTTAACTAAGGGGAGTATAAAACACTGTCATATTCTGTTTCCTTTTCCTCTCATGAACATTGTTATGCTTCTTCAAAATATGTTTAGTAGCGCAATTTTTGCTTTTGTTGCAATCAAGGTGTATTTCACAGCATGCTACGCTGTCGAAGGATCACAAAGTTCAATGTCAGGTACCTGATAGGCTCCAGCTGCTGAGGTCACCACCTGCTCGACCGCACCCACAACAAAAACGCCCTTCTTGATGTGCTCCCTTAAGTACAGTCCAGCCGAGGCAGAGTCCAGTAGGTCATAGATCTGCTCGTTGTAGATTTCAATAAAGGAACACTTACAAAGGAAACTCTTTCCAGTTCCAGCCTGTAAAAAAGAAACCTGGTTTAGATATGTTATTTTTATGCATTATCCCTATCTTTCATGAGCATTAATCTTTCACTTGCTTCACAAGTGTAAAATTTCTACAATCTTATCCTTACACCATAAAGATACCTAAGCGTTAGCTTAAAAAACCTAGGAACTACTTTCAACATATCACTATATTTTACAGCAGCATCACTGTGTCCCAGGAACCGTTCCAGAGGTGCTGAAAATCAGCACAGGGAAATGGGAATCGAGCAGACCAGCTGGCCAGTTTCATTTTTTTTAAAAATGTATTTTTATTGATTTCAGAAAGGAAGGGAAAGGGAGAGATAAAAACATCAATGATGAGAGAATCATTAACTGGCTGTCTCCTGCACTAATGATCGAGCCCACAATCCAGGCATGTGCCCTTGGCTGTAATTGAATCCGGGACCCTTCAGTTCGCAGGCCGACGCTCTACTCACTGAGTCAAACCGGCTAGGGCGGCAATTTCATTATCATTTTATCTGTGACTTCCTCACAAAGTTTTACTTGAAACAGTGTTACATACTTTAAAAGACAAAAAATATTTTAAAAGCCTCTCCATAGAATTTTCAACAACAGAAATGCATGGCACTAAACATTTTGCTGACATGCAATGTGTGTGTCTAACTGTAGTGGCTAGGGAAAAAATGGCAAACCAATGTTACATATCAGACTCCTTAAAACATAGAACACTAATGGCTGTTACGCCTGGAAATCAACAAGCTAAAGAACACATCATGAGAATGGCCCAATCTGGGTGCCAATGGAGGAAACCCGCATCCCAGGATGATGGAGCCAAACCACATGTGAGCAAGGAGATCACATGTGCTGCAATGGAAGGGAAGTAACATTGGATGTCATGAGGATCTAGGAACATGTCGTAATGGACCTGCAAGCAACTGTGAGCCTAGGAACAGGTAAGGGACAGAGCTTATTGAACCTCGGTTTCCTCAGTTCAGATTTCCTTTACACTTCCTCTTTCAAAATCTAAGAGCCTAAGAAGCACTACATTCTTCCTTCTTTTAAACCAGCAATCTGGGTCCATGGATGATGCATATTTTATAAACTAAAAAATTTTAAAAATAAAACTCAGAATCCTTTAATTTTATCTTAAGAATCAACAGTTTTTTAATACCACACTACCTGTACAAACTGTGAAATACAACCACCTCTATGTATCATGACAGTAGAATTGCTTTATTGTTACAGTGTTTTACCTTATCTTTTTCACGATCAATTAAGGAAAACAAATATTCAAAACTTCGTGGGATTACTCCTCTCAGGTTATGAGAAAAATTATCAGATTCAGATGGTCCTAAAAAATGGAAAAATACATAGCTGTTCATTTTTGTTCACATTATAAGAGTTCTTCAAAATGACAACACAAATGCTATTTATTTACACAGAAATAAGTTGACACATTATGTAATCAATTCCCAAATAATTAAAATTTAGGTTTATTAGAGATCCAGTAATAAAACCTACCCATTGGACTACTGTAAGGAAGGCCCACAATAACTACTAACCAAGTTTAAAAATAGTTGTCTAATAAATTTAGAAAACCATCTAAAAACCAAGCTTGTAATTTTCACTCCTGCCAGGTACCAAAATTAGCAGTAATACCAAACAAATGTACTTTACATGTTACAAATAACAATGGGTCTCATGAGCTGACCTATATACACTAGCCATCGGTTTTTAGACTATTCTTTTTCCGGAGTTGTTAACTATAAAATGGGGATAATAATGGCATTAACTTTCTCAAAGGCTATTACTAAAAATTAGCATTAGCTGGTATTTTTTAAAAAATATATATTTTATTGATTTTGTACAGAGAGGAAGGGAGAGAGATAGAGAGTTAGAAACGTCGATGAGAGAGAGTCATCAATCAGCTGCCTCTTGCACACCCCCTACTGGGGATATGCCCGCAACCAAGGTACATGCCCTTGACCTGAATCGAACCCGGGACCCTTCAGTCCCCAAGCTGACGCTCTATCCATTGAGCCAAACTGGTCTCGGCGTAGCTGGTATTTTTTAAAATATATTTTTATTGACTTCAAACAGGAAGAGAGAGAGAGAGAGAGAGGTAAGACATCAGTGATGAGACTCATCTATATTCTGCCTCCTGCATTCCCCCCTACTGGGGATTGAGCCCACAACCCGAGCATGTGCCCTGACCTGGAATTGAACAATGACTTCCTGGTTCATAGGTTGACACTCAATCATAAAGCCACACCAATTGAGCTAGCTGATATTTTTTAAATTAGGCAGTAAAAGCCCAGCTGGCAAGAAAGATACTATAGAAATATTCCATAAGATTTCTATTAAGTAAGAAAAATGTAGAGTACTCCTCTCTATGCTGTTAACATTGGGGAAAGAGGAAGACGTGAGCGAATATGTAAATAGCAGGACTTTACAGAATACTATTTCAAGCTATAGCTGCATATACTGGGGGAAAAACATAGCTAGAAAAGATCTCTACTATGCCTTAGAAACTAAAAGAACTAACAAAAGGCTGTTATATGCAAGAAAGATTCAGAAATAATTTTTAATAATATCATTATCTTGGTGTGCTACACCTGGAATATTTGAAACAGTCCTTGTAAAGTGTATCTTAAAAATATATATCATAGAGGCAGAAAAATGCAAGTAAATGTACAAAGAGTGCAAATAATATTAGAGTGTGCAGGTAATTTTATAACATTTTCCTGTGAAATAATACAAAGACATTCAGCATACTTTTAAATATATACATATGTATGTGTGTGTGTGTATGTGTGAATAGTATATATAAATAAATTGATTGATGTTACAGAGGAAGGGAGAGGGAAAGAGAAATAGAAACATCAATGATGACAATCATTGATCAGCTGCCTTCTGCCCACCCCACACTGGGGATTTGCTTGAAATGATGCTGAAAGAAGCCAGACATAAGAATGCATAAAGTAAAATTTCATTTGTAAAAGTTCCAAAACAAGCAAAACTAATGATGACAGAACTCTGAGTTAATAGAGTACATATTCAGGGGATGGGGTGGGGATAGTAGCTGACTAGGAATCTGGATCTACGTAGTGGTTATACAGGCATATAAATATAGAAAGTCAGTAAGTTTCATTTAAAGATGGTTTATAAGCACCTACTTGTGCTAGGCATTGAGCTGGGAATAGAGCTACAAACATTGACTTTGCTTTCATGGGAATGGCGATCTGACAGAAGCCTGGGAAATAATGAGCTGACCTATATACACGAGCCAAAGGCTCATAGAGTAATTATTCCTAATTTTATGAGGTCAACATCATGTATGTATAGAAATTATGCTTTCCCAAAAATGGCTAGGTGCTTTCATCACAGAAGGAGGAGACTAAGCCAGCAAATGTTCATCACTAATTTACTTACCCATCATAGTAAACGTTTTCCCTGAGCCAGTCTGCCCACTGTAAAAGGAATATTGGATATTATTTTACACATGGAATTTAGAAGACCACCTCCTACATTAATATGGTGTACTCATGTATGAATCTTCCCATGAAGAACTGATTTTCTTTCTTATTTGAATTACATTAGGTAAGTGTGAATGACCCATTTCTTTCTCTCTATTTTACCACGAAGAGCTAACCATGTGGTCTGGTAAGTGCTCTGGCTTATACAAACACAGCCATCAGGGCTTTCACGTAGGTTTTATTTACAACACTGGAATGAAGTTCTAAAGATTGCTCTGCACTGTTTCCCCCCGCCCTAAATTTTACCTCAGATATTTTCCCGAGTCAATAGAGATCTGCCTCATGTTCTTTAGGTGTATAATATTAGTCTTATTCAACGTATCACAACTTATTTAACCAGAACTGGACTTGTGTTTCCGATTTTTGCTATTTTAAATAATGCAGTAATTCCTTCCCTACATTCTTCCTTTAAAATACTGAAAATTTTTATTTAAAAATAAAGTAATTGCCGAAACCGGTTTGGCTCAGTGGATAGAGCGTCAGCCTGAGAACTGAGAGGTCCCAGGTTCGATTCCGGTCAAGGGCATGTACCTTGGTTGCGGGCACATCCCCAGAGGGGGTGTGCAGGAGGCAGCTAATTGATGTCTCTCATCAATGTTTCTAACTCTCTATTTCTCTCCCTTTCTCTATGTAAAAAATCAATAAAATATTTATTTTTTTTAAAAGAGAAAGAAAAGAAAAAGGGAGCTGTAAGCCAAGTAATGTGAGTGGCCTGTCAAGTGAAGAATATGGATTCTCCCCTGGAGATTCCAGGAAGGAACACAGCCCTGCTGCCACCTCTATTTTAGCTCAGTGAAGCTGTGCTAGACTCATGACCTAAGAACTGTGAGATAATCAATTTGTGCTGTTTCACCACTAAGTTGGTGGTAATTTGTTACATCAGCCATAGAAAATTAATAGAAACACTTATTATTGTACCCTTGTGTCCTTATACAAAACAATCAGCTACTTACTATGCAAAGATGGTGCCATTATATCCGCTCATGCAAGATTCCACAATGCCTTTGGCCACAGTTGAGAACACAGATTCCTACAACCAAACATGTTAACATTTCATAAAAATAAAAACATTTTTCTTAAGCTGCATTCTAAAACAAACCAACAAAGATTGTATGATTAGTCCTGTCTGGTGTGGCTCAGTAAGTTGGAGCACCATCCTATACACTGAAAGGTTTCAGATTGAGTCCTGGTCAGGGCACATACTTAGGTTGCAGGTTCAATCCTGGGTTGGGTGTGTCCAGGAGACAAACTGAAAGATATTTCTTTCTCCCCTTCTACCTCCAATCCCTCTTTTTAAAATCAATTTAAAAATGCGAATGTTGAAACCTTAATCCCCAATGTGTTGGAGATGGGTCTTTGAGAGGTAATTAGGTCTTTCTCTCTCTTTTACTCTCCTCTGCCCCTCCACCTCTCCACCAGTGAGGACAGTGAGAAGGCAGGAAGTGAGTCCTCACCAAACACAGGATCTCTTGGCCTCGATATCTTAAACTCCCCAACTTCCAGGAACTGTTGGAAACCAATATTTTTTATTTAGGCCATCCAGTCTATGATATTTTTGCTCAAGCTGCCAGGGCTGGCTAAGACCTCTCCTTAAACTAGTCAGATCAACAGTACTTATCAATCACCCAGTGGCTCTGAAAAGTACACCTTCACTGGAAGGAAACAGTGAAGCAGGCTTGCCATTCTGATACAATGTTTAATGAAGGAAGAAAAAGCATTTAATAAAATTAAATTTTAAATATTTATGCACTGTCTGAGCTTCCTTATCTGAGATCTATCAAATCAAATAGACCAGAAACAAAATCCTCACAAAGAACAGATTCTTATATTTTCCAAAAGGAAAGTTACATTTCCAAAATGATCATTACCTGAGTGGTGTCCATGCCGGCAACATGATCAAAAGTGAAGGTCTTGGGCTCGGGGTTGGAGTGCAGCCGGAGAGTCGTAGAGGAGAGCACACTTAAGCACAAGTTTTGCTCTCCATCAGCTGATCCAGAGCCCTCTGTAGGTGGACGAATTCGCACAAAAACTTTGATGGCATCACCTTCATTACTAAAGACAAAACATGTCGCAGCTGAGTTTAGTGAAGAAAACTGAAAATGGATCTGAGGCTCACATTGCCTCTAATGCTTCTATACTGAGAGGTTCCCAACTAAGCCCAAGATTTACCCCGTTTACAGTGACCGCTTTTAAGAGTCCCACATGACCCACTCCCTTTACTGATTTACTCCAGGACAGTCATCTTCACAAGCCTTTACTTCAAATCAACTCCAAGGGAGTTGATTCCAAGGAGCTCCAAGCACTGCTTGTCTCTAGTTTCCTTCTTAGAAGCTATAACAAAAATGGGAGATACTGATTCCAACTTTTAGCCTGGAAGGTGAGAAGGCAGTGATGGGGAGATATGATTTCTTCCAGATTTCCAGGTAAACAAGGACCAAGCCAAATTCTCAAATACCCTTTGTTTCAAGTATCCTTTACTATGCTACATTGTTATCTTAAGAAAACTACCTCCCCAATCTCATTCACAAGATTTTTCCTTACCTTGGCTGGTTAGACTGACAATTTGTCAGACTGCGCAACTCAGCTGGAAAAAAAAGATAAAAAGTCACTCAAAGTATTTAAAGGTGCAATGCAATATATGTATACAAATACATCACCTACAGCAAAGGAAACTAAGCAGAAAATCAACAGATGGGATTACATCAAAATAAAAAGCTTCTGCACAGCAAAAGAAATCAACAAAATGAAAAGAGAGCCCACTGTACAGGAGAACATATTTGGCAATGATACGTCTGATAAAGAGTTAATATCCAAAATATAATTTAAAATCACTTTTCTTGAAATATTAAGGTTTATTGCATGTAACATTTATTATATTTAAAATAGTTTTTCTTTCCCTAACCGGTTTGGCTCAGTGGATAGAGCATTGGCCTGCGGACTCAAAGGTCCCAGGTTCGATTCCACCTTGGTTGCTGGCACATACCCAGTGGGGAGTGTGCAGGAGGCAGCTGATCGATGTTGCTCTCTCATCAATGTTTCTGACTCTCTATCCCTCTTCCTTCCTCTCTTTAAAAATCAATAAAATATATTTTTTAAAAATAATTTTTCTTGAAATAAAAAACTGGAGCCGAGACCGGTTTGGCTCAATGGATAGAGCGTTGGCTTGGGGACTGAAGGGTCCCAGGTTCGATTCCGGTCAAGGGCATGTATTATACCGTGGTTGCGGGCACATCCCCAGTAGGGGATGTGCAAGAGGCAGCTGATCGATGACTCTCTCTCATCGACGTTTCTAACTCTCTCTCTCTCTCCCTTCCTCTCTGTACAAAATCAATAAAAAATATTTAAAAAAAAGAAAAAAAGAAAAAGAAATAAAAAACTGGAAAAAAATATGAATATATATATGGAACTCATACAACTTAACAAAAGGAAGACAAATAACCCAATGAAAAAATGGGCAAAGGACCTAAATAGACACTTCTCCTAAGCAGACATACAGATGGCCAAGACACATATGAAAAAATTCGCAGTCACTGATCATCAGAGAGATGCAAATTAAAACAACATTGAGGTATCAACTCACACCTGTGAGAATGGTTGCCATCAACAAATCAATAAATGACAAATGCTGGAAAGGATGTGGAGCAAAGGGAACCCTAGAACACTGCTGGTGGGAATGCAGGCTGGGGTAGCCATTATAGAAAACAGTATGGAGATTCCTCAAAAAATTAAATATGGAACTGCTATTTGACCTAGTGATCCCACTTCTAGGAATATATCCTAAGATATGGGAAAGCGAGAAGAGATAAACCAAAGAATTTGGACACAGACAAGAGGGTGGTGGAGGCCTGGGGCAGGAGGCAGGGGTGTCAATGGGAAAAGAGGGGGGACATAGGTAATACTTTCAACGTAAAGGTGTGGAGTGAAGACATGGCTCTGCCACTGATATTTCCATCTCAAACAAATGACTTGCCTCTCCGTTTGTTTTCCCACCTTTTCTTTCCTCATCACAGCCACTGGCTGACTTTTCCTTGGGGACCACGTGATTAGTTAAGCTCTAGGGGAGGTTCTTCTGGCCAACCAGGAGTGCGCACTGCATTTCTCTCCAGGGGTCCCAGGAAAAACCTCCACAGCACAAAGGTAAAAGCTGCAGAGAGCACTGCGTGTCCTCTCTCCGCCCCTTCGCTCCCACTTCATGCTCTGGGTCTCTGGGCTGCTGGGAATGCGAGAGGTGCATCGATGGGATGTCATCAACCTCAGCTTTGCTAACAAACTTAAAGGAGGGGGAGAATTCCCCATGGACATCCCAGCATCACAAAGGGGCACTGTGAATACCCTTGCTCCCATCACTTCCAGAAAGCGATGTACAGACAAGGCAGAGTCCTTTGATAGACATACATACACCACTTTTTTGCACTAATATGCCATAGGCATCAATTCTCTTGCTTGAGTCCAGATGTTCTGAACAAATGCTGTGGCTGTGCAGACAGCATCATAAAACATTTTGGTCCGGCTGCCTCTCAGACATGGCTGGAAACTTTTGCGGGAACTTGAGGGTCTGCTGAATCAAGTGATGAAGGCTTAGATCTGGATGTGTTGAGTTAGTATAGGGCTGGGGTGTTGATCTGTGAGTGCCTTGGGTGGGGCCTGGATGAGGCTAGTTGACCTATTGGGAGGGAAATGTCTTCTGTGTGAAGTGTATCTTTGGGCATGTGGAGGTATTATTGGTATGAGAAAATGCTAAGTAACTGATTTACTATCTGAAAAGGGATTTACTATTGGGGAAAGGGAGGGAAGAAGAGACTGAACATAAACTGTGCACCTATGGACGAGAACAATGGGGGAGGGGAAGGGGGCGGAGAGTGGGGTGGGAACCTGGTGGAGGGGGGAAGAAATGAGGAACCTTTGTAATAATATGAACAATAAAGATTGATTAAAAAATAATAATAATAAAATAAAAATAAATGTCATTAAAAAAAAAAAGAAAAAACATTTTGGTCCAATAATGTACCAAGTTGTGTGCTAATGTCCCCTGAATAATCAAAGTAGCAGAACAGCCCTGCCGGTGTGGCTCAGTGGTTAAGCATTAACTATGAACCAGGTCATGGTTCCATTCCTGGTCAGGACACATGCTGGGGTGGCCAGCTGGATCCCCAGTGGAGGTCCTGCAGGGCAGGAGGCAGCCGTTCAATGATTCTCTCCCCCCAGTCTCTCGCTCCCTCTCCCTTCCTCTCTGAAATCAATAAAAATGTTTATAAAAAATGTTTTAAAAATTGTGGAGGAAAAGGAACATTTTTAGATGGACAAGAGAGCATAAGGAGGTTTTCAGGTAGTGTTATAACTGACCTCAAAGGTTAATGAAACAGCAAACACATCAGGAGAGCATCACTATTGACAGCTAGAAGCTTTGTTGTTGGAAGGCTCAAACACTAAAAGTTCACAATTTCTTCCGTCTCCCTAGGCTTCTCCTCATTGCTATTCATACCACTCACTGAGATGCATCAGATGAGCTCAAAATCAGCTCCAAAAACCAACGCGGAAAGGGATTAGGCGACGTAAGCGGTGGGGCGTGTAGTGCACAGGGAACAGTTAAAGGACCAAGAAATCAGCGAAAATTAAAGGGTTTATGGAAAGTAAAAATGACAGCGCTGCTCTCCGTGAGAAAAGGGAGAAATTGGAGGGGTCTCCATGAGGAGACTATAGGGACTGTGGGATGCAGGCGCTGCTGAGTTGCGCTTTAATAGTCTCCTATCTAAGAGAGCCTATAGCGGGCCCTCGGGGGAGAAAGCTGTGCTTGAGGCGCCTGCAACTTGGATAAGTGCCCCGTCCAGGAAGGGGAGCCGAGTGCAAATATGCAGAAGGAGGTGGCAGCAGGACCGGTCCTCGGGCCAGGGTCCCGAGAGAGGCAGCCCGGGTGGCACACAGGAAGGGCCCAGCCGCGAAACCGGAGTGAGAACGGCGAGCGGACCCCGCTCCAAGCGGACCCCGCCCCCGGGGCCCAGCGCCGTCCGGGCCCGCAGCGTGCACCGCGCCCGACCCTGCACAGACGAGAGGGAAGAGCCATCCTTCAGGGTCTCTGAGGGACAGCGATGCCAGAGGCCTCCGGCCGTTCAGCGCGCTCCCGCTCTCCAGGGCTGCGGGGACCCCAGAGGCGGCGTCCTCTCCCCGCTGTGTTCGGGGGCGGGGGCGGGGCAGCGGCGCCGGGGGCCATACTTACATTTGGAGCCGGGCGCCATGGCGCCCTCTCCTCTGAACCCCGAGACCAATGCAGGGATCCCCCCCGGCTCCGGGCGCGCAGCGAACCCGGATTCCGCTCGTTCAAGATGTCCGCGGGTTTGAATTTGGCGCCCAGGGAAGACGTTGACGTAAACACCTACGCCGCCATGTTGCCGGCCTCACGCAGGAGGCGGGGGCGTGTGACGTCATAAGCAGGCGCCGTCGCCTCTGCGCAGACTCCGGACCGTCCCAGGGCGCCGCTGTTTCCCCGGAGCCGCCATGAGCAAGCGGAACCAGGTGTCTTACGTGCGGCCCGCCGAGCCGGCCTTCCTGGCCCGCTTCAAGGAGCAGGTCGGCTACCGGGAAGGGCCCACCGTAGAGACCAAGGTGAGCCCGCCCGCCACTTCCGGCTTCTGCTTGGTCTTAGAGTCCAGGCACTGACCGGTCACTCCTCGCACCCGCACCCGCCTCCATCTGAGTGAGTCCCGGACCCCATGCTGGTCAAACGGCTGCAGCCCCCTGTGCCCAGGAACCTCTCTGTCGTTTTCTCGAAAGTGACTTGACGCAGGTAAAGCGCCTCGTCCTCGGTGGATGGTTAAGAGAGATCCCTTTCCTGCCTCTCCTGTCTCGCTCGCTTCTCCCCAAACTCAAAAGTTAGCACGGTGGTTGGTAGTGCCGTCCTGTTTTCCAGATAAACGGAGGCCACTCGGTCAGAAGGCCTGATGTCTTAGGCCTGTAGTCTGGAACATTTTTGGAGGAATGCCTTGGGTGTATTCCTATGCTTTGTTGTTTATAAATATATCAAAAGCAACATCTGAATATTTTAGGATCTGAATAATTTAGGGATGAAATCCGTGGGAATCAACTTTTGAGCCCTCCCAGGCTTCACCCCTACCTGGTTCACACCAAGTCCTGCCCTACCTAACGGGAAGAGACCATTATGCTTAGTGGATATGTGGAGAAATAACTTTTTGGCACTTTGTGTCTAGCACTTGCTCCAAGACTAACCCTCAAGTCTCTTAGAGCTTAGTAAAAGAGACAGACGGATTCATGTGAAATGGCTCAATCCAGTGAGTATGTGCTAAACCCAGGCGTTATGCCAGGCTCTGAAAAGACAAAGAGATGGGATCTCCAGATGCCATATTCTTTAACACCTTCTGCCTGCCTCATCTCAGCGTTCAGAGGTCACTGCCTCTGTGAAGCTTTTTGAAGCTCCGCATAGATAGTCCTCCTCTGTTCTTCACTGTGTCCATTGCATCTGTAATAACTCATATCATTTTGCATTTAACTTACTTGATCCCCTGTGTATTTTCACTATCAAATCAAACCCTCTAAATTAATATCTCAAATCACTTTTTTTCCTCCCACCTAGCACAGTGCCTCGCATAACATAGTGGGTGACAAGTTACATTGGTTAAATGACTATGCTTGTCATCAGGCAAAGTTTCTGGGAGGAGGGGATATTTAGATTAAATCTTGAGTATGAATAGGTCAGCAGGTAGGGATGGAAGGTACAGCATGGGCAAAAGTGTAGAGATGGTGAGTTATGGAATGTATGTAGAAGTGATTGAGGGGCTGATTGAGGTGAGGCCATATAAACTATTCATTTGCAACAAGGACCCATTTTTGGTTAGCGATAACATTATCAGGAAGTGACTGATCCCTAGGACCAAAAGTAGTGATGACAACAAAGAGGATGAGGCTAGGACGCGGATTCAGCAGTGCAAAAAATGAGACCTAATTTTATTGTTTGAGATCATCACTAGGACCTCCCTCAGATATTCCTCCTGTTCTTCACTGGTCCATCTCATCTGTAATAACTCATATCATTTTGCACTTCAATTTTAAGTTAACACCTTTATGGTTACAGTTTGGAATGTTATCTTAGAACTCTGGAGGGAAAAGCTTTCCAATTAATACCAGAGATTTGGCCTTATTTATGGAATCAGCAGACTTTTCCTTAAAGAGATACCCCATGTTCCTGTGTTTGTGAAACCAAATTCATCATTTATTTGTTTGGCAATATAACCATCATCCTAGTGATCTGTTAACAAAAACAAGGAAAGAGTTCATTTTATAGTCGAGTTCTAAATCATCTTACTCGACTTCTTGAGAGTTAATTCAGGATTGACTTTGAACAGTTTTAAGGGTTGCTTCTACTGTTCCTTAGACGATTTCTCGTTTTCCAGCCAGTTGCATAAACAAAACATCAGAATTAATGATTCTCAATCCAGTGAACACCAGGAATGATTTCATTTCACGTTTCCATTTTCTTGGCTAACAGAACTTAACTGCTTACTTGTTTGTAGTCATTTTTTGGAACCTTTCAGAGACAAACAGGTAAAACTAATGAATCATTAGTGAATGGATATCATTAAAGAGAATGGACTTAAAAAAATAGAGAATGGCCTTATCAAGTAATTTCATAATTTAAAAGGAAAAGCACAAAATATTTCATATTCCTCCATAATTTCACACATTTAGAAAACAGCTGATAGGAGACCTCTACACAAGCTGTTGGGAAAAGAGATGAGCAAAGCTGGGAGAAAGCTTTTATTTTTACTTTTACCTTTTACCTTTACCAAGCTTTCTGTGCTTGGAAGTGTCTGCTTATTTTTTGTCACACTTTGGGAAGAGATGGAAGTGAAAGGGTTGGTGAAGAGCAGAAGTGGGTTAGCACTGTCCTGAGCAGGCTGGGAACCCTGACAGCATGTGAAGCAGAGGCTCTGACACGGGAAACTGCAAGCTCCGGTCCTGCTGACATGGGAACTAATCCCATTGGATAGTCACCCTAGGGTAGCTGGCAGCCAGTCCACTTCCCTGCCTGAGAGGTTAGGTTCCTGAGTTGAAAATTTATTGCCAAACACATTTAGTCAATAAAGTTCCCCTTCTCACGTTAGCAGTTCCAGTTTCTCAGAGACAGTGGTGGTTTTGGGTTTGGGGTCAGGGACCGACAAGTCATGTTTGTGTTTTCCCCTAGAGAATCCAGCCTCAGCTCCCAGATGAAGATGGTGATCACAGTGACAAAGAAGATGAACAGCCCCAAGTGGTGGTTTTAAAAAAGGGAGACCTGTCAGCTGAAGATGTCATGAAAATCAAAGCAGAAATAAAGGCTGCCAAAGCAGGTAAGTCTAAAAGGATTCTGCTTTTTCTAACAATTTAAGGAGCCTGGAGTATGAAGTTATTTTATATAATAAAATGGTATGTTTGAAGGATAGTCCTACTTTCAAGCTTTAGCTTTAACACTTACAGATATGTAACCTTGAAGACGATATTTCACCTCGACTTCAGTTATCTCATTAGTGAAATGGGTCAATACCTGCCTACCTTATTGGGTTGTTATGAGGACTAAGTATAAGTTTAAGTAAAAACATTCTGCTTTTTAAAAAAATAGGTGGTTAGGTTCACAAATTAAGCAACAGAGATGTGTTTAATACCTGACGTGTGGTATGCTATGTAATAAATTTTTCATTATTCATAACTATTTATTATATAACATTGCTTTAGGAGAAAATGATGGAATGCCATATAGTCACTTTTCAAAATAATTAAAAATACAGCCTGATTGTAATCAATTAAGGACTAGCAATATTATAGACTACTTCAGGAAGCACTTAGTAAGGGACTGCAGGTCGTATCCCATAGAGCCGAGAGGCAGTGGAGATGATGAGGCTAACTGATTATAGGATTTCCTTAAATACAGTACAGGATTTTCTTGCCATTTGACTATCCAGTAAAGTCAATATAATAAGAGGAAAAGAAACTTCAACTTTGTTTTTACTGCAGATGAAGAGCCAGCTTCAGCTGATGGAAGAATCATGTATCGAAAACCAGTGAAGCGTTCCCCGGATGAAAAATATTCAGGTTTAACAGCAAGCTCAAAAAAGAAAAAGACTAGTGAAGATGAAATAAATCAGCAGGACTCAGTTAAAAAGAACACACAAAAACAAGTAAAAAACAGTAGCCTCCTTTCTTTTGACAGTGAAGATGAAAATTAATGAGTATAAACATTTTGGACTTAGTTTTTAAAGCATATGGGAATTTTAAAATAATTTTTTTCTTATTATAAAGATAATACAAGTGCATTCTAGAAAATTTAGAAAGTACAAAAAAATTTTTTTAGTAAGATAAAAAACTATGTCCACCCTTTAATACCCCTTTTGACTTGAAATGCAAACTTTGTAGATATTAACTATATTATTAACACTTTATTCCCTTGGGGGGGTGTATATATGTAAGTTATAATTTTTAACAAATTATATTGTGATTGTATTGTGTCTCTTTAGTTTCTCAGTTACATTATATTGTATTTTCTAGGTCAGTAATAACTACAGAGTATTTTGTATTAAACAGATCCCCTACTGCCTCTTCGTCTAGCAAAACCCCACTTTGGGTGGGGAAATGATAATGTGTATAGTCAAGAATACTTCCCAGCTCCTGCTAAGGGTTGCTCTGTGACAGTTCTGGCAAGTTATGAGATACAAGTGGGTCTTGTACAAGTAAGGATGTAATACAAATGATCTTTTTTTAAAAATATATTTTATTGATTTTTTACAGAGAGGAATAGAGAGTTAGAAACATCAATGAGAGAGAATCATCGATCAGCTGTCTCTTGCACACCCCCTACTGGGGATGTGCCCGCAACCAAGGTACATGCCCTTGACCGGAATCGAACCTGGGACCTTTCATTCCGCAGACCAACGCTCTACCGCTGAGCCAAACTGGTCTCGGCAATACAAATGATCTTGATACAAATTAGGATCTGATGTATAACATGGTGTTGACTAGTTGGTAAAACTAAAGAGACACACAAATGGAAGTCTGCTTAATAAAGTTACTAGGTTTTTTGATACAAAAGGACAGATTTGGCATGAACCTTTGTCCAGTTTTATTGAGAAATAATTGACATATTACTATAAAAGTTTAAGGCATATCACATAATGGTTTGATTTACATCTATTGTGAAAAGTATTTGAATATTCTTAAAGCTTTTGAAGCTTACTTTCAAATTGCTTTCTACAGAGGTTTTTACCATTTTATTCATTTAACATCTACAGGCGCCCACTTGCCTCATCCATAACATTGCACCTGCATGGGCTGGACCCAGACTTTTCATTTTTGTCAATTTGATATATTGAAAATGGTTTTTAGTAGTTAAATTTGACACTTTAACAAGGGAGGCTAAATTATTTTTCATATTTAATAAACCATTTTGTATTTCTTTGTCCAATTAACTTTTTGTTCATTTCCCATTATTACAGTCATGTTTTTCTTACTAATTTGTAAATTATGTAATCTATCAATCCTTTCTGTTGTTCTTTGTTTCTCAGCCTCTATCAGATAAAGAATCACTTGTGTTCTCTTGTTCTGTTTTTATTTTTTACATTTTAAACTTGGTTCCCTCTGGAAGTTATTCTGGTATACTTTTTTTTCTCGATTAATTAAATTGTCCTAGAACCACGTGTTTCTTTCTCACTTGAAAGACCACCTGAACAAGAGATTTCTCATTTCGGGGAGTAGGGAAAGGAGAGAAGCACAGTAAAGTGAGAGCCTTTCAAGATCATGCCTGACAGCCTAACCGTTTTCCTCATTACTGCACGTCAGCCAAAGCTGGGGGCTCATCCAGATCCCATCCTTCACCAGAAACTCATCAGGAATTAGGAATTTCAGAGCATCCATATCACGAGTTTGGTGCCACATCTATCTTTTCCCCATTTTAAGATCTAGTGTAAAGAAGTTTCAAGTGATTCATGTGAGTGGGCTAGGAAGCCCAATTGTGTCTAAATTGTACAACTTAGGCCTGAAGCCATTCTGTAATACGGTCTTTAATGTAGATTCTTTATAAACCCAAGTACTTTTCTACTCCATATCATTACTATATCTACTCTTGTACTAACATCACACTTTTAATTACTGTAAATTTTAATGTCTTAGTATAGAAGTTGGAATCTTGAGGGCAAGGATTTATCACTATATCCTTGGGACCCAGAACAATACCTAGCATAGTGAGAGGATTACAAATGTAGTTTGAATGAGTGTTTCCTTAACGTGTTTTTGTTTTTTAATACACCAGTGGTTCCTAAAGTGTGGATCCGCACACCTTGGGAACTTAAAAATGCAGCCAAGATCGGTTTGGTTCAGTGGATAGAGCATCGTCTTGGGGACTGAAAGGTCCCGGGTTCGATTCCAGTCAAGGGCATGTACCTTGGTTGCAGGCACATCCCCAGTGGGGGGTGTGCAGGAGGCAGCTGATTGATGACTCTTTCTCATCGATGTTTCTAACTCTCTCTCTCTGTACAAAATCAATAAAATATATATTTAAAAAAATAAATAAAATAAAAATAAAAATGCAAATTCTCAGGCATCGCCTAGTGAATCTGAAAATTTAAAATTTAAACAAATTGTATGAGAGACTATTAAAAAGGTCTTAAATCTTGAATTCCATCCTATTGATGAAGTCTTTACCATAGGTAATATTTCTAACAATATAGTGGTAAGAGTTAACAGCCAGGAAGCACATTTTACGATGAAAGGCCAAGATATGGTAGCCTGTGAGATTGCTGAGCAGCCTTAAGAAAATTGCTTCACCTCCTGTAAACTGCTTTCTAAGAACAGTGGGTTCTGTTAACTGCAGGATCTGTTTTGCTGAGAAAAAAGGTAACTTTGGGGCCAGAGAAGAGAGCCTAATCTTCCTTGTGACCTGTCCCCATTGCTCCTCATTAATGGGTCTTATGACTAGGGCTAGACAAGTAGGCTAATAGTGTGATTCCAGAGTGGAGACAGAGATAGAAGCCTAGAATTATCTGTGCCCAAAAGTAAGATGGTGCCCTAGCCAGTTTGGCTCAGTCGATAAAGCATTGGCCTGTGGACTGAAGGGTCCCAGGTTTGATTCTGGCCAAGGGCACATGCCCAGGTTCTGGGCTCGATTCCCAGTAGGGGGAGTGCAGGAGTCAGTTGATCAATGATTCTCTCTCATTGATATTTCTCTCTCATTCTCCCTTCTCTGAAATCAATAAATACATATATATTTTTTAAAGTAAAATGGTGCTCAAAGAATAATGGGCACGTGTCAAAAGGACAAAAATGGAGGAAAAGGGATAAGTCTTTCTGGTGGACATTAAACATCAACGGCCAGATCTGAAACTGTAAAAAAGAAAATAAATGATAGATTGCAATTCAGGATAAAATTTCTTATAGCTACAAATAAACAAGTGAGAGAAAAGGAGTGATAGAATTAAAAAATCACCATTTGGCCAATTCCACACTAATAAGTTGCAGTGGGCTGGATGGCAGCCTCCAAAGAGATCGGTCCTACTCCCTGGAACCAGTACATGTTATCCTCTGTGTGATTAAGTCTCTCAAGATAGGATTATCTAAAAGCCATTAGGTAGAGGAAGATTAGCTAAGGCAATGTGAAGACAGGCAGAGACTGGAATAATGTAGCTACAAGTCAAAGAATGCCAGCAATCACAGGAAGCTGGAAGAAGGGACAGCTCCTAAAGTCTTCGGAGGGAGTACAACCCCACTGCCAATACCTTGATTTCACCTAAAGGAGCGGATTTCAAATTTCTGTTCTTTATAATTGATTTTTTTTACAGAGAGGAAGGGAGAGGGATAGAGTTAGAAACATTGATGAGAAAGATACATCCATTAGCTGCCTTCTACACACCTCCCACTGGGGATGTGCCCGCAAACCAAAGCACACGCCCTTACCGGAACTGAACCTGATGTCCTTCAGTCTGCAAGCTGATGCTCTATCCATTGAGCCAAACAAGTGAGGGCTGCATTTCTGTTCTAAGCCACCAAGCTTGTGATAATTTTTACAACAGCCATAGGAAACTAATACATAAGAGATTGAATAGATGGATCAAATGTCAAATTTAATAAAGAACCTGAAAGGGACTGAGGAATGAGAGAAAAATATACTCTCTTTCTCAGAATAAAATATCAGTCAGTGGTAACCTGTGATATTTTTATTTTCAGGAATTTGAAAAAGAGGTCGTCATCCTCTCTAGACTTTCCCAATGTAGCTCATGAAAAATATTTCCCTAGATACTCCTGTTCAGGACAAGATATGCCCAATAAAATTAGAAAAACCTGAGATCTAACAAATCTGTATTATACCACCAGTGGCATAATTACATGAAACCTAGCCTTCTCAACTAGTGACCAACACTCTCATTAGCTCTGGTGCAACATCCCGCAACTCCAGCCAATCTAAAAAGCTGTCTTCCTTCTTCACAGCAAACAGAGTCCCACTTGGCTTGGACACTGTTAATCTTAGTGGATTCCTCTCCCCAATTCCCTGTGAACCAGTAACCCAGCCAAATTTATAAGCTCAAGAGAAAGGTTACATATCTGTCTAAGACAGTGGTACACTAATGGCTTGCTCAGGCATAGGCAGGTTTCCTGCTCTGCGACGGCTAATGATCACCAGCCAAGCACAGGCCATTTCCATCCTGGATAAGCCACTCTTCCTCTGGGACAGAAGGCCTTCCTCCCCATGGCCTTCTCAGCAAATATGACTCCCTTCCCAGAAACTGACATCACTCAAGTAAAGTTTGACCTATTTCAGAAAAGATCTCCCTCATTCTGATAAAAGCCTTCTTTACCAACATATATGTTGAGATCACCCATTCTGGGGGCATATCTCCTTATTGGTAAACGAATATGAATCATCTTTCACTTGTTTCTGTCTCCCCTTTACGGGACCATTTCCACAGATTGAGCAGCTCCCCATACAGTAACATGGTTACAGCTGCCTCAAATCTGGAGGCAACTTAGCATTACAACAAAATGCTGCCACTTTCAAATTGACAGTGTTTGGAAAAGCATTTAAGCCAACTGGTGAGTGAACATATATGATACTTTGGGAAGATAGGTGAGTGTAGTAAGGGAAAGACAAACACTTAACAAATGGCACCTCAAGATATGAGTTACATGAAAAGAGCAGAATGGCAAGCAGCAAGGATTTATTTCAAAAGCAGGAACTTCCTTTCTACAGAGAAGGGAGAGGGATAGAGAGTTAGAAACATCGATCAGCTGCCTCCTACACCCCCCCTACTGGGGATGTGCCTACAACCGAAGTATATGCCCTTGACTGGAATTGAACCTGGGACCCTTCAGTCCGCAGGCCGATGCTCTATCCACTGAGCCAAACCCGTTAGGGCCTAGCAGGAACTTCCTTTCTACCCTGAACTCCCAGATGTGCACTTGGAATAGATCTGCATTCTCCAGTCCCCCACATAGATTTCTGGAAATACTCTTATGAGGGCAGTATTTAAGACTATTTTATCCTTCCTTCCAGGAATTATACCTGCCCCCACTCCTCAGCCAGATTCCTAGCCACTGTTTCTTGAGAAAATTACCTAATACGAGGTTCATTCACCATTGTGAAGTTTCTGATGTCTGAAAAGCACTGAACTATGTCTGAAGAATTTTCCACACTTAATGCATTCATAAGGCTTCTCACCAGTGTGAATCCTGAAATGTTCACTAAGGTGTGCATACTTGCGGAAGGTTTTCTCACACTCACTACATTTAAAGAGCTTCTCACCAGTGTGAGTTCTATGATGTTCAGTAAGAGATGAGCTATGAGCAAAGGCTTTCCCACATTCTTTACATTTATAGGGCTTCTCTCCAGTGTGAATTCTCATATGTTGTGTGAGGCAGGAATTCTGATTGAACCCCTTCCCACATTCCTTGCATTTGTAAGGTTTTTCGCCAGTGTGACTTCTCTGATGCCGAATAAGACAAATGCTCTGAATGAAAGCTTTCCCACATTCGCTGCATTTGTAGGGCCTCTCCCCTGTGTGAGTTCTTTGATGTTTGGTGAGTGGGGTACTCTGAGTAAAAGCTTTGCCACATTCTTTACATTTGTAAGGTTTCTCTCCAGTATGAATTCGTAGGTGTTTAATAAGGGATGGACTCTGACAAAAAGCTTTTCCACATTCCTTACATTTATAAGGTTTCTCTCCAGTATGAATTCTCTGATGCTGAGAAAGGTTTGCCTTTGTTTGAAAAGTTTTCTCACATTCATCACATTTGTGGGGTTTTTCCCCTGTGTGAATTCTCTGATGTTGTGTAAGATTTGAGTGTTTACGAAAAGAAGAACCACATTCATTGCATGAGTAAGGTTTCTCTCCAGTGTGGATTCTCTGATGATGAATGAGGTGTGTGTTCTGATTGAATGCCTTCTCACACCTATTACATTTATAAGGTTTCTCTCCAGTGTGAATTCTCTGATGTTCAGTGAGATGTGACTGATTGCGGAAGGAATTCCCACATTCATTACATTTATAAGGTCTCTCTCTAGTGTGGATTCTTTGATGCTGAGTAAGAAATGATCGACAACGAAATGTTTTCCCGCACTGCTCACATCTGTATGGTTTTACTCCAGTGTGAATTCTTTGATGCTGGACAAGGATCGAACTACAACTAAAGGCTTTCCCACAATCCTCACATACATAGGGTCTCTCTCTAGTATGCATTCTCTGATGTTGAGTAAGGGATGAGCTCTAAGTAAATGCTATTCCACACTCGTTACATTTCCAAGACATTTTCCAAGTGGAGAAGGTTGAGCATTTACTTTGGTTTGAAATCTAATTGGTGCGTTTGCTACTTGTCTTCCACTGATGTAGACTTTCTTCTGTAGAAACCCTAAGATGAGTAAGAAAGCTTGAGGTCAAAAGTAACCCCTTCTCAAAATTATATTCTTGGCTCATCATTTTAGGAAGTGCTTCCTTTCCGATGCAAGTTATTCCCTCAACTTCCTGGAAAAAGCATGACCACATTCATTGCATGAGTAAGGTTTCTCTTCAGGAGAGTTTTCCTTCATGCTCTCACATTTTTCTTCAAATGTAGAATCCCGGGGTTCATCCTCTTGGAGTCTGTTTCCTACTGTTCCTGGTGACTCAATTTCAGAGACTTCCTGCTCTGGAGCATACTTGTTCACCCAACCTGAAAGAAACCATCAGAATCAATCTCTCATATATGGCAAAGTGAAGGCCCTTGAAGTTCTGAGACCTAACTTTGCAGGTCTCAGTAAGAAGTGAATGGGCTGGGACCGGTTTAGCTCAATGGATAGTGTCGGCTTGGGGACTGAAGGGTCCCGGGTTCGATTCCGGTCAAGGGCATGTACCTTGGTTGCGGGCATATCCCCAGTGGGGGGTGTGCAAGAGGCAGCTGATCGATGACTCTCATCGATGTTTCTAACAATCTCTCTCCCTTCCTCTCTGTATAAAATCAATAAAATATGTTTAAAAAAAAAAGAAAAAAAAAAGTGAATGGGACAAGTAATTCAAAGTTGCAAGTGGTAGAAGAAATTTTTATCAGGATAAAGTGATCACCATTCATTAGGAATTCCATGGAAAGGGCAGCTACACACAAACGGAGAGTGAGAGAAGCAACAACAAGCTAATGATTAGGGCAAGACAGGAAATATGGATGTTTTATATTTAAAAAATGGAGGATAGCGGGAGAATGTAAAATGGCAAATCCTGGAAATGAAAGAGATAAAATTAGTACAGGGGAAAAGCTGTCCCCATTTCTACCCCACAACAACCATAAAAAGATGGTCATTTTATTGCCTGAGATTCACTCAGTTTCTCTTGTAAAATTTCCAAAGCCCTGCTGTTTTTCCCATTGGTTGTACCTTGCTAACTCATATGGACAAATCTTTTTTCCAATATCTCTGTTCAGCTCCTTGCATATTCAACATCCACAAATCTTTTCCTTGCTTTAATTATAAAACACTTCAAGGTTGGAAAACTGGAAGCCCTGCTCACAGGGGAAACAGGCGGAGATGGGATATCACTGTTAGTAAATAAAAGTGAGAAAGAGATGTTGCCTAGGGAGACTCTATAATGACTCACACAAAACTTGTTAGGTAAGCAATGTGGCTGCACCGGAAAAATCAGGATTGGCCTATTATCATTCTAAGTTCACAAACTCCATTTGTCAATTCTCTAAAAAGTGAAGGCTAGACAGAATGATATATCAAATACTCAAGTGATTAATAATTAAGAATATTATTTATACAAATAAATAAGAAATGGATAGAAATTCAAATTAATATGTATCTGCTGCCCTACACAATAATTTATATGAAAAGTCAATTAATAAAATAAGTTATTTGGGAGCCACAATAAGGCTTATGCATTAGTCTAATCCAGCCTTGCCAGGATAACTCATCGATTGTGCATTAACCTCTGAACAAGGAAGTCATGGTTCGATTCCTGGTCGGGGCAATCTCTCCCTCTCCCTTCCTTTCTGAAATGAATAAAAGATATATTTTTTAAAAGGCTTCAGTTTAAATAAAACATTTTGTAAAGTAATTTTTTACTTATAAAAGTTCAAAAAAGTAATACTTTCTCATGTTTGGAATGTCAAAATTCCAAAAGCTTATCCAAAAATGTCTTTTCATATAACCTTGACCCGAGAAGTAGAATTGGCAGGATTTCAAGGGAAAAAGATATATTTATTTGACAGCTCAGAGTCATAAAAAATAGGATGTACCTGGTTAAATACGTAATCAGGTTAGTACTGTGGACCTCTCAGGACTGCAACCAAGATACACGTCCTTGGCCGGAATCAAACCTGAGACACTTCTATGTACTGAGTCAAACCAGCAAGGTTAAAGAATCAGTTTTTATTTTAAAATGAAATCTTTTTAAAAAAATATATTCTTATTGATTTCAAAAGGAAGGAAAAGGGAGAGATAGAAACATCAATGATGTGGGAAAATCATTGATTAGTTGCCTCCTGCACGTCCCTCACTGGGGATGGACCTAGAGCCCAGGCATGTGCCCTTGACCAGAATCTAACCTGGGAGCCTTCGCTCTATTCACTGAGTCAAACCGGCCAAGGCTAAATTGAAATGTTTTTAATGCTAAAACTTAAGTCTAAAACCGGTTTGGGTCAGTGGATAGAGCACTGGCATGTAGACTCAAGGGTCCCAGGTTTGATTCTGGTCAAGGGCATGTACCTTGGTTGCAAGCACATCCCCAATAGGGGGTATGCAGGAGGCAGCTAATTGATGTTTCTCTCTCATCCATGTTTCTGACTCTTCCTCTTCCTTCCTTCCTCTCTGTAAATCAACAAAATATATTCAAAACAAAACAAAAAAACTTAAGTCTAGTAAAGGTGCAGGGGAAGGAAGTTTCTCACACATCAGCGGTGGGAATGTAAACTGTACCATCTTCCTAAGGTAATTTGGCAATATGTGTCAGATATTAAAGTTATAGATTCATCTTGCAATTGTGACACAGTGATCACCATTTTGTGAATATATGAACTAAGATAAGAATACTCATGTGTATACAATACTTGCAGTGTATCTCAGAAGATGCTCAAAGTCATGGGTGTATGTAATAAAAATGTCTATATTGTCTGACCCACTAATTCCACTATTAGAACATTCTCATGGAGAAGTAACTTTCCAGAGAGGAAAATAACTGAATCCTTTCTTTAATTGCTAAAAAGAAGAAAAGGAAAGGAAAGGGAAAGGGAAGGGGAAGGGAAAGGGAAAGGGAAAGGAAAAGGGAAAGGAAAAGGGAAAGGAAAAGGGAAAAGGAAAGGGAAAGAAAAAGGAAAAGAAAATTAAAGAAAAGAGCTCTGCAATGTTGTAGGAGATACAATTTTATATTGATGAGACCCTGAAGCCTAGTAAATTATAGTACTTCCACTTGGTAGAAAATATATATATATATATATTTTTAAAAACTAACTTAAGTCTCTTTCAATTTGTATCACTGTTAACCATGATCATCTCTGACGAATAAGATTATAGTAAAATTTTTATTTAAGGCCTATCTTTTTGCAATATTTGAAAGTATTCCTAAAAAAATAAAAAAAAGTATTCCTACAAAAATAAACAACTCTTCTAATGAGAAGAAAAGTGAAAAATAGAGAGGAGCACAAAGATTTATGTACAACAACTATCCTTTTACTGTAACTGTAAAAAACAGGCAAAAAACACAAGTATAAATATGACATATTTTCAAACTATTATAAATCATGTTTTTAAAGGCTGTTCATGAGAAAATACAATATATTAGAATAGGATGCAAACAGTAAAAAAATATGCACACTATATACCAAAATTAGTAAGCATTCAATAAACAGAAACTATTATTAATACATAGATATTTACAAAACACACAAAAGGCAGAAGAAAACTCGCCAAATGATAACACACTGATTTCTAGGACATTTAATAGGTTACTTTACTTTGTCCTTTAAACTTTCTTACATATTTCACTTTTCCTAAAATAAACATGCATTCATTACTTTTATAGTCAGAGAAATCATTCTTTGAAAAATGGCACATCTCACCATAAAACAAAAACAAAAAAACAAAAGGTAGATCCAATGAATATGGTATTGGCCTCCCATTCAGAGTAAGATTAAAGTAGTTTGGAGTAGAAGTCAGGAAACTTTGCTCTCTCATAGCCTATGTAACTGGGCCTACATGATAGGCTATTTAACTGAAAAAAAGTGACAAATTAAATAATATACATGAGTCCTTCTAGGTCTAACATTCTGTAAGTCCTAGACAAAATGACTTGATAAATGTAAAGCATTTATGGCGATCTGCCACAATGTGAGCACTCAACAGGAGTTATTATGTTTGATCCTAAGGCCTATGGAGAAGACAGCATGGAGACAATACTCCCAACTGTGAATCATCATAGCTGTCAGCAGTTTGTTTCTGTCAGACTGCCAGCTTTTTCCGTATAGGACTATAAAGTACACCTTTTAGTCTTCCTGTGCTAAACAGGTTATATGGCCTGTCACCATTCAACTTTGCCTTTACAGTCTGAAAACTGAACTAGAAATATGTAAACAAATGAACTTAGCTGTTTTAATAAATCATTTTAGTCCTGGCCAGTGTGACACAGGGGCTAGAGCATTGGCCTGTGCTCCATCAAGGGTACATACCTTGGTTGCAGGTTTGATCCTCAGCCTGTTATGCAAGGCAACCAATCCCTGTCTCTCTCTGATGAGGATTTAAAAAACTATTTATTTATTTATTTATTTATTTATACAAAAACATGGACCACAGATTACTTACTCCCTGCTGGGTAAATTCCTGAGAAAGAAATGTACAGGTGTTTCCACAAATGCCTAGTGTGGAACAATCTGAGTGTTTGTGATTTTAAGATGCTAAAAGACTCTGTTTGAATCCAGACTTGGGGTTAGATGGTATTGTACTGAAAGGTAAAAGGAAAGAAGCTTTATATATTTCATCCTGGTAAAGGTAACTGGGAATCTACATGGCTGCAGAAACACATCAGGACTCTTAGAGGCAATACTGGAGAGGACTCTGCTGGCTTTCATGGAGTGATACCTTGACTTCCCTACTTTGTCAGTGTTCTCTGCCTTTAGTGCTGCAGGCCCAGAGAATCCAAGTCAGATATCATGTCACTGAGTCTTAGTAACTGTTACTAAGAAAATGAAAAATCACTACCTACTAAATTATGGTGTAAGTACAGATTGTAAAGGCTCATTCTGATATTAGAAATATTAAAATGTGAGGGAATAAAGTAATTGGGAGTGGGCTTCACCGTCTACCTTGTAAGCTTTCTCCTCACTGCCACCTCTTCATCCCCTCAATAATTAGCTGACTTGTTCTGGGCAAGCCAGGTGGCTTTTTTCAAGAAACTGAAACCACAATTTATCCAAAAAGACCACACTTACATGTACTCTTCTCTGAAGCTCACGATCTATCTCTGCTGCTGCTTTCGGTCACTTACAAGCAAGTTATCTATTCTCTGTACCTCAATCTACTCTTTCACCACCACAGATAAGTTGTTGAGAAGGTTAAATAAATAAGCACAAGTGTCACAAAAATCTACCTGCACACACACAATCTGCAAGTATCTTCTCATTTGGCAGACTCCGACATCACTCATTTCGTGACCCGCCCCTGAATTCTGCGTAATATTTGGCAACAGCCAGACTGCAAAGTTTTGATGGAAGACATTGACGTCTGCATACCTGCTGTAACATACAATCTGTCAACGGAGCCTCGCAAAGAAAGGAAGGTAACGATTACTAAACAGTCTAACTTTAGAGATCAACCAACGGCCTCTGTATCCCCATGAACTACATAGCCAAGGTCTGGGCACTCTCCACCGCTAGCTTTAGCGCTACTTGCCCTCTCCTATTCGACGGCCCCTACAAAGCTTCTGAGCTGCAGGACTGCCTGGGGAGAGTAGGCGGTATCCAGACCCAGACCAGGGGTTTTGTTTCCGATCATTTATCTATCACTCAATCCTGCGTCCATTCACTCCATCTTCTCCAGCGTCTCCCCGGGGCTGGGGCCGGGCCCGGGGCCCCTGAGAACACGGAGGCCGCCTGGAGTTGGGGCCGCACGCGCGGGTAGCCAATCCTTGGAGAACGAGGCCGGCGCAGGCTTCCGCTGTCACCCTCCGGCCCACCGCCCCGCTGTGCCCCATCCCCGGGCCCCGCCCGCTCACCGTGGCCCGGAGCGCCCCTGGGGCGGTTACCGCGGTCCCAGCGAGGCCAGCCATCCCGGGGCGGAGAACGGTGCCTCGGCCGGAAGAGCAGTGGCGCAGCCGGAAGTGCGTCACCGGCGGCCCCGCGACACCCCTCCCCCTCGCGCATCCCTGGGCTGCTTCTCCAGGAAGCAGGAGGAGCCTCTCCACAAGAGCCTTAAAGGCGGGAATTCGGACCTGTTTCCCTCCGAACACCCCCCCCCCCCCCCGCGTCCTAATATCCCATTAAACACCACCTTGTCCCGTAACAGTGACCTCCTCGCCCCTCAGAAAACTGTAGCTGCGCGTTAGGGCTGGAAGGGCGCTGGGTAGGAGGCAGCATGGCCCGTCTCTGTCAGGGACTAGTAGATCCCACCTGCTAAAAGCCCCTGACGAAGAGCCTTGAGTAATCCACTTTTTAGTTAGAATAATGGACAAGTTTCCCAATCCAGCCTCCACACACCGAAGCGTTTCCTATAGGAACAGTAAACACTTCACCATCCATCCCACCCCAGCCTCTGGCAGCCACACAGCCCCCACCGTTGTTGGGTTCAGGGACCACCCAACTGCTCTGGCCTCAGGTCCAGACCCGGGCCCTCTTCCCTCCTGAGACATCCCCTCATAGCTGCTTCTGGCCGCAGGGTCACAGAGCCATCTAGCTCCTCCCTCAGCACAGTGGCTCCTTGGACTCCATTCTAAACAGATTCTACCTTAGTTGACCCAAGTTACAGCTTCACATCTTCCCCTCGCTGACCCGTTCCTAGCCCCTCACCAGCCAAGGCCTCTGCTTATTACTCTGGAAGTTTTGGGTGAATGTGTCACTCTCCCAGCACAGTGACAGGGATTTGGCCCAGCTCCAGGGAAAGGACTGTGCTAGACTGAGGCTCCAGTCTGCCCAGTTCAGGGCCCACCACCACCTAAGGGGACAAAAAGAAATGGCTGCTCACAGATTCTTCCATCCACATCTATGACAGAAACTGAACCCCCAAATCAACTGTGAAAGTAAAGATGTTTTTCCAATCAACCAAGGCTTCGTTTTCTTATGCCCATTCAGACCCTGCCCTCCAGCAGAAATACGGCAGCCTTTTAATGATTACAGAGACATTTCAAATCCACTTCATCCCAACCATAAACCCGAGTGGAGGTTGGGGAAGGGAGAAATGATGTTCAAAGGGTTAGGGATTTGTCCTGGGCTATTGGCCAGTGAAGGACAGGACCAGCCTAGACTGCTTCTTCCCCACCACGAGCTCTGAGAGACTGATTTTGTCCCAAAACTTGGCCTGGTTTATGTCCCACTCACCCAATGTCAGATAAATCAGCTGGGCAGAACCAGAGGGTCTCAGGGTCTTGGAAGCCACCCAAACATGGTCCAATCCCCTCCTTTTTAACCCTTTCTGCTCCATACACACACACCCTGATTCCTTTCCCTGCCGGCCACCCTTGTCAGGTCTCCACTCTCCCCCTTCCCCATTGCCTATATTTCCCTTGCAGACCCTGGCCTCAGAAGGAACACTCCCATCATTCCCCATCCTTGTTGCACTCTCCTCCTAACCCCCTGACCTCAGGCTACAGCCTCCCTTTTGTTTTTCCCTCCCAAAGATTGACTACAGCATCCTCCCCCTACCCATCCCCAACAACCACCCCCCCTCGACACACCTTTACCCCTCAGGATCTTCCCTCTTCCTCCACCAGCTGCCCACTCCCCTGCCACCCCAATCCCCACCCCACCTCTAGCTCACCAAATGAGGAGATGGACTTAGTGAATCGGCCAGGGCCCTGGCTGCAGGCTGTTTGTTGCTGGGCAGCTCTAGGGAGGTGTCTTCATCTTGGTGATCCCCCACCTGAGTTTCTCCCACTGAACCAAGGAGAAAAGGGGTGGAGGTGGGGCCAAGACCCAAATAGATCCTTACTCCACAATGAATTTCAAATGGACCTATCTCAAAGCAGACTAGTCAAAGGGTTATGCCATGGGAGCTTGTATAGTCTTGAAGAAAGGAAGTCTTTGACACTAAACTGCAACTATTATTTAGATATTTATAGCTTATTAAGGTAAAAGGACTAACTATAAACTGGGGAAAATATCTGTGACACACATGGCAGATAAGAGAGTAATTTCTTTACTATATTTTTTAAAAATCAATTCTTAAACAGAACAACCCAATAGAAACTGTTTAAGAACATGAACAAGCAATTCAAATTAAAAAAAGAAAATACACATGGCTTTTAAGCATGAGACACGATAGCCAGTTTCATTCATAAATGAACATAAAACATGAAAGCATTTTGCATTTATCGGATCAGAAGACAAAACAAGAGTTTTACAGAGGACTCAGGGAAATGGGCATTTTCATATACATACTGGAAACCACAGTTGCCATTTCTATTAGAATATCAAATGCCCTTACCCTCTATTAATTTATCCTGCAAAATGGCATACATACTGAAGGAGAGTGTGCCAGGTATTCGGCATAGTGCTGTTATAATAGAAAAAGACAGGAAAGAAACTACATGTCCACCAATAGGGCACTCGCTACATGAATCACAGCACATCCAACCATGGAAGGTCACACAGCTGTGAACAAATGAGGTAGATCTTACAGGCTAACATAGAACCATTTCCAAGACATGAAAAAGCAAGGTATAGACAATGTGCATCATAAACTCCTGTGTGTAAGGGGGGAGGAGTCTTATACAGAATATTGAAAATGCATGAACTATCTCTGGAAGGATCATCAATTTTTTTTTTTTAACTGAAGTCCTCTCTGGGTATTTTGGGCTGGGAAACTTACTCTTCACTGTTTGCTTTTGCACCACAACTTTAGATAAGGAGAGGGGTCCCTGGAGATACACTGAGGAAGTAACTTGGGAGAAAGGGACTTTGGCTTCAGAGTTGTTCTAATCCTGACTGTGACTCTGGCTTTGGAAATGGGATAAGAGAACTTCCCCTCCTGAGGTGAGGGCTGAATGAGATACAAGTCATATGGCATTTAGCATGGTGCCTAGCACACAGGAACCCCTCAACTAATGGGGTGATTACAACCTTCCTATTGGCTTGCTAGGGTTGGGTTACCCCTCCTCCAGTCTCCTCCCAACATCGTAATTCTGTTGGCCACTGTGAACACACAGGGTGGCCAAGGAAGTCAGGGACAGTCAGATCTGGGCAAGGCCCAATTTGTCACAGGTCACGTCTCACCAGGATGTGGAAGCCTGAATTTCTGGCTTGGGAATTCTGCTTCTTGCCCCTAAGGCCTACTCATTTCATCTGTCCTTACTCTGACCCCCTGCCACTGACTGGATCAGAATCCCATAGTCTCTTTTGGACTCTGACAGAACCTGTCTGTGTGGTCTCCAGATTTTCTCCACCAGCTTAGCCTCCACACTCCACTGTTCGCAATATATTCCACACTCCACAAGATCTCACCACTCTGCACAGCCATGATCTTCCCTTTTATTAATTCCCCCTCTCCTGATCATAAAAGATTAAGGTTCATTGTAAAAAACGTAGACAATATAGGAAAACTTAAACACTGTTAATACCAAAGTACTTATTTCCTTCAGATCTTTTCTAAGCACTGGGTTCTCAGCCCTGGCCAAGTAGCTCAGTTGGTTGGGGCATTGTCCCAATACACCAAGATTCAATCCCATTAGGACACACAAGAAACAGCCAATGAATACATAAATAAGTGGAACAACAAATTGATGTTTTGCTCTCTCTCCCTCTCTAAATTCAATAAATAAAAATTTTAAGAAATGGCTTTTGATTTAATTTTGTACTTTTGCATAATTTAAATATCCTTTAAATTATGATTTTTAGTGATTGCATAATATTTCATCATACAATAATTTAACCACTCTTCTCTTATTGGTCACTTTGGTTGTTTTCAATGTAAAATAATTGACAAATATATAAATCATTGTCAAAATATTCACTTTCAGGATGGCTTTCTGAAAGTGGTACTACTGTATCAAAGCATAGCAACATTCTTTTTAAAATGGTTGAGCTTCCCCTAACATGATAATGGGTTAAAATGGTTCAAAATGTATGAATAACTACGACGGGACAAGATAAGCAAATTTCTAGAAGATAGAGAATGGGTAGGTGATCACTGAGAAAGCTGGGTGGAGGGAATACCAGCTTGGAACACTTGCTGAGAGCAATACAACTGAAGGAGGTAATGATCTACCCCACCAACCCCCAGAGACTCAGGACTTGGAAACGCCAAATACGATGAAGGGTGGGAGGGACAGTGGGATTTACAACTAAGTCTGTAAGCCTCGATTCCCTTCCCCCCTACTCCTAGAGAAGCACTTACAGCATCCAATCTACAGACAAAAACATCAGAGGAGCCGAAACCGGTTTGGCTCAGTGGATAGAGTGTCAGCCTGCGGACTGAAGGGTCCCAGGTTCGATTCCGGTCAAGGGCATGTACCTTGGTTGCGGGCACATCCCCAGTAGGGGGTGTGCAAGAGGCAGCTGATTGATGATTCTCTCTCATCGATATTTCTAACTCTCTATCCCTCTCTCTTCCTTTCTGTAAAAAATCAATTTTTTATATATATATATATATATATATATATATATATATATATTTTTTTTTTTTTTTTTTTTTTTTTTTTTTTTTAATCAGAGGATTTTTTGCTAAAGAAATATAAGAAGCCTAGACAAAAGATCTCATTCTGGCATTTACAGGTTTCGGGTAACAACTTGATCCCTAATGGTCATTTTAAAGGGAAACCTCTTACTGAGCCAATCCCACTCCCACTCAGAGGTCTCAACTGGGTTTTCCATATGTACACACAGGTGCATCATTAAGAATCATAATATATTTGAGGAATGTTTCCATGAGGGTGAATAAGATAAGAGAGAAAAAAGGCAAGGCATGAAGGGGGTGAGATTATTCAGGTGACAGAAGTCTTTTAAGAAAACTCTTAGAATACTCAGATTTGAGAGGCATCTCTAAAATGAGGATAGTATACTACAAAAAGGAAATAAGAAAAGAATTAAAAACTAAACTAATTACTGCCAAAATAAATTAAAACATTCACTAGAAAAGTTGAAAAATAATTAAGATACTCTACCAGGGAATGGCAAAAGACAAAGAAATAGAAATAATAGAGGAAGTAGTTAAGGTTCAATCCAGAAAGTCCAACATTTGATTGACAGGAATTCAGGATTTACAGAAAGAGCAAAAATAGGAAAAAAATATATGGAAAGGAGAAATTGCCACATAGCACAAGTAAATTTCCAAGAGTAGAAGTACCTGAGTCACTAAACTGAGAAATTCTAGCAAGAACATTAGGAAACTGAGTACACCAAGGATAAAGTGGAGATTTTAAAAGCTTCCAGCCTTGGAATGAGGGAATAGATCACAATGATGCAAATGCTACTTATTATTGAAGAAGTAAGCCTCAGACTGGAATCAGACATCCACAAACTCCTGAGGAAAAATTTCAATCTAGAATTCCAGAGCCCGTCAAACTTCCCAATCAAGATGAGGGCACAGTTTGAGATATACAAGCATTCCACAATTCTGCCTCATACTCTATCTTGACAAGTGACTTGAGGTGAGCTGCAGTAAAGTGAGGGAGTAGGGAAGAAGGAGAGGAGATGGAATTCAGGACACAACAGAGCCCAGTGTATCAACAGAACTGAAGGCAGAAAGACCATCAAGGACAAAGAGTAGGAGGCTACAAGTATCAGAAGGCAAATACACAGGGGAAAGGGGGACTCAACAGAGATGGAGAAGTTGAAAAAACACTGATGTGCTAAAAGCAACCAATACAAGTGGGAAAGAAGGCAACTAGAAACTTCAGTAAAAACAAAATGCTGTTCCAAAATGGAAATACAAACAGAGTAAGCAACTCAATCTGCAGTGAACAACATGTACACAGTCATAATATAATTCATACTGCTTATTTTCAACTTTTACAACAAATCAATAAAGCATAAAAAGAGAGAGAGAGAGAGAGAGAGAGACAGACAGACAGACAGACAGACAGACAGACAGACAGACAGACAGACTATGGTTCCAAAACAGAATTCAAAAGCTTTCAGACTTGACATTGTCAGAGGCAGAGACATAGAAAAGGGAAGGCGAAAGGGACAGGGTGCATCCCACATCTTGCAAAGTGGGAACTGAGATAATGTTTTACAGTTACTACAATAAAAACCAAGTATGCAAATATAATAACTCATTTTTTCCTTATTATCAAATTCTTGCTCCTTATAGAAAATATTTAAATTACTTTAAAAAACAAACAAACAGCTTTTAATCACCCATAATTCAATTCTTCACAGGACCTGGGTTTGAACCTAAACTCTGCAATTTACTATCTGTTTGGCTGTGAACAAGTCACGTAACAACATAAAAACTTTTCTTCTATTTCTTTCCGGTAATTTACCTATATGCTTTTTACTAGTATATGTATCATTATATAAGAATTGTATTATGTACACAATTTTGAATACAGATTTTTTTTTATTTCAAAGCATAAAGTAAAACTCTGGATACATATCATGTCATGCTCTTCTATATTTCTAGATATATTTCTAAACATGCCCTTCACCATAGGACAATGAAAGGTTTCCCAGAGATGGGACTTGAACCAAATCTGAAAAGAAACCTAAGTCTGCTAAGTAGGCAGGGCTGGGCGGAGTGGTGGTGAGGTACTGCAGGCACCGAGGACGGGGAGCGAAGGCACACAGCACAGCAAGCACAAGCCTCCATGCTGCAGGAAAGGTGCACAGGAAGGAGAGAGGAGGTCAGAGAGAGACTAGGACGAGCTTAGTCAATCATGTTAAGGGATCCAGATGGTTTCCCACAAAAGATGTGAGAAGAGGGTTTGATAGACCTTATTTGCTCTGGCACCCAACTAGGGCCACGTTTGCTACAAAGCGAGAGCAGGCTCTACAGTATCATTTTGTATGATACACAGGAATGCCTCCTGGAGTTCTAGTCTGGGTGCTGGACCATGCTGCGATTTGCTAAGGGAGAGAAGCCAGAAGCAAAATTCATCTCCCTTCCTGTTTTAAAATGTCACTGGTGATGAATATGTCTCTCCAGGTGAGACTTTAGGCCCGAGAGAATCCGTGGATTGGCCTTGGGGAGCCTAAATGTCCCTGAAATGAGCACAAAACTGAATGTGCCATCTGCATGTCTCCAGAAGAGGATCCACAACCTCCATCAGAGTCCCACAGGGGCTGTGACCCCAGAAAGGTTAGGCACACTGGATGGAGCAGGTGGAGAAGCGACAGACTGGGAGGACACCTGCCTAGGCGAGGAAGAGATGGGCTCCAGAGCACAGAGGAAGGATTAGCTTTGCCCAAGCACACTTCCTCCTGAGCCTGAAGAAATTCACAGCCCAGTGTTTGCGTAAGCACGTGCTGATGAAGTCTCTCCCCTACACCCCCAAAGAACGTCCAATCGCAGCACCTCGCCCCACTTACTACACATCTGTTGGTCTTATTTAAGAATGAGGACAGGTTTCCCTGCTTCACCCTTAGTGCCCATCACTAAGCCTGGCCCTTTGACAACTACAAGTCGGACAGCTCTTAACACAAACAGAATGAGGCTTCAAAGCTCCCGTCCACGTCTAGCAAGACCAGGCAAAGGAAAGGGGAGAAAACCCCAAACGGAAGCCAGCTCATCAAACTGTACAGAAGAAAAGTGGGAGGTGATTTATTTTAGGGTTGGAATTGAACTGGGAGGGAGAGTTATTAGTTGGGGAAGGATTTGATCGGTCTAGTTTTCAATCCCACTGGATTCGAACCCGGGTGCAGGTCTGTGAAATCTGATCTGGAGATGAAATACAAGCAGAAATATAAACAGTCAGCTTGATAAAATGAGGAAAGAAACACATGTAAAACCTAGTCTGCTCATATAAATATTTGATACATTCATTTAAATTACAAACTAAGTTAGGTTAGGTCACAAAAGGGTTAATAGAATGGTTTTGCTGAAACCACTTAGAACACTGCAGCTCCAGATCTTCCCACCGCATTGGGTTACACACACCTTGGCCTGCAGGCTTTACTTGACTGCAGTGGCTCATTACCTTGGTTGCACAGAGGATCCCCATCAGAGATTTCAAAATACGAGGCCTGGGAAACAGAAAAATTTTTAAAGAGCTCTAAGTGATTCGGACTTGTAGCCAAGGTGGAAAACTAGTTTTACTGCAAGGTTTGGTCACCGATTCCCAAACCTAGCTTTATATCCCAACCACTTGGGTGGCTTTTCTGAAATACCAATGAATGGAAATCTTAAGCCGGGAATTTATAATCATCCATAACTGAATATTCAATTATGAGGATGAATATACAATTTGAGGCTAAGAGTTTACCTGTCTTAATGCTTATAAATTCTAGGTGTTATCTTCCAGGAAAGCACACCATTGGCCTGTTATGCTATCTTCAAGGTCAGAGATTTATCCCAAAACTTCACACTTGCTCTCCTCCTTTCGAGCTTCCTGATCATGCTAGGATAGTCAGTGGAGACATGTGGTGTTATCGCTGGGTCTCTCCACCCCCAGACAGGGGAACACAAAAGTCATGTTCAGGGTCAGAGAGCATTTTTTACTCTTACTTTTGAATCCTATCGATTTCTTGTGTTTGTGTCCATATGACTTAGAGTTGCACTGGGAAAGGAAGTTTCATGTGCTCTGATGAGACTATGGAAGGAAGAAAGACTATTGAAGGAAGAAAAAGAGGAGATAAATAAGCTTTCTTGCATATGCCTTCTGTATATGAAAGTGCCCTATAAACAAAGCCCCATGCTGATTAACATTCAGTCTTGCAGAAACGAGACAATAAATGTACACACCAAACTGCTTACTACTAGGTGCAGCATGTATGATAAATGCTCTTGCGTGCTGAGAGGGGTGGGGTGGTGGTGGACAGACCCAGAAATCGGGAGACTTAAAATTCCAGTCTTAGATTTGCTGCTTGCTGGTCACACTGCCTAAGACACACGCTGGCCTGTCAGCTTCCCTACCTAAAAAGCAGTCCACACACCCCTTTCTCAGGTTCTTTACAGATCTGGGTGGGATTACTGGTGGTTGGACTAACAGCATGGCAGAACAAGGAGAATCTGGATTTAGGTCTTAGATCTGAACATTCATCACTTGTTAAGGGGCCTTGCTTGAAATGACCAATCACAAGTAAATGGGGCAAACCCCTCTTGCAGTGTTGTAAGGATTAAGATAATGACCTATGTAACAGGAAGGTATACAAAGAATAAAATTCCATACAAGGCAATATTACACAGCTCTGGCTATTGCATAGATTCATAAATAACTTTCCAGGAGTAAAGGCTCAGTGGTATCTTACCTTAGCCAGTTTCTTCATCCTTCTCAAGTTTCCATATTCTGATACCTTTGAACTTCTCCCAAAAAAATTAAGACCTTAGGAATCCCACTCTGCCCCCCATCCCCACCCCACTCTCCTTTCCTTTCCCTCTCTGGCCCTCTCAGAATTAGAAGGGCTCCATTTTTTTCTTCTCAAGACCACAAAGAAGGTGAGAATGACACTGACCGAGCCGGTTGGCTGGGCCTGCGCAGTGAGCGGAGGAAACATGGGCAGGCTCTAGGCCAGCTTGTTCTTGGACTCCCCTGCCTGGGATGGGGCTGTCAAGAGCAGGGCACTGAAATGGAATGCAGTGGGGGCTGGGGCTTCTTTGGAGAGCCGTTCATCTTAGCAAATGAGTACAGCCCAGCAGCATCTGTGGCCCCAGTGTGTAATCTCCATCACACCTCAAGTGCTTGGCCGTGCAGACTGGGGAAGGGTCAGAAGAGACTCACCAGAGCTTTCTCATCCAAGGTTCATGAGGTATAGAATGAGGGACACAGCCGTTGTCCTACTTCTGTCCATTTGAGGAGCAGTAGACAGTTAATAGGTTTAAAAAATATATTTTTAATTAACTAGGGAATGGAAAGCTTATAAATATTCATAGGTGGGTTGTTGGTGAATTGCTACCCAAAGTGATGTCCTTAACTAGTCGCTGTTTAACCAAATGCTATGATATAGGGCTTAAACCGCCAGAATTTGACTAGGCAGGCCTATACCAGTAACCTGCCCGTTGCTCAAGAAATTACCAGTTTAAGAAAAAAAAAAAAAAAAAAAAAAATTTAGTTTAAAAATACCTTTCCCTAAGTGGGATCTTCATCATCTAGCTTTGTACGACCCATTCCTAAGAAAGCCACATGGTATTTCAGACACCACCGCCACTTAGGGGACAGTTAAAAACAAAGTCCTTGCCTTTAGGGGCTTAGCTTTCCTTTTAAGTTAGCCTCTGAAATGCTTGTGCCTTTGCTGCACTCCTGAAAACTGTTATCTTTAAGATGGTGGGAGGCCTCATTTTCACAAAGGAGGAAGAACAAAGCAGTGGTGTCTAATCAGGGGGGTAACAGGTATGACCAACGCCTGGAGATCACCTTCTTCCTTTTGTGTCACTCAGTGAGGTGGGTCCTGTGGTGTCGCATGAGGTGGGAGTTGGAGATGAAGGCTGCACCACACTTCTCACACTCGTAGGGCTTCTCCCCCGTGTGGGTTCTCTGGTGCACAGTGAGGCTCGACCGCTGCCTGAAGGCCTTGCCACACTCATTGCACGTGTAAGGTTTCTCCCCATTATGGATTCTCTGGTGAATCAGCAGGTATGAGCTGCAGGTGAAGGCCTTCCCGCACTCGTTACACACGTAAGGAAGGTCTCCACTGTGAATCCTCTGGTGCACAATAAGGCAAGAGAGCTGACTGAAGGCTTTTCCACACTCGCTGCAGTCATACGGTTTCTCTGCAGTGTGGATTCTCTGGTGCACGATCAGGTGTGAAAAACAACTGAAGGCCTTTCCACACTCTTTACACTCATATGGCTTCTCACCGGTATGGCTTCGCTGATGCACAATAAGATTGGCACTCTGGGTGAAGGCTTTGCCACAGTCATTACAGGCAAAGGGCTTCTCCCCGGTATGGATCCTCTGGTGGACGATGAGGTTGGAGCTCCGGGTAAATGTTTTCCCACACTCGTTACATTCATAGCATTTTTCTGTAATGTGCACTTTCTGGTGCCGAGCAAGTTGTGAGCTGTAACTGAAGGCTTTCTCACACTCACTGCACTTGAAGGTTTTTTCTAAGGAGTGAATTTTTTGATGGACAGTCAGGTTTGAACTCTGAGTGAAGGCTTTCCCACATTTGGAACAAACGTAGGGTTTCTGCCCCGTGTGGATTCGCTGATGCACAACAAGGTTTGCGCTCTGAATGAAGGCCTTCCCACACTCGTGACACTCAAAGGGTTTCTCCCCAGTGTGGATCCGCTGATGTACCACGAGGTTAGCACTCTGGCTAAAGCCTTTCCCGCACACACTGCAAGTAAAAGGTTTCTGCCCAGGTTGGCTTTTCTGTTTTTTAACAGGGCCAGAACTTCGGTTGTATCTTTCCCCAGATTTCTGACATCTCTGGTCTTCTTCTTCTTTGAAGCTTCCAGGTACATGACAGTCCTCCACTGTCACTTGCCTGAAGTCCTTCTTTTCCCTCTTTATTCTCTGCCCCTTTAACATGTTCCCTTTTTCGAAGGCTTCTTTGAACTCAGGTCCTTGAGAATCAACTTTCTGGATCCTTCCTGATATCATGAAGGGTTTTTCTGCTTCATCACATATTTCAGTTTTTGGAACCAATAATTGTGGGTTCTTGGTCTCAGCACCTGAAACAACAAACAACAAATACAAGTATCCGCTTTTTCTAACCTAGAAAAACAATAAGATCATAAAGTCATAAAGGTGAGGAGGTCTGTGACTTCAGAGCCTGTAGAAGGGCTTCATTCAAAGAAAAAATAACCTCTGGCCCTGACTGGTAGCTTAGTTAGAACGTCGTCTCAAAATGCCAAGATTGGGGGGGCAATGTTAAAATATGTACACAAATAAAATTTAATAAAAAAATGTAAAAAATAAAATAAAAATAGAGAGATGCAAATCAAAACAACAATGCGGTACCATCGCACACCTGTCCGAACGGCCAACATCAACAAATAAACAAACGACAAGTGTTGGCGAGGTTGCGGAGAAAAAGGAACCCTCGTGCACTGCTGGTGGGAATGCAGACTGGTGCAACCACTGTAGAGAACAGTGTGGAGTTTCCTCAAAAAACTGAAAATGGAACTCCCATTTGACCCAGTAATCCCACTCCTAGGAATATATCCCAAGAAACTAGAAACACCAATCAGAAAGGATATATGCACCCTTATGTTCATAGCAGCACAATCTACAATAGCCAGAATTTGAAAACAGCCTAGGTGCCCATCAGCAGATGATTGGATCAAAAAACTATGGTATATCTACACAATGGAATACTATGCTGCCATAAAAAAGAAGGAATTCTCATCATTTGCAGCAACCTGGATGGAATTGGAGACCATCATGCTGAGTGAAATAAGCCAATCAATGAAAGAGAAACACCACATGACCTCACTCATTTATGGATAATAAAGAACATTATAAACTGATGAACCAAAAGATAGATATAGAGACAGTAAAGCAACAAGCAGACTGTCAAATTACAGTGGGGATGGTAGGGAGATCTGGGGGAGATAATAGATTAACCGAAGGACTTGTATACATGCATATAAGTACAACCAATGGACATAAAACTCTGGGGAAGGATATTGTAAGAATTTAATTTTTACAATATCCTGTTGTACATAATTATTAATGAACAACAACGTTTGATAATGACTGATTTCTATAATTGTGTTGCATTCATTTCCCTTATTCGCCTTATGTGCAGGTGCACCATTTCTCTCCACTTATACTAGCAGTGAATATTTTAGCAGCCAATTGCCACATCATTAGTCTTGTACTGACTTGTTTGGTGTGTGCAACAGAAAATTTTTCACTTTCAGAAAACAAGAAAAATAGGTTTATTTGCATTACGCTTACTAATTTGTGCAGTTATTCAGTGTCTGGTAAGTTAATGTTCAAGAAAGAAAAACTAATTTTCATTAAGCTGTTCTACTATTATTTTATGTTAACAATTACTCATTTATTTCCGCCCTTTGTATTCAGCATGTCTCTGTTAAAATAAACTTAAGTTTCTGTGAAAATGGAAGCTTTTTGTTTGTGTGTGGCCCACATGAACTTAAACCTTGTTTATTTGGCCTGTGTTAGCCTTTGAGTTTGACATGCTTGCTCTACATTGCAGCACAACCCTAATATTATCAACGAAGGGTCCTGCAGTCAGTGACATCATAGCTCTGTCTCCTCTCCAGCCTCACTGCCCTTGACCCTGCAATGTGTACCCATGCAGCCACGGCTCCCCTTTTACCAGAGCTGGCGGACTGAACCCTTTTTAAGTGTTTGGGAATTAAACCAAGCTCAGGAAAATACTCAAATAATAAGCCAAGTAGAATGAGGATCAGCAGGGGCTAGGGTTGAGAGGCAGGCCTCCCCATTGGTGGTGTCAACTTAGAAGTGAGCAGTGAAGCTGTGAGCTGCATCACACAGCAACTGCCAGGGGAACCCAGCACCCACAAAACATCCTACCTGCTCCAGCCAGGGTGACTCTCCAACCAGAGATGAGGGGGTGTAAAGGTGCAACAAAGCAATATGGGGGCAGGAAACAGCCCAGCTTGGTTGCCTGGTTAAGACCACGGTAATATAAAATTCCATCACAAGCATTCAGATAATAAGAAGGGCAGTATCACAGAAAGGAAAGGCCATAAAATTATCAGGGCACCAACTACACTCAGATCTCTTTTAATTCTCAGAGCTCAGTGTTCCTGCTATGACCTGCTGCTGTGGAAGTGGCTGGCAGCACAGAAAAGTAAGTCTTTGCTGGGAACAGTCTTGAGGTCAAGAGAAAGAAAATAAAGGCCATTCCTGGTGGGCGGGTGCAGCTGTGAGAATTAAAACTATGAATAACTGATAAAGCAAGGACACAGAGAAAAAACGTTACACGGGGGAATACATCAGAGAGAATGGAACAGAAAACAGAAAGTGAGAAACAGAAGCTGCGGAGAGTTTGGGGAATAAATAAAAATCAGGCAAGAAGATGAAAGGTAGAGATCCCAACCTTCCTCACAAGACTGGTGTAAGAAAGTGACTTGGACCACAAATGCCTGAGGACTAGCTAGTGAGGAGGATGGGTTCAAAATATTCAGACTCAGCCCTGTACCAGACAGACTCATAAAGTGAGTGCCCAAAGAGACCTTGGCAGATATCCAGGGATTGCTTCCATAACAAAGGACTCATGGCTACCACATTCTTCAGCCAGTTACACACCACTCCATTGGCAAGCCTCTGCTACTGCTAGTTAGACATATAACACTAGAGGCCTGATGCACAAAATTCGTGCAAGGGGCTCTGCCCTCACAGCCACAGCTGCCTCATGGCCCCACCCACTGATCATTCTGGAAAGTTATTTTGAAAGGTCATTCTGCTGTCCGGTCTAATTAGCATATTAGCTCTTTATTATATAGGATACCTCTCTTTCCTAAGTCCCAGCTTAGAGAACCAGATGATAAACCACCATATCCTTCAGGAGGACCTAGTTTTTAGCTGACATCATTGCTCAAAATCCTCTAGAATTTGCAAAAAGTTCTAGGAAAACAGAACACCTCCAGGCCATTTTCTCAAAATCACCAACCTATGCCAAACACAAAGTATATGAAGAGGTTATGTACCCACATGTGTGAATAGATATGAAACCTGCTCAACAACCAATGTGATTAAAAGGTGAATCTGAAGTTCCCCTGTGTTTGTCTGGTTTGAGACTCTATGCAGAATAAGCCATTTCCTGTGACAAATGCACAGGCATCTTTCAGCATTCTGGATCAGCGGCTAAACTTACCCAGAGAGGCCATGTTCCCGTGAGTCTCCAGTAGCTTGCTCTTGGCCAGACTCCCCGGTAACGAGTAGCTGCTGAGGGTTGAAGCAGCAGGCACCTCCTGTGTTGCTTTCAGGACTACAGCCATGTCCCAGAACATGTTCTGACCCTAGAGACAGGCAGGCATAGGTGGCTTTATGAGAGGATGGTCACTGGGGTCAGGGGCTGGGGTGATCAGGTATGATGACTGCTTTTGAAGATGAGAATATTACGTACCTATTCCTGGAAATGATAAAAACAAACAAACAACCTCCCCCCCACCAATCCCCAAACTTTTTTTTTTTTAAATTTGATTTTAGCCGAAACCGGTTTGGCTCAGTGGTAGAGCGTTGAGCTGCGGACTGAAAGGTCCCGGGTTCGATTCCGGTCAGGGGCATGAACGTTGGTTGCGGGCACATCCCCGGTAGAGGGTGTGCAAGAGGCAGCTGGTCGATGTTTCTCTCTCATCGACGTTTCTAGCTCTCTAGCTCTCTCCCTTCATCTCTGTAAAAAATCAATAAAATACATTTTTTAAAAATTTTTGATTTTAGAGAGGGAGGGAGAAGAGGAGAAGGGGGAGAAAGAGAGAGAAACATCCATCATTTGTCTCCTACATGTACTCTGCTGGGTACTATATACCAATCTTTTTGGTATATAGAACAACATTATTCCAACTGAGGGACCCGGCCAGGGCTCCAAACATTTAATTAATAAATAAATAAATAAATAAATAAATAAACAAACAAACCAACAGGAAGTCAAGGAAGCCAATCTTTCCTAATCTAATCCCCATGAAGAGTTAGGCAGAGAAGCCTGCACCTTCTTCTCTATCATTCTGATTTCACCTCAATGCTCACTCTAGCATCCACACTGAACTTGCCAGTGAGTGCATGAAAAGACAAGAGAGCACATAGGGAGACTTTGCAGAGTAGAATTTTCTGAGGACTAAAGGTCAAAGATCATACTATTACACAGGCTTTGGGGAACCTCATCTAGCTAGTGATGGTAAGGGGTGTGTTTGAAAACATAAGGACCACAGTGTGTACAAAAGCTCACTATTCAAAGGGTCCTTTGCAGTTCAAATGAATCACATTCACCTGAGAGCTTGTGAGAAATGCAGAATCTCAGGTCACACCCCGGACCTTCTGAATCAGAATCTGCATTTCAACAGGAAACCGCCACAGCGATTCCTGTGCATATTAAAGTTTGAAAAACAAAGGTCAGAATGATCAAATCCTGACTGGAATCAGCTGAAAAGTTTTAAAAACTGGACAAGTCTGGTCCAGCCCCCAGATATTGATTTAACTGGAATGCAGTATGGCATGGGCATCAGAGTTTTTAAAAAAGCTCCCCAGGTAATGCTGTGTAGCAAAGTTTGAGAACCACCAGTTTATAAAGTACTAGATGCCAGCCCTGGCTGGTTTGGCTCAGTGGATAGAATGCCAGCCTATTTCCGGTCAAGGACACATGCCCAGATTGCTTGCTCAATCCCCAGTGGGGGTAGAGGCTGCCAATCAATTTTCTCTCATCATTGATGTTTCCATTTCTCTCTCCCTCTCCCTTCCTCTCTGAAATAATATATATATTATAATATATATAAGTACATATATTATAATATATACATATATATTATATATACATATATATTTTATATACAATATATGTTTTATATATAATATATATTTGTATATATTATATACACATATGTATATTGTACATATGCATGTGTATGTATGTACATACATACACACGCGCGCACACGCACACATATATATATTACCAGATGCCACATCAATCAGAAGAGAATGCTCCTTTATATTCCAAAGGACAAAAGACCAGAGCCCCGGCTGAGAACAAGGCTCCAGGCGAGGCAGCAGAGGGACAGCGGCCCTCTCTGAAACCCCTGAAGATCTTTCGGTTTCTCCTCCTCCATTCCACCCAGACTATTACTTACCTTTTCCTCCTGCTCTGCCCCATCAAGGCCTTCCCGAGGGTCCTCTCCAGGAGCCCCGGCGTTGATGTGGTCAGAATGCACTTGCTGGCTGGATGCCTGACCTAGGAAGCTTTCCTCTTCTTCCTCCTCCTTTTTCACTGTCACTGGGCCCCAAGGCGCCAGGGCCACGGCCTCCCTCAAATCTGCAGTCATCTTCTCTGCTCAGCAGAGCTCCTGCAGCTGAGGGCTGCCCGGCAGAGGTCAAGCCCCATCTAATCTTTAATTTCAACAGTATCTTCTCGAGTTTCCTCCCAGGGCCAGGATGAGTACTGTCTACTGAGAAAGCAGAAAACATTGTTAGCATCAAGCAGACATTTGCCTGGCTAATTTAACTGGGGTCCCCAAGGCAAGGACATGCCAGCCCACCACAGGGATAGACCCACTACCAAGCCCACTGGCCAATTTCACCAGTGCCTAGACAGTGGCCACTGCAGCACAGGCTCTGCTCTACTCCTCATGAATAGGATGGAAGGGATTGGATTGTAAACTTGTAATCTGTCCCCATAATAATTACACTGCAAACGGCTTTATATAATGTCTACTGATTTTTTCCTGATTATAAAATTGATACATTTTTATTGTAAAGACTTGAAAAATACAAAAAATGATTAAGAAAAATCACTGCTGGTCCATCTCCAAGGAGGTAACCACTGTGTATGATAGAATACATTTCTTTTAAGCGAAAACTTCCACCACAATTGTGTAACCACAGTTATGAAAACTTTTTTTTTTTAAATATATTTTATTGACTTTTTACAGAGAGAAAGAGAGAGGGACAGAGAGTTAGAAACATCGATGAGAGAGAATCATCAATCAGCTGCCTCCTGCACACCCCCTACTGGGGATGTGCCCGCAACCAAGATACATGCCCTTGACCGGAATCGAACCTGGGACCTTTCAGTCCGCAGACCGACGCTCTATCCACTGAGCCAAAACCAGTTTCAGCAAACAAGTTAAACTTTTTAACTACGGGGATTCATATTTTCATAATTATCACCATGAGATTTTAGTGCCAAAGATAAATAATAGAATAATATTGAGTTAGGCAGAGAAGCCTAATAATGAAGAGTTAGGCAGAGAAGCAAGCCTGCACCTTCTTCCCTATCATTCTGAAAAAAAAAAAAAAAAAACATCAAGAAAAATTGGGAGCCTAGACGCCAACATGTTATCACTGGGTGCTGTGATTACAGATAATTTTGAGGTTCTTTTTGATTGTTATATTTTCCATTTCTTCCAAATGTCCTGTGAGACTAAGACTTAGTCTTAAGATGATGAAGATTTTTTCCATATTGCCATCTTCACACTTATCCTTTTTAGTAACTACACAATAACCTATGGTATTATCATTCCCATTGAAAAAGCATCAAGTATACAGAAATACACAGAATTAAATATATGTCCTACACACACACACACACACACACACACAAATTAATGATCAGTCTACTTAATCTTTTCTCTGCGTTGCCATACATTTATATACACCTTCACACTGTTTATTTTCCACAATACATTAGATCATATATGTATACTGTTCAGCAATTTGCAGGGGTTTTTTTTATATTTCTTATAATTTTATAAAAAATTTCTATATTTCACAATAGTCTAGTAGTTTTAGATAGATGTTTAAATATAAGTACATTCAGAGATATCTCATTCTGGCATAGTACTTTCTATTATAGCTATAATTTACTTAACCATCTCTAATTTATGAACCATTGCTTCAGTAAAAGAAGTTTTTATTGTTTCCACTTATTTTCTCAAAAATAATTAATGCTAAGATTTTTCTGTGCAAACAGAATAGAGGGATTAGTGGTTGAAGGAATTTATGATCGACATGTATTGCCAAATTGCTTCCTAAAAGGGCCAAACCAAATCACGCCACCAACTTAACAGAACTCTTTTCTCACAACCAAGCCAACAGGCTTTTTTGTGTTGTTGTTGTTTTTTTTTTTTAAGTGATACAATTACCTTAACATTTTCGTTGAATATGAAGAGAATGAGCTATTTATATTCCCCTATAGATGCTTTGTTAGAATAAAAAATGCTTTTATTAACCCCTTTTGTTGCTATTGATGTGATCAAAGGCTTTTTCCCACGTGTCAATTCACTAGCAACTTATTGTATACCTTGAATTTTTTTTTTTGGCAGGACACAGGCTTTATTGGAGGGAAGGGTACCCCTGCCGCCTGCTTCCAAGGAGAGGAGTGGAAGAGCTACCTTGAATTTCTTGAGAAATGCCATACTTGCACTCCTGCAACAAATTTTAATTCTGGAATGTTCTCCTTTCCTCGACTAGCCGAATTCTAGGCAGGAAGACCCTTAACACGCGTTGCACCTGTGAACATGCAAGATGGGCTACTGTGAGTCCCATCTTCGGGCTGCTGAGCACTCACATCGGCCTCCAGCCCTTGACAGCACGGAGCCCCCTACCAAGCGCTTTCCTTTCCTTCCCAACGTGGCAGCCCATCTCCTCCGTCTCCTCCATCTCCAAGCCCCGCGCAGCCCTGCTCCCGGGTAAGCCCGGCTCCTGCGGAGGTTCGCGTCCAACCTCCCCCAGGCGGCAGCCGGGCTCCCGAAGTGGTGGGGCGCGGAGCCACCCTCGGACCGAGCTGGGGTCCCCGCCACAGGGGCCATCCCCGCCACAGGGGCCATCCCCGCCACAGGGACCATCCCCGCCACAGGGGCCATCCCCGCCACAGGGGCCATCCCCGCCACAGGGACCATCCCCGCCACAGGGATGTCCCTCCCGCGCCCCCAACCCCGCTCACCGGGCGCCGCGGAGAGGCCGGGCCGCAGGACTCATGGGCTTCGGGGCTGAAGGCCGGCGGGCTGGACCCCAGCGGCCAGCGGCGCCAGAACAATGACCGGACAGGAAGTGCCTCGGCTGGACTTCCGGCTCCCGGAGTCGGCATGCCGGCCTCTCTAGGAGCCTGGGAGGTGCTTTCCTCTCGATGGGCATCCCATAGTGCCATGGATCTGGGATGGGAGCAGAAGCGCTTAGGAGGGGGATGCGGGTAGGCTGTGGCCCTGGGCTTCCGAGAGTGGGCATCCCCAGGCTGGGCAGGGGCAGTTAAAGGAGGCGAGCATCCAGGAGCTCGAAGTTACAAAGATTTCATCTGCAGAAAGCCCTGACAATTTTGCTCCAAATGTTTTATTTTGAAACTATCACACAGGTACTGAAAAAAGTTGAAAGATACAATACCTGTAGCCTCCATCTGGATTTATCAACCTTTGCTGCGTTTGCTTTGTGCCATAGCACATGCTGAAAAAACTTTTTTTTTTAAGTGGTAAACATCAAAACACTTCATTCCAAATACTTCAATATTCATCCTTTCATCATATTCTCCAAACACCTTCATTACAGGTAAGAAAAGTAGTAATTTCCTAATATCAACTAATATATTCAAAATTTCCCAACTGTCCTAAAATACGTATTTCATAATTTTGTTTTTCCAAATCAGTTTCTCACACTGCATCACTATCCTTAGTCTTTGTTTTTACTTTTTATTTTGAATTTAAAGTTTCATAGGAAGTTGCAAAGATACTACTACCCTTCACCTGGTTTCCCAAAATAGGTATATCTTACATAATTATATAAAAGTCAGAAAATCAACACTGGTACAATGTGTGAATCTACTTCTGTTATTTTATCATGATATGTATAGATTTGTATAATCAACACAATCAAGATACACAACTATTCCAACACTCCCAAGATTTCCCTTCCTCTCTCTGCTCCCTCCCACCATTTCCAACTTCTGGCAACCACTAACCTATTTTTCACTTATGTAGGTTTGTCATTTGAGGAAATTATGTAAATGGAATTTTGCTTTTTCACCTTTAGAGACTGGATTTTTCACTCAGCATGATTCACTTGAGTCATTGCAAGTATCAATTGATCACTACATTTTATTGCAGAGTAATTATTCCATTGTATAGATATGAGTTTGTTTAACCACCTACTGAAGGATATTTGGGTTACTTACAAATTTTGATTATGAAAAAAAAAGCTGCTATGAACAGTCATGTACAAGTTTTCATCTGAACATTAGATTTCACTTCAGTGGGATAAATGCTCAGGAGAGCAAATACTGGAAAGAAACTGCCAAACTCTTTTCCAAAGTGGCTGTACCATTTAACTTTCCTGGCAAATGAGATCCATTTTCTCCACATCCTTGCCAACATTTGGTGTTAAGCCATTTGTCTGTTCCAAAGCTATTCTATGCAGTTATTTTTAACTGGCATTCCCCTAATGATTAATGACGTCAAACTTTTCATTTGCTTATTTGCCATCTATACTTTGGTGAAATGTGTGACTGCTCATTTTTAAATTAAATCTATTGAGTTTGGAGAATTTTGTATATAGTATAAATATAAATCCTGTGTGGATGTATAATTTGTAAATATCTCATCCTCTTAATACTCTTTTATTATTTTTACTTTAAAAATTGATTTCAGAGAGGAAGAGGAAGAGGGAGAGGGTGAGACAGAAACATTAATGATGAACCATTGATCTGCTGCCTTCTGTACATCCCTCGGGCATATGCCCAAACCCGGAATCAAACCATGACCTCCTAGTTCATAGGCAGATGCTCAACCACTGAGCCATGCCAGAGCCTCAAGACTCTTTTAAAGAGCAAATATTTTTTTCCTCTTACGGGGCATTTAAAAAAAAATAAAAATCTAAGAATTCTTTGCTTAGTTCCCAACTAATTTATTTAGCCTATGGATATCCAATCGTTCCAACAGCATTTGCTGAAAAGTCCCTCCTCTGCTTAATTCCTTTTGTATCTTTGTCAAAAATCCAATTTTGCATTTGTGTGAGTCTACATTCCTGCTTTAGCATCTTTTTGATCTTTAGAATCTTTTAAAAGTTTATATTTTATTGATTTTAGAGAGAGGAAAATAGAAACATCAATGATGAGAATCATTGATCAGTTGAATCTTGCACACACCCCCAGTGGGATCAAGTCTACAACCCAGGCATGTGCCCCGACCAGGAATCGAAATGTGACCTTCTGCTTCATAGGCTGATGCTCAACCACTGTGCCATGTTTGGCTGATGATCTTTACTTAATCTTTTAAACCCAGCTTCCTAATTCACTTTTTATACCTTTTACTGTGTTAAATTTCATAAATATTGTATATAAAAGCAGAGAACAGTACAATGAACTCTTAATATTCATCCAGCTTCAAAGATTATCACCTCTCCCTTTTTCCTCATTGTCATTTTGAAGAATACAGTGCATTCCGTATCTAAATTTCTTTCTCTTGGTGTCATTTACCTTGTTCTGCTTCCTGTGTGTCCTGTAAACTGGCAATCTGGTCTAAGAAGCTTGATGAATTCAGGTTATACTTCTGGCTTACTGTATCTCATGAAGAGGCACATTATATGGGTTGTTTCAGCCTTAGTAATGCTGCATTTTCATTGGTTAAGAGGTAAATGCTAGTTTTTCCCATTCTTAAAGAACATTTACCTTTGTACTTATTACATAATCTGGGGTGATTCTTCTGCAGCTGGATATAATGCAATTTCATATTCGTTACCTTGTAACAACTTCATGAGGTAGATATTCTTCCTCCTGCTTAAAAGACGAGGAAATCAAAGTTCTAAGAAATGAAGGCATTTGTCCAAGAAAACTTGCAGCATCTAACTCATAACCAGGCCCATTCCAGTATTCACTTTTGGGTACCTTCATTCTAATGAGGAACCAGCCCTCAAGGAACTTTGGAGTTGAATTAATAATTATTATAATCAACATACCACTTCAATACTACTAGTAATTAGGAAACACAATGCTGATATTAATAGTCCAACTACAGAATTGGAGTTTGAGAATGACAACATAAAAGTATGAACTCAAGAATATAGGCTGAATTAAATTTATAAATGTACAAATGTACAAAAGGGAAAACTGAATGAATTGTTTTAAAGGGAATAATGGGCTTGACAGTTCAGAAATGGATTCTGAACTCGTTTAATTAGAACTTGAAGGGCTCAGCTCTGTATGAAGTTTGTGTAGATGAGTGCTGGGACAGAATGTTATTTCCTGAGTAAAAAGCTATCTCATGTCAATAGTGATAAAGAAATTGAGGACAACGGCAGGGACAATCAGCTCATGGTTTGGGGTTAAGGACTTTCCCCTATGAATAAGGTAAGCAACATAGGACTGCCCTTCCATTCTGATACCCTACATACACTAGGTTTCAAATTCGAAGGTTGAAAAGAAATTGTTCGCGTTGGTATCAGTGTTAACAGGTGACATATTATTTTTCCATAAGCCAGTATTATCTAAAAACAAACTAGGGTCTATTAACTCCCTTAAACATTAAAAAGGATAATTTTCCAGTTGTTCAAGCAAACAACCTAAAATTCATTTTTTTTTAATTGATTTGAGAGGAAGAGAAACATTGATTCATTGCTCCCCATATGCACCCCGGGCTTGGGATCAAACCTGCAATCTAGCTATGTGCACTGACCAGGAATTGAACTGGCAAGTTTATGGTGTAAGGGATGCCACTTCAACCAACTGAGCCACCAGCCAGCGTTCCCTTAAACACTTTTTTTGTAGGGGGAGTTAATCCTTACTTGAGGATATTTTTCCATTAATGTTTTTTAGGGAGAGTGGGAGAGAAAGATAGAGAGAAACACTGATATGAAAGAAACACATAGATTGGTTGCCTCCTGCATGAGCCCTGACCAAGGGCCCAGGCGGGGAAGAAGCCTGCAACTATGGCCTTGACTGGAATCAAACCTGGGACCTTTTGGTTTGCAGGCCGATGATCTATACACTGAACCAAACTAGTTAGGGCCCTTTATACGTTTTTAAAGCTGTATTTTTTTTTTTTTAAGTTTTCTTCCAGAGATAAATTCCAGTTACTTATCCACCGCATTTCATCTTATTATAAAAATGAATACCTTTTGAGGTTCACAGAGTCGAATATTAACTAATGAACAAACATTACATTATGCTGTGTTCTAGACTGACTATACCATTTATCCAACTTTACTGGCAACTAAATTACTTCACAAAGTACTGTCACAAAGATTCTTTCACCTAATCCTCTTAATAATCCTTTGAGGTAGACATTATGTTAATATGTGATATGTAATAATCTAACTTGAGACTTATATGATGATGTAATAACAACATATTGCTAGTAAGAGAAAGGGTCAGGACCTAAACCTAGGACTTCTGATTCCAAATCCAGTGCTCTTCTTATATTATTCTCAAACAGCAGGCTCTTGCTCACCCAACTCCATGTCTGATATGTCTCAATCATATTGTCCATATAGACATTCTGCAGCAGTGATTCTATCTTTAAAATGTATAATATATACATTTTGAGAAACAACTTCCACTTTTTAATACAAAGACATTTTTGCTACCGCTTTTAACATCATTACATCCCATAAATCCAATTTTTTCAGAGTCCTCAATTGCTCCAAGGTCTCTTTCTGGGTCATAATAAATTGTCTGGAACAGAGTATACTTTAACTAGAATTTAGTTTGTTTTTGTATTCTTGAAAATCTACAATAACCTTCTTTCATATGCAACTCATTTGAATATAATGGAGGCAATCATGAATTTTTTTCTTATATGAACCACATATTGCCATTTCTCCAATAATTAAATAGGCAGGCGTTCCATCCCATTTTAAATACGTTTTCTGAATCTCTAACTTGGACTCAGCTCATTGGCATTTTGAAGCCAAGAGAATTCTTCCAGGGTCTGGATTTTTTGTTGAAGATGAAGGTTTGAAGCTTGTGAGAATTCTTTTTCAGACTCATCACATTCACAGAGATTTTCAACTGTATGAACTTTCTGATGCACAGTAAGGTTTTTCCTTTGCCTAAAAACTTTGTTACAATCATTACACCCATATGGTTTCTCCCCTGTGTGGATTCTCTGGTGGCCAACTAAATTCCTCTTAGAAGTAAAAGATTTTCTACACTTCTCACACTCATATGGTTTTTCCCCAGTGTGCATTCTCTGATGTACAACAAGGTTTTTATTCTGACTAAAGTCTTTTCCACACTCATTACATTTATAAGGTTTCTCTCCAGTGTGGATTCTCTGATGTACCATGAGATTTCTGCTAGAGGTGAGGACTTTTCTACATATATGACATTCGTAGGTTTTTTCCCCACTGTGAATTCTTTGATGTTCAATAAGGTTTCTGTTGTACGTAAAGCCTTTCCCGCACTCATTACATGCATAGGGCTTCTCACCAGTGTGCATCCTCTGATGGGCTGTAAGGTTTGAGCGGTAACTGAAGACTTTCCCACAGTCACTGCATTTGTAAGATTTTTCCCTTGTGTGAATCCTCTGATGTCCAATGAGGCTTTTCTTCAGAATGAAGCATTTGCCACACTCGTTACACTCGTAGGGTTTCTCCCCACTATGGATTCTCTTGTGCTCAATGAGATTTCTGTTAGAACTGAAAGCTCTTCCACATTCACAGCATTCAAAGGGTTTTTCCCCAGTGTGGATTCTCCGATGTACCAACAGGCTTGACTTGTAACTGAAAGCCTTCCCACAGTCCTCACATTTGTAGGCTTTTTCCTGTGTATGAAGTTTCTGATGGACCATGAAACTCTTGCTCATAACGAAGGTCTTCCCACACTCTGGACATTCATAGGGCTTCTCCCCATTGTGGAGTCTCTCGTGGTCAATCAGGTTTCTGTTAGAACCAAAGACCTTGCCACAATCTTTACATTCATAGAGATTCTCTCCAGTGTGGAACCTCTGATGTAGAATGAGGCTTTTCTTTAGAATGAAAACTTTCCCACATTCATTACATTCATAGGGCTTCTCCCCATTGTGTAGTCTCTGGTGGTCAAAAAGGTAAGCACTCTGAGTGAAGGCTTTCCCACATTCAGTACATTTATACGGCTTCTCTCTGCTATGCATCCTCTTATGGTCAATGAGATTTGACTTAGAATTGAAAATCTTGCCACATTTTTTGCAACCAAAGGTCTTCTTTTCTGTGTGTACTCTCTGGTGTAAAAGGAGGCTTTTACTTCGAATGAAAACTTTTCCACATTCTTTACATTTGTACGGGTTCTCTGCACTGTGCAGTCGCTGGTGGTCAACAAGGTAAGTGGTCTGAGCAAATGTTTTTCCACATTCATCACATTTGTAGGGTTTTTCCCCAGAGTGGATTCTCTGGTGCAGAATAAGGCTCTTCTTCAGGATGAAAGCTTTCTGACACTTGTTACATTTATAAGGTTCTTCCCCTTTGTGGAGCCTCTGGTGGTCAATGAGGTAAGCATTCTGAGAGAAAACTTTCCCACATTCATTACATTTATAAGGTCTCTCCCCAGAGTGGCGCCTCAGATGTATAATAAGGCCCGAATGCCTATAGAAGCCCTTCCCACACTCCTTACATTTATAAGGTTTCTCCCCAGTGTGGATTCTCTGATGGTTTAGAAGGTAAGCACTTTGAGAGAAGGCTTTCCCGCATTCGTTACACTTATAAGGTTTCTCCCCAGAATGGTTCCGTAAATGCATCAGAAGGCTTGAACGCTGAATAAAGCCTTTTCCACACTCCTTACATTTATGAGGTTTCTCACCAGTGTGGATTCTCCGGTGGTTTATAAAATGGGAGATTTTACTGAAATGTTTATAACATACATCACATTTATAAAACTTCTTTCCTTCAGTATCCATTAAACTTTCAGAAAGAGCTGGATCTGAACCTAGAGTCAAGCTTTCTCCAAATTCCTCCCACTTCTGGCCTCGTTTTTCTGGCAGAGTCCTTTTCTTCTTGTCTCGTTCATAGAGGGAACATCTCTTCAGTGAATTTCTTTCACTTGATTCATTTCCCCACTGACTTGCCGAAACTTGCCATGCACACTCTTTCTCAAAATCAAGGATTTGGGGAATACCTCCTTGAAGTCTTCTTGATGTTTCTTTCTGAGAATCTGCTCTATGAGATATGCTTGACTTTGCTGATACCTCCTCATTCTCAGTCATGGTCTCCCATTCTGGTAAAAAGAATAAAAAATGCAAATGTTACCAAATCTTTGTTAGTGAGAACAAATCTTCAAACAACTTTAACAAGCTAGAAGGATACATATTTATATGCATACAAAAAGGATAAACTTTTCATTAAACACAGGTTCAAAGCAGAATGCTATACTGATAGAATGTTATAAATGGATTAACAGAACTCACCTGCACCTAACAGATGCACCTAATGCTTTGTCTTCAGGGGGCAACTGAAAAATATATTGATGTTGAAAACATAGATGTAAGGAAGAATAAGAGAGAACATGCGATTTTATATAGGTGGTTCAGATTTGAGGAACAGGAAGTTGGATGGAAAAAGAAGCATCATTTGACTTATAAATAACTGTTTTTATTTTCTTTTTGGGAAGATGGAAACTCTAAAATAAATATATATATCTAAAGATTCTGAAAGGCATTGTTAAATGTTGAAGAGTCAACTATATAAACACTTTTTAATTACTTGAAAGTAATTAATTTGAGGGGGAAAGCCCATTAAAAAGCAACTTAAGCCCTAATCTGTAGATAGAGTGTTGGCCTGCAGACTGAAGGGTCTCTGGTTCGATTCCAGTCAAGGGCATGTACCTTGGTTGCAGGCACATCCCCAGTAACAGTTGTGCAGGAGGCAGCTGATCGGTGTTTCTCTCTCATAGATGTTTCTAGCTCTCTAACCCTCTCCCTTCCTTTCTGTAAAAAATCAATAAAATGTATTTAAAAAGAAAAGAAAATAGCTAACTGAATTATGGCACAAATTATGTAACCAATATAGATAATACTTGCAAACACTTTTTTAATTTTACTATTTTTTTACAGAGAGAAAGGGAGAGGGATAGAGCAGAGGTTGGCAAAACTCATTAGCCAACAGACCCAAATATCAACAGTACAATGATTGAAATTTCTTTTGAGAGACAAATTTTTTAAACTAAACTATATAGGTAGGTATATTGTTATTAACTTAATTAGGGTACTCCTAAGCTGGTCTTTGATAAAAAAGGGGCCAAAGAGCCGCATGTGGCTCACAAGCCACAGTTTGCTGAGCACTGGGATAGAGAGTTAGAAACATTGATGAGAGAGAAACATCAATTAGCTGCTTCCTGCACACCTCCTACTGGGGATGTGCCCACAACCAAGGTATATGCCCTTGACCAGAATCAAACCTGGGACTCTTGAGTCCGCAGGCCGACACACTATCCACTGAGCCAAACCGGTAAGGGTTGCAAAGAATTTTTAATAATATGAGAACGCAAAAAAAAAAGGCAAGCTTTAAAACTGTACGCGTGCACACACACACACACACACACACACACACACACTGATAACAATGTAAAAAAAACTTCAAATAGCCCTAACTGGTTTGGCTCAGTGGATAGGGCATTGGCCTGAGGACTGAAAGGTCCTGGGTTTGGTTCCAGTCAGGGGCCTATGCCTGGGTTGCAGGCTCAATCCCTATTGGGAATGTACTGGAGATCCGACCAATGATTCTCATCGTTGATGTTTCTCTTTCTCTTTCTCTCTCCTTCTCCCTTCTTCTCTGAAACCAATGAAGAAATATATTTTAAAAAAAGAAAAAACAACAACTCAAATACATAGAAAAAAGCAGAAATATATTAAAACTTGTAGCCCTGTGCCGAATCACTGTGCTAGTAGCTCTAAGCAGGGCTGAGCTGCTCTGTGCCCGCTGGCCAGAGGTTCTCCAGGGCCCAGAGGCCCATCCACACCCCGGAGTGGCCAGAGGCCCATCTGTGGCCAAGCACAAAACGCTTGCCTCGTTGCCTGGTGATGAGGCAATTGTCCACCTTCACCCCCCTGACCACTTCATGCCTGCTGCCCAGAAGCCTTCTGTGGTTGAGGTGGAATGCTTGCCTCTGGAATTCCACCAGGCTGCTCACACTGCCCGCCCTCAGTGCCATCCCCCGGACTGCGGGAATCTGGCGGGGCTGAGAGGACTGGGCACTGCCATCTTGAGGCTATGGGTGCCACCATCTTTGAGACGGAGTGATGATTACCCTTTTATTAGGAGGATTTTGGTAACTGTGTATGAGTTGTGGGTTTAAGGAAGACTTGTTCTTTTCTAACGTTTTGTTTTCCAAAATAAGTATACACTATTTTCATAATCAGAAAATAAGCAAAAGCTGATAATAAAGGTAAGAATCCTGGGACAGAAAGCCTTACCCAAGGAGGTCACATTTCCATAGTTCTCCAGCATCACATCCCAATACAAGGCCCTCTGCACTGGGCCCAGGCATGCCCATTCCTCCGCAGTGAAGTACACTGACACCTCCTCCAACATCACCAACTCCTGAAATAACAGGTATGTGTGTGGTTATCCATGCCCAGAGGTTCCTTTCACACTGTGAGGTCATGAGGTGGGCAAGGGATATCAGCGATATAGGAAGGCCCCACATAGAGTCTGCCTTCATATAGCATGGACCTTGATTCAGAGATGGGAACTGGACACTAAGCACTAGGATGAGAGAGGGCAATTGATGATAACGTTAGGTGGTTCAGATAGATCCTTAGGAAGGAAAAAGGATGCAAACCTCACCTGGGGCTGGGCTGTTAGGAGCATGAGTGCCATCAACTGATTTCTTGGATTCTCTTCCTGAGAAAGGGCAGAAGCTTCAGGGGCAGGAGAATCTGAGGAAGGAGGAAAAGCAGCATTGAGATTTCTGCTGTCCCTGCCGACTACTCCAAGTTCAATATCTATACAGGTGAGGGGGCAGTGCCTGGCCAAGTCAGGGTGCCAGGCAGGGCTGCGAGGCTGGGGGCACGAGTTGGGGCCCAATCTCTGCAGGCCACCCCAAGGGACCCCACCGGTGCACAAATTCATACACCAGGCCTCTAGGTTTGTGTGTGTGTGTCTCTCCCTCTCTCTTTCTCATATATATATATATATTCACACACACATACACACACACACACACACACACACATATATACACACACACATACACACACACACACACACACACACACACACACACACACCGTATTTTCTGGTGTATAAGACGACTCCCTAATTTTACAGTTAAAACATAGGTTTAGGCCTATGTTCGCTGTATAAGACTACCCCCCACTTCAAGGAAAAGACTTACTTTGCCGTCACGATCTGCAGGTAATTTTTGTGCAATTTTGGTCTTTTGCCACCAATTTTCGGTTGACTTTTTTTCGTTTCAAACGTCGTCTTATACGACGGAAAATACGGGGGGGGGGTGTGTGTGTGTGTGTGTGTGTGTGTGTGTGTGTGTGCGCGCGCATAAGAGACGAGCAGACCAATAGCTATGATGTTCACTGACCACCAGGGGGCAGATGCTCAGCACAGTGATTTGGCAGCTGCGGTTCTCGGGTGACAAGCCCAATTCTGGGGTGCATCACCTAAGAACTGCCCTCTCACAATCTAGGACCCCTTCAGAGATGTTGGGGAGCCAGTTTCAGCCCAATCTCCACAGGCCAGGCCAAGGGACCCGCATGGGGCCTCTAGTCTTCTATCAACAAGGAATTCAGAAAAATCCTAAACTCTCATGCAGGGGCAATGATGGCTATAAAGTGACCTACAAACCTCCCATGTACAGGGCTGGGATAACACACAGAGCATTAATAGGGATTATAAAAGGTCAGAGACCCAGAAAAGGACAGGAGGGAGAACAGAAAGAGCTTGTCACGACAAAGAATTCATACAAAGGAGAGGAGAGGAAGCAAACCACCTGGGAGTGGAGGGATAAACCACTGTAAAGGCCCAAGAAAAGAAAGGAAACCCAAAGCCAGGGCTACTAAATAAGTACCATGTTGAGGATCCTGGAGGTTGAACACAGCTGGATCAGTAAGAGGATTTGGGCAAATTTCAGCCGGTAAGTGGCTCCCTGGGGGTGCCTGAGGATGTGCCGTTCCTGGCATGCTCCTGGCCTCCTGATCCTGGACAAGGACTGGAACCTGGGAACAAACAAAACAAAATAAGCTGGCTCTTCTTGTACCTCCAGAAAATCAACTCACCTAACCACCGTGGACCTCTTTCTGCCCATAACCTGGAACTGTGAGATCAGAGACCCACTCCAAGTATGGAGCATCAGAACAGCAGAAAGCCTTTGCCTTGAGAACAATGGAGCTGCCTTCGAGCCCCACTCATGGCACCGGTCACCTCTCCCAGAAGAGACTGAACAAAACAGTGGAAACAGAAGCCAGACGTGCGTGAGGGTTAGGGAGGGAATGGGAAGTAACAAGCAATAATTAAGAGCATGTGTTTTAGCTTCGGACCTAGTTTTAGACACTCTTCTACTTATACATCCCTTTACTTATCCCTTCCTGCTCCCATAGAGGGAACACTAGAGTAAGAGTCAAAACATGTGGTTTTGCTGCCAGCTACATGTTTGGCCTAAGGCAATCCAGCGAACTTTCTGCCTGTTTTCTTATCTCTCAAAAGAGGCAGATGTATTAGTGATGTTTCATGAAATATATAGCTCCAAAATTCTCCATTTTTTATGATTAAACAGAGCCCATCTTTGGTGCCACTGCCAAGGTGAAATTCTGTTTCAGACTTCTAACAGAAATATTTCTAGATTGACAGAGATCTCACATACACACACACACACTAGGAACTATATAAGATCCCAACTTAATAGTCAAGGATATACTATCTTATCAGAAGCAAATATCTCCACCCAATCCTGACTCACAGAAACCCAAGTAGGGGAACACGTGGCAGAGTCTCGCCAGATCTAGAAAGATTCATTCTTATTTTCTCTCTGCCTTTTAACTTGAGGTTCACATCATCATTGCAAACAAAGAATACATATGCTCTGTTCAGGGGAACATTTAGCAACCTTATGTTCTTCAGGCTCTTGAACCAAGCTCAGCATTAGCAAGCATCACCCAGGACGGAGTGCAGTCAATGACTTTGTGCTGATTCTGAACTGGGCCCAAAGACCCCACTCATAAATTTAATTAATTGCAAAGATACCCTATCGTCTGACTAGCTCATGAACCTGTTCTAATTACCATTAGGGCTGCTAATATGCTATTGCTTTTTGTTTTTAAATATATATATTTTATTGATTTTTTTACAGAGAGGAAGAGAGGAATAGATTAGAAACACCAGTCAGCTGCCTCCTGCACACCTCCCACAGGGGATGTGCCCGCAACCAAGGTACATGCCCTTGACTGGAATCGAACCTGGGACCTTTCAGTCCACAGGCCGAAGCTTTATCCACTGAGCCAAACAAGTTAGGGCTTAATATGCTATAGTTAATGAAAAACCACACACTCACTCCAGTCCTGCCTCAATTTTCTCCTTCCTTCCATCCCAAACTCCTCCCCTCGTCCTTCTCACTTTTTTTTTTTATTAATATATTTTATTGATTTTGTACAGATAGGAAGGGAGAGAGATAGAGAGTTAAAAACATCGATGAGAGAGTCATCGATCAGCTGCCTCCTGCACACCCCCTACTGGGGATATGCCCGCAACCAAGGCACATGCCCTTGACCGGAATTGAACCCGGGACCCCTCAGTCCCCAAGCCGACGCTCTATCCATTGAGCCAAACCGGTCTCGGCCGTTCTTTCTCACTTTTAGCACTGGTCCATCGAGGTCTTTCTGCACCTCTTCCACCAGGGCCACGGCCTCCTCACCACTTCCAGGGCGATGGATCTGCACCCAGGTCCGAATCTCCCCGGGCAGGATGCTCAGGAACTGCTCCAGCACCAGCAGCTCCAGGATCTGGGCCTTGGTGCGCGCTTCCGGCCTCAGCCAGCGGCGACAGAGCTCCCGGAGCCGGCTCAGCGCCTCCTGGGGCCCAGCCGTCTCGTGGTACCGCAACTGTCTAAAGTGCATTTGGGAGGTCTCCCAAACGGAGGAGCTGCTCCCTTGGAAGCTGGTTCCCCATTTCCAGGTATCGTCCTTCCCTTTAACAAGACCCTCCTGTCTCAGAGCATTGTGGGCCCAAGCTTCCCTTGTCATTGTCTTTAGTTGAGAAAGCCTCTTCTCTGGGCCCCCTCAATCCTGGCTTGACTTCTTCCTTTAGAGCTTGGAGAACATCACCTGCAAAACTTCAAAAAAAATCATTGTTAAAGTTAATGCAGTGAAACCACCAAGTTTTCCAGCCCCCAGGCAGCTCCCAGTGATGAAGAGAAAATCCCTAAATGCAAGGTCCTAGGCTCGCAGCAGTTCCTCCCTGGACAAAGCCCCTGCTCAAGGCTCTGGGGACAGGCAGCCAGACCGCTGCTGAAACCACAGACATGAAATTCCTTTGGTTGTTACAACGACTCCTTCCTTTATCCAAGACTGCAACAATGGGCATCTTGGCTGGCCCTGTGTGGTTTTATTTTTTTTAAAATATATTTTTACTGATTTCAGAGAGGAAGGGAGAGGAGGAGAGAGACAGAAATGTCAATGATGAGAATCATTGATTGGCTGCCTCCCTCATGCCCCACACAAAGATCAAGCCTGCAACTCGGGCATGTGCCCTTGTCCAGAATCAAACCTGGAACCCTTCAGTCTGCAGGCCAACGCTCTATCCACTGAGCCAAACCGGCCAGGGTGCCCTGTGTGATTTTAAACAAGTTACCTCACTTCTGAGTCTGTCTTTTAACCTGAAAAATAGGGGTAATAACAGTTTCTATTTTATATGCTTTTTTTAAGCATTTGATGTCTAAGTACACTGTAAGTTTTTGGTCAGTGCCTGGTATATTCAAATGTTAGTTAACCTTCTGTAACTTGCATTCTTTCCTATGTTCTGTTCTATGGAGTCAACAAGTAACCATGGTCTTAATCCTGATACAATTTTCTTATTACAAAACAGAAAATTTGAAAAACCAGAAAACACACAAGAAACCAGGAATAATCCCTGCTATGTTCAGAGCAGTGTTCTCTCCAATTTGGAGCACAAGACTGGATCCAACTGGACTGCTCTGGAACTGACTTCCCACATGTATTGCTGTGAACATAATATCAAGTAGTCATCATTATTTTTAAGAGCACATGAGTTCATTCATACTTAGAGTTCCCTGTTATTTTACGTTTATATTGTTATTATTTCCCCCTATTATAAATTAGGCCACAATAACTATCCTTGCTAATAAGTTTTTGGTTACAAATCTTTTTATCTTTTCAGGAAAAATTTCTTGAAAAAACAACAACTGTTGGGCCAAAAAAGGTATAGTTTTAATTACCTTTTTAGCCCTAGCCAGTTTGGCTCAGTAGATAAGAGCATTGGCCTGCAGACTGAATGAAGGGTCCCAGGTTCGATTCCTGTCAAGAGCATGTACCTTGGTTGCGGGCACATCCCCAGTAGGAGGTGTGCAGGAGGCAGCTGATCAATGTTTCTCTCTGTAAAAAAAAATTTTTTCCCTCTCTGTAAAAAATCAGTAAGATATATTTTAAAAATAAAATAAGTAAATACCTTTTCATATATCACTGATACATATGCGTTATAGCTGTATCAGTGATAGAGGATAGCACCTTCATTAATTTTATTTAGCATGCTTATAAGTGAGCAATGGAGGCAAAAATATAAATACAATTTCAATATAATGTGTAAGTATAATTAATAGGAGGGCAAACAAGCACAGAAGGAATTGTTTTTGTAAAAATAAGTAAACCAACAAATAAGATAATTTTTTTTTTTTTAAATCAGCAGTGCTTGGACCAGAATGGTCATGTTTGAAAACTGGCATTGGAAAAAAAAAAAAAAAAAGTATTCATTTCTGTAGAATCTTTCAAATTTTGAAAATGAACATATGTTAATAAACACTGACTTTACAATCACTCAAAGTGTGTATACTTTTTTTTTTTTTTTTTGGGGGGGGGGAGGAACATCCTGTATATTTTCTAAAGTAATGGCACAGGTAGTCTGTTTGCTTTTTAAATCCCATTATATTACAAAATTAAAGGATGGGCCGGGACCGGTTTGGCTCAGTGGATAGAGCGTCGGCCTGCGGACTGAAAGGTCCCGGATTCATTCGATCCCGGTCAAGGGCATGTACCTTGGTTGCGGGCACATCCCCAGTAGGGGGTGTGCAAGAGGCAGCTGATCGATGATTCTCTCTCATCGATGTTTCTAACTCTCTGTCCCTCTCAATTCCTCTCTGTGTAAAATCAATAAAATATATTTTTAAAAAAATAAAAAATAAAAAAATTAAAGATGGGACTTGGTCCATCCATCCCTCCGGGAAGAGAAAAAAGTCCCATTAGTCCGAGCGCCTCTGCAGGTGCGTCTGGGCGCCGCCTCGGAGAGGACTGGGGAGCGCAGCCCGGCCGGGGCCGGGGACCCCGGTTGCGCCCTCCCCGGGGCCCCGCGTGCCATGGGCTCGGGCGCGGGGCCACACCCAGGCCCCCGGTGCTGTCCGCACAGCCTCCCGGCGGCAGCTGCCCGAGCCCAGGCCGCAGCGCCCACCTCCTCTCCGGGCCGAGGACGGACGCCCGGCCGGGGTCAGCGCGGGGAGGACAGCGCCCCCGGGCGCCCTCGGCGCACGCCCACCCGCCCCCGGCGCACGGCTCACCCGGCTCCCGCCGCGGCTCCGGCTCCGGCTCCGCTCCGGCCGCCGGGGCCGGGAAGTGACTGCAGAACTAGACGAGCCGGCAGCGGAGGCCCCGGAAGGATGCGGAGGCGGATGTCCGCGCGGAGCCCCGACTTCCGGCTGCTCGCCACGCCCACCCCCAGCCGTCTAGGTCTAGGAAGCCACGTCTCTATGGCTCCTCCACTGGAGGCTGGAGTGGCTGGGCACGGCGGCCCTGGGGTCTCGGTTCCTCCCAGGGAAGGGGTGGTAGGGCTGCTGCGTTTCCGACGGGAAGGATGCGGGAGGAGCACGCGGCCCCCAGGCCCCTAGGACGCCTGTGGCCTCCAGAAGGAGCTGGACCTGTTTTAGTTTGCATGTACGTTGAGGTTGTTTGGGAGTCATTTCTCATATTGACCTCCTGGGCACCTTTTCCTCTCTATTCTTGAACATATGCATTTCTTTAAAATAATAATAATAATGATATATTTTTATATAGCTCATACCCCTCGCCCTCTCTCTGAAATAAATAAAAATGTATTTTTAAAAGAAACCACCAGGAATCTCTGCTGAATTCTGTGGTTACGCCAACACTGCAAATAGAACAGCATTTTCTTTCACACTCTGTAAACTGGTTGCAAATTTGTCATGATTTTACAAACTTTGGTGTATGTCTCAATAATTTTGTGATTCACAGGCTCTTCTGAGGAAAAATGAATAATTATTACAAAAACAGTCATGTGAGGAGAGAAGGCTCCTAATGGAATATTTTCTTCAATCCCCACTGAGAAAGTTTTGTTTTATACAGATTCCTAGGCCCTGCTCCAGTTGAGCTGATTTGGTGGGCCTGGGAAATGTGTTTGAATGTGTGAAATTACCTGCAGTGAATCCCAGATTTGGGGTCCACTGGCCTTAGTTTCAAAAACTGCATACAGCTTTTTCTTTTTTTAATATATTTTATTGATTTTTGTACAGAGAGGAAGGGAGAGAGATAGTTAGAAACATCGATGAGAGAGAGTCATCGATCAGCTGCCTCTTGCACACCCCCTACTGGGGATATGCCCGCAACCAAGGTACATGCCCTTGACCGGAATCGAACCCGGGACCTTTCAGTCCCCAAGCCGACGCTCTATCCATTGAGCCAAACCGGTTTCGGCTGCATACAGCTTTTTCATGTCTGCAATCCACAAAAAATGTGCCACGTGGACTTGAAATGGTCACTGGGAGCCGAAACCAATTTGGCTCAGTGGATAGAGCCTTTGGACTGAAAGGTCCCAGGTTTGATTCCGGTCAAGGGCATGTATCATACCTGGGTTGTGGGCACATCCCCAATGGGGGGTGTGCAGGAGGCAGGTGATCGATGTTTCTCTCTCATCCATGTTTCTAACTTTCCCTCTCTCTTCTTCTCTGTAAAAAATCAATAAACTATATTAAAAAGAAAAGAAATGGTCACTGGGAGTAGTGAGAACGAGCCAGGTCCTGTATCTACGCGTCAGAAAGGAGCCTGCCATCTCCTTTTTGGCCCCTCACAAACCTACCTTCTGATGCCAGGATGGACTTTGGGAACATGCAGGTTTCATTCAGCCACGGAAGGTCCATGTAATAGTACAGGTTTGAAACTCAGATGAGGCCAGAGAGGAGGTGGGACACGTGGCTGTACAAGTTTTTAGAGAAACGAACAGAGGACACTATCTAATGGCTCCTGAACTCTCATTTACATATTACCAGTATGAAAACAAGCACATATTTTAATCTGAAATAAGCCAGAATCACTTCTTCATTCCAAAGGTATCGGCTTATAGAAAAGTAAAGTGAACTGTTTCCTATTCTGATCAAAGAAATTAAGCAAAAAGAAAAAGAAAAATCGGTGATATTTATAACAAATAAATAACAGATATTTATTGGCAAAATTATAACTATTTCTTGCAAAAAGTTTTATGACTCCAGTTTTATAACTTCAGAGGTAATTAAAAAGTCTAGTTTCTAAAAATAATCTAATAATATGAGGATACTATTTTATCTATATTCAATTAAAAAACAATGAAGTCTGTGGCAGAGGCTACAGAGTTAAAATTTAGTCTTCTGGGATTTAGGTTCAACAGAATTACTCAGCTATTTTATGCTCCTTGTGGTTTCAGTTTTCTTCTCAGTTCCGAGTGAGACCTGACACAGTACACGCCATCAGTGAAAAGTATCTCTAAGCCTAGGGAGACACTGCCCTCTCTATGCAAGAATCTTTCATATTTCCCTTTAATCAGGACGTAGATACAGGACCTGAAAGAAGAGACTTTCACACTTTTTCTCAAAAACAAAAAGAAACATAATTACCTGGCCAGTGTGGCACAGTGATTGAGCACTGACCCATGAACAAGGAGGTTGCAAGTTCGATTCCAGGTCAGGACACATGCTTGGGTTTCGGGCTTATCCCCAATCAGAGGGGAGTGCAGGAGGCAGCCAATCAGTACTTCTCTCTCATTGATGTTTCTATCTCTCTATCCCTCTCCCTTCCTCTCTCTAAAAAAAAAGAAACATATGTATTTCTATTCCACACAAGAATAATTCTACACAACCAAGATGCCTGTGGCTAAAAATAATGCCTCTTCATATTCCCAAGGATTCTGTCCGATCCCCTGAATGCACTAATCTGTTCCAGACCCTCTAAACCTTGCTTTGAGTAATTATGCAAGGAGGGACTATTATATAATAAAATTATGTGTAAGACACTATCTTATGAAAAGCCACCCCTAGCCGGTTTGGCTCAGTGGATAGAGCGTCAGCCTACAGATCAAAAGATCCCAAGTTCAATTCCAGTCAAAGGTTCTTTACACCTGAAAATATCCTAAATGCCACTCTGGGGAAAACTCTTCTGGAACCGCTCTTGCTAAGTGTTTAGAAACACTGCTCCAACGTCCTATACTTAAGCAATCATCATTTACCACATGTAGAGCTGGTCATACGTTACATGCATTATTATCTCATTGAATACGACAACCCTGTGAGGTAGGGAGTCAGTCCCTTCTTACAGATACATCTGAAGCCAAGCTAGTGTGTCAATTTGGCAACAGAACACGTGTCTCCAACCCCAAAGTCTACACTGTTAGCTACTAAACTACATAACATGTGAATGCATCTTCTCCTGCTCTTATGATTACACTATCTCTTGAAAGCTTTTGGACCTGCAATTATTTCAGTTTTGTAAGGACACGTCTTGCTGGTTTTGTAGACATGTTGAGCAGATGGAGCCTTGACGGATCTGTTATCTGTGGATCCATCTACAACTGTGGGAGAGGAGGATATAGTAAATGTTTGCTGCGTTCTAATAAGCTAACTGTGTAAATGGATATAAAGTCAGCTTGTCGTAAAGCTGAAAAAAGGCCCAGGACTGGTGTTTATGCTTTTACTGAACAGGAAACAGGCTCTAAAAGGAAGTGGCTTGCTCATGGTTGCACTGCTACCACGTGGCAGTGTGTGGATTTTAGAGTCTATGTTCCATGCACCTTGCCTAACACTATTTAGTGAAAATGGGCATGTACTAATCACATTTTTAAAATACTATACTTTCTCCTAAATATAAAACTAGTACATTCTCATTGTAGAAAATCTAAAAAATACAGGAAAGTGGTAAAGGAGAAAATAGAAATCATTTATAAACCTATCACCCAGAGATAATCCCTGTTAAGATTTTAGTTTGGCATTTATTTCCACTTTTTCCCTATGCATAGATGTGTTTTGTTTTGCTTATAATTTAGATCATATTTCATTGTTTTTTTGTGTTTTTTTTTTATCTTCCACTTTATCCAAATCATTTCCCCCATGGCATTAAATATTCTTTTACAAATCTTTACAATGGCTGCAAAACCACTCTATGGATAGACTGTCATTCATTTAAACCCTGTAACCATTAAAAAAAAAAAACTAGTTTTCTCCCTTCAATTATATACCTTGCTGGTATAAATTTCTCTTCTGCTAATCCGTGTCTATTTCTGACTACTTTCCTTTTATGGATTCTCAGAAATAGAGTTAAGGTAGATGATACTAAAAAACTGCTTTTCTGAGAATTAGCAATTAGTCCTACCAACAATATATGTTATTTATGAGGTCTCCGTCTCCTCAGTATGCTTTCTCTGGTGTTGAATAAGTTGTGAGCTATAACGATAGGCTTTCCCACACTCACTGCATTTATAAGGTTTCTCCTTAGTGTGGGTTCTCAAATGTAGAATAACTTGAGAAGTCTGCCTGAAGGTTTTCCCACATTCATTACATTCATAGGGTTTCTCTCCCGTGTGAACTCTCTGATGATCAATCAGGTTTCGATTAGAAGTAAAAGCTTTCCCACACTCCTTACACTTGTAAGGTTTCTCTCGTCGATGAAGTCTCTGATGTTCATGAAGGGTCTTCCTTAAGATGAAAGCTTTTCCACACTCATCACATTCATAAGACTTCTCCCCTGTGTGAATTCTCTGATGGTCCATGATCTTTGTATCAGACACACATGTTTTCCCACACTCCTTACATTTGTAGACTTTTTTCCCTCTGTGCATTCTCTCATGCTGGGTAAGGTTTGAGCTCCGGCTAAAGGCTTTCCCGCACTGGACACACGTGTAGGGCTTCTCCCCAGTGTGTACTCTGTGATGTGAAATGAGACCTGAACTCTGACTAAAAGCTTTCCCACACTCCTTACATTCATAAGTCTTTTCCCCACTGTGGCATCGCTGGTGGCGAATGAGGTGGGACTTACCACTGAAAGATTTCCCGCATTCATCGCACGTGTAGGGCTTCAGTCCAGTGTGGATTCGCCGATGGACAACAAGGTTGGAGCTGTGACTGAAGGCTTTTCCACATTCCTTACACTTATAGGGTTTCTCTCCTGTGTGAATTCGCCCATGCACTGTAAGGTTTGCACTCTGACTAAAGGCTCTCCCGCACTCAGTACATACATACTGTCTCTTTTCGGCCTTAATTCTGTTGGTTGTTGCGGGCTCAGAGCACTGACTACCATCTTTTTCAGATTCTTGGTCATTCACTTCTAGAAGGATCTTCTTGTCTTTAACTGTCTTGTGTTTGAAGCTTCTGGTCTTTCTCTTCATTTTCTCTTGCTTAGAGCATCCCGATGGCCTTCCGAATCTTCTCTTTCTGTTCAGTGAAGCTTTCTAGATTTTTACTTCCTTGGCACTATCTCTGTGGAATTCTCTGGAATGCATGAAATTCTGATTTTTTTTTTTTCAGGAATGACCCTTTGGGATCAATACCTCCACAGTCCCAGTTGCACCATCTGACAGAAGAAACAGAAATCCGACATGTCACCTGTTCTCCATATTAGTGGAAGGAGGACTGTCCAAGGATAACAAGATGTGGTAGACCATAGTGTCTCACATGGAAGAGTTAGTCTTCAAAAGCAAGGGGAACTGATTAAAAAAGATGAGAAACTGAGGTTAGATATAGAGGCCAAGGTAAAGGCTTATGGACCAATAGGCCCAGCAACAGGATGAGCAATGAGTAATATAGAATCCAACCTGGTTTCTTCCTGTCTCATGTTCTAGTCCCAGCATTGGAGCCATCTAACTCCTAATCTAGTCCCAAGAGAAAACGAACTGAAATATTCTTAGTTCAGTAACTCAAACGACTAATCTTCAGATCATTTTGGCTTTTAATTCTTGTTGACCAATGCCCCCAGTGCCAGTGATACAGTGGCTGGCACAAAATAATTAGTTTCTCAAGGATTCTGTCTTAGGGTATGCCGAAGATTTCATTTTTGCTCGAATCCAGATAATAGGCATCTGTCTATCTGGGACTCTGTCTTGATAAGGAGTAACTTAATTCTTGCAATATTGGAACCAAGTCACATCATAGCCTTACTCTGCAGGCCTGGTCCATAACTGGATCCAGCTGTATGTGCTAATTCAGTCTGTCTACTTTGCTCCAAGTTATCACTCTGACAGACTGAGTCTGACTGGGTGAACCTGAGAAGCTGAAGAGTATTAGTTAAAGCACACCAGGGGGAAATCTCATAGGGCCTCCTTGTAGGGCATTATGATAAAGTTTCTACAGATGTAAAAGGGTGAAAGTAGGGGATAGGACAATCAAGAGGGGCTGATCATAAAACCAGGAATGATCAGGAATTTCCCTACAGATTTTTGTTTTTCATTTTTATTGAATTTATTGGGGTGACATTGGTTAATAAAATCATATAGATTTTAGGTGTACCATTCTATAATACGTCATTTGTATATTGTATTGTGTGATCACCACCTCAAGTCAAGTTTCCTTCCATTTCCATTTATCCCCCTGTGCCCTCTTCTACCTCCCTACATATATTATGTGAAACTCTAAACATATATGTAACCTACCGAGACCGGTTTGGCTCAGTGGATAGAGCATCGGCCTGCAGATTGAAAGGTCCCAGATTCAATTCCAGTCAAGGGCATGTACCTTGGTTGCAGGCACAAACCCAGTGGGGGGTGTGCGGGAGGCACACAAAAAATAAAAAAATATATTTTTAAAAATATCAATAAAAAATATTTTTTAAAAACCAAAACATATATGTAATCCTAGCAGACATCAAAGCTAGAGGAGGTTGGGTTAGTGGGAAATTAATGCTTTGCATTTGTATACTGTAAATATGAATGACGATTTGTTTGAAATGTGTAACTTTGATATGCAAAAGATAATGACTAACAATGTTAATATTAAATATTCCTTCAAAATAAAAAAATAAAAACTCAAAAAAAAAGAACACTGAAAAATGACTTTATGATACTAACATGACTAATTTTCCTTTTACTATGCTCCTTTCCAGACTTGTCTATAATCATATTTATATAAGTATAGTTTAGAGTAAATATAATTTCACAACTTCTTCCACTTAACTTTTTATTTTATTTTATTGATTTTTTACAGAGAGGAAGAGAGAGGGATAGAGTTAGAAACCCTGAGAGCAGACCCCCTCCCTGAGAGAGAATCATGGATCAGCTGCCTCCTATACACCCCCTACTGAGGATGTGCCTGCAACCAAGGTACATGCCCTTGACCAGAATCCAACCCAGGACCCTTCAGTCAGCAGGCTGACGTTCTATCCACTGAGCCAAACTGATTTCACTTCCACTTAACTTTTTGAAGTATTTTCCACATTGCTATTTAATCTTCCCAGGTGCCTTGCTGATCCCAAGCTCCCCGTTTAGCTACCGTGTTTCCCCGAAAATAAGACATCTTCTGAAAATAAGACCTAGCACATGGAAAGATAAGACATCCCCTGAAAATAAGACGTAGCGCAACTTTGGGGGAAAAAATTAATATAAGACACTGTCTTATTTTCAGGGAAACAGGGTAGTACAATAACTATTCTATCCTTAAAGGCTGCTATGAAAAAGATCAGTCTCCAGCCTTCTGGAGATGGGCAGCCAGGGAAAATGTTAATAGCCAGATATTTACACAGCTCTGTCACAAAGCAATAAATACCATTATTGAATGCCCTCCAGGAAAAGACTGTTAATAACTGAATGTGTCCTCCCAAATTCATATGTTGAAGCCCTAATCATAAGGTAACTATATTTGGAGAAGAGACCTCTAAGAAGGTAATTCAGGTTAAATGAGGTCATAAGAGTGGGACCCTGATCTGATAGGACTAGTGTATCTTTTTTTTATTTTTTAAACTTTTATTTTATTTTAAATATATATTTTATTGATTTTGTACAGAGAGGAAGGGAGAAAGACAGAGATAAGAGAGAGTCATCGATTAGCTGCCTCTTGCACACCCCCTACTGGGAATATACCCGCAACCAAGGTACATGCCCTTGACCAGAATCGAACCTGGGACCCTTCAGTCCCCAAGCCGACGCTCTATCCATTGAGCCAAACCAGTTTCAGCGGACATCTTTATAGGAAGATGTAGGAGTGCAATTTCACTTGCACTTCTACCCCTTCCCCCAAATACACAAAATGAGGAAAACCATGTGACCACACAGCAAGAAGGTAGCCACCTGCAAGCCAGGAAGTGTCCCCACCAGAAACCAAATCAGCTGGTCACCTTGATCTTGGACCTCCAGCCTCCAATACTGTGAGAAAATAAATGTCTAGTGTTTAAGCCACCCAGGCTGTGGTATTTTGTAATGGCAGCCCAAGCAGAATTTAAAAAAAGTATGAACTATATCTATATTTAAGGAGCTTACAATGGAGTAAATGACAAAATAATAAGAGAGCGAACTATAAATCTACAAAGTTCCCAATCAGGAGACGTAGGGAGCCAGAGGAGGGAGTGATTACTAGGATGCTTAAAATGCTTGGGAAAAGGTGCTTTACAAAGGCTAAACTTTGGCCCTAGCAGTTTTGGCTCAGTGGATAGAGCATTGGCCTGTGGACTGAAAAGTCCCAGGTTCGATTCTGGTCAAGGACATGTAACTTGGTTGCAGGCTCCTTCCCTGCTTGCTCCTTGATCAGGGCACATGCAGGAGAAACCAATTGATGTGTTTCTCTCACATCCGATATTTCTCTCAGTCTTACACTCTCTCTAAAAATCAATGGAAAAATATCCTTGGGTAAGGATTTTTTTAAAAAAAGGCTAAACTTTGGCTGAGTCCTGGAGGACAAGGAATTGTTTTCTTGATGTTTAGACAGGGACAGTGTAGTCAGAAATAAATGGGAGATTATATTATTACATGAAGCTTCAGGAAGGCACGATTTCTGTTCATTTTGTTCACCAATGTATTTTTAGCACCTAGCAAACACTGAAAATTCGTTGTTGTTGTTGTTGAATGAATAAGTGAAGGAATTAAAGAATCAAGTTGCCTGAAATGATACCAGCCAGAACACTGAAATTATGAGGCGAAAATTTGGGATATGATTTGATGATCAATAGGAAACATATTCTGAACAGAGGGAATGAAGCCTACCTTTGATTTTCTTTCCCCACTCCACAAAAGTATCCCAGTTTATACGATAAATTTTGTATCGTGCTACCCAAAAATGAAATTAGAAAACGAATACTTTAGGACGATTAGCCCAGATGGATGAAAGGTGGAAAAAAAAAGGAAAGAGGAAAGGAAATGGGTTGGGAGGCAACCTTAGAATGCACTATGGGGGACCATTGGGGGCCTGCCACTTTCTGGGTGCCCGGTAAATGTCTGTTGAAGAAATGAACACACAAATGAGACAGTGAGGTCCTAGGCTAGGAAAATGACAGGATCAGAGAACAATGAGGTCCAGCTGTTACAGGAAAGCATACACACAACTCAGACAGAATCTAGAGGATGACTGAAGGAAAGAGTTCAAGGTCATCAGATCTAGGTCTGAATGGTAGCATCACTAAGAGAAACAGGGTCCTTGGTTACTGATTCACTGCATATTCCTCCTCCTTTTGAGATGAGGAGGAATATGTCAGGAATGCAAATTGGAGAATGATCAGACAACAACAGTCACAGAAATGTATAAACTTGCTATGATGGAGATCTTAGTTGGAAGGGCAGGTAGAAAGAAAGAGAAAATGCAACGTGCTGTACTGAAGCCCATGGTGGTTCGGAGGGACCTAGATCCACCAAGGAAGCAAGACTTGTCAGGAGATGAGGAAGGACTAGTTTGAGGAAGTTATATCAAAAGAAAACCTATCTGCCCTCAACCCGCTGCATGGGAAATGCCCTTAGGAGTCCTGGAATCCCCAGGAACGAGGGCGGTGGGTCTTGGCTGGAGAAGTAGAAGGAGGGGCAGATGAGGCCAGAGGGCCAGCAGGGCATTAAGGGTATCCAGGCAGCTGTGCACACAGCACAGTCTCAAGATAACCAGCAAATGGACGAGGACCAATGACTCCCCACAAATCTCTGACCCACATAAACTGATGAACCAAAAGATAGATATAGAGACAGTGAAGCAACAAGCAGACTGTCAAATTATAGCGGGGAGGGGAGGGAGATCTGGGGAAGATAATAGATCAATCGAAGGACTTGTATACATGCGTATAAGTACAACCAATGGACTCAAAACTCTGGGGAGGGAGGGTATGTATGGGAAGGGGTGGCAGTGGTAGGATATGTACACAGATAAAAATTTAATAAAAAATTTTTTTAAAAAAAAATCTCTGACCCACAACTCCCTGAGACTGAGGGGTGAGAGTTCTTATCTCAGGACCACCTTTTCATGTCAGGCTACAAGGAACCCACGATGGGCAGGGTCCCGGCTCAGCGGACAGAGCGTTGTACTCTCTTACCTAGGGAGGTTGTATTCCTTCAATTCGCCAGGATAATCTTCCTGTTCAGGTCCCTCTGAGCAGTGGTCACGTGGCCCTTGGTTACTGGTTCACTGCAATAGAGTGACGAATAAGAGGCAACACTTGAAAATAAATTCCAGAGAAGCAGGTGAGTAAAATGTAAAAATTAAAAGGAAGAAAGAAAGAAAAAAAAAGAAAAGAAGTAACAGGGACTATTCACTCTTAGGGAAAGGCCTAAGTCCTAAGCATAAAACAAAGGCTGATGGTATAACAGCAAACTGATAGATGTGACCATAAAAAAATGTCTGTACTTCAGAAAATGCAACAAAACCAATATAAACTAGAGTTGTCTAATACTGTCACTACCTGTGTATGTCTGTGTCCCTCCTAACATTCTCATGTGGCTCCCACCCAGAGCCTGGCATAAGGAGAGCTCGGTAAATGCTGTGTGATTTGAAAGGTTCAGCTAAACAAGTACAGGACTCCGTACAATTCCATCTAAGGTAGGAATGGTGAGATGTACATCCTCCACACATGACCTTCACCACCCCTCCTCTGCCTGGTTCATCCCTCTTGTGCTCCATATTGTTTGAATACCATGGCGGTGTATTTGCATTCTTGGCACTTCTGTCTCAACAGGGCCAACGAAGGGACTAAATTCCCTAAGAGATTGACCTAGTCCAGTGGTCGGCAAACTCATTAGTCAACAGAGCCAATATCAATTGTACAATGATTGAAAATTTTTTTGAGAGCCAAATTTTTTAAACTTAAACTTCTTCTAACACCACTTCTTCAAAATAGACTGACCCAGGCTGTGGTATTTTGTGGAAGAGCCACACTCAAAGGGCCAAAGAGCTGCATGTGGCTCACGAGCCGTGGTTTGCTGACCACTGACCTAGTCCAACTACTCAGAGATTCTCAGAATGTCAGAGCTGGAAGGAACCCCACAGGCCACTTAGCCTTTTATCAAAATGGAGATTTGGGGAAACTAGAACTTAGAGAGGAGCTGGAACTCAAGTCCAAGTCTCCTGACAAATTTGAGTTCTATTACATCACCCTTACTCCCATCGCCTACTACTACTCTACTACTCAAGGTCCAGAGGGCCCTCTTCCCCATACAAGCACACTTGTCTGTCTCCCCCCCCCCCTCTCTCTCTCTCTCTCTCTCTCTCTCTCCTAGATAGTCATCCAGATACGCTCTCTTTCAGCTCTGATCCACACATTTTCTAGCAGACAAGATTCCTGTCCCCAGATGAACTAGTTTCACAGTATAGATCTCACTTGCCCAAGAGAGAAAGGCTTCCCTCATTCTCTCCTTTGCACAGCGGCTTCACTCCGAGGATGTACCCAGCACAGACATTGCCTGATCTCTTCCTTGGGTTGGTGAGGAAGTTCCTAATGGGGTCCTGAATCACTGTAAACAGAAATGATTGAGTTCTCTGAGTGCTGTACTCCAAGTTGACACTCAGGGAAGTGTCCCCTCCCTGGGTACTCCCCTTCCTAGGAAGCAATGGTCAGTAAGGATGATCATTCCTATTCTACGTAATAAAAGGCTAATATGCAAATGACCGAATGGCAGAATGATCCCCACTGGGGCAGACACTCAATCACTCAATGCAGGAGCTGCCCCCTTGTGGTCAGTGTGCTCCCACAGGGGGAGCACTGCTCAGCCAGAAGCCAGGCTCACGGCTGGGAGGGCAGTGGCAGTGGTGGCAATGCTAAGGATGCCCAAACAATGGCTTAGGCCCACTAACCCACCAGTCGGCCATCCTCCCAGGGCTCCCAGACTGCTAGAGAGCCTGGGCCAGGATGAGGGACCACCCCCCAAGTGCATGAATTTCATGTACTAAGCCTCTAATTTTAAAGATGAGGAAATGAAGCACCCAGAGGTTGAATGATTTGTCCATGGTCACATGACTAGTGAGAGACAAGCCTTCTGTGTCCATCACACCATGGACACTCCCTTTCAGCTGCTCCTTTTACATCCAAAAGTCTCCTCTCCATGCCAAGTGCCTTCCACTGAGAAGTTCTCTGCACTTCGGCTTTCCAAGAAAAGTTTGCAGAAGGGAGAAGAGAGAGGATCTTTGCTGAGTCAAGTGCCTTTAGAGACAGAAGCAAGAATAGGGTTTTGAAAGGATGCAAGAGGGAGATTTTTAAAATAACTACCCATCTCTTAGGATCACCAGGCCTCAACGTGTGTTTTCTTTCCCAGGCTCCAGATTCCCAGACTCTGCTTCTAGGTCCTCAAGCTTATTCCGTTTCCTCCCTGCCAGAACGTAGCTCTCTGCCTTGTACACAACCGAAACCCAGGAGCTGGCATTCTTGGGTAGGTGCTAAGTATTTGTTAAATGGGTGAATGAGTAGTAACCCTGGGCAAGACTCTGCCTTCCCCTCTGGGGCCGTTTCCTCACAGGAACTCAGGGGGACGGACAGGTGACCTAAGTCAAACACTCAAGATTCTGGCCCCTTTGGGAGCCTGGGCTGGCTTCGACCGCTGTTACCTGGCGGCCCACTGGCCGTGGGGGTGGGGGATGACACAGTTCTGTCAGTACCTGTAGCAACCTCGCCCAGCTGGGGACGAAACCCAAAACAAAGGGAAAGTGCCCGAGGGGACGAGGAGGCTCATGAGGACCCTAGAGCCGCTGCACCCCAGTCTCCGCCGAGGCCGGTGTCCCCCGCGCACACACACTCCCAGAACCCCGCCCCCCCCGGACCCCCACGCCAGGCTGCAACATACCCCTCGCCGAAAGCTCACATCGTGGAACAAAGCGCAGAAAGAATTACGTCATCGACACCCCACTAACGCGTACCCCAACCCTCTGGGAGGCTGGAGTCCTTTGTCCCTTCGCCAGGCAGCCCGTGAGCCCGCGCTCTGGCCCCGCCTCCCACCGAGTTTTGCCCTCCTATTGGCTGGGAGGACGAAAGGCCTTGGAGGGCTCAGCCAATAGGAGGAGGACCCTGGAAGGGGTGGAGCCTGAGAGAGATTTGGGCAGGGAGCGGGGAGGAGCCAAGCTACAGGGCGGCTGGAGGGCGCGCCTGGAACCGAGGCTCCCTGCTGTCCCCGCAGCTCTGTGCTGGCTGCTGAGCCCGAAAGTCATCCTTCTTTCTACAGATCCCGCGGCTTTCGGTCTCAAAGCTAGGAGACTGTTTACCAGCAGCATATAAAAATTACTTTGGGGGGCCTACTATGTCAGTGTCCCAGGTCCTGCGGATCCAGTACAGGAGGGGAGGAAATGAACTCGCTGCTCCATGGAGCTTACCTGCAAGTCAGGGAAGACAATAATCAATGAAGACATAGAACTTGGCAGCAAGTAAGGGGAGGAAGAGGGAGATGGCGGTGGAACGGTGACACATGAGCGGAAGGAGGGAAAATCAGGAAGCAAAGGCCTTACACCGGGAGGGGAGGGCACACATTTCTGACCATACGGGCTTTTGGATGTAACACACTTCTCTTGGGGAACTCCATCTGTTTGAGGCTGTATCTCTCAAAGTATAAGAAACGATGAGAGGAAACTTCAAAAGGGTAAAAGTCCCCTAGCAGGTTTGACTCGGTGGATAGAGTGTGGGCTTGGGGACCTGAGTTCGCTTCCAATCAAGGAAACGTACCTTGGTTACAGACTCCTGCAGAAGGCAACCAATTGTGTTTCTCTCACATCGATGTTTCTGTCTTTCCCTCTCTCTTCTACTCTCCCTAAAAATCAATGGGAAGAAGTCCTTGGGTGAGGATTAAAAAAAAAAAGTGTAAAAGTGCATGGGACATACTACTGCAATGTATATTGCTTTACAATTTACAGAATACTAAGTCAAACTTCATGCCATCATTTGACAGCCTGGTAAAACGATGGCTTCCAGATATATCTTACCAAAAATTAACAAAGAGGTAGAAATCTAAACAGCGCAATCACCGAAGAAATCAAAATGTTGCTAATTTGTCCCTCCCAATTTCCTCCTCCCCAAGAATGGATTACACCATTATTTTTACCCTTAAATAGAGTGATTCCCACATTATGCAAACTCTTTCAAAATACTTTGCAAAGCTAACGAAACATTAATAAATTTCATCCAGTTCTGTACTTTTAAAAAAATCACCACAAACAAATGTGTTTTATACCAAAAGTGCAAAAAAACTTCATTTATTTGGAAACTTGTCAAGAATTATTACAAAAATAAATGATATGACCCATAAAGTTACACCAATAGATTTCTTTTAAAACGTGATAGAACTTAGCAGCCACTCTAACAAAACAAAAACAAAAAACAGTAATTACTATAGTGTGTACTATATGCCAAGCACTGTTAAGTGCCTTACACTTATGAACTAATTTTATCCTAACATCACTGTGAGGTTGCTTCATTTTATACATGGAAGAACTGAGATACAAGGAAACCAAGTGACAGGATCACACACCAACGAAAGTGATGGATTCATGATTGAACCTCGAGTTCAAGGCACAAAATTTGAGTCCTTAACTACAATTATACATTGCTTCTTCTAAAGACAGGAATGGAAGAAAACTTCATATACACTATAGAATATATATCAGAAACTAACAATGAAGTAACAGTAAGATTTCCAGGGGTACATGTAGAAGATATGAGGTCTTTGTATGTGGTATTCTATGATGAGATGCCACTTCCATCTTGAAAAGCTTCTAGTCTGGTGGTGGAGAGAGGTAGGTATTATAGATTGTGCCCACTTTAAAGATGGTTCAATTGGAGAGTAAGTTTTTAAAATATTACTTCTTAACTAGTATATGAAAATTATTTTCTATATGCTGAAAGAAATATTTGCCATACCCAACCTCAAAGAACCTACAACAAATTGACATGAATGTATACACGTAAGGATTAAGTTGAGAATAATTTACAAGGCAAATTAACAACAGGTGCACATTAAAGCAGCAACTAATTTAAAGTACTGAGGTCAAATGAGTAAGAGGAATGAAGAAGCGTCTGCAGAAGTCTTTCACAGATGAGCTGGATCTGAAGGGATCTAGAAAGGAGATTGATCTGGAAGATTATGAGGAACAGAGATTAGCAAATAGGAAAAAGAAAAGGTTTTCTGAGGAGGGAATACTAGTGATGGGGTCTAGACTGGAGAAGTTTAAAAAGTAAACAAAAAAAAGGTAAGGCCCTGGCCAGTTTGGCTCAGAGAATAGAACCCTGCAGACTGAAGGGTTCCAGGTTCAATTCCAGTCAAGGGCACAGGCCCGAGTTGTGGGCTCGATCCCCAGTGAAGGCGTGCAGAAGGCAGCCGATCCATGATTCTCTCTCATCACTGATGTTTCTCACTTGTTTGCTCCCTTCCTCTCAAATAAGTCAACAGAAAAATTTCCTCTGATGAGGATTAACACAACAAAAAAAGTAGGTAAGGAGTTATACAGGCAAGAGAAAGTAAAGAATGAATCATGCGTTGGCCTGTGGACTGAAAGATCCCGGGTTCCATTCTGGTCAAGGGCATGTACCTTGGTTGCAGGCACATTCCCAGTAGGGGGTGTGCAAGAGGCAGCTGGTGGATGTTTCTCTCTCATCAGTGTTTCTAGCTCTCTATCCCTCTCCCTTCTTCTCTGTAAAAAATCAATAAAATATATTTAAAAAAAAAAAAAAAAAAAAAAAGAATGAATCAGCGTCTTGGAGAGTAACTTTATAAAATAGGAGAGGTGTGCCGAAGCTGGTTTGGCTCAGTGGATAGAGCGTCAGCCTGCGGACTGAAAGGTCCCAGGTTAGATTCCGGTCAAGCGCAAGTACCTTGGTTGCGGGAACATCCCCAGTGGAGGGTGGGTGTGCAGGAGACGGCTGATAGATGTTTCTAACTTTCTATTTCTCTCCCTTCCTCTCTGTAAAAAATCAATAAACTATATTTTGAAAAAAAACAAACAAAAATAAAATAAAATAGGAAAGGTGGAATAGAATAAGAAAGATATAATCTCTGTTCTTGAAAAGCATGAAATGATCATGGGGTGCATACCGAAGAAATGAGATACATTTCTAAACAGCTGAAAGAAAGAGAAAGAGAAGAAAGGGAGGGAGGAAGGAAAAAAGAAGAGAGGGAAACAAGGAAGGAAGAAAGGAGGGAAGGAAGGGAGGGAGGGAGAGAAAAACCCAACAAGTAAAAGGAAAGTGTAGCCACACTTTCCCAATAGTGGAGGACTGCATTGTTCCTCCCACTCTCCACCTTCATGACCCAACAGACAGCGTGTAGGGAATAGCTCACTTTGATGAATGGTTCCAAGAGGGAATCAGGGTAAACATCCTTCTTATAAAGAAAGCTTAATTGAAAGTTCCTTGCTCTGTCTTTTATTATAGAAACTTACACCTAAGAACCTGATGAGGCCAAACCTCAGAGCTTCTCTCGAGTGTGAGTTCGATAGTGGTGATTAAGAGTAGAGAGCTGACTGAAGGCTTTTCCACACTCAATACATTCATAGGGCTTCTCCCCGGTGTGAATTCTCTGATGTGCAATGAGGTGTGACTTTCGACCGAAGGATCTGCCACACTCATTGCATTTATAGGGCTTTTCACCTGTGTGAAGTCTCTGATGTCGAATAAGGTTACTATTCTGACGAAAGGCCTTGCCACACTCATTGCACTCAAAAGGCTTTTCTCCAGTGTGAATTCTCTGATGGTCAATAAGATCTCTTTTAGAAGATAAACCTTTCCCACACTCGTTGCAATTGTAAGGTTTCTTACCAGTGTGAAGTGCTTGGTGCCGGAGAAGATAAGTATTCCGAGAAAAGGCTGCTCCGCACTTAATGCATTCGTAAGGCTTCTCCCCCGTATGGGTTCTCAGGTGGTCATAGAGTTTGTAACTCACACTGTAAGCTTTCCCACATTCATTACATTTATACGGTTTCTCTCCATTATGGTATCTCTGGTGTTGAATGAGATTGGACATGTGTCGATAGGTCTTTTCACACTTGCTGCATTCATAGGGCTTTTCCCCCGTGTGGGTTCTGAGATGAGCCATGAGCTGAGATGTCTGCCTAAAGGCCTTGCCACACTCATTACATACAAAGGGCTTCTCTCCAGTGTGGATTCTCTGATGGTTAGTGAGGTGTGTACTTCGATTGAAAGTTCTGCCACATTCATCACATTGATAGAATTTCTGTGCCTTCAAAACTTGAAATTCTGTAGGACTACAAGACAGATTCCTGTGTTCCCCAAGATCCTTATACTCATCACATCCATCTTCTGTAGATTTGTTTTCATCCTCACATGTTCTTTCCAGTAAACCACTTTCTAGTCTGCTCCCTTCCTCTTCTGAGGGTTGTGCTTCTAGCTTTATTAAAATTTCTTCACAGGCATTTCCAGCTTCTGGTCCCCCAGGAGCCATCCCATACAGGCCTCCTGATGTCCCATCAGGTGACTCTGTTTCTTTGGAAATTTCCTGCTTTGGAGGCAACTCTGAATTTTCCATCTGAGTCTTACCTGATTTGGAAAGAAAGAAGAAAAAAGCATTTCTTATCCTACTGAGGAAAAAGCATCATCAGGAGTCTATTTACCTGAAAAAGCCTTCACATAAGAAATAAGGTAATAAATTGAGAACAAGAGAAAAAAATCAGAAATAGCTCAAATTTTTCTTCATGGACAAAAGGGGAAAGGTCAGTGCAGGAAGATGGATAAAGATCTATCAGGACAGAGAGATACTGAGCCAGCACAGTCAAATGAGGAGGAAAAGTGAAAGGTCAGAGACCAAAGCTGAAATGATGCATGGGGAAAAGGCAAGCAATTAGGAGCCACAGCAACCAGAAAGCAACTGGGAACAAAGTCTAATTGAAAAGGAGCCATGAGGGGAGAAAAGATTCAGTGAAAACAATGGATATCAGTTGGAGGAGATATGTAGGGAGCCAGCTGTGTTATGTCCCTAATTCAACACAGTGTAAAAACTCATTTCCTTTTGTTGCTCAGCTCCTAGGCTCCTCATTCTCAATGAGGCCCCGCTTTCCAAAGTTTGGTCTAGCTGGTCAGTTTGTACGGATTTCCTATCCCTTTAGCCTTATTGTAAGTAACATAACTCATCACTTACAATAACTTGAGTGCTCTCTAATCCTTATATAAATACAAACTCTAACTAAACCACCCTAGCTCAATCCATTGTAAGGTAAAGAGAATGTTGAAAACTGTTCACGCTGGGTGATGCACTCAGAGAGGTTCATTGTACTGTTCTGTTTTGTCTATGTTATAATTTTTCATAATAAAGTTCAAAAAGAAAAAATTGAGCAAAGAAAATGTGAAGGATGCAGATGCTAAGTTCCAGGGACACAGAATCATTACCCGGTGAGGCCATGCTGCAGTTCGTTTCCAGCATGAAGTTCTGGTTCGGGGCTCTCTGACTCAGTGATGGATCTTCCAACTTCTGTTCAGTGTAGTCCACAGATAGGAACTTGTACACTGCAGGCCCCTACAATGACAAGCTTTTATTGCTCAAAAGATATTCCCACCCTGAAGGGTGGAGTCATCAGAGATACCAAGAGCACACGTTAAGGGCCCTGGTGGGCAAAGAGGTGAAGGAGGAAAAAGCTGGGATGACACATCTAAAAGGACAGGTTCAGGGCCAGAGAGAGTCCATGAACTCAGTAAGTGGCATCACGCTCCAAGGGAAGCAAGAAGGTTGGAAGCCAGAGGAGCAGTTTCAGAATGATCCAGTGCCCCTAAGATAAGCTCTAGCTCAGTGGTTCCCAACCTTTCTTTGGTCATGACCCACTTAAGCATCTCTAAAATCCTAATGCCCATCCTGTGACATATAATTCTTATTTTTTTGTTAAAAATGAACTCTTATTCACGTGTAGAAAGCCTAAAAAGGCCATTAACTTGGTCTAAACAAGCTTCCAAAGAACATGGCATCCATGAAAGAGAAAAATCAAAGAACAAAAGAATAGCTGAAGTACTGAAAAAGAAATCACTAAGAAATTGTTAAAAAAAAAAAAAAAAAAAAAAATGAAGTGATATGAACAAAATAGCAATTAGCCAGTTTGGCTCAGTGGAGAGAGCAGACTGTAGGGTCCCGGGTTCAATTCTGGTCAAGGGTTTGCGCCTCAGGTACAGGTGCCTCCCTAGTCTGGGCCCTAGTCAGGGCTCATGCAGGTAGCAAATAATCAATGTGTTTCTCTCACACTGATATTTCTCTGTCCCTCTCTCTTCCAATATCTCTAAAATCAAGGGAAAATATCTTCAAGTGAGGATTTAAAAAAAGCAAAGTTTTATAAAACACATATGAGAGAACTGCAATGCATAAATATGTCACAACACATATTTATATACTCTAAAGTCCTTAGGGCCATAAGAAATGCAAAAAATTCACTGTTAATAACTCATTCTCAAACTGTCCCCCCTTAAAAATTAAATTGCCCCCTTGTGTCCCATGTTGGGAACCACTGCTCTAGCTACCGGTATTCTGGGCCTCAGACTCAGGAACTCAACAGACAGACAGAACCAAGCTCACCTGGGGCCTGACCATCTGAAGCACAGTTTCTGCTGCTTGATCTCCTATGTTCCTCACTTGGGGAAGGGAAGACACTGGGGAAGCACAATGAGCTGAAGGAAGAAATAAATTATGAGTGGACAAGCCCTGCCCTAGGCTTTATAAGGTCAGTATCCCACTGAGTGGATTCAAGAAGACCCAGGCAACTCCACACAGTTTCTCATCCCTTGTCCATCCATTATCCTAAGTGTGCTGTGAATTTTCCAAGGAGAGTGAAGTAGCAGGACCCTGGTCAAATTGAAAACTGATCTGCCAGTCCTCACTCTCTTCAACCTCTCATAAGGAAGCAATACTTTTTTTTATTTTTTTATTTTTTATTTTATTGATTTTTTACAGAGAGGAAGGGAGAGAGATAGAAACATCGATGAGAGAGAATCATCGATCAGCTGCCTCTTGCACACCCCCTACTGGGGATGTGCCTGCAACCAAGGTACATGCCCTTGACCAGAATCGAACCTGGGATCTTTCAATCCGCAGGCCGATGCTCTATCCACTGAGCCAAACTGGTCTCGGCAGGAAGCTATACTTCTGACGACTTCCTCTCCACATGGCTTCCCTAGAACCAGCCTAACCTGATTTCTCTCTTAGATCTCTGGCTCCTCATTCTCTTGCTTGTCTGCCCTCTCATTTGGACACTCCAGGAGCTCAGACGGTAGTGCTTTCCTTTTCTCTCTGTCACAGATCTCACCAACTCTCACTGTTCTAGTTGTGCTCTTAAGTTCTCAGTTCTTTCCTAGACCCCGTTTCACAAGCTTCCAGTTGCTTGGACATTTCATTTGCTGCCCCAGAATTCTTAAGTTCAGTATCTCAACTGTGTGTTCTTAATATCTTCCTTTCCTAAGTTCTGTCAATGATTCCAGACATTGTCCAAAACCCTCTAATTGCTCCTCTTCTCCCTTACCCCATGGATTTTCCCTTCACAATGCCTGTTGAATCTATCACTTTCCACTCCATTCAACTCACTCAGGCAATAATCACCTCACATCTATTCTCCTACACTAGCCTCCTACTAAAGCTTCCCACCACTGGCCTACCCTTTGGATCAGTATGTTCACATGTGCCAGAGTAATTGTCCTAAACTTCTTACCCTTAACTCTAAGGCCTTGTACAAACAAACCCTAGGCTCTCAAATGCAGTCCTCCTTGACCCTAGGGTCCAAGGATTAACCACTTCAGTCTGTTTATATTCTCTACTAGGTGTCCTCCCTAAAGTTTCTCAAGCCCTAGCCAGTTTTGCTCAGTGGGTAAAGCATCAGTCTGCCGACTAAAGGGCCCCGGGTTCTATTCCGGCCAAGGGCATGTGCCCCAGGTTGTGGGCTCAATCCCTAGCGTAGGGCATTCAGAAGGCAGCCAAGCAATAATTTTCTCTCCTCATTGATGTTTTTTCCCCTTCTCTCTCCCTCACCCTTCCTCTCTGAAATCATTAAAAATATTAATATATTAAAGAAAAATTTCTCCTTGATTTTCCACTATCCAACACTACTGCTATCTCATCCATGAAGCATCCATCCCCTACCCACCCCAGATGACCATTAACAATGTCCACATGATCTTGCTTACAATTAACAATGTCCACATTGCTCATTTGTGATGGCATCAAATGCCTGAGAATACATATCACTCATGTCTCTTATGAGACTGGCTTTTACACTATGACCGACTCTCTGCCTAGTAGGTAACTAAATGGCTCTTGGAAGCACAGTGACGGTATACTATATACTATCTCTACTGCCAACAGTGCCTTTGCCATGACAAAGACTTGCTAAATACATTAATGATTAAAGAATAAGCAAAAGGAACAGAAAAAGTCTCTATGGAAGGAAGACAGAGGGCAGGGCAAAGGATTCCAATAAGGTGGAGATGTAGAGATGAAGGAAAAGTGATTCCAGAAGAGAGAAGAGAGGTGTGACGCCAGAGCTGGAGAGGAACGTACCAGAATGCCCACTGGGGAGGCAGTATGCCCCTGCGACATGAGGAGGCCCCAAGTGGGCTCCAGGGGCCACACTGTTACTGAGGAGTGATGTAGAAAGAGATTCTTCTGTTGTACTCAAGGCTGTCATCTCCTCCAAATGCAATTCCTGTTTCTGTGCTGGAGCTGAAACCTAGAGACAAGGAAATACAATTGGGTTCAAGAGACAATCCCTGAAGGTACAGACTCCAAAACCTCTAAAAAGCACCCAGTAAAGAAAGCCAGGGAAAGGAAGAAAGAGCCAGAGTATCTTTCCAGCCCCACCAGTATAGCCTACTAGGGAAAAGAATTGTCTAAGCAGTATCTGCAGCCTTTAATCTCATTCTTCTGTTGACTTCCTGTTAGAAGCTTAAAGATCAGATTATATAACCACTTTCCCTCTATGTCAGTTCCTTAGACACAAATTGCTTTAAGAATCATCTAGGATGCCAAAACCGGTTTGGCTCAATGGATAGAGCATCGGCCTGTGGACTGGAAGGTCTGGGTTCGATTCCGGTCAAGGGCATATACCTTGGTTGCGGGCACATTCCCAGTAGGGGGTGTGCAAGAGGCAGCTGATCGATGATTCTCTCTCATCGATGTTTCTAACTCTCCCTCTCTCTTCCTTTCTGTAAAAAAAAATCAATAAAATATATTTTAAAAAATCATCTAGGAAAAGGAGGCAGGAGAGCAATTCAGTACACTCCCTAGGACCTAAGCCTATAGAAGAGACCAAACAGAAGTACCAAAAACTTCAAGAATGACAGCTGTGTATATCTGTCTGTGCACAAATGACACTACTGAGGCTGACAGCTGAAGCGATATCCCAACAGTGGCTGACAAACCTCAAAAGAGCTTTTCCAATTTCTCTCCGCAAAAGTATCTCCTCTTCAGAGAAACCATCCCTGACCACACTGACAAAGCAAAGACAGTCACTCTCTCCAATTACCTGATTATATTTCCTATTGCATGTTATTAATCTCTATATTACCTTATTTATACCTTTATCATATATGTCTCCCCAATGAAACAAAAGCTTTTTGTCTTGACCACTAGCTCCTAGAACAATGCTGGGCCCAGGATTATATGCAAACTCAGTTTTCAATAGGAACTTCCTCAATAGTTTATAGTAAGAAGTCAAATAGAACCAGATAACATCAATTTTTAGACTTTAAGAATATCTCAAAGCATAGACCTTTTCTTTCCAGCTCCTCATAATCTCATGATTACTATTTTTACCAGCATTTGGAACAGAAAATCTAAAACATCTAAATAAATCACGTTTATAAGCTCATTCACTCTGCATATACATAGTACATCAGAAGAAGAATATAACTGCTCCTTTGATAAACCATAATGGACTTGCCCAATTGGGTTACATCTGCTGATGGGAGGGAACTTGCTTCTTTACTGCATCTATCTCCAGTGTGTGGGACAGGAGGCTCCCTGGGGTCTGTGGTGACCAGGTTCTGCACTGGGCAGATCTTATAAATGGGAGTTACAGTTCTCTTTTAAAAATATATATATTTTTATTGATTTTAGAGAGTGGGGAAGAGAAGCATTGATGGGTGAGAATCAATAACGATTGGCTGCCTCCTGCATGCCCCCTATTGGGGACTGAACCTGAAACCTGGCACATGCCTTTACCAGGAATCGAACCGGTGATCTCTTGTACATGGGCCAAAGCTCAACCACTGAGCACAATAGCTGAGTGGGAGTTATAGCTCTTAAATAAAGCAGCTTTAGGAACTGGCAGAAGATGGATCTTAATTGCACTGTGACAACAAAACCTTGTAATTCACCAGCAATTAAACCTTGGCACACTTCTTGTTCACTATCTAGGACTCATAAATTTCCTTTTTTCCCAGGCATGCAATCCCCATCCCAATTTTCATTCTAAGATGGCATTCCACAGCAAGACACTAGGGGATAGCTAGGGGCTTAGAACCAAGGGAGCTGGCAAAGTTCCCACACTTGGTGGTAATCAGCAATAACCACACGTTGGCTAAATCTCAGGGTCAAAGGGAACACCTACTAGCTCTTTCATCTTAGTTGAGTCAATTAACCTCTCTGTGCTCATATCACTTGTCAGATGGAGATAATGATTACTATTTTCATATTTTGTAAGCCTCCTAGGAGCTAAAAGAATATAAGTTGCATGATTCTGCAGCCCTTCAAGGATACCTTTTCAACCTTTTCCAGCCCCAATGTGCACACATGCACATGCTCCCTCCTGCTAAGCATCCGATCTGCCCTGACATTCCTTAATTGTCCCATGCCAAACTGCCAAGAGAAAGCTTGCTTATTCATCCTATATAATAAAAGGCTAATATGCAAATGGACCGAATGACCAGTAGCTATGATGTGCACTGACCACCAGGGGGCAGATGCTCAATGCAGGAGCTGCCCCTTGGTGGTCAGTGCATTCCCACCAGGGAAGCGCTGCTCAGCCAGAAGCCAGGCTCACAGCTGGCGAGCACAGCAGTGGTGGCAGGAGCCTCTCCCACCTCCTTGGAGCTGGCATCCCCTGAAGGGGTCCCAGACTATGAGAGGGTACAGACTGGGCAGAAGGACCTCCCCCACCCAGTGCACGAATGTCATGCACGGGCCTTCTAGTTTAGCCATAAATACATATTATAAGCCTGTGCTAGGAGAGACAACCATGCTCTCATGTCTTTGTTAATCCTCATCTGAGGATTTTTATATACAATGAGAGAGAGGGAGAGGGAAACACATGGACTAGCTGCTTCTAGTACACACCCCTACGGGGGTCAGAGATTGAACCTACAACCTAGGTACGTGCCCTTGCCTGGGAATCAAATCCGAGACCTGTCGATGTCGAGGTGTGGGCTGAGACTTCAACCACTGAGCACATCAGACAGGGTTCTGCTCTCTTGTCTTCACATCAGAAAGCTGACAATAGTGGCAGAGTAAGAAATGGAATCCAAAAACTCCACTCCTAGGTTCAGCTGCCCTATCAACTGTTAGTCACTCTCTTGGGTTTGTGACTCCATCACTTTTTTTAAAAATTCATATTTTTATTGATTTCAGAAAGGAAGGGAGAGAGAGAGAGATAGAAACATCAATGAGAATCATTGATCGGCTGCCTCCTGCACACCCCACACTGGGGATCAAGCTCGCAACCCAAGCATGTCTCCTGACTGGGAATCGAACCATGAACTCCTGGTTCATTGGTTGACGCTCAACAATTGAGTCACGGCAGCTGGGCTATAGTCTCTTTTTTCTGAGGCTCCCTGGATAAAGAAGATTGAACTTTAATAGAGGGAGCATTTTTTTCTGCTTAAAGCAAAAGAAGTAAAGAAATAGGGACCCATGGTATCAGCATACCTGAGATTTACCTCTGCTCACCATGTTCCCGCATTCTAACCAATGTGCAGATCCTCTTCTTAGCCTAGGGCCTCAGGAATGGAGAACGCCTACTCCCAAGCTAACCTGAGCATTAGAGAATGGTTCCAGATGCCAGCTACTTACCTTTCCTGATCCACTGAGGTGTCTCTGGAAATCCTCCACCACGGCCACGGCCTCCTCGCCACTCTCGGGGTGATGCAGCTGCACCCAGGTGCGGAGCTGGCCGGGCAGGATGCTCAGGAACTGCTCCAGCACCAGCAGCTCCAGGATCTGCTCCTTGGTGTGCACCTCTGGCCTCAGCCACCAGCGGCAGAGCTCCCGGAGCCGGCTCAGCGCCTCCTGGGGCCCAGACACCTCGTGGTAGTACAACTGCCTGAAGTGCAGCCGGAAAATTTCACAGACGGGAGGGTGGTTCTTCTGGAGACTGCAGCCTGGCCCCCAGCTCTGGCTCCCTGGCTCCTGCTTCTGGAGCACAGCGCTCCCCGGGATGAGGGGTAAAGCTTCCCTGCCTGGGGTGGCCATTGTGACCCCCAAGAGAAACTTGTTCCAGCAGCAGTTTGTCTGATTAAAACGATGGTCTATAACTCAGGAGCCAGGAGCCGTTTTTTCAAAGTTGGGGTCTAGGGTGAGAGGATTGTCACCTACAGAAACATAAGAGAGAAATCAAAGTCCTTGAAGTATTCAGGTCGAGAACAGACCCTCCACAAAGCTCCAGAAAAAAAGCAAAGCTCCAGAAAAAAAGAGAGCGAGCGCACAACCAGAGCAGTCTAAGCATCTTCCCACGTGACTTACCTTCTTACACTTTCAGTGGCTCCCTAGAAGATAAAACCTAAATATCTACACTTAGCACTCTCGGCCCTTCACAACAGTCTTAGACCTCTGTTCTAGCCATACTCTCTACCACTCTCCCCCGGTACCCAGCTTAGAAAGGTTAACAATGATTTTCAAATGTGGGAAATGCAAAATGATTCAAAGGGCACATAAGAAAACACTAAGTTGCTGAAACCGGTTTGGCTCGTGGATAGAGCGTCAGTCTGCAGACTGAAAGGTCCCAGGTTGGATTCCAGTCAAGGGCATGTACCTTGGTGTGGGAACATCCTCAGTAGGGGGTGTGCAAGAGGCAGCTGATCGATGTTTCTCTCTCACCAATGTTTCTAACTCTCTATCCCTCTCTCTTCCTCTCTGTAAAAAATCAATAAAATATGTTTAAAAAAAGAAAGAAAAAAATCACTAAATTATTATTTAATTTATAGTTAGTGCATGTTTTATAATGGTAAACGAATGAATGTGGTTCATTTAGCTATTACTGAAATAGGAGGAAAACTTTTATTCAGTTTATATTAGGGTAAAACTTTGAAAATCAGCACTTTCAAAGTGGCAACTGGGGCATTTGTGCTCTGCTTCCAATTCCAATTCTGCAACTGGGTACCCTGGGTAAGCAACTTCTCTCTAGGTCTCAATTTAAAAAAAAATATATTTTATTGATTTTGTACAGAGAGGAAGGGAGAGAGATAGTTAGAAACATCGATGAGAGAGAGTCATCGATTAGCTGCCTCTTGCACACCCCCCACTGGGGATGTGCCCGCAACCAAGGTACATGCCCTTGACAGGAATCGAACCCGGGTTCCTTCAGTCCCCAAGCCGACGCTCTATCCACTGAGCCAAACCGGTTTCGGCTCAATTTCTTTATAAACGACGAAAATAACCTGTGAACTCCTGGAGCTCATACATAAAGCATGGCCATTTCCCATTTCCTCTACTATTCCGAATGCTCAGCAGCTTATCTCATCTGGATTTTGCGTGAACAAGTCACACTCCACGTTTGGGATCCCCGTCCAGCGTCTGACAGACTTCTGAAGCTTCGCCTAGTGGCCCAGGGCAGAGCTTGGCAAACACCTATCTGCACTTTGCGCTCGACCAGGCGTCCGGGACGCCACTCCCCTGGCCACGTCTGCCTTGTGCATCGCTCACCGCAGGGCCCGGCTCCGGGGCGGCACCGCTAGACAGGGAAATGCGACAAAGAGGAGGCTGCTCTGGGCGCCACAGGGATGGCACCGCCGGCCGCGGGGCGAAGCATGGGCCTGGCCAGCGTGGCCGACTCGGGCTGCGGGCGGCCGCGGCTCCAGGCTAACGACCCCTCCCCGGGCGGCCCCCCGCCCCCCCTCCCCGGGCGGCCCCCCGTCCCCCTCCCCGGGCGGCCCTCTCTTCCCCCTCCCCGGGCGGCCCCCGTTCCCCGCTCCCGGTCCACTCACTGGGAGTACCGCCGCGGCGCACAACACCCTGGTTGCCGGCAGAAGCAAAAAAACAATGGCCGAGCCGGAAGCGAGAGGACCCACTTCCGGTCGCTCCGGGAACCCGGAAGTCTCGGCCCGGAAGGTGGGCTCGCACGCGCCCCGCAGCCGGGAGAGAGGCGGCCGCTTGGTTGCCATGGCTACTCGCTCCCCAGCCGAGCCAGCCTCCGCGGGGGGAGCGGCGCGGGGCTGCGTGTGCGGCTCTCAGCCCTTTCTAGCTCACGGGGACCAGACGCACCCTAGCTCTGCCCCTTCCCCTCCGGGTGGCCCTGGGAGAGATACCCAACCTGAGCCCTGATACCCAACCACCTAGAAAATGCAGAGCACGGTGTGTGCCACAGGGGGTCTGGGAGCACGGAGCCGGGTAACACACAGACTACAGGGCCAACCGCCTCGCATACCCTGAGCCTTCAGCCAGTTATTATCACACTGTAGGTCAGCAATTTTCAACTGATGCGCCTCAAGAATTTTTAAAACATGCAATACTTGCCTATTTAGCCAGGGACACTACCTCTTTTTCCTTAGATTGTCAAATAGTGAAACAACAACAGCTAACACAATGATAGCCAACAGCCGTCCAGTGTGAATGAATCATACCAATTTTTGTCGGATTGGAAAATATATATATATATATATATATATATATATATATATATATATGCCGCATAATTTTAGTAATAAAATGAAAAAGGTTGAAAAATCACTGCTATATGTGATGCTCAGGGCATTTTCACCTACTCCTCTAAATCTCAATGAACAACTGGCATTTCCATCTTACTAATGAGGAAACAGACTCAAAGACTGAGGTATTTTGGTCCATAGATGTGGCTAATCTTTCCTAAAACAGCACCCAAATTCTGGTGGCCACGGAACGGCTAAAAAGTGGGGGCAACGTAATCTAGATGCAGTTGTCCGGTCTAGTATCTAGGAGGCACAAGCAGAATATGAACAGTTTCCTACTGCTAATAGGGCTGAGCAGTTCCCAGGGGCACCGCTTCTGGGTGCATTGGCCCTGGGTGATAGAACCGTGGGGCCCAAATGGGCATGGGAGAGAGGGGGGCAGGCGTGTTGCGGGGGAGGTGGGGGGAGTTGGAGATGAGCCCCTGATGGTTTAGACCAGTGTTTCCCAAAGCGTGGTACGCGTCCCCCCGGGGGTACGGGAAGAGTCTGGTGGGGGTACACGTTGCACCGGAGTTTGGTGGGGACATGCACTGCACCGTGCTTAGCTGCGCCTAATTCTACGTTCTCATGAGCACAAGGGGTACTCAGCGTGAGGAAACTTATAGAAGGGGTACCCATGTGCCAAAAGTTTGGGAAACACTGGATCTAAGCCTTAGCAGTGGCAGCCCAGCCTTACACTGGAACCAGGGAGGAGCTGAGACGCTGGCCCTCCCAGGTTCCTAGAGAGGCCGCGGAGGTCTGCACCGCGACGCGTGCGTGATTGGATCCCGCAGCGGAGCCGGCGCAGCCTCGGGGGCTGCTGAGCGGCGGGCGGCGGCGGCGGAGGCCGGGCGGCTGGTCCCGGGTCCAGCGCCCGCAGCGCCCGCAGCGCGGAGGGCGGATCTGAGCGCTTGGCCCCGGGGCGCCCGAGCTCTCTCTCCTCTCCCGATGGTGCAGACAAAGCGTGCCCGTTACCGACGACCAGGGGACGCGGGTGAGTGGCAGGAAAGTAAAAGTGACTGCGATCTGTCAATGCTCTGGTCCAGAGGCTTCCTGGTATTTAACATTGTATGCATTATTATGCAAATCCATATACATATATCACGAAATGAGAGCATACTAATTGCTTTTAAAAAAACGGATTCTGTAAAAAAACAATGCTGTGATGAAATATACATGGCATTTACCAAATGACACGTAAACATTTACTGTTTTCACCATTTTAAAAGTGTGTATAGTTCATTGTCATTATGTACATTCTTACTGTTGCGTATAGGAAAGTTATAATATCTTCCATTTGTGGAATGCGTTTGTTCATACGCTGGTTAATTTTGGTGCGAGCATTATGATGCCGCTAAAACACGTTTCCAAGAATCATTAAAAGAACACATTTTGTTTGCTATTTATTTTCCCTAGTACACAGTGCATGAGGCTTAAATGCTGTATTCACGGCTGCGACTTTAGTGCCTGATACATAGTACTTGCTCATTACATTTTGTTAAATTAATGAAAGATGAATCTCAATCAGAATAAGAATGGTCAGAATTTAATGTCCGTGATTGCTGAGTTAATGCTAAATTCAGGGTGAGGCAAAAGTAGATTTACAGTTGTACGAGAAATAACTTCTCCTCCTCCTCCTCCTCCTTCTCCTCTTCCTTTTCTTTCTCCTTCTTCTTACCATGCAACAAAACTTTTATGAACATTTTGAACAGATTCAGTCATTACTGAACTGTAATTTTTAAACTTAAATTGGGGAAACAGTTTATTCTTGTATTATTAATTATTACATTGTTTTACATACACGTATAAACCTACTTTTGTCCCACCCTGTGTTTAAGATATAAATCAGAAAAAAACAGTAACAACTCAAACTTCTTCAGTTTGAAACCTTTAAGTTTTGAGTTATTGGAGACTTACAGAAGGTTGCAGAACTATACAGAGTTCCCTTATCTTCTTTACCCAGTTTGCCTTCAGTTAATACCCTGCATAACCATACTACAACCATCAAAATTGAGAAATTCACGGTGGTGCAGTATGATTAATGAAACGGATTACTTTAATAGGTTCTGGCTATTGACTCTGTGTTCCAGGATGCAGTCTAGATTCCCTCACATAGTTGTCATGTCTACTTCTTCAAACTGGTGGGTCCTCAGAAGTCTCTCAGTCATTCCTTGTTTTTTTCTGACATCAATATTTTGAAGTATTTCGTATTTGTACTTTAAAAAAAAAAAATATATATATATATATATATATATATATATATATATATATATATATATATATATATATTTATTGATTTCAGTGAGGAAGGAAGAGGGAGAGAGAGAAACATCCATGATGACAGAGAGTTGTGGATCAGTTGCCTCCTGCAAGTCTCCCACTGTGGATCAAGCCCACAACCCTGGCATGTGCCCTTGACTGGAATCGAACCTGGGACCTTTCAGTTCGCAGGCCGACTCTCTATCCACTGAGCCAAACCAGCTAGGGCTCATATTTGTACTTTTAGAATGACATCAATTTGCTTTTGTTATATGTTTTCTCCTGTTTTGAGAATGATGTTGATGTGTCTTATTACTGGTGATATTAATCTAACCCTGAGGTGTCTGCCAGGTTTTACGACTGTAAAAATAGTATCTTTTCCTTTGTAATTAGTATTTTGAGGGAAAAAATACACACACACACACACACACACACACACACACACACGTACAGGAGTCCTGATGCACAAAAATTTGTGCAAGAGTAGGCCTTCCTTCATACTTCCTTTCCATGGCTGCCGGCACCGGCTTTCCTCTGGCACCTGGGACCCCGCCTCCTTTCCTTCTCCAGCCGCCTGCAGGCACCCAGGACCTGGGCTGGCTTCCCTCCGGCTCTGGCTTCATCAGGAAGGATGTCCAGAGTGACATCCAGAATGACATTTGGTCTAATTAGCTTATTACCCATTTATTATATATAATATATATAATTTATATTTATATTTGTTGTTAATTCTCACCCAAGGATATTTTTTCCCATTGATTTTTAGAGAAAGTGGGAGGAAGGGAGGTGGGGGGTGGGGAGAGAAACATTGACGTGAGAGAGACACATCCACTGGCCACCTCCCTCATCTGCCCTATTGGCCCAAGATGGGGATAAGACCTGCAACTCAGGTGCGACCTTTTGTGCGCAGGCTGGTGCTCTAACCACTGAGAACACTGGCCAAGCCTAGGTGAAGATACTTTGAGACTTTGCATAGAAATATCCTCTTTGTTCCTGCCTTTCACCAGTCAATTAGCATTCTTTGGTGGATCTTGTTTGCGGTGATGATTTCTCTAATGGTTTAATGGTGACCCTGATTTCTGTTAATTCCTTCTATATTTATTAACTGGAATTCTTTGTGAGGCAGGGTTGTGCCTTTATCCCCTTTTGTTTATTTGTTCAATGAAGTTATATCATTGTGTGACATTAGATGTGTAATTTTTTCTTTAGCTTATACTGCAGTGCTGTTGTTCATTTTGTTTTTTAATCTGTCCCCACTTTGGCCATTGAGAGCTCTTTCAAGTTGCCTGTTTCTCCCCTGAGGTGTCTCCATCCTTTTCTCTGTCTGCCTGATTTTCTGGCATCACAAACTACTCAATTTGTATCTTCTCTACTGTGGTCTGGAATCAACCACTTCCCCTCAAGGACTCTGGTTCTGTTTATTAGAGAAAGAATGGTCAAGTTTGGGGAAGTAGGTTTGAGCTTCTTTCTTCCTTTCTTTTTTTATTTTAAAATGTTTTTATTGGTTTTAGAGAACGAGGAGGTGAGAGGGAGAGAGAGCAATAGAAACATCAGTGATGAGAGAGAATCATTGATCGGCTGCTTCCTGCACACTCCCCACTGAGGACTGAGCCCACAACCTGGGCCTGTGCCCTGACCAGGAATCGAACCCTGAAGTCTTGGTTCATAGGTCAACACTCAACCACTGAGCCACCCTGGCCAGACTTTCTTAATTTTAAGTATTAGCTCTTGCCAGTCCCATGCTCCTGGGTCTACAGGATTCCCACTCCTAGAGCATTGCTCTCCCCTTCAGACCTTTGCCCCAGCATTTCTGAACCCATGGCTTTTCAAAGTCTTGTCATCATCCTATCATACCAGAATCGCTTCTTTGTGATTCTTTTTCTAACATACCCTCATAATGTAAATCTCCCTTCAATGCTTTTGTTTGCCCACACTATTTCTCATATTTGATTGGATGTATTTGCCCTCATTTTCTCTCCCCAAAATCTTTGCTGAGTCATGGAATCATATAATGTCATGGTTGGAAAAGATCTTTAGATTTTATTTCCCAAGGATACATAGCATCTGAGTGACCTCTGGAAGATCATACTTGCTTTAGGTCTGATCTCTTACTTTTAATTGCTCTGCTCACTTAACTGTGCTGACTCAACACCTCTCTGTCCTCATGGCTCTTCATTATCCTCCTCCACTGAACTTCTCCTCCTTCTTTGTCTTTTCATGAAGAAAAATGTGAGGTATTTCTGATTTTTCTCTCCAATTCTCAATGTGTTACCTCATTCCTTGCTCATATGTGAAGACTTTTTCAGATTCATAGACTCCTGATGATTCTGTTTCCTCAATAAAATGAGAAATGAGTGAAAGCTTTCTTCTTTCTTTTGGGATTAGGTGAGACTCGGATGGAAAATTCGGAGTTGCCTCCAAGGCAGGAAATTTCCAAAGGAACAGAGTCACCTGATGGGACATCAGGAGGCCTGTATGGGATGGCTCCTGGGGGACCAGAAGCTGGAAATGCCTGTGAAGATGCTTTAATAAAGCTAGAAGCACAACCCTCAGAGGAGGAAGGGAGCAGACTAGAAAGTGATTTCTTGGAAAGAACATGTGAGTATAAAAACAAATCTGTAAAAGATGGATGTGATGAGTATAAGGATCTTAGGGAACATAAGCATCTGTCTTGTAGTCCTACAGAACATCAGGCTCTGAAGGCACAGAAATTATATCAATGTGATGAATGTGGCAAAGCTTTCAATTGGAGTTCACACCTCATTGGCCATCAGAGAATCCACACTGGAGAGAAACCCTTTGTATGTAACGAGTGCGGCAAGGCCTTCAGGCAGACGTCTCAGCTCATGGTTCATCTCAGAACCCACACGGGGGAAAAACCCTATGAATGCAGCAAGTGTGGGAAGACCTATCGACACAGCTCCCATCTCATTCAACACCAGAGACTCCATGATGGGGAGAAACCGTATAAATGTAATGAATGTGGAAAAGCTTTCAACGAGAGTTACAAACTCTATGACCACCAGAGAACCCATACGGGGGAGAAGCCTTACGAATGCAATGAATGTGGAGCAACCTTTACTCGGAATAAAAATCTTCTCCGACATCAGGTACTTCACACTGGTAAGAAACCCTTCAAATGTAACGAGTGTGGGAAAGCTTTCTGCTCTAATAGAGATCTTATTGACCACCAGAGAATTCACACTGGGGAGAAGCCTTATGAGTGCAATGAGTGTGACAAGGCCTTCACCAGGAATAAAAGTCTGATTCGACATCAGCGACTCCACACTGGAGAAAAACCATACAAATGCAAGGAGTGTGGGAAAGGCTTTAATCAGAACTCTCACCTTGCTGACCATGAACGAATTCACACTGGAGAAAAACCTTTTGCATGTAATGAGTGTGGTAAGGCATTCAGCCTGAGTAAATGTCTTATTCGGCATCAGAGACTTCACACAGGTAGAAAGTCCTATAAATGCAATGAGTGTGGAAAAACTTTCAATCAAAATTCATACCTCATTATACATCAGAGAATTCACACTGGGGAGAAACCTTTTGAATGTAATAAATGTGGGAAGATCTTCAGTCATAATTCTAGCCTTATGGTACATCAAAGAACCCATACTGGGGAGAAACCCTATAAATGCGATGATTGTGGGAAAGCCTTTAGTGACAGCTCACAGCTCACTGTGCACCAGAGAGTTCACACTGGTGAGAAACCCTATGAATGTATTGAGTGTGGAAAAGCCTTCAGTCAGCGTTCCACTTTTAATCACCACCAGGGAACTCATACTAGAAAGAAGCTCAGGTCTGGCTCAGTTTCATAAGGTCTAAGTTTCCAAGATAGCAAGGAACATTGAATTAAGCCTTCTGTATAAGAAGGATGATTATCCTGAACCTTTCTTAAAAAAAAAAAAAAAAAATAGCCGAGACCGGTTTGGCTCAATGGATAGAGCGTCGGCTTGGGAACTGAAAGGTCCCAGGTTCGATTCCGGCTTGGTTGCGGGCATATCCCCAGTAGGGGGTGTGCAAGAGGCAGCTGGTCGATGACTCTCTCTCTCATCGATGTTTCTAACTCTCTATCTCTCTCCCTTCCTCTCTGTACAAAATAATAAAATATATTAAAAAAAAAATATATATATATATATATATATATTTTTTTTTTTTTTTTCTTACAGAGAGGAAGGAAGAGGGATAGAGAGCTAGAAACATCAATGAGCGAAAAACATTGATCAGCTACACCCCCCCACTGGGGATGTGTCCGCAACCAAGGTAGATGCCCTTGACCAGAGTTGAACCCGGGACCCTTCAGTCCGCAGGCCGATGCTCTATCCACTGAGCCAAACTGGTTTCAGCTCCTAATCCTTTCTTGAAACCACTAATGAAAGTGGACCATTCCCTAAATGCTGTCTGCTAGGCCAAGAAGGTGGAGAGTTGGAGGAACAGTTGGAGGCACTTTTGGGGAAGTACAGACCACACATTTACTGTACTTGCAGGGTTTTTATTTTCTGTTTAAAAGTGGATGTCATTTTTTTTTTGACATGCATCCTGTAATCAAGTTGTGTACTTTTCAGGGACAGAGGTTAAATCTTCCTTATTCTATTCTACTTTAAATTCCCAATTTACATAAAGTCATTCTCCAAGACTGATTCACTCCTTTCTCTATTTCTAATTTTTATGAGTTTATTTGAACTTGACATGATTAAAATAAGATGCAAATGCCCCTCTCTTTGTTTTTCTTTGCTGTAGCCTTTTTAAAATTCATCGCTTGTTAAAAAAAATAATTTTTTTAAATCTCAACTCTCTAATTGCACCATTTTTAAAGTGGGCTTTCCTCCCACCACTGTACCAAAATTTTATAGGATATCACGTACAAAAAGCTCATTTATGTGTTCTACATGTGCCCCTCTGTTTTTTAACTTCATAAAAATTCATTTGAGCCAGAATTTTGAGGACATGCTTAGAACTCCTGAGAGTCTTACTACTGCTATTTCAGCCTCAAAGAGCTAATGGATTTCTGCTGGAGTGTGTGTGTGTGTGTGTGTGTGTGTGTGTGTGTGTGTCTGTGTGTATGTGTGTATCTAGGAGTCTACCCATGTGTACTTTTTCCTGCACACTGAGTCCAGTTCTGACCTACCTGGCTCCACCTGATGCCTAAATAAACATGTTAAGAACTGCTTCAAAACTTACTGCAAGGAGACCTAACTTTCCTGGTTTTGGCAATGATTCTAAATCCCAAATAGAAGCATTCTTGAAAGCTTGTAATTCAAAGTGTTTTAGTTTGTTGCAGATAAGAGAGTTAAAGGAATCTGATTTCCTTATCAACTAGTTCCATCTTTTGCAACTGCCATCTAATTTCTAGCTGAGAAGTGTTTCCTTAATGATTGTTATCTTCTGGACCATCTTTCATTCCCAAGGGCAAAAGAAACAGGAAATCTTTTCAGAGAATATTCTTTCTTTCTATAGTCAAAAACAAAACATAACCTTGAACAATTTCTTTCTTCCTTGGGGCAGGGCCCCAGTACTGTGGGACTCCTTTCCTCTTAGCAGGAAAGTAGGATTGACAGTGTGACAGAAGAGAAGGAAGTTAGAGGTACAAGGTTAGGTATGTAGCCTAGAGGGAAGAGGTTTTTGTGAGCTCTGATTTATGTCTCAGAGACAATGGAGAAGAAAGGGAAGAGAGTTGAGGCTCAAGAAAATAAGAATTAAGTGTGATTCTGGGGGGGAGGTATCTCAGATAAGGTTACAAAGAATGTTTATTGGGGGCTTAAAAAAAAAGAGAAATATGAAACTAGCTTATTTGAGATGTTAAATTACATGGGAAGCATTGTCTAAAAAATGATAATAAGACTTAGGTTATATGTGTATGGGTAAATGTTACTAATATAGGTAATCTTATCATTGAAGTTCTTATAAATTTGTCAATATTGTCATTGTCTCATTGTTAAATTATTGTATGCCACAAAATAAATGAAACTTTCTTATAAATGAACTCAGTTTTAAACATGTCCATTTTTGAAAGTCTTATAGTCATTTATAATCAATTACTGTTTACTCTGGTTCTTTTGCAATGGTGCTTAATCTTTAGAGAAATTAATGAAAAGGACTCTGATAGTCTAGAATACAGGTTTCTGATTACTTTCAGATCGCTTTAAGTAAACTGGGTAAGAATTTTCAGAAGTCTAATGGAAAAATCAGATTCAAGAAGAATAAGAATAAAGAACATGAGATTAAATGAACTGAGAAGAATGTTTCTCACATCAATGTATATATATATATATATATATATATATATATATATATATATATATATAATTGATTTTTACAGAGAGGAAGGGAGAGAGATAGAGAGTTAGAAACATCGATGAGAGAGAAACATTGATCAACTACATCTTGCACATCCCCTACTGGGGATGTACCCACAACCAAGGTACATGTCCTTGACCTGAATCAAACCTGGGACCCTTCAGTCCACAGACCAAAACTCTATCCACCATGAGCCAATGTGGTTAGGGTATATCAATGTTTCTTTCTCTCCCTCTCTATTCCTCTCTCTCTCTCTCTCAAATCAATTTAAAAACATTAAAACAAATATATGTTGCCCAGCTGGTGTATCTCAGTGGTTGCGCGCCAACCTGTGAACCAGGAGGTCATGGTTTGATTTCTGGTCAGGGCACATGCTCAGGTTATAGGCTTGACCCCCAGTATGGGGCATGCAGGAAGTAGCCGATCAATCATTCTCTCTCATCATTGAAGTTTCTCTCACTCTTCCTCTTCCTTTATAAAAAAATAATAAGAGCTTCCAGTTTAATGAGTTTCACAATCAGATAAGAATAGCTTACACGTGATGGTAACTAAGAGTGATACCAATATCGAGTTTTTGGTCACTCTCTGATGTGTGAGAAGATAACATAAAGGGGAGAATTGTTAAAGTAATAAGAGAGGCCATTAGACTGAGGTGCTGCTGATACTTTGGTGGCTTACCTAAGCAAATTGAAAGCTTAAGCGAAAGTCAATTCCTGTGAATGTCCCCAGGTTAATAAAAACAATCAATCAGAACAGCCAACTGAGCTTTCCCAAATAATGTAACCATGCTCAGGTGACATGGCTCAGTGGTTAAGCGTCCACCTATGAACCAGGAGGTCACAGTTTGATTCCCGGCCAGGGCACATGTTGGGGTTGCTAACTCGACCCCCAGTGGGAGATGTGCAGGGGACCTGCTGATTTTCATGCACAGGCAGCAGCAGCAGAAACTATTCTCATCATCGATGTTTCTCTCTCTCTCTCCCTCTCCTTTCCTCTCTGAAATCAATAAAAAAAATCATGCAATCTACTTAAGCTATAGCCAATCAAATCATTTGCCTTGCTTCCTCACCTCTATAGAAACCTAGCTTCTGTTGATGGAGTGCTCCTAACCAATTTCAGTTTGGCATCACCTGACTTTGCTCAATTAAACATATAAACTCAAAAAATTAAATGTGCCTCAGTTCTTTTTTAAAATATATTTTTATTGATTTTTTATAGAGAGGAAGAGAGAGGGGTAGAGAGAAACATCGATGTGAGAGAAACATTGATCAGCTGCCTCTTGCACACCCCCTACTGGGGATGTGCCCGCAATCAAGGTACATGCCCTTGACCGGAATCGAACCTGGGACCCTTCAGTCCACAAGCAGACGCTCTATCCACTGAGCCAAACCAGTTAGGGCCTCAGTTGTTCTTTTAACAGCACACAGTGTTAGTGACACATGAAAGCCATCATGTACTACTAGTAGAAATACACTTTGTATTTTAGTGAGAAATCTGGTACTTGGAGAATGGCATGAATACTTAATTTGGACATGTAAAGATTAAAACCAGAATTGGTACCTTCAGTCCAGCATCTCTCAAGTCAGCAAAGGACATAAGGTCTATAAAAACATGCTTGGTATAGGATGATTATGAGAAGTGTGACATGTTCTCATATTCTCTGGGAATCCGGTAGGTAAAGGGATAGCAAGTAAATGGCCTTTTTGCTACTATTCTCTTACTTTCTGAAATTGCTGCCATCAGAATCAAGGCTCATACCAAGTGGACTGAAACTGAGCGTCAGGAAAATGCCTCGGCTGAAGCTCATGCACAGGAAGCAGCAGCAGAAACTGTAAGGGTTGTGGCGTATGTAAATGAAGTTCTTTCTGCTTTTGAAAAAATGATCCCTTGTTGTCCAGCTTTGCCTTTTGTCATCCTGGGGCCCTCACAACACAGCCACAGTCATCTCCTGAATCAGAGAAATCAACAGGCAAAATGGTGGTAAATTAGTCAGGGCTATGGGAAATTAAATATGGCCGCTTGGTTCTTCCAAGCTTCCTGGCAAACCCCATCTACTGGTTTCCCCATTTATTCACTAACCCACAATGGTGCGGCTAAGATGTCTCAGGAAATAAGTAAATATTGTGAAAATGATGGCCATCTTTCATATTCATAATCCAGAGCCTCAAACCTGGACCAGATGAGTACCTGCCACCGGACATCATTCCATCTGCCTTCTGGTATGGTCACCAGTACATTCATTATTTTTTCTGGATCTTTTGAAGCCTCCTTCTCTTGCCACAAGGCTGAGCCCCCACAGTGGCAAAGAAACTGTTGGAAAATCTGTTTCCACTTGGGGTTTATCTCCACAATATCTAGTGACCAAAGCACCCACTTCACTGGGAGGATCATCTGGGCTTTAATTAAAACCTTACAAAGTTCTTGTAATCACCCCTGCTCCTTATCACCCCCGATCAACAGGCAAGAACAAAGGGTGTTCTTAAACTCAAAATCTCTAACCTCACAGAAACTACCGAACCTCCTTGGCCTAAGGTATTGTCTCTGACCTTTCTAACTGTTAGAGCAAGATCTAAATTTTAGCCCGGCTGGCATGGGTTGCTGATTGGATCCCTGGTCAGGGCACAAGCCTGGGTTGTAGGCTTGATCCCCAGTAGGGGGCATGCAGGAAGCAGCCAATCAATGATTCTCATCATGGATGTTTCTGATATCAATAAAAGTATATTTAAAACAAAAATATTTAAATTTAAAAATCTGTGATTTATAAATTGGACAGCTTCCAGTCTAGCAGATAGGAGCTCCGAATCATATGAGGCAAAGGATTCTATAGGCAGAAGGGAGCAGAACCGAGGAAGTTACATTACGCAGAAAGGTGGAGTGGTTATTGCAAGCTCCCTTTCCTATAGCAGAGGGGCGGCAGGTATTTATTGAGCTGATTACCTAACTAATGCTGACAGGGAATTCCTGATTGATTTACGGTTTCCTTTTGGGGAGACCCAGGACTGTAAGTTTGATGACACTGGGCTTAGCATCAGCAACTCCATTTGGAGCCTGTTGTCTTTAAGAAGTTATTCAAGAACTTTCTGATCAGCATTAATTAGGTCATTAACCTCTGCTCTCCCCTAAGATGTAAAAAAATTCACTCAGTTGTGTTTTGTTCTTTAACAGTGTTCTGGGCTGCAGACGTTGCACAGCCTGGAGGCAGGATGCCTTGGGACAGAGGGAGGTGGAGTAGGTCACCAGACAATGGGTCAGTTGGAGTTTGGAAGGAGGTGGTGGTTCACGCTCTGGGTTTCTTGGAAACGGCTGAAATAGCATCTGTGACCTTTGGGTTGTCATTGTAACTGTCCTAACCCCCTCTTGCGGATTCCAAGTATACATTTGCTGTAACACCTGTGGTCTGCACTGCAGTTCACCTTTGCCTTGGTGAAGTGCTGCAACTGTAGTCACTGGCCAGCTTCATAAAGGCTCATACATGTTGATCTCTGTCTCTGGTGGTCCTCTCTTGTGGATCGCCCCATAACAACAGGAGAAAACAGCTGGAGGCATGGGAAGGTAAGTTGTGGTGGTGATGTGAGAAGAGTCTAGTAGCTGGTTCCCCTCATTGAAAAGGGCCTCAGGGAGCAATGAGTGATCCCTTAACTCCTGTCCCAATAATTCCATAAGGGACGTATGCACAGGTGACCTACGGTGCCTCAGCCAGAAATCTGACACATACGACCCAAGGTACTTAATTAGTAATCCACCGAGCATAAGTCACACAGGAGACAAACATGCAATGCACGAATCACTCACGGTTTATTTACCAGAGTCCTGGTGAGTTCCAGACCTCGGCAGACCACCCAGGGATCCGCACTGACAGACGCACACGGTTCACGGAGGACTTCGCAACTGCACCTCAGCTTGAGTTGAGGCCTCTTGTGACAGCTCACGGTCCTCGGCTCAGGGTTCAGGGTTCGAGGCGGGGAAAGTGGAGAGCGACCTTCTGTGGAGGAGCAGAAGGAACGTCTCTGACCTCCTGTGGTGCTTGCTCTTTTTATGCGTCTTCTGTACTCAGATGTGTCCTCTGTGTGTCTTATCGGCGGGTCCCAGGAGCCCTGCTATCCGGTCTTACGTATGGGGTACAGATCACTTTATGTATTTTCTACACACAGGCCAGGCCACCCGAGGATGCTTATCCATTTGTCTACATTCCATTGCATACTTTCAGATAACCACACTTCAATTCCACACTCTAATACTTATTCTATATTGTGTTTATCCTCATTACTATAACAACTCCTTCCTGCCAAGCGCCGTCAGCGGTCAGCTAGATCTCCTGTGGTCCCTGTTTTGACCCCTAGCTTTGGATTCTATTATTCCCTGGGTGGATGGGGGGGGTGAGTAAGGGGGGCAGCCCTGCACATAGATTGGGAGGGGCGTGGGAACACAGGCCAAGGCCCATAGAGCTGTGGGGCCGAATGTGCATAGGAGAGTGGAGGGCAGGCGTGTTGTGGGGTGGTGGCGTGTGTGAAGGATGAGCCCCCTCTCCCTCCCCACCAGCCCCCCTCATGATATTGACAGTGGCAGGCCAGCACTGTATTGGAGCTGAGGAGGAGCCGAGACGCTGGCCCTCCCAGGCTTCCTAGAGAGGCCGCCGGGCCCCAGGCTGCGACGCGCTTGCGCGCCCAGAGGGCTGCGAGCGGCGCCGGGCGTGCGAGGCGGCGGAGGGCCGGCGCTCCGGAGGCCGCGGAGCCGGTGAGTGGCGGGCGGGGCGCGGGCGCATCGGGGGCGGCGGGGCGGCGGGAGGGCCGGCGGGGGGGTTGGGGGGGGCCCGGCGGCCGGGCCTGGAGGCTGCGCGGGGCCCGGAGGAGACGGTCTGCAGGAGGAAGGGCTCCCGAGCTCTCTCCCCTCTCCCGATGGTGCAGACAAAGCGTGCCCGTTCCCGGCGACCGGGGGCGAGTGGCAGGAAAGTAAAAGTGTCTGCGATCTGTCAGTGCTCTGGTCCGGAGGCTTCCTGGTATTTAACATTGTACGCATTATTATGCAAATCCATATGCATATATATCACGAAATGAGAGCATATTAGTAATTGCTTTTAAAAACGGATTCTGGCCGAAGCCGGTTTGGCTCAGTGGCAGAGCGTCTGTCTGCGGACTGAAAGGTCCCAGGTTCGATTCCAGTGAAGGGCATGTATACATAGATTTCGGGCACATCCCCGTTGGGGGTTGTGCAGGAAGCAGCTGGTCGATGTTTCTCTCTCATCGACGTTTCTGGCTCTCCAACTCTCTCCCTTCCTCTCTGTAAAAAAAAAAAATCAATAAGATATATTTTTTTAAAAAATGGATTCTGTAAAACAGCGCTGTGACGAAATATACATAGCATTTACCAAGTGACACATAAACATTTACTGTTTTCACCACTTAAAAGCAAAGAACCGGTGCCATTTAGTCCATTCATGCCGTTGCTGATTGGGTAATTGTCTCTTCCATTGGAGTAATGCAGTTCATATGCTGTTAATTTTGGTGCTAGCATTATCATCCCGCTAAGACATGTTTCCAAGTATAATCAAAAGAAGACATTCTGTTTGTGGTTTTTTCTCCCATAGTTCACAGGGCAGGAGGCGGTGAAGAGAAACATTTTAGTAGAATTGTTTCCAGGATGAAAGAGTTGCATACAAAAGGCAGTTTGTTAAGCAAGAGGTGCATCTCTAACCTGAGGCCCGGGAGCTGTCCTCTGACTGGCAGAGGCCTTGGAAGTCAAGGTCTCCCTCTGAGTTAAAAGGGGGGGGGGGTGGCCAGGAAAGAATATTCTGTTTCTGTTTGTGGTTCAAACGTGAAGACTCATTCACATCAGTTGGTTACTTTACAAGGAGTGTTTTCAGCTGTTTTTTGAGTAAGGATTTCAATCTGTTAATATACAAAAGCACATCTGTGAGGGACTGACCTTGAGGCAGCTCTCTCTTACATGTTGTGTTAATGCTAACGATATCACAAATTTTGGTTAAAAAAAGCAATTCTTGCTTCTGCCGGGTGGCTGGTGTACCAAACAGGTTGTGGGTTCATTTCCGGGTCAGAGCACAGACCTTTCAGTCTGCAGATCAACGCTCTATCCACTGAACCAAACCGGTTTCAGCCCAAATTACACTTTAAACCAAAGCAAGTGCTGGCCTTTCCAGGGTGAGTCATGTTCGCATGTCATGTTTCTTACCAGTCCTTATCTATGGAGCGCACTCCTGCTCATGCGCTTCCCGCAGCAAATCTTTATCTACGGGGTGCCCTGCTGCCTACTTACTTTCCAAAACATCATATTAAATTTCACACAGTATTTTTCTACATTTCCTATAATACTCTTTTTAAAAAATATATATATTTTATTGATTTTTTTATAGAGAGGAAGAGAGAGGGATAGAGAGTTAGAAACATCGATGAAAGAGAATCATTGATCAGTTGCCTCTTGCACACCCCCTACTGGGGATGTGCCTGCAACCAAGGTACATGCCCTTGACCGGAATTGAACCTGGGACCTGTCAGTCCGCAGGCCAAAGCTCTATCCACTGAGCCACACAGGTTTCGGCTCCTATAATCCTCTTTAATTGTTTTCTATTGCTATCACATTGTAGCACTCTCTACTTATTTCCTTTCATCATCCCTATTACTATGACACTTATTGTCCCTGTATGGAGTAAACCTTTGTACCCTCACATGGGTGAGAAAAACTTGAGTGTTCAAGAGACTACTTAATCAGGATTTCTAAAGGAAAACAAACAAAATTACATTGCACATGAGTTGAAGGAGCAAAATGACAAAAAGAAAATGTCCCCGAAAAATGGCCAGATGGGGTCTCCCCTGTGCTTTTCAAAGCCACTTCCTCTCATTGTGGGAATGGTGTGGGTTAGGGCATAGCTCTTGCTGAGAAGGGGCCTCCTCCGCCCTGGGGGCTCACATCGGTGGTAGAATGTTAACAAGTTGATGCATGGAGCTTTTCTGCTGTCCTCAAGGCTAGTTGGGACATGAGTCATCCTGTGGCCTCAGGATTCCTGAATTTCACTGCTGGCTCAGTTCACTGGCCCCACAGCTTCCTGTGCTCTGGGTCTTCCATTCAGAGTGTGAAAGGCCCACTCCCGGGCCTTTATCTTTAGCTTTACCCAAGTTCAGGGCGGTGGAAGCTGCCCCCCTCCCCCCGCCCCTTCTTTGAAGACCTGGAATCCTTTGACATGTTATCAGGCAGTCACCCTCACTTTCCTGTTGGCCAGTTTTCTCACCAGCTTTTTACAAACACTCCACTATGTCTTCGGCCATTTCTGCACAGCTCCTTAGAACAGGCCAGCCTGGAGGCTTCTTTTTGGCGCTAATTTCACTGTGGGTCTCAATTCCCTGAGTTGGGTCATTACCGTGTATATTTCCTACTGCTTGCATGTCTTCAAACTGTTTGTCTGGCCCCCAGTTCATTGTCTTTAGCCTCCCTGCCAGGTTTCTCTTCACCCTCAGCCTCACTCTTGGTGTTGTGCCCGGTAGATTCTGGGACCCTCAGACCACCAGGGAGCCAAGTTCGATGCAAAGGCAGAAAGTCTTTATTCTAGCTCGAGCTAGGGTCCGAGCCTGGGCACCGCGCAGTGGCACTCACCCGTTCCTCACTCGGACCCTGCTCTAAGTTTCTTTCCAAGTTTTATACTCTAACCCAGCTATGTAAGCTCCCCCTCCTCCCCGTTCCCTTGAGTAAGTCCTCTTTTGCCATCGCGGTATCTCTGGGGTGGTGGGATCCTGTAGGTCATTCCCCAGCGGTCAGGCTGGCCTGTCCCCGAAGGCCATTCCCCAGCGGTCAGGCTGGTGATTAATACCTAAGGAACGAAACCTCCCTTGGGGCCTAGCCTTGTTTTAAAGCCGCCATAAAATGTTGTGTTCTGGTTTTACGCAACCTTACATTGGTGTTTTCATTCTTCAGTTTTCGTGCACTTTCCAGTCTGTTCTGCTAGTTTGGACGGGAAAGCCACTCTCCTCCTCCTCCCTGACCTCCAGCTTCCTCTGAGCAGTGTTTCTGCTCCCTGTTTGTGCTGCTGGAGCTCAGCAAGGCTGGATGGAGCCTGGCCACACAGGCTCCCGAAGTGCCCTTCCCTCCCTGCCTGCCTTTGCTGTGGTGTCTTCAGGTCTCCTTTGCTAGGCCTTCTGTTCATGTTTTCCTCTTGTTGTCTCCAAATACTCCTAACCCTGTCCCATCCCTCTTTTTCCAAAGCTGAAACTTCAGCAGCCTCCTCAGCACGCATGACCCTTAACGCGGTTCTTTACCTGGATCCTGCCTGGAGCAGGGCTGGGATTTCTAGTCGCTGGAAGATACGTGCTTTCTGGGTGAGTGTTCTTCCTGTCTCCGTCACAGTGATTTCTGTGGATCTAGCAGTGTTACCGCAGGAATTTGGTAGGCTGGGAAGAGCAAACGGCACGCACTCAGAGGATCAGGAAAATCCGTGTATTCTGCACCGGTGCTGGCCCCGTGGAGTCGCCGCCTGCAGAGGCTGAGCACGCCTCAGGTTCTGCCCGCGTTTCATACGGACTCAGCGCCCGGGTCGCCTGGGGACTTCCCAGACCTGTTGCAGTTTGAGCGGTTGGCTGGTTCAAGAAGCTAGCGAGAGCGCAGAAGCCAAGGCGCGGTTATGGTGGTGCCAGCAGGAAGGGGGTTTTGGTGCTCTCTTCTTTTCTTGCTGTAAGTAAACACTCACCCCCTATGCCTGGTGTTTGTTTTCTGTGCTCAACCACTTAGTGTCATTGTCTGGTCTCTTCGTGGGTGACACTGGCTTGCTTTTTAACCTCGGACACACAGCCCGACCCTCTCGGGAACAGAAAACAATTATGTTGATGCTTACGGGTTAGTAGGACCTTTTGAACTGTCGTAAAATGAATTGGGAAATGTCTTCTCCTGTTCTATTTTTTGAAGAGTTTGTGAAGAATTGGTATTGTTTTTCTTTAAATAGTTGGTAGACTTCAGCAGTGATGCCTTCTGGGCCTCGGCTTTTCTGGGTGGGCAGTTTTTGACTACCCGTTCAGTGTCTTCACTTCTTACAGATCTAGTCAAAATTTCTGTTTCTTCGAGAGTCAATTTTATTAGTTTGTGTTTTATAATAGTTTGTCAACTTCATCTAAAATATTTGTTTGCAAGAATACCATTTTAAAGTCTTTTTCTTTTTGTAAAGTCAGTAATTTCTGATGTATGTAATTTTCATTTCTGATGTATGTAATCTGAGTCTTCTCTTTTTCTTTCTTTTAAAAAAAAAACATATTTTATTGATTTTTTACAGAGAGGAAGAGAAAGGGATAGAGCTAGAAACATCAACGAGAGAGATACATCGACCAGCTGCCTCCTGCACACCCCCATTGGGGATGTGCCCGCAACCAAGGTACATGCCCTTGACCGGAATCGAACCTGGGACCCTTCAGTCCGCAGGCAGACGCTCTATCCACTTAGCCAAATCAGTTTTGGCTGAGTCTTCTCTTTTTCTTTGTCAGGCTAGCTTATGCTTTATCAATTTCGTTGATCTTTTCAGTGAACCAACTTTCAATTTGATTGATTTTTCTCTTTTCCTAATCTCCGTTTCTATTCTTGGATTATTTCATTTCTTCTGCTTGCTTTAGGTTTAGTTTGTTCTTCTTTCCAGTATCTCAAGGTGGAAAGTTAGGCTATTGAGTTGAGATCTTTTTTAATGTGTATATATATGATAAGGCCCTGTACATATTTTACTGGATTCTGGGGTATTTTCTCAGTTTACCCCAAAGTGTGACAATCCAGCCGTCCTTGACACTTGCAGGCACCACTGCGCAGATGCTCACGTGCCCTCTTCTCATACATCCAAGATGATCCGAACGAACGAACAGGATCCAGCTCCACCATCCTTCTCACATTCCTCCTGGACACTAATACTGGTTATTTCATTCTCTTGCCAGTGACGTCTGATGTCCCAGCAAATGGCATTGTCCACTACGGTGCCGAAAAGACACTCCCAGCGTCCCGGCAGCGGCACGGCTGACAGGCTTGGCTTGCACTCTTGCTGCGGACGCCTGAGCAGGAGCGATGCCTCCGGGCAGGTGGTATGCCGTCCATCCAGCGCAGGCCCGGGCTTCCAGGGAGCGAGCACGCCTTCAGCTGGTGAAGAAGGAGGAAGAGGATGAAGGCTACGCTGCGGTGCAGGCTCCTAGGCCCCAGACACTCAACCTTGCTGGCCAGGAGCTGTTCCGCCAGCTCTTCAGGCAGCTTCGCTACCACGAGTCTCCCGGGCCCCTGGAGACCCTGAGCCGGCTCCGGGAGCTCTGCCGCTGGTGGCTGAGGCCCGACGTGCTCTCCAAGGCCCAGATCCTGGAGCTGCTGGTGCTGGAGCAGTTCCTGAGCATCCTGCCCGGCGAGCTCCGCACCTGGGTGCTGCTGCACCGCCCCGAGAGCGGCGGGAAGGCGGCGGCCCTGCTGGAGGAGCTGTGCAGAGACCTCAGGGGGGCACCGTGGACGGTGAGTTGAGCGCGTGTGCAGTGCCCAGTGAACTCTGCCTGCCGGGGAGCCAGCTTGCTTGGGGGTAGGGTTGGCCTCTGAACCTTCAGCCTTGAGGAATGCAGGGGGAGTCTTCCCTTCTAGTTCCCGTGGCACGTGAGCAGCTGAGAACTATACCCTAAGCCAGTGGTCGGCAAACTCATTAGTCAACAGGGCCAAATATCAACAGGACAACGATGGACATTTCTTTGGAGAGCCACATTTTTTAAACTTAAACTTCTTCTAACGCCACTTCATCAACATAGACTCGCCCAGGCCGTGGTATTTTGTGGAAGAGTCACACTCAAGGGACCAAAGAGCCACATGTGGCTCGTGAGCCACAGTTTGCCGACCACGGCCCTAAGCCAAGGACCTTATAGCAGGCAGCCCTTCCTGCCTTCCCAGAGGGGGACGATCAGCTGCAGGAAGAGTATCCATAAAACAGTAACATATTTTGGACACAATGACTTAGAGCAGTATTTCCCAAAGTGCGGTACGCGTACCCCCAGGGGTACGGGAAGAGTTTGGTGGGGATATGCACTGCACCGTGCTTAGCTGCGCCTAATTCTACGTTCTCATGCGTACAAGGGGTACTCAGCATTACGAAAATTATAGAAGGGGTAGACGTATGTCAAAAGTTTGGGAAACACTAACTTAGAGTATACAGAGTCCATCTCCACCTATTGTCTAACTGGTCTTATGCTGACCTGTTCAGAGGGGGTGATGTCTCTAACTTGTAAGGAGAGGAGTAGAGTCTGGACTCGTGGCCTCTCAGGACATGCTAAGCCTAGAAGAGCAGCCTGCATGTGCCATGTGCTCTTTGCTCAATAAGCCTTGGAGGGTTGGCTCTGCAGGGAGGAGGCATCCTACAACCTCAGTGTTCTTGCCCACATTGTTGTTCCTTTCAGAGCTCCAGTTATTGAAAAGGAAATGCAAAACTGATCTAACAGTGAGAAATTGCTCCTCGGTATGTATTTTTAAAAAAACATATATTTTATTGATTTTTTTACAGAGAGGAAGAGAGAAGGATAAAGAGTTAGAAACATCGATGAGAGAGAATCATCGATCAGCTGCCTCTTGCACACCCCATATGGGGATGTGCCCGCAATCAAGGTACATGCCCTTGACCGGAATCGAACCCGGGACCTTTCAGTCCGCAGGCCAACGCTCTACCACTTAGCCAAACCGGTTTCGGCAACTTTCAAGATTTTTGACACATATTTGACATACTTCTCCCCCAAATTTAATATAAAGTTAAACCATAAAACATTTTAAAATAAAATAAAAAAGAGAAAGCTCTGGCAGGTTTGGCTCAGTGGATAGAGCATCAGCCAGGTTCGATTCCAGTCAAGGGCAAGTACCTTGGTTGCAGGCACATCTCCAGTGGGGGTTGCACAGGAGGCAGCTGATTGATGTTTCTCTCTCATCAATGTTTCTAACTCTCTCCTTCTCCCTTCCTCTCTGTAAACCATCAATAAAACATAAAAAAAAAAAAAAAAGGCAAAACCAGTTGACTAACACATCTGAACGTGGTCTAACAGCCGTGAATGGTAATACAGCAACTCAAGGTGTGACTATTACAAAAGAAAACCTCTTTGCTCAATATTGGATCCTATTTTTTAAAAATCTAAAAGAGCAGCTATTCTTTTTACTAAAATAATGAGATCAAAAGGATCAAAAAGTGATTTATTAGAGCAAATAAGGTACAGAGCAGGTGTAAAATTGTGGCTTGGTTGTATTCAACTCATTTAGGTGTGGATGTGAGGTTTTACAACCCATGAAAACATTGCCAAATGAGCAGAGTGGGCCTACCTGGTCAGAAACAGTTAGAAATTAGAAAACATAAAACAGATGGGGACAAAGCCTCTCAGATTCTGAAAAATAACAGAAATGCTCACGATGCATACAGAGTTGCAGTGCCATTGTGGGTTCATCCAAATGACCAATATGTGAGAAACTTAGGGTGAGGGGAAGCGGTGAGGGATGGGGACTGCAAAAGTTTATCCTCAAACTCATTTGGCTGTGCCTCCATAGTCTTCCTGTCTCTTTATCCTTCCTTTGAGGGGGTTTGTCGGACTAGGAGATAAATTACTGTGACAGTTGATCATCTTTAGTCTGTAGATCACTATCAGATGTTTAATGGCCTCAGCTCAAGTTCCGTCCGTGTCAGTGTAGAGAATGTGTTGGCCATGGGACCCAAAAACTGGAGGTGGTTTTCTGTCCTCATTTTTACACCAGGGACATTTTTACACCAGGGCTGTGGTTTTCTGTCCTCATTTTTACACCAGGGACAGCCTTGCTTCAGACCCCAGAGCCACTGAAGCCCAAGGCAAAGGCTGCCTTATTCTATGTGGGAGGCACTGGCATGGTTTGCACCCGGGACTTTTCCTTCTGTGGCTCCATGGCTGCCCCTCGCAGCTAGCTCTGCCTCTCTCACTGTTACTAGTACTTCCTCAGGTTTCCAGGCTGGGAGCCGTCCGCCTCTTGGGGGCCCCTTTGCATAGAAGCGCCTAGGGCAGCGCCCTGTGCTTGGTAGACATTATGCACCGGCATCTCCTGCGAATCATCAGTTCAGCTCTCAGGGATACGGGACTTCCGTTTCTGAGTTCCAGGCCAGAGGTGGGGGCTGAGGCCTGACTACAAAGCTGTTACTGACTTGCCAGCTACTTTCTTCCTCCTTTTTTATATCTTTATTGTTAAGAGGATTACAGCTATCCCTCCCTCTTAATTCCCCCCCAACCTGCTGCTTTCTGGCTCCACCTGGCACCCCCTGGCCCACACTAGAGCCCAGGGGTGCTGAGGGGTGAAGGGTCCTGCCTGGCCTTTCTCCTCCTCTTCCTCTGCCCGCAGGTGGTAAAGGGGCCAGCTCACCCTCCTCTGGCCTCTGAGATTGGCTGCGTGGCTTCCTCTCTATGAGTTGTTTTCTAATTCCCATCGGGGTCCTCTCCTGTTTTCTTCTTGCCAGGACCCAGCCCCTGCCCAGAGCCCAGATGTACAGTGGATGGGCACAGGAGCCCTACGAGCCGCCCAGAAATGGCCCTCTGCTTCACCTCCCACGAGCGGCTCTGCCCCGGGGCACCGCCTGGAGCCTTCCCATGAAACAGGCGTGCGTGACCTCCCGGCTGGGCCATCCGGTACTCCCTGCCTGGCACTGAGACCCCACCCGGCCCAGAGCCACACTCCCCACACTTCCTGTGGTGCCCTCCTTTCGCCATCTGCCCTCTCACGACAGCCCCTTTCTGTCCTGGCCCTTGGCTCTGTCTCTTCTCTTTTTTCCTCTCCTTTCTTTGTTTTACTGCTGTCGTTTTGTTTGTTTGTTATTCGTTCGCTCTGTGTCTTTTCTGCCTCTCCTGTGACCCGTGTTAGCCGGGCTCCTCCTCCCACTGTTTGCCCTGCCCTCGCGTCTCATTCCCTGGCCTCCGTCTCATTCCCTGGCCTCCGTCTCATTCCCTGGCCTCCTGCAGACGCCGGGGAAGGCGAGATGGGTCACAGCCGTCCGCGCCTGCCCGTGGGGGGCAGGGCGGGCGGCCCTGTCTCATGGCTCTTTCTTCTTCAGATACTCCCGCTGCCCAGGCGCCTGCCCTTCCCCGGGAAGAGGGCTGCCCAGGAGACCAGCCTCAGGTGAGCCCAGGACCGGCTGTCCTTCGTGCCATCCCAGTGTCCGCACCCGACAGAGTAGCTGCGGCCCCCCCTTGTCTTGCGTCCCTGTCGGTGACCACACCGTCCCAGAGGCCAGACCTCGAGGCCAAGGCTCTTCTGCCGGGTGACGGCCTTCCTCTTCCCCCTGACCAGCCCCTCCTGTTCTCACTCGAGGCCGGCCCGCTCCCCCGCCGCTCCCCGAAAGCCCGCTCTGTGGGCTGGCTCTGAGGGGCAGCTCTGTTTCTTAGGAGGCTCTGACTTTCAAGGACGTGGAGGTGACCTTCTCCCAGGATGAGTGGGGGTGGCTGAGCCCTGCTCAGAGGAACCTCTACCGGGATGTGATGCTGGAAAACTACGGGACCTTGGCTTCCCTGGGTAAGGCATTGCGGTCCCCACGCTCTGCCCACCTCCACTGCTGCTTCTTAAGTTGTCACGATGGTGCAGCCAGCTCTGTAACTGCTGACCAAGTCACCGAGTCTGTCACCCAGTCTCTCCTCTGGAAAAACAGGATAAGAATGCCTGGTATGCTGGGTTATTGCAAAGATTAAAGATATGTGTCAGGTTCCTACTCCGTTTAGGCATCTGAAATACGTTAGCTGAATTGTCCTGTGGTTCCCAGAGAATCCTGGTGATCCTCAGGGCTGTGATTTCTCTCAGCCTCCCTTGTTGGAGATGGCTGGCTGGGTCTCCTGCCTTAGCTTCCTCCACCTGCCTCTCCCTTCCCCCTCCCCCAACGCCAGGCCTGTGAGGGCCTTTGAGACTCGTTCTGCGTGACTCATCTACCTTCCATCCCGCACTCCCCCCTCCCCCCTCTGCAGTGGGGCCACTCGACAAACCTGCTCTGATCTCTTGGTTGGAGGCAAGGGAGCCGTGGGGCCTGAATGTCCAGAGAGCCCAGCCTAAGGCGAAGCCAGGTGCTGCCCCGGCAGGTGAGTTCCAGAGAACCTTCCAGATCCTGCTCCTCCGGCATCTGTCCTCTTTCCTACGACCTTTCACACCAAGTCAGCCATGGGGAACCTACTCCATTGTTTGCTGGAAGGGAAACCCTCAGCACTGTTGCTCAGGGGTGCCGGGCCCCAGGCTTCTTCCCTCCAGACTGGCCTATTAGACATTCATTTCCGGTCGTGACCCTTTCCCAGAAGCCCTTTCATTATTGCCCACCGGAGGGTCTCACCATTCCTTCTCATTTCCGTTCAACTCCTGTTGAATCCCAGTGCCTCCCCCTTCCTGCTCTGAGGAGCCCTCGTTCCACTCCTGCTCCTCCTCTCTGCTCCGTCCTCCCCTGTGGTAGGCTTGCTCCCCAGACCTTTCAGCCGGCTCTCCTCCGAGCCCCACCCTCGGCTCTGTCTTGTGCTGTGGGTCCTCTCCCCTCCTGCCATTAACACTTGCCTCTCAACCCTTTCCGTTTTTTTTTTTTTTTTTTTTTTACTGGATGTGAGTTCTGCGCACGTCTGGCTCCTGTGCGCATCTTGCTTCTCCTCCCCCCCCTGTGGTCTGGGATGATGCCCCTCCACTTTGCCTTGCCGTGTGGGACTGTTTCGTAGACGGATTGGCGGTCAGGCACAGTCCACACCACCCATATTTGTGGCCCCTTTTTGTCCCTCGGTGCTTTTCCAAGTATGGGAAAGGAGTGCATTCTCCTGTGTTCTGTTTTGCGTCAGGAGGGGAGCTCCAGATCAGATCCAGCAAGCTCATCTTGAACTCCAAGCCTTTGGAAGAAGCTCAGGCCTTAGCCGTGTCCTCAGGATGCCGTGTGATGAGTGTTTCTGAGGAGACGGGGCCCCGAGAGCCCGTGGAACAGAAGAGCCCACCGCAGAAGGGAAGTGGCGGTCCCACACACGTGGGCGCCAAGAGAAGAGAGGCCGGTCTCGGTGGCAGCACGGGAAAGGAACCGGAAGACTCGGCAGGCGGTAACGGTGTCAGCCTCAGACACGCGGTGTTTTTCCGAGTCCCCAGGAGAAGAAAGAAGCACGGCCGCGGCCGGCACTTCAGAGGCAGCTCGTACCGCTGTGACCACAAGGAGTTCGGGAAAGGCCTGAGGCTCACGCTCAGCGGGTTTAACCTGCACCAGAGGCTCCACGCCGGCCGGATCGCCCCCTCGGAGGAGGCGCGGGGGGAGGACTCGGGCCTCAGCCCGGCGGGGGCTTTCTACGGGTGCGCCGAGTGTGGCAGGACCTTCAGCCGCAGCTCCTACCTCGAATGCCACCGGAGACTTCACACCAAGGAGAAGCCGTTCAAATGCCGGGTGTGCGGGAGGGCCTTCCGGTGGAGCTCCAACCGTGCGCGGCACGAGCGGATCCACACCGGCCTGAAGCCTTACAAGTGCAGCCTGTGCGGCAAGGCGTTCCAGCGCCTGTACGCCTACCACCTGCACCAGGAGTCCCACGCCAACCAGCTGTACCTCAAAGCCAGGCGGTGCCAGGAGGCGCTCGCCTGCGGCCCCTGGCTGGGCCGCCACGTGCAGGAGCGGAGCGGGGAGAAGCGCTTCGACTGCAGCCAGTGCAGGAAGTCGTTCCGCTGCAAGTCCTATATCCTCCAGCACCAGAGGATCCACACCCAGGAGAAGCCCTACAAATGTCCCGAGTGCAGGAAGGCCTTCCGGTGGAGCTCCAACTTCTCCCGGCACCTGAGGATGCACCAGGAGGAGAAGCTCTGCCACCCCGCAGACCGGGGCAGCGGAGGCCCGAGGGAGGCCCCGGGCCGCAGCCAGCCCCAGAGCGAGCCGCCCGCGGAGGGGGCGTTCCCGGGCCAGCCGTGTGGGCAGCCGTTCACCGGGCAGAAAGCTCTCCCGACCCACCAGAGCCCCGACGCGGGCGAGGAGCCGGGCCCGGGCGGGGAAGGCGGGAAGGAGGTCACGCACAGGCCCAAGCTGATCGTGCGGAGGAGGCAGCGGGCCCCGGACGGGAGCCCCGAGGACCCAGCCCCCGGCAGCCAGGACCCGGCGCCCCAAGCCCCTCCGGGCAGCCCGGCCTCCGACAGGCCCTTCCGGTGCGGCCAGTGCGGGAAAGGCTTCCAGAACCACTCCTTCCTCTGCATCCACCAGCGGGTGCACACCAGGGAGAGGCCGTACCAGTGCAGGGACTGCGGGAAGGCGTTCCGGTGGAGCTCCAACCTCTCCCGCCACCAGAGGAGCCACTCGCTGGGCAAGCGCATCGCCTACTACACCTCGATCGCGCAGGCCCAGGCCCTGGAGGCCGAGAGGAAGGCCTTCCGCTGCCAGGAGTGCGGGAAGAGCTTCACCCGGAAAAGGAGCCTCTTGGACCACGAGGGGATCCACAGCGGGGAGAGGCGCTACAAGTGCAGCCTGTGCGAGAAGTCCTTCGATCGCAAGTACCGCCTGCTGAACCACCAGAGGACCCACGCGCAGGACAAGTGCGGGAAGGACTTCCTGGCCACGCACAGCCTCTGCGTCCGCCAGAGGAGGCAGCCCCGCGCGGCACCGGCGCCGGCGGAAGGCAGCCCGGCCGGGCCGTCCTCCCCGGGGGACAGCGGGCTGAGCCTGCAGGCGCTGGCCTGGGGCGGGGAGCGGGCCTCCGGGCCCGGCGCCCCCCAGGACTGCTCCGAGGCCAAGAAGCGCCACGAGTGCGGCACGTGCGGGAAGGCCTTCGGCAAGATCTCCCAGCTCATCAGCCACCGGCGCTTCCACACCCGCGAGCGGCCCTTCCAGTGCACCCGGTGCGGGAAGACCTTCCGCTGGGCCTCCAACCTGGCCAGGCACACGAAAGGCCACGTCGGCGATTAGCGTGGGGCCCCCGGCGGAGGGATCCTGGGGGACCTCAGAGGGAGGCGCTGCGGGTAAAGGTGCCCAGAAGGCCCGGCCCTTTTCATCCTGGAAGCTGGTCGCAGAGGATCCCGAGGATGGAAACACCCCGATGCCCCTCGTTTTACCCGCCGGGAAAGGAGATGCTCTTTGGGGACCTTCCGGAGAGACTCCAGAGAGAAAGGGAGAGGGAGGAGATAGAAACATGGATGAGAGAAAAGCGTCATGGATGAGAGAAAAGCCTCCTGCAAGCCCCCCATCAGGGATCAAGCCACAACCCAGGCGGGTGCCCCGGCGGGAAATCAGTGACCTCTTGGTGCGTGGGACAACGCTCGGCCTCCGAGCCACGCCTGCCGAATGCTTTTGGATGCTTTGGGTTTAGAAGTGAAGTGGTCTGAATGTGAATTACATTTTCCAAGAGTTAACCACAGACCTAAGGACTCAGTAAAATGTGGGAGCTGAAGATTTTTTACGCCGTTATCCCTGCTGCCTGTTTCTGTGAGTGCCCCCCCACCCCCTCCCTATCCGCCCCATCAACTATCTGAATATTCTGTGAGACCGGCAGCTCGCAGCCCGTGTAAGCCATTGCGATTGCAGCTCTGACTTCTGCACACTGCTGTATGCCGTCTCCCTGCCCCTGCACCCGTCCATGCTGGCTCTGGATCTCACCCCTCCAGCTTCCCCTGACCCTTGTCCCTTGAAGCCCTCTCCCTGCCCCGCCTCTCCTGGTCTCTGTATCGTGCTGCGTTAGGTGCTGTTTGGATTTGCTGAAGTTATGCCCACCACCTCAGCCAGTCTGAGGCCAGGGCTGAGTGCTTGCTTATCTGTTTGCCACACACGGATTTTGCACAAAGCTGCCTCTGTTGAGGAGGAGAGAGCTGAATTTAGTTTAGCTGAGTCATGATTGAGTTCTTTGAAAGGGTCCGTGAGTGAAACGTTGCCTGGAGGCCACCCACAAGGCCACTCCTGTAATTAGGAGCCCAGCCTCGCGTGATTCCGAGCACCGGTGAGCAGTTTCCGGCTGCCCCAGCCACAGTATTCCTCTCGCAGCCCACTGTGGCCTGAAGAACACCCCTTTTCCCACCCCGCCTGCCTTCTCTCACTCCTCAAGACCTGACGTTGGGGCTGAAGAGGGCCAGGTGGGCACCAGAAGGTCTTCCAGTCAGCTGTCCAGGGTCAGCCCCCAGAGACACGTACAGAGAAGAAAGCAAAAGAATGTGAATGAATACGGACCATCCCACACTTACCAAGGTGGCAAATTCTTAAAATGTGGGTGTGTGGACCCCGGGCACTCACTGCTGTGGCAGCAAAAACTGTGATGACTGTTGTGCAAAAGCTTGTAAAGTTGTGTGTTCTCGGTCACCTAGTGAATCTGCTCCTGGATCCACCTACCACAGAGCAACTCCTTGTGACACGGAGATGCATGTAAGACTGCACTGCAGTAGTGTTCTTTGCAGTATCGGTGAGATAGCAGGATTGGGAAAAGCCTAAGTTCCCGTCAGCAGCAGAACAGAGAAATCAGTGGGTGGTTTTGGCATTTTGGGAAGTGAATATGAAAGAGCTGCAGTTGCCTCTTTCACAGATAAATAAAACATGGCGCTGAGAAACTGGTGAAGGTACAAAGTACCGTTTCTGTAAAATTCAACACTGTCTGTGGGTCGATTACTTAAATGTCTGTGTTTCACTTTTTCTGTAAAATGAAATATTTGTGCCAGCCTCACAGGGTTGGGGGTGGCTAATGAAATGACGTAAGTAAAGTGATTAGAACAGCGGCTGGCCCGGGACCATTGCTGGCATATAGTAAACCTGTGTTGTCACTGTTTTGCACAGTGTGTTTCCTGTGAATGCAAATTATATGAACGCAGAGTTTAAAGTCACGGATTGGAAGGATGTGGAAAGTCTGAGTTGCTGATGAAATTGGTACCTGGAGGCTTCCCTTGTGTTTTCTTTCTTTTTAGAATCGATGGACCTGTGGTAGCATGTGGATTAAATACCATAGTGCAGAGGGTTCTTTTTGAACTGTCTGCTTAAAACCCTTAAAAATAAAACGTTTTTAAGCATGGGCTCTGACATTTTCTGACGTACGGAAATCCCGGCTCTGCCCTCTCTGGGGTCGTACTCAGGACGCATCCCTCAATCGCTCCAGGTCTCAAGTTCCTCGCCTGCCAAACCGGGAGCGACACAGACGGCCCCTCGGGAAGGAGTGGCTAACGGCGCTGCTCCTGGGGAAGGAACACCTGCAGACAGCTGCCGGTGAGGGTGTTCTCCACGTGTTGACACGTGACCTCCCAGACGTGCGGTTTGCAGAAATCACAGGCCCCGTCTCCTTTAGCTCCTCCTTGCCCGGTAAGAACAAGTCTGGTCAGAAGCTAGGCTCAAGTTTAAAGATGAAATGGGATCTGTGGACGGAGGTGCTTGGTCGTTCAGCCCACTTTTTAGGTAGGTGAGGAGGGTCATAAGCACTCACATACCAGCCACCACAGCTTTTTAAGTTCATGCCGACCCTGCCACGAGGAAAGGTTTTGCATCAGCCAGGTTCTAGAAACCATGCCAGTTGTTTTAATAAGAACTTTATAAAGAATTTCTCACTAGCCCTGGCCGGTTTGGCTCAGTGGATAGAACGTCAGCTTGCTGTCTGAAGGGACCTGGGTTCATTGCCGGTCAAAGGCCCAAACCTCGGTTGCAGGCTCCTCCCTGGCCCAGGCCCTGGTCAGGGTGTCTGCAGGAAGCAACCAATTGAGGTGTTTCTTTCACATCAGCATTTCTGTCTTTCCTGCTGTCTTCTACTCTCTCTAAAAATAAATGGAAAAATAGCCTCAAGTGAGGATTTAAAATAAATTTATATTGTAAAAAGAAGAATTGTTCACTAGATATATCTAAGTAAAAAAGGCAGAAGGAGAATGGGGAGGCATCCTGGGGAGAGGGGAGGAAGAAGGAGGGAGAGGAGGAGGGGGAGGGGAGGAGCAGGGAATAGTCACATAAACGGGTAAGTGACTGTTTCCAGGAGCGGGACATGGCCTTACATGCTTGACCAGGTCAGGACAACTGGGATGTTCTCTCGACGCAGCACATTCCAGGAGGCAGGGGAGGGGTGCTGGTTAGTGTCAGGCAGACATCAGGCACCTCTGGGCGGGAAGGGGGCTGGGATGCACACAAACCCCCTTTTTTTTTTTTTTTTTTTTTTTTTTTTTTTTTTTTTTTTTAGAGAGAGAGAGAAAGGGAGAGAGATAGTTAGAAACATCGATGAGAGAGAAACATTGATCAGCTGCCTCCTGCACAACCCTCACCAGGGATGTGCCCACAACCAAGGTACATGCCCCTGACAGGAATCGAACCTGGGACCCTCAGTCTGCAGGACAATGCTTTATCCACTGAGCCAAACAGGTTTCAGCACAAACCTCTTGATGGCCCAGGCCCAGCAGCTCAGTCTTTCCTTCGTACCCTGGCCAGGGGAGTGGGCACACACAATTGACCATTCCACTCCTCCGGCACTGCCGCCTCCTTCTTAAGCTCCCCGGTGGCCAGGGAGCCAGCCGGCAAAGCAGAGGGGTGGATCGGAGAGTTCCCACCACTAGGCATCCGTAGAAGGGTGGGTGTGAAACCGATCAGTTAATAAACCTGGCACCACTTTCCTGAATCATTTTATTAAAAAAAATTCCTAGGGTGTTTGACTTTTGAGACCAATAATATATGTTCAGGGAATTGCCAAAACCAGTTTGGCTCAGTGGATAGAGTGTTGGCCTGCGGACTGAAGGGTTCCAGGTTCAATTCCAGTCAAAGGCATATACGTTGGTTCCGGGCACATCCCCAGTAGGGGGTGTGCAAGAGGCAGCTGATGGATGGTTCTCTCTCATCGATGTTTCTAACTCTCTATCCCTCTCTCTTCCTCTCCGTAAAAAAATCAATAAAATATATTTATAAAAAAAAAAAATAGAAAAAATAAACCTGGCACCACTTTTCTGAATCATTTTATTTTAAAAAATTCCTAGGATGTTTGACTTTTAAGACCAATACTATATGGTCAGGGAATTACGTGTATTAAATTCTGGACAACGTAAAGGTGTAAGGTCTGACAGAAGCCGTTGGTTTTACCCACTGACCTGGTAATGAATAGCTGTTGAACGCAAAATTAATTTGCTGCAGTGAACTCAGACTTAAAGGCCCCAAGAAGAGTCTGAGAATTATCTAAGACTCCAAGTAGCCACTTGGGAAAATATTCTGGCAGTTAAACAGAGTTACCATGTGAGCCAACAAATCCCATGAGGATGTCTCCTGGCCCTTTAAAGCTTACAGAACGTAAACATCGGAAAGAACACAGAGAATGGAATTTTGGAAAACCCGGTTCGCCCTGGCCACGTTGAGCCGGGGGCATGTTCCGTGGCTAAGCCCCATGCTCGGAGCCCGCACTGCTTCTGCAGCGGGCAGAATCCAGGCTGGGATAGGCTGGGGTGCGCCTGACACAATAATGGTCAGGTTGCTAGGAGCCCCCAGTCTTCTAAGGCTCCCCCTCCTCTCTGAAGCTCCCACCAATGAATCCTCCACTCCAGACCTTTCAGACGGGTGAGCTTCAAACTCCTCATGCCTTTCCAGTCCCCCAAGGCCAGGCCATCGGCTGAGCCCACTCTGCCCTTGCTTTTAGCCACCCGATTCTGGGCATCCCGGAAGGATATGCTGACTTGCCCATGGCCTTGGGGACCATCAGGGGAGAGTGGGCAGACCCTCTCTGCCTGGGGCAAATCGGAGCTTCTCGTGGGATGCAGGTGTCAGGACCTTGAAGATGGTTGACCTAGCTCAGGGGTCGGCAAACTCATTAGTCCACAGAGCCAAATACCAACATTACAACGATTGACATTTCTTTGGAGAGCTACATTTTTAAAATTTAAACTTCTTCTATCGCCACTTCTTCAAAATAGACTCGCCCAGGCCGTGGGTATTTTGTGGAAGAGCCACACTCAGGGGCCAAAGAGCCGCACATGGCTCGCGAGCCGCAGTTTGCCGACCACGGACCTAGTCTATCGTTTTGGTAGTGTGCCTTGACATTTCTCAGGGGGGACAGTCACTGTCTGTTGTATAATAAAGAAGGGGAAGTACCAAGCATGACAGGAAGTAGGACGAGTCCCCCAGACCTGCCGCTCGGCCCACACTGAGGTGGGCTTCCCCTGAGCTCAGGAAGCTGCAGCTTCCAGCCCTGTCTGGGCCTGGGCCTGGGAAGGTGTTCACGTGCTGGGTGAGTTTCCTGGCGCTGCTGCGACTCAGGGCCACCAATGTAGCTGCTTGGAACCAGAGCCACGCATCTCCCAGAGCAGTAGGTGCTGAGTCTCTCAAGCGAGGCGTGGGACTCTGCTTAGGGACTCACACGTCAAGCTAGCGTTTTGTCCCCCCTGAGCTCTTATCCGGGGACTCTGGGGGGAACCCAGTCCCAGCCAGACTCCTTGGTTTGGTGGAGAGAATTTTCCTTCTCGCGGCTTGCACTTGGCCTCTGCCATCACGGAGCCAGCAATAGCAGGCTGAGGCCTCCTCACGCTCAGAATCCCTCTCACCTTGGCTGTCTCTCTCGGACCCCAGCCAGAGAAAGCTCTTGTTTCCCAGGGCCCAAATGGTTAAATGGGGCACCCGGATAACACAGAGTAATGTCCCTCGTGTAAGACCTGTGCTTTTAATTATATCTGAAAGTCCCTTTGTCATGTAATGAAACGCATTTACAGGTTCCCAGGATTAGGGCACGGGCACTTTTTTTTTTTGGGGGGGGGCCATTCTGCAGACCACCCAGGATTATGTTTTTGTAAAATTCACGAGTGATTTTTTTTTTTTTTTTTGTAAGGTGATCCAGCATTCTCCATTCTCCTCTTAATCTAAGAAAGGCTATTCTGCTTTGTTTTTTTCCTCCCAGCTGTAGTTCATTCATCATTGTCGCTTCTTAAGGAGTGGCGACCAGCTTTATCTTAAGGGAGATAGCCGAAGTGCATTGTCTGGAAAACCGCATAGAGAATGTTGCACATAATCGTTTATGTTCCATGAAATTGCTAGTGCACACACACACACACACACACACACACGCACATATACATCTGAACTAGGTCCAGATGTACAGTGTATATCTTTTTTTTAAATTTTTTTTTATTTTTTTTTTAATTTTTTTTTTTTTTACAGTGTATATCTTAAGTGTACCTGGTTAAGATTTAAAAAGAATTCACCTGGAGCCTCCAGTTAGGGGTGCGCCTGGTTGGTCCTGGGAAACTTCTGGAGCCCCTGAGAGGGTGACCCCGCCAGGCCGAGCACAGGGGGTTCGCAGAGGCCCAGGGCGAGGCTCCCTGCCCTGGGCTGTGGGTGGAGCCCGCCCCGCACTGCGGGCCACTGAAGGCCACCTGTGGGGTCCCGCTCTCCCCTGCAGCTATGTCTACGAATCACTTTGAACCGAGGAAGAAACCTCTGGACACGTTTTTCTGGGTAAACGAGGTCACCGGAGAAGTCACCTACCCGCCCCTAGAGGCGGATGTGCCCGCAGCTCCTCCGGAGAAGCCCCAGGAGGCTCCCCCCGGGGCCCAGGGCCGGGCCAGCTCGCCGTCCCCTTCCACGGCTCCGCTCAGACACAGGGCCGCCGGATACACCCTGCCATCCGCCCTGCCCCGCCCGCTGCCGAAAGCTGGAGCCAGGGGCCCCCCGCGGCTCTCGGCGGCTCCGCTCCTACCACCAGGGGGCGCTCCGCCCCTATTCCAGCCCCTGGGGCCCGCGCCGCCCCCGCCAGCCGCGGCCTTCCCTCCCTGCCCCTCTGTCCTCTGGGCCTACACCTGCAAGCTGAAAAACGTCCTCACTGGGAACAACCGGTTTTCCTTTTGAACTCGAGGGCGTGTGCCTGGCCGCGCCCCTGAAGCGCCTTCCGGAGCCATCGGTGGCCAGAGCAGCTGCCACCCGCCTCCCCGCACACCTGCCTGCCCTGGGGGGACCCCTGGGCGGACCCCTGACCGCCCCGGAGGCAGGCACGCATGCAGGACTCGGCCGGACTCTTGTGCGAATGTGCCACGTGCTTTCAAACTCCCGTATAAATTGAGCTGCGATTTTGACACACAACGTTTCCTAGAATTCCTTTACCTCCCAAGCCAATGTGGTCTTTTACTCTGGGCTCCTTGGGGCTCGACAATTCGGTTCTGATGTTGGGGTCACAGCAGTGTGTTTGGTTCCCAAGTTCCCAGCTGGAGCCAGAAGGAGGCCTCCTTGGCTGAGACTGGAACAGGCTGGAGCCAGGCTGTTCCCTGAGCTTCTGGCTGCTCCCCTCCCCCCAAAACAGGTCAGAGGTTCCCCGGGCGGCCTCCTTGGGTTCGGTTCATTTGCTATAATGGCTCACGGGACTCCGAAACCTTTTGCTTGGGCCACTGGCTTGTATAAAAGGATATGGCTCGGGCAGGAGCCGCCAGAGGAGCAGGTGCCCAGGGGCAGGGAAGGGCTAAGAGCTTGGGCTTCCATGTGAGCACTCCACTAGCCCACCCCAGTCACCTGCCCGGAGGCTCTGATTTGGGTTCCTATGGGGGTTCATGAGGCCATTGACCATCGGGGATTGTTTCAATCTCCAGCTCCTCTCTGGTCCCCGGGATCTGGGTTGGGACTGGGAGTTCCAACCCTCTAAGCACATGGTTGGGTCCTCTGTCAACCAGCCCCCATTCTTAGGGGGGGGGAGGGGTGTCACAAAAGTCACCTCATGAACATGACAGAATACCTCCTAGGCTCCCATTACCTAGGAAATTCCAAGGCTTTTAGGTCAGTGACTGTAAGATGTAATAAAACTACACGGCACTCCAGGGCTGGGGGAAGCCCCCATGGAAGAAAAGGCTTGGGAGGGGGTCCCCTCTCCAGTCCTGATTGGAAAAGGTGTGGCTGTGGCCCCTGGATGGCAGTGAAGTTGGCTGGGTTGCCCGCGTCCTGGATCTCCAGCCACTGGGTAAGCAGCCGGGCACAGGCAGCTGATGGACCAGCAGAGGACAGGGTGTCTGTGTGAACAGAAGACTCAAGCTCGCAGTAGGTGGAGGGCATGCGTTCAGAGTCCACAGCTGGGGCAGGTTTCCACCGAGGCTATCACCCAACAGAGCAGCTCCCCTCTAGCGCCCTCCTGAGAAAGCGGACCGTCTCTCTCTCTCACTCTAGGATTGGGTTCATGGGTCAGAGCCCTCTGAAGGGTGGGGTGGAGCTCAGGTCTCCCCGGACCCTCTTTCTGACCTGAGGCTTTGCAGTGAGAGGGTCTGATCCTGTGCTAGTCCTCAGAGCTGGGACAGAATTTCCTCTTCATTACACTGGGAGGAAATCAAACAGGCATGCACAGGCCATCAATTTCTTCTCCTTTCCTATTATGTTGAAATAGTTATAAAAAACTACTAAACCAAAACCGGTTTGGCTCAGTGGATAGAGCGTCGGTCTGCGGACTGAAAGGTCCCGGGTTCAATTCCGGTTAAGGGCATGTACCTTGGTTGCGGGCATGTCCCCGGTTGGGGGTGTGCAGGAGGCAGCTGATCAATGTCTCTCTCTCATCGATGTTTCTGGCTTTCTATCCCTCTCCCTTCCTCTCTGTAAAAAAAAAAATCAACAAAATATATTTAAAAACAACAACAATACCCCCCCAAAACAACTATTAATAACAATAAAAAAGAAAACAATGGTTTGATTTACATTTATTATGTAACAATTTCAAGACAAAGTCCAATTCAAAACATATTACTGATTTTACAAAAGGTATAATTCAAACTCATTTTTTCAATAAATTTTCTTACGTAACATCCCATCATTTGGCTCTGGAAACATTTGTTACATTAGAAAAAAATGTAAGTACAGTTCTTAGGCACAAGTTAAAAGGGATGACACACACACCCTGGAATAATTACAAAACAGTACTCATTTGAATACACATTTGAATTTTAAGTTTAAATAACCAGTGTTCTAGATTAATTTAAAACATACTTCAAGAATGGTTTTAAACACCTTCTCCTTGTAATGCACTGTGGAAAAACATTGCTCTCATTTCTCCTGCAGTAAGATTCACTTTGTCCTCTTGAGAAACAATGAAGAGGCTTTGGAGCTGGTTAGGAACATCCTAAGAGAAGTAGCTGCAGAGAGAGAAGCCCTGTCTAGAGTGGCCACACCATGCCCCTCGGGGCAGGGCTGGTTGTTACCACGGCGACATCCACATGGCTGTGGACCGGCGGTGGCTCCAGGGGAACAGCGAGGGGTGACAGAATCTCCCTTCTGGGACAGTGTTATCCTTGACCCTACTTGCTAGGAATCTTTGGGAAACAAGAATTTTTCTGGGTAGTGTTTTCCACGGCCATGGATGAGTCGCCGCATTAAATGATTCAGAAAAATTCAGTCTGTGGGTTTCATGATACAATTACACTGTTTCAATGGGAAGGAAAACGTACAGGTTTAAAACTAAATTCTCTGTCACCAAAGATGTTCAATACCATATATTCATTCAATGGCTTTCCCCCTTCCATGCTTTCTGTTTGGCAAAGTTTCATTATCTGGATTTTGCTACCCCTCAATCTTGTGTTTTGGACATCAACTGTCCACACTGGTTGCCAAATACATGTGTGTACTGATACTTGGGATGTGACTGTGAAGATGCATGTTGAATTGGGTTACATATTCACCCACATTCGCTCATATAAAAATATGTATCTTTAACACTTACATACCACAAACAGGTTCTTTCATCCAAACAGCTTTTGCCTAGTCTTGCCAATCAGATACGAAACATCGTAAGATGGGGAGTGAAAACCTTTTTACATACAAGTTTCCCAGCAGAAATTAATTCTTAAAAATAAGTCTACGTTCAAAGCAGCAATCAGAAACTTTGTTCTTGTAGTAGGTAAATAATACTGTTATAGCAAATTGTGGACTTAAATAAGTTTAATTTAACAGCTTCTTACTTCTTTAAAAAACAATACAGATTTGTGTCACTTCATGGTGTCTCCATTTTTCCAATTCCAAGGAATACAGAGGTCTCCGTCTTGCATGACGGAGTAAAAGTGTGAGACGCAGAGGTGCATTCCTTGTAAGTAGGGCAGTGACTGCCCCAGGAGTCTCTTACAGCAATCCACCATCTGCTTACTGGAAACGCTGGGCTCCTTATAGAACTTTTCCAGGGAAAATTTCTTGGTTGAAGCCTGTATCAACTCATCTTCCATAACCTTTAACCTGTTATATCAAAAACAAAAAATATTGCCACAAGCAAATAAAAGAACATAAAATATAAATATGGTTTTAGTTACAGGGCTATACCTTTCTACTCAAAACACTGAAAATGGGTGTCCACCACAGCCAAAGTGTGCGCTGAGAGTAATCACCGGTGGCTGTCAGGCAACACCTGTTATTTCCACTCGGATCTCTAAAAGTATCTGTGAAACCTTGGTGGCAGGAATGGGGTAAAACACATACATAGAAAGCTCTTATCCTGCCTCACCCAGAACTAGTAGCAACTGAAGGAAGAGAAAGCTGAGCGTGTAGACACCCTGGGCTTGACCCTGGGGTGGTAAGCAATGATTTCTATTACCAAATAAAAGGCAGACTCATGGCGGAGAGGGAGTCTAAGGGGGAAAAGGAGATGTATGTAATAGTTTCAAGAATAAAGAATTAAAAAAAAAAAAGCAAGCTCACAACAATGGCAGGCACCCGAGGCCATGCACACCCTGCGGACTGAAAGGTCCCGGGTTTGATTCCGGGCAAGGGCATGTACCTTGGTTGCAGGCACATCCCCAGTAGGGGGTGTGCAGGAGGCAGCTGATCGATGATTCTCCCTCATTGATGTTTCTAACTCTCTATCCCTCTCTCCTCTTGTCTGTCTCAACAACACCCCTGCACACATTTAGGCAGGCCCTGCATTCCCACTGCTCCCTCCTCAGGGTCGCCCAGATCCCGGGGCCACACCGTGGTGACCAGGAGGGCCCATCAGTCTGAGGGTACTGTCTTGGAGGGGCAACGAGCCCGAGAGGGCAGCCCTTGCTGCTGGTTCTACTGTCTGAAGCAAATTAACCTAAAATTATTTTTTAAAATGGTTTTTTACCTCTCCTTGTAATTTCTTTGCTTGGTTATACTCCTACCCAAAGAGAAAAGGAGGAAAAAGGGAGGCACAGCACCACAGGGAAGCATCGTGACATTGTGCGTATGGCTGGGGGCGGGGGGTGTTCTCACTTTTTTCTTCTAGCACTAAGAAATGGGCTCAACGTTTCCTAGGGGAATGACCCTTCTCTCTGACAAAAATTGTGTCTATTTAAAAAAAAATATAGCCGAAACCGGTTTGGCTCAGTGGATAGAGCGTCAGCCTGCGGACTAAAAGGTCCCGGGTTCGATTCCGGTCAGGGGCATGTACCTTGGTTGCGGGCACATCCCCAGTAGGGGGTGTGCAAGAGGCAGCTGGTCGATGATTCTCTCTCATCGATGTTTCTAACTCTCTCTCCCTCTCTCTTCCTCTCTGTAAAAAATCAATAAAATATATATAAAAATATATATATACTTTTTTGATTTTAGAAACATCGGTGAGAGAGAGTCATTGATCAGCTGCCTCTTGCACACCCCCTACTGGGGATGTGCCCGCAACCAAGGTACATGCCCCTGACCGGAATCGAACCCGGGACCTTTTAGTCCGCAGGCTGACGCTCTACCACTGAGCCAAACTGGTTTCGACGTGTCTATCTTTTTTTAATACAAAGTTTAACCTTTCTGCCTCTGACATCTGAATGTGAGTGCCACAGGTGCATCTGTCTATTTTCACAGTACCCTGCTAGGGACCTTCACAGTGCCTGCTGGGCACCAAGGTCCTCCATAAACATTAGTTGAATAAATGAACATTCTCTTAAATGGTTGTTTCTACTGTATGCAAGTGCGGAGATTACTTAACCATTCTTTTATTGTCGTACATTTCTAGCAGGATGGTAATGTACTCTAGGTTATTATAAAAAAAGCCACAGCCAATCCCTGGCAGAACAAGACAGGAAGAAATAAATAGGGAACATCCTCCAAGCAGTCAACTCCTAAGTTAAGCACAGTGAATGTCCCTCGCTTGTGGATTTTGAATACCTGAATTTTTAGGTTAGACTGAGCGATAAGACCTCACAGGGGCTGACAGTACTCACTCGTCTTTCCTCTTCATGTTCTCTCTCGCCTGCTGGGCTTTGGTGAGAAAGAACCACTGCAGGTTGACTGGGTCGCAGAGCGTGGGGATGTTAAAATGCCCGAGTTCATGCAAACTTGGAGCGTATCTGTCACTGCAATGACACACATGCAAGCAAAACCATCAATCCTCCCCATCCCCCACTCCACCCCCAAGAAAACGTTTTATGAGTCTGATTAACAGAAAAGGAATTCATCAAGGAAACCCGCCCTGAAAGTATATCCCAATTGACTTCAAGTTCTGCTGTGTCCCAAGAGGCGCCGGGACCTTCCCCATCTGTAAAATGGGGATAGTAACCATTTCATGGTGAAGAGCGAATGTCTGTAAGCTCCAAGCTCAGTGCATGGAAAACAGTGTATGTAGTATATGCACAAGATATGTTGGCTACTGACTTAACACTAGTTCAATCCTGCGAGTTTTCCGTAGGACTGACTGCATCCTGTCAGTGGCGCTGTTACAGAGTGTGTGCAAGTTCAACCCCTCAGTTCTCTCACGCTGGCCTTTTCATGGTAAAGAGTGTTGCTAGCAGATGCAGAACCACACACTGAGATACAGAACAATCTGTGCGGATAACGGAGGTCGTTCTTGTTTTAGGTTTTACCTGTTGAGGATCATCTGTAAGCCACGCAGACTTTGCGGGTGGAAAGGGACTCTCTTTTTCAACAACCTCTTGTAGAACACGTCGAGAAGAGAGTAATACTCGTCCAGCGTCAGCACTGGCTGCAGCTCCTCAATATACACCACCTGGATGTCCCCCAGAAGGCGGCTTATTTGGTCTTCCAGGAGCATTAGCCTCCTCTGGAGGTCAAAGTAACTTGGCAACCTTTCAAAAAGCTACAGGGTTTTTTAAAAAGGAAAGAAATCGGCCTAAGTACTAATATTTAGATAAGAATCTTTACTTAGTTTAGAATGATTAAATGAGAAAGATAGGTTTTAGAAAGCATGTGTACGTATTTCAAGTCTAACAGAATTTAATCCATTGACATGAATTTAATTCATCAACTTTCCTACTCTTGTCCAGGCCTGCACCATTTTACAGCAGAGAATGAGTGGTCTGTTTTCTGCATCTTCGCCAGCACTTGATGGTGTCATTATTTTTCACATCGAGAAGAGTAATACTTGTTCAGCATCAGCACTGGCTTGAGTTCTTTGACATAAACAACCTGGATATCCATTTTGATAGTTGTGTAGTGATATCTCATTGTAGTTTTAATTTGAGGTTTGCTAGGGCTAATCACATGGAACATCTTCGTATATGGTTGTCATCTGTATACGTGCTTCTGTGACATGTCTGTTCATGTCTTTGGCCCATTATCTAGTTGGATTATTTGTATTTTTTACTGTTAGGTTTGAGAGTTCTTTATATAGTAAGATATAAAGACTGTCAGGTGGCTTGCAAATATTTTCTACCAAATATTGACTTGAACCAATACGTCACCAATGAAGATATGTGGGTGGCAAATAAACACATGGACAAGATGCAAAATGCAAATTAAACCTACTACGAGCTAGTACTGCACACTTATTAGAAAACCACTGCAAGTCTTAAAATAATAGATGCCCTAACATATTCAGCTATATACTTTTAGGTATTTACTCGAGAGAAAAGGAAATATGTGTCCATAAAAACATTGGTAGATAATGTTTATAGAAGCTTCATTTCTAATAGTCAAAAACTGATAACACAATGCCCATCAATAGGTGAGTGGATAAAAGAGCTGTGGTATACCCATAGGATGAAATAGTACATGGCAATAAAAAAGAATAATTTCCTTGATACATACAACAGCATGGATGAATATCAATAGTTAAGTGAAAGAAATCAGATACCCCTCCCACACCCAAAAGTATATTCTCCGTGATTCCAATTTATAAAACTCTAGAAATATAAGCTAATTATACCAGTGACTGGCTGGGAGGGGCTGGTGGGATGGAGGAGGGTTGACAAAGGGACATACTTGTGTGGGTAACAAGTATGTTCACTATGTTGGATGTGGTAATGGTTTCACTGGTATTCACATATATCAATTCTCCTCAGATTATACGCACTAAATATACAGTTTGTTTTATGTCAATTATGCCAGTAAATTTGTTAGCTAAAACCAAACAAAATACAAGCCTTTAGGCAATACTTCAGAAAAGACTAAAATTTCCAAATAAAATCTGAATTAAAAATCAGTCTTCTAAATATTTTAAACTACATGATGTTAAACATCTGGTCTGAAAAGAGCTGTGACTACAATTAAATTTTTTAAGTTTATTGACATAACAGCAGAGTTTGAAACAAAACTATGCTGATGACAAATCAGAGGGTTTTTTTTGTTTTGTTTTGTTTTGCATTTCAGCTTTTTCTTACCTTACTCCAGTGATGATGGACATCCATTGTTCCCAGCATCACGTGGCCCACTGCACTGATCCCGGAACGGTCTGTAAATATTACTGTACATCCTGATGACAAAACAAACCCTCTGGTCACTGTTCAGAGATGCTTCATCCTTTCAGCACTGTGCAAATAATTACTTACATTTAGTGTATAAATTCAGGATTAAATGCAGGAGTGTAAAGGCTAATTTTATGTCTCTGATTTATTCAAAAGAACAGATTTGAAAATTCAGCTATGATAAAAATCACATCTGCAAGGACTTTTAACACTTCTACACTTTACAGATGTGGACAGCAGTAATGTTTTATTTTATTTATTTTTGTCATACATGTTAACATTTATTAAATGAACATTAATTATTAACTGTGACAAAACAGTAAGTAATATTTTAAAAGAACATGGAAATTACTTACCTTTTGCATTTTTAAGTGTTTCCAAGTTCTGCTGTGCTAAGCGGCCTAAGCTATGCAGCTGGCTACAGCGATGGGCGAGGCCCCAGCTCCGCTGCCACCTGGTCCGACAGAGAGCACAGGCCATTAACACCGGCACCCCTGGGGAGGAGACATGTATTCACCCCAACGTCAGTGCGCACCCAACAGGTTTCTAAACTAGCTCATTTTTCAAGAAGCAACCAAATGGAAAATGAATTGTTGACCAGAGGGTAAAAACATTACTACTAACGTTCAGGTACCCAAAGATTTAAAACTAGCAAAAACACTATGTATGTTATTTCTATTTTAAAATTAGAGGATGAAATAAGCCACCTCTGAATTCTAATTCTGGGATTTACTACCTCTGTGACCTTGAACAAGCTGCTTCTGGCCTTTCTAAGGTTTCTCTTTCCCACATGCAGAGTGCGGGCTTTCCTACTGCCTGGCAGTCTAAATCAAAGGAGAATATATGAAAAGCTATGGGAAACCTCAGGTATCTGAACACTGATTCTGATGAATGCCATTTCTGATAAAATGAAATTGGCTTAAAAATTGTTCACTTTAATCCACAATTGAAAAACTGAGATACAATTTTAAAGAATTAACTGTGATCAAGCTACTAAATGCTGTTCTTTATTAATAAATAGAGGCCCGGTGCACGAAATTCATGCACTCGGTGGGCGAGGGCTCCCTCAGCCTGGCCTGTACCCTCTTGCAGTCCAGGACCCTCGGGGATGTCCATCTTCCAGTTTAGGCCTGCTCCCTGGGGGACAGGCTTAAGCTGTCAGTCAGACATCCCTCTGGCAGCCTGCGAACCCTCCCATCACCGCAGCTGTGCTCGCAGCCATCATCCTGGCTTCTGGCTGAGCGGAGCACCCGCTCTGGGAGCGCACTGACCCCAGAGGGCAGCTCCTGCATTGAGTGTCTGCCCCCCTAGTGGTCAGTGTGCCTCATAGTGACAGGTAGTTCCCTGGTCGTTTGCCACAAGGGTCAATTTGCATATTACCTTTTTGTTATTTAGGGTAGTCTTTTATAGGCTGTTTAGAACCAGTCACAATGTTTCCATTTGTTGAAAGCAGTCATGCCCATGCCCTTGAACCCTGTTGCACTCTCAAACACTGAGAGTCCCAGAGAGCCTTTGTTCATATGGGTTACACTTATTTACATTTACAATAGTAAGAATTAGCTGAGGGATTTCTCCACAATACTGTAAAATCAAGCTTATTTCCTTTTTCACTAATGCCAGTCTGCTTTGACAGATCTTTTAAAGCTTATACTAGAAAAAGTTATTTTCATGTCTATAGAACCAAGACAATCTCTATTTTCTCTTTTCTTCTTTTTAAACTCAAATATCAACCTTATATGAAGAAATGATTATTTTTATATGTTATATGAAAAGAATATTTTTCTTATAAACTCACTATGTAAAAAAGTTCAACTAGCTACAAATATATCACTATTTAAATCATATTTCACTATATAGGAATGATTTAGTTCAACTAGCTATAAATATATCACTATGTAAACCTTATTTCACTATGTAGGAATGATTTAGTTCAACTAGCTACAAATATATCAGTATGTAAACCTTATTTCACTAGGTAGGAATGATTTAGAGAGAGGAACATCAATCGTTTGCCCTCTGCAACCTCAGTCTGTGCCCTGAAACTGGAATCGAACTCGCCACCATTTAGTGTACCGGATGATGCTCCAAACAACTGAGCTACTTGGTTAGGGCCTTATTTCATTATTTTAAACAAGAAATTATAGTTTTATTAAGCAAATGAACATTTGATTACTTTCATAAAAAGATAATTGAAGAATATTTAGTTATCCAAGAAATTAAAGTAAAAGATGCAAACTGCTGGAAAACTTTACCGATTGGTAATCCACGTTTATTCTAATCTCCAGGTTAGTTTCTCTTTATTACCTGATATCTGAGAGCTGCAACTGATGAGACAGTTCATCTTTTAAACGATCTAGTTCTTTTCTAAGTGGCAAACTATTCTCCAGCTTTTTAATAGCGCGTTTCCCGTTGCTATCTAACCAGGATCTAGAAAGAAAAAGACATACATGTTCTAATTACCACACAAACATGCCTACTATTAAAACACATATGCATTGCTTTAGAGTAGTGCCAATGTTAAAAACTCCAATTAAACCGGGGCCAAATTATATAAAACAAAGGAGGGGAGGGGAGTGTAGATGAAGTAGTTGAGAGGAGACTGCAGCAGGGCACTCGGTTGGCGGGAAGCAGTGGGACTGGAAAGGAATGCCGGAACATTAACCATCACACAGCATGTCCAGAACTGTAGATCAGACTCTAATTACTAGATAGAATAGGAAGATAGATTAAAGGGAGCTTTATGACCCGATAGCTCTCTATTTTGTGTTTGATAAAACCCAACGGATTTTCAAATTTTTGTGTGTTTTATTTCACAATAGTAAGAAACTATTTCAGCCTGTACTTCTCAATAAAAACAAAATTATTTTCAAAATTAAAAGTCTATACTAAATAATACTGTTGTTATATTTTCTCTTGCTATGCCCTGAAATATTAGAAATATCTTAACATGCTTTTCAAGGATAAATTCTGATCAGGTGAACAAAATTTCTTTTATTTATTTTTAAAAATATCATTTTTTAAAATTCTCACCCAAGGATATTTTCCCATTGATTTTTAGAGAGTGGAAGAGAGAGGGAAAGACAGAGAAACAGCAGTGTGACAGAAACACATCAACTGGCTGCCTCCTGCACGAGCCCTGAGCAGGGCCCAGGCTGGGGAGGAGCCTGAAACCAAGGTACTTGCCTTTGACCAGAATCGAACCCAGGAGCCTTTAATTTGAAAACCAGCACTATCCACTGAGCAAACCAGCCAGGGCTTAAAAAATATTTTTATTGATTTCAGAGAGGAAGGAAGAGGGAGGGAGGGAGAAAGGAGAGAGACAGAGAGAAATACCAATGAGAGAGATTCATTGTGTGGCTGCCTCCTGCATGACCCCTACTGGGGATTGAGCCTGCAATCCAGGCATGGGCCCTGACCGAGAATCAAGCTGTGAGCTCCTGGTTCACAGGTTGACCTTGAACCACTGAGGCACATTAGTCAGTCCTCATGACATTTTTAAACATTGTCTCCATGTATTCTTATTATGTATGGGTCATTACATTAAAGGACTTACTACTGACCTCTCCAAAGAAACCGAAAATGCAGAACCCATGAAGCATATTAAAAAAAAAAAAGATTTAGATATATCCTTTCTTCAGATACCAAGGGTAACTTGAAGAGAATTTTAAAACCTTAAATAATTTCCTGTATGGGTCTGGGATGAAAAGATAAAAATTTTAATACAGTTGGAAGTATTCTGGCAACTAAGAAACATGAAATATCTTTTTCATAATGGTTATTGAGTTAACTGAACTGATAGGATTTCTTTTCCTAGAAAATTAAGACTTTAATTTTAAAGGCAAACTACAAAAAGGTTTAGTTAAATAGAAACTTTTACGTACGCTAGGGTTGTTTCCATTTTTGAGACATGCTCAAGGTCTTCATCTGGGTCTTTGAATCCAGTAAAGGAGTAGTAAGACTTGTCCCATTTGATGGGCCTGTCCGTCATCCTCTTCGCCTCTTTGGGGGGCTGGGGACGCACATTGCTGTTCAAGCTTTGGACATGTTCAACTGATAAACTGCAGGAGTTGAGAATATATAATACTGTGCTTTGCAGATCCCTGGTGTGCAAAGTAAATTTGACTGTTCGGAATCCTAGAGAATATAATTCCACCAAACAATAAAGACAGGTGATTATTTGCTTCTTTTAAAATTTTGTCAAACAGAATTTATAAAATAAAACTCTTTTAAAAGAGCCCATTAGCCGAAACCAGTTTAGCTCAGTGGATAGAGCGTCAGCCTGCGGACTGAAAGGTCCCAGGTTCGATTCCGGTCAAGGGCATGTACCTTGGTTGTGGGCACATCCCCAGTAGGGGGTGTGCAAGAGGCAGCTGATCGATGTTTCTCTCTCATCGATGTTTCTGACTTTCTATCCCTCTTTCTTCCTCTCTGTAAAAAAAAAAAGGAAAAAAAAAAAAGGAAAAAAAAAAGAGCCCGTTATCGATTAAAATTCACCCTATTGGCAAACCATCTCTCAATGGCACACTACTGTCTTTCTCCAAATAATACCAATACTGTCTACCGTCAAGAATTCCTCCAATTGTCAGTTCCTTTTCTAGTTCGGTACCAGTGACCAAACCCACCCAGCCCAAGAAGGGGACTCAGAATATTTTCTTCGGTTAATCCTTACCAGAGGTATTTTCCCACTGAGTTTTAGAGAGAGTGGAAGGGAGGAGGAGACACACACAGAGAAACATGGATGTGAGAGAGACACTTGGGTTGATTGCCTCCCATATGGGCCCTGACCAGAGCCGGGAATTGAGCCTGCAACTGAGGTATCAAACCTGGGACTCTTCAGTCAGCAGGCCAACCCTCTATCCACTGAGCCAAACTGGCTAGGGCTCAGAATATTTTCAATGGTGCCCATAGATTGGGTCTCTGCAGTGTAAGAGATAGTAAAGCTCTCTTATAAGCCAGTGTCCACCACAGGTGTTTTTGTGACAGTGGTTCAGAAGAGGAGCCAGACAATCTAGCCTCAGTGGTGACAGAAACTCATCTAGAATTTTCTCTGTGATTGAAAGAGACTGTCCTGTCCTCATAGTTGCCCAACTATCTAATAGCTCAGTATTTTCAGAAGTGATTTAAAATTATGCTTGACCAAAAAGCAGACTGTCAAATTACAGCAGGTAGGGTAAGGAGATCTGGGGGAGATAATAGATCAACAGAAGGACTGGTATACATGCATATAAATACAACCAATGGACACAAAGCTCTGGGGAGGGAGAGTATATATAGGAGGGGGGCAATGTTAAAACATGTACACAGATAATAATTTAATTAAAAAATGTAAAATAAATAAATAAATAAAATAAAAAAGTTTGAACAAAAAAAATTATGCTTGACAATCTCATTTTGCTACTGGGTAGTCATTGGGCTAAGGTTAGTAATCTAACTAAAGTCATCAATAGAAACTCCACTGTTTGTTTTTTGTTAGCCCCTTTAACTGGGTGGTTCTTAGTTAAATTACATAACTTTCCAACCAACACTCCCACCAACTGTGCCATTATTATCTCTCCTTTCAAATATGAACAAAGACTCAATCCAAAGGTATTCTGGCAATGCCAGAATGAATGAACCTATTTAACATGAAGCTTGCAAAAAGACAGACTAGAAATAAGGAAACGTACCTAAAGTATTAAAGGGTTCCTGGCCATCAGAGGAATTCTGGTCTGTTTCTCTTACATAGAAGGTGAGCTGAGTTGGTTTCAAAGACTTGAAGCCTGGTTTCTGAAGGTTTTCTAAATAGACACTTAATCTCTGAAGAGAATTTTCATTGACTTCCTGGAAAAAATATTAAGGGCATTTACATACAAATGAAGAAAAAGGAAATAGCAGAAATTACATCCTTACCTTTTTGACACATTTGAGGGTATTAAAATACTGCATTATTAAAATATGTTGGCATTTCATCACATTGGTAGAGGAGAGAAAACATTTATCTACTATTAGGCTTAATTTTCCATACATGTTAGATCTTAAAATTTTAAATTATTAAATTAAATATTTAATTACATCCTAATAATCATTAGGTCTTTTCAAAGTAAAATTTTTCTGTTGACTCAATTTACTAATTGCAAACCGCCCCCCGCAAAAAAAAACAACCCATAAAAAACAACACAAAAAATGGGTACATAAAATACCATTACTAATACTCTAAAGAGTCTACATGCTAGCTTTACTGCCTGCATAAAAAATGTCAGATTTCATAAGAAATAATTTATTTTCCAATTGCAGTATCTATATTTCAAATTAATTCAAAGCATTGATTATATCACAAGGACAGAACAATATGAATGTAGAGAACTCTGTATTAACCTGTATTAATTTGCCTTATCCTGTAACTACGGCAAATAAGCTAAACAGGAACATAGATTAAGATTTAAAAAATAATAAACAGAGAGATGTAAATCAAAACAACAATGCGGTACCATCTCACACCTGTCAGAATGGCTAACATCAACAAATCAACAAACGACAAGTGCTGGTGAGGCTGTGGAGAAAAAGGAACCCTCATGCACTGCTGGTGGGAATGCAGACTGGTGCGGCCACTGTGGAGGACAGTATGGAGTTTCCTCAAAAAACTGAAAATGGAACTCCCATTTGACCCAGTAATCCCACTTCTAGGAATATATCCTAAGAAACCAGAAAGACCAATCAGAAAGGAAATATGCACCCCTATGTTCATAGCAGCACATTTTACAATAGCTAGGATTTGGAAACAGCCTAGGTGCCCGTCAGCAGATGATTAGATAAAAAAGCTATGGTACATCTACACAATGGAATACTATGCTGCCATAAAAAAGAAGGAATTCTTATCATTTGTAGCAACCTGGGTGGAATTGGAGAACATCCTGCTGAGTGAAATAAGCCAGTCAATGAAAGAAAAACACAACATGATCTTACTCATTTATGGACAATAAAGAACATTATAATCTGATGAACAAAAAGATAGACACAGAGACAGAAAAGCAACAAACAGACTGTCAAATTCAGCGGGGAGGATACAGAGATATGGAGGAGATAAGAGATCAACTGAAGGACTTGTATGCATGCATATAAGTAAAACTAATGAACGAAAAACTCTGGGGAGGGAGGGCATATAAGGGAGTGGGGGGAGGCAATGGTAAGATATGTACACATATAATACCTTAATAAAAAATGGAAAAAATAAAAATAAAACATTAAAAATTAATAGTAATAATAAACATTTACCCTTTCTCTGGGGTGCTGTCCAAAGAAATCTGGATGCACTGCAAAATAGAACGGCCTCAAGGCATTGACTGCTTCAGCCCCAGAGAATGCTCTTGAGCAGAAAAACCAGCATGAAGACACCTTCTCCAGACATAACCTTTTAACAAGATGTGAGTTTATTATTTGTTGAGGTCCTGATGTCCACACAAATCCCCAGTGTATAAAGTGATGGCAATATTAAAATTACTATGTATGAAAAAATTAATATGTATGGAAAATGCCATAGGACAAGAAAGAAACCAAAATACAAAATTTGGTGGTTTTCAGAAATCTAGCAAGTTTTAACAAGCAGTGAGTATCATAGTTTATAAAACCACATGATGTAAGTTCTACTGATACAATGTGAGAAATAATATTAAATACTAATGAACAACTTCCCCTAAAAAAAAAACACACACTTGGAAATATTAACTGGCTTCACTGCAAATGATGATAATTTTTTGTATCAAATGTCATCTTTTTATACTGAAAAATATTCTGAGAACTATAATGCTTATAAAGAAGATTCAGACGTCTCTTCGTTCATTTCCTCAATGCTGGCGTGCTAATATTATTTCGAGAGTGTTTTTTTTAATGTAGTTTTAAATCTAAATGAAATTATCTGCAATTTTGGGGAAGTACTTCTCTGCCAACTATTTTTGCATACTGTAATTTACCTTTTCCATTTATATAAAGAAGTCTCTAAATATTGGGCACATTTTTGTCTCATATATTATGTATACTGAGTCTTTTGAAAAGTTTTCTAGTTTTAAAATGGAGGGACTATAGAGTCATTTCTGCAGATTATTTTTAACAATCTGGAGACCACCAACATATTTTCAGATCACCGTTTGTGTTTTTTGCATGTAGTCTAACTTTTTATAAATTCAACGTATGGGCTGCGTATTAGGGATATAACGGAAGTTTGAACAGTGGAGGAAATAGTGGGGTAGGTGTGAAAGTCCTCGATACGAGGCAGCATAAGTAAATGTGAGTGACAACTCCATTTCCCCCATCTGAATGTTGGCTTTTATTTCCAGATGTCTGACAGACTCTAAGCTCTCCTGCCAGCCACTCAAGTTTTACAAGTCTAAAAAAAGGAGTAGAGGTCATTATTGTCCTTCTAAGCTCAGCCTGGAAACAGAAGGTAAGGCAGCAGTTGGTTCTCAGGGTTGCCAAACCACAAAACCTCAGATTCACTTCTGCCCGAACTAGCTTACCATACCCATCCCATTTTAAGTTAGTCTTGTTTCTTCTTACTTTCATAATGTCCTTTGAAATTATCCATTCTTCCGTTTTCCTGCTACCAATTATCACCACAAAATTGTATTGCAGAACCTCATAATCAATGTACTTTTCCCTAATCATACTGTATATAGGTTAATTTTCCTAAAGTCCCGCTATCACTGATTCCCTAGCAAACACCTCTCATTGTCTTTCAACTCCTGCAGAATAAAATCCACTCCTTAGTCTTGTATATACATTTCTCTATAATTTCCATTCTATCTTTCAAACTTGATCTCCAGCCACTCCTTACAGAGACCCTCAGACCCAGTGTCCATTGATCATCCTCTTCTCCACGAAGTCTAAACTCTAAAACATCCTCCCTGACTTTCACTTCTATTTAATTGTACTCACTAAACAATTACCTACTATGCATACCTACTATATTCCAGGAAGCACTGTACCTTCCCTATTGAATCCTCATTATAAACAGTCATTCCCTTTTTAAATTCAAAACACACACACACACACACACACACTTACTTGGAACATAATACCATAATGTATAAATGACATAATTTCATTTCTTCTTCTTATCTTCCACCTATCCACCCTCAACTATCACTGTATTCTTGAAGGCAGTAAATATGCTTTATATATATATTGTTTGCTGTATATGTTTTATGTATATTTAGTTTGGGTCTGCTGAAAGAAGAGTTCAAGACAGGATTAGATGTGCAAGAGAATTATTGGGAAAGGACAGAGAAGATAGGGAGAGCTTTCAGACCATGACTCAGGTCTGACACCTGCAGGAGGAGGAGAAGGAGGAGGAGGAGGAGGAGGAGGAGGAAGAGGAGGAGGGGGAGGAGGAGGGGGAGGAGGGGGAGGAGAAGGAGGGGGAGGAGGGGGGAGGAGGAGGAGGGGAATGAGGGGGAGGAGGAGGGTGAAGGAGGAGGAAAGGAGTGTTCAGTAGGAAGTCAGGGGCGGGAGCACAGCTCCAAGAAGGCTCAGTCACGCCAAGGGGGAGTCCTTGAACCAAAGTCACCCAGTGGAGGAATCCTGTGTCTTGTTGGAATGATTCTACTTAAGATTTATAGTATACATACGTAAACAGCAAATACAGCAGTCACATGACCATAGTACACAATCTAATGCAAAGAGTGGTTTTCCATAGACAACAGTAGAATTGAGGGCAACACGATAAAAATGTGCTAAGGACAAGCTTTATCTTTTTTCCTCTTAAGCTTTTCATACTGAACTATTCTGAAAGATGGTATTCTTTTTACCTCCTGCTCTGAATGGGCTCTTGCAGGACCTGGCTGTTCATATGAATTTTCATTTTCTTTCTTTTTTTTTTTTCTCTTGCCCTTCATCATAATATAAAATAACATTAGAATTTGAAAAATAACAGCCCCCTCATACTAATTATAGATTGGACCATGAAGCTTACCTCCTCACAGGTCTCAGGAAGCAAAACATTTCTGTGCTTGATCTTAGCCAAAAGGCCCAGAAGCGATATAACATTTCTGAATATATATGTATGTCAACTTCCAGGCATCCATTAACTGCTAAAAAGTGACAAAAGGGTATTAAACACAAGCAAAGACTAGCAAAACTTCAGTTCTCATGATTAAGATGGCTTTTTAAAAAACAATCAAATACCTGATTAATAACATAATATATTACCATTTCAGTCATTTATAGAACTTTTGTTTCCTGGGCAAAACCAGCAAAGACTTTTTCCTTTTAACAGACTAGAAAAGGACTTAAGAAATTCTGCATTAGCTTACTTTAGATTCATTTATCTAATTAAATTTATTTACTTAGTTGAATTTATTAATCAGGAGAGCTCTTGCTGGGCCTTCCATTTTGTGAAGATCAACAGATTCATCAGCTTTATACTGAAACCAAAATGAGTTTTTATTCCATTAACCTTTTTTTTTTTTTTTTTTTTTTTTTTTTTTTAGAAACAATACTAATTGGATTTCTGCGATCTTGTCTCCTAGAGTAGATTGACACGAGGTATTGACCCTCTGGCTAGAGAGGAAAACTGCAAATCATTTACTCCTAAATGTCCTTTCTTAGGGACTTACAGACGACTCCAAACTGCTGTTTACTCTCTCCCTTTCCCTATTCCACTGGCCTGTGTCATTTACGGAACTTCCTTTCAACATTTCTCTTAAAATACCTAGATATTTAATAATTTTTACTATTTAACCCAGTAGAACTCCGAAGCTTAAGTTACCAAAGACTTTACTATTTTTTAAAAAATATTTTTTTAATTGATTTCAGAGAGGAAGGGAGAGGGAGAGATAGAAACATTGATGATGCGAATCACAGATCGGCTGCCTCCTGCATGCCCACAGCTGGGGATTGAGCATTATGCCCTTGCCCTGACCGGGAAGCGAACGGGGACCTCCTGTTTCACAGGTTGGCACTCAACCACTGAGCCAGGCTGGCTGGGCACTATTTTTTTCTTCTTCTACAAAGTGGAAGTGGCCCCTGCTTGAGGCCTCTCTGTAGCTCCGGCCCTCCTAGTACAAAATCGGGGGTAGGGGAAAGGAAAGGAGAGGGGTTTAGAAGGTTTACTTCTCATACTTTTATTTCTGAGGATGCCGGGTAACAACAAGAAATCTTGCATATAAGAAGAGATCTTAAAAAACGCAAACAAAACACAAAGCCCAAAGTAAATAAATGAGAGCTCAAAAGGATGGACTGGGCCGTTAGTCTTATCTCACACTCACCCAGCAGAGCAAAGGACCTTCGGTTCTGAGTGGGACAAAGCCCAAACAGCAGGGACAGAGGATTCCCTGTGTTTGTTTATAAAAGGGCGAGAGTAAAAAGGCCCCAGAAGATAAAGCAAACAGAGAACATCAATAACCAATTACATTACAGACGGACAAGAACTCTCACTAGCTAAGCATTCTGGGTGGCAGCTGTCTTGAGAGGGAGAGCTGGGAGGGTCCCTTAGATAAGAAGTCTTGTTGGCTGGGGAGAATCCCTGAAATCCCCGCCAGGGGTTCAGCCTGCCACAAACAGCTGGGGCCCCTAACAAAGTGGGATATGCCCCAACTTCAAACAAATTAAACCAAACAACAAGGAGACACGAAACAATAATCAACAGACTCTTATATACAATATTTACAGCCGACACAACCCAGACAAGAGCCTCACACCCTGCTTTCCCAAACACTAACCTCTCACCCCCCAATTAAAAGATTAAGAGTGTCTCCATATTGGCCCAGTTGGGGTTATGAGTGGCGCATATGGAAATAATCAAATCTGTGACCTTAGCAGGTTCATCCCGTTAGGAGGGAATGTTTCCAATTTAGCAAATCCAAGGAGAACCAAGTACGGGCCCAATAATATCCTGCCGGGTGCCCATGCTCAGTGGCTCCCACTGGGATATGGCAGACGGGGGACTGCCCCCAAGGGGAAATAGCTCTATTCCCCCAAATTCAGTCCCCCGCCTCACTCCCATGGAGAGGGAATGGGGTGACGGTCTCAAGCTCCTCTTCAGCGCCCAGCAGCCCAGATGGAGGAGGGAGCTCCCCGCGCCTGGAGCACTTGGTAGAGGTCTCCTAACTACGGACCCCTCGGCAGCCTCTCCTCCCTCTTCTCCTCCTTTCCTTTACCTTTCTGCATTACAGGTACCACTTCTTTCTCTGAACCATTAATTTACCCCCTTCCTGATTTTCTTTTGAGTCAGAATTATACAATATAAAGCTTCGAACATTTCCCCGACCTCTGATAAAACAATTCTAACTGTAACACAGTATGAAGGTTTAGAGATCCAATTAATGGCCACCTTTCCCCAGAATCTAGAGCACACACAGGCCAAGCGGTATGGCAGTAAAACACCCTTTTCCTTTGTTCACTGGCGGGTAAGTGTAAGTAGCCCAACCCCCCCAGATCCATCCCAATGGAGCACCATCCTTGAACGATTTAAGCAAGATTACAGGCCACGTTACACCAGGTAAAACCAGCTCAATATACTATACTTAGAAGTGCACACAACAGACAGACAACTGTTTGTAGTTTACAGTGCACAGCCAGATAGAATGCCAGATAGAATGACCAGGCAAGGACCTTGAGGCAACCAGGGGCTGGCCAGGCTCACTTCAGACTGTGTATGTATGTGTGTGTGAGTGTGTGAGTGTGAGAGTGTGAGTGTGTGTGTGCATGTGTGTGTGTGTGTGCGAGTGTGTGAGTGTGAGTGTGCGCCTGTGTTAGTGAGTGTGAGTGTGTGTGTGTGTGTGTGTGTGTGTGTGTGTGTGTGTGATGATGGAGACTGCGGAAGCTGCAGCTGGGACTCAAATCAGGAAAATTCCTGGCAGCGCTGCAAATAAAAATAAGAGTCTAGGTCTCAGCCCTGGGAACTCGCAGTCCAGGCAGCAAACAGGATCCCTGGTACTCACCCAGGAGGACTCTCCTGCTTGTGTCCTATCACAGTTGCCAGAATATGTAGCCCGATAAGCTGGACTGCCTGTCACTACGTGAGCCAATTAAGCAGAGTCAGAGTTGAATCTTTATGAACGTTCATTCCAATACTGCTGGCGGTACGGGAGGACAGCAGGTCATCCACCAAAATCTCTTCTGCAACCCCCTAAACCAGCAGCGCATGCTGGACAGGACAAAGATTAGAGGGAAGGAGGGAAGGAGGCAAGGTGGGCTGGGGTAGGACTCCACTGTTTGGACAATAGGTTGTTAACAGGCAGTTCTTGAATGAGAATGGACCTGCTCCCAGGTCCAAGGTTCATGGTCAGGTCCTGGGGGCAGGGTGGGGGTGGGAGGGCACACAAACAACTCCCAGCCAGGTTAGAATGTCCTTTCTTTAATCAGAACAAGGCAAACACGGTAAACAAAGCATGATTAATATTTCTTATAGCTGTAGCCAGTCCCCAATATTCAATTTTGGCCCCTAATACCAGTAATACACAAGTTACAAACATTACCATTTACATCAGCACTCACCAAAATGAAATACTTAGCTATAAAGCTAACAAAATATGCACAAGATGTATATGAGGAAAATAAATCTCCGGTGAAAGAAGAAAAAGAACCAGGTGCTTTGCCTCTATAACTTGTTTCCTAAGCCCATTTCTTCAACAAATTATTTCTTCTACCTTTGTGATTGCCCAAATGTCTCATAAAAAAAAAAAAAAAAAAAAAAAAAAAAAAAAAAGAAAAGAACTAAATGGAAAGATATTCCTTGTTCATGGATAGGAAGAGTCAATATTGTCAAGATGTCAGTTTTTCCCAACTTGATCTATAGATTCAATGCAATTCCAATAAAAATCCCAGCAACCTATTTTACGGGTATCGATGAACTCATACTAAAGTTTATATGGACAGGCAAACAATAAAGAATAGCCAACTCAATACTAAGGAAGAACAAAGTTGGGGGACTGACATTACCCAACATCAAGACTTACTATAAAGCTACAGGAATCAAGACAGCATGACACTGGTGAAAGAACAGATAAACCGAGCTTCATTAAAATTAAAAAACGTATGCTCTCTGAACGACAATGTAGAGAGGATGAGGAAAAAAGCCACAGATTGGGAGAAAATACTTATAAAAGACATTCATATCTAAAAAGAACCGTTACCCAAAATATACAAAAAAAAGAAAAAAACTTCAAAGAAGCAAATCCAGACTAACTTAAGACAGCCCAAAGCTTGCAAAGAAGAGACTAGAAGGATATACATATGCAATCTACAGCTAGCTATCTCTAGTTAGCTAGTGGTAGGATATTAAGTGCTTTAATTTTTTCTTATTTCCTAGTTTATTAACAAAGAACACGTGACATGTTCTTAAGTTAAAAAAATGCTTTAGCATACAAGTTAAATGAAGAAAATGAATATAGCAAAATGAGCATTATTCATTTAGTATTTAAGACCGGCCCCTAGGCCCTGGCTGGTGTGGCTCAGTGGGTTGGGTATCGTCCCTGCACTGAAAGGTTGCAGGCTCTGTTGCCGATCAGGGCACATGCCCAGGTTGAGGGCTTGACCTCATATAAGTGTTTCTCTCCCTCTCTCCTTTCCTGTCCACCTGTCTTTTCATGTGGCACAGCTCTTGAGTCAGTCCTCAACTTTGCAAGACCAAGAAGCCAAGTTTACCACTTCCACCAGAAATAAACGGGTTCTGGGAAAATAAAACCATAGGGACCTGACTGATAACTACAATATCAACCTTTTAATTTACTATGAGAAACAGAATTGCTAAGAAGACTAGAAGATTCAGATTTGTGACTTTTCCCCCCTTAAAGGATTAGCCACACAGAAAATAAAATTGCTGTTGGCAGACTGAATATACACTGCTGCAGAGGAAAGCTGGATGCTCTCATTCGATAGTGACAAATAGTCTGAAAGCCTAGGGCACCCAGGGTTCTTGTCTTCAGACAAATGATTACATGGCTGGTTTCTGTATGTATTCCATGAGGCCTGCTATCCTCCCATTGGGAAAAGCTTCAAGCATGCTACAAAATAACTGAGGTTACACCGTCTTATCCGACTTGGAAGATGCTCTGGGTACCTTAATTCGACCAATTCATCAACAGGCATTTACCAAACCCTTAGGTGCCTGTGCAAAGCATTGGGAATAGAAAAACATTAAGACAATGAATGCCACCTCTCCAAAAACTCCCAGGAGAGGAAGGGCGTGGGAACAGACACATGCAGATGGTAATAAAGCAACACGGCAAATGAAATAACAGCCACGCACAGAGGATTATGGGAAACTCTCAAGTGCTACACTCGGAATGGGGGCTGTGGAAGGTCTTTTCAGGGAGATGGGAACCTCTCTGGATGGAGGGGGCGGAAGGTGGGGAAGGACACAAGTCATTTAGAAAACAATGTAAATATCTGCTATCATTCACTTCCTACTAATATTAGCTGCTATTTCATAAAATGAACATTTCTGACTTCAACCTAAATTCTGTGCTGTGAAGTGAGGCATTAAGTATTTTGTTCAGTTTGAAATCAAATGTGGTAGAGATACCTAAGGTGGTTGAGAGGTTTAATTTGGGTAGTTGTTTTTTTTTCTTAAAAAACACACACAACTGTTTCATTTTTAAATTACTTTTAATCCTAACTAACGGGTATGCTTTTATTGATTTAGGGGAGGAAGGGAGACAGAGAAACAGCAACGCGCTTGCCAAATCGAGATCCTAAGATTGTTCGTTGTCCATTTGGCAAAATTTTTACTCGACAGGTATTTTTCCTTTTGGCAATTACCTTGTTCGGTTTTTAAAAGCAGTTTGGTCCATCAAGGAGGGATCATAGCGGGCAATTTTTCATTGCTTTTCAGTTGAACGTTTCTCAGGGAAGGGGGGAGGGAGGGGAGAAAAGCAAAGTAAAAGCAGTAAGCCCTATTAGAGAAATGAATCAATTGTAGCAACGTATCTACAGTCTTCAGCTCCCTTTTCTAAATCCTTTGCTATGAGCTTTGAATCATCCCCATTTCCTAAGGTAAGTCAAAGACTGGAGAAACAGTGTAGTCGAAAATAACGAAGTCTTAAAATAAATCATCTTTGGGTCATCCCACTTTCCTATGATAAGCCAAAGACTGGAGAGATACCGTAGCCAAAAATAACGAAGCCTTAACATAAATCGTCCGGTGTCACTTGTGATCTATTCCAGCCATTCTCACTGCAAATGTACGAGGGGAAACAGATGCGATGCGGACCCTCAGTTGGAAAGTTGGCACGTCTGGCACGTCCAGCTGCGAAGGGGCCTGCGCGCTGCCCCCCGCGTCCCCCTTTCCTGCCCCATCCGCCCAGGGGCACACGCGGGGCCTCCCCTCCTGCTCCTTACAGTTCCGGCAAGTGTCCGCCCCGAGGGCTCTCTCCAGCCCGGGCCACCTCCGACCTGTTTCACCTCCCACCTCGCACCAGTGGGCAGTGCGGGGGCGCGCGCGCGGCTGGGCCCCGGCGCATGCGCAGCGGGGCTCCGGCCCGGCCTACGGGCGCGCGCCGCAGGGCCCGGCGCCCTCCCGCGCGCCCTCGCCCCGCAGGTCCGCAGCTCTGACAGGCTCCGCCCCGCGGCGCCCTCCGAGCCCCGCCCCCAGCACCTCAGCCCCGGGAGGTGAGACTCCGCCGCGAGGGCCGGGCCGCAGGCCGCGCTCCCATTGGCTGACGCGTGCCCGGCCTTCTCCCCTGGAGCGCGTGCGCGCCGCCCGGGCCGAGGGCTGAAACCTCGGCGGTACCCAGCCCCGCGCTGACGTCGGCGCCCAGGTGACCCCCCGCGGCCCCCGCCGCTTTGAAGCGCCCGCGCATCCTCCTTCCTACCGGGCGGCCCGCGCCAGCTCCGCGCGCTCCTCCTGCGAGAGCTTTAGGGCGCTCGAGCGAGCACTCCGAAATCTGCAGGACGGGCCGCGGGGAGTCGGGACTGATCGGGCGGCAGGTGGCGGGCCTGCCCCGAGGGTCGGGGGAGCGACTGAGCACGCGCTGGAGGGCGGGAGGGAGCGTGCGCTAGAGGGCGCGCGCATGCGTCCCCCTCCCCCCGCCCCCCCCCCCCCCCCCAGGCCCCAACCTCCCCAACCGCCACCCTCCGACGCCGGGAGAAGGGCCGAGGCTGCCTCCGCAGATCCGCCCGCGGAGCTTTGGGAGCTGAGGCTAATTTTTAAAAATGTCTCTTCTCCGGTTTGCATTTTCCTCTGGACTCTGGCCCTTTCAGGATCTTTCAAACCTTAAAGCACTCTCCACCGTCAACTTGGGGTTTTGCTATGAGCTATAAGTCGCTCCTAGGACTTTGATCAGCCCTAGAAATGGTCACAGATGAAATTAGCCCTCGTTTCCCCTTTATAATACCTTTTGGCATTGTTGACTGAGGCCAAAGAAATAAAAATGCCTCCATTTGTTCCAGCCCTAAGGAAGGGCTCTTGACTTCTCATTAGAAACAATCTGGTCACTTGTGATCCATCCCAACCAATCTCATTTCCCCAAAAAGCTTCACTTATCAACTCTCGCGTCTTCTTTTCAAACGATTATTTGCTATCGGCCCCTAACCAGTCTCCTGTTTCTCTAATTCCTTTCTTTGGGTTTCAGTTCCCTCCTATAGAAAAGACCAATTTATAATTGCCCGCTTACCATTCTTCATTGTCCTCAAATGTATCTCAAACTGATGGTAGTTATATCCAAACCTATTTCCTAGGGGGCTGCACTTAAATAATGACAGTTAGTCATGCAGTCTATGCTTGCTAGAGAACTGGCCGTCCTGGTGACGTCTCCCATCTCACTTCCCATATCATCCATAATAGTATTCATGCGACACTTACCATGGCAAGTCAAAGTGCTGGGATTTACCTTTTTTAGTCTTGTGAAGTTGCAGACTTATTCCAAGGATGCTGCCATTACCATATTTTGGGAGCTCTTTTAAGAAATACTTTCAGCCCCTGTAGTCACGACTTTTTATTATTCACCTTATTCAGATTTTTCTCCAAATGATTATGATTTAAAGTAGCAATCTAAAGTATCAAATTAAGGATTGAAGATGACCACCTTAGAGAATGACTGGTAAATTCTGAAGATGACTTCAGAAAAGGAGTTTTAACTTCCTAAGGTGATTTGTATGGGATAATCCTTGTTTGGATATCGAAGTGCTGGTATATTTGTCTAAAACAACTTTTCTTCAGAGGGAAGGATACTGGAGCAGACTGACAGCTGTGAGAGGGAAGGGAAGAGGGCTGGATGAAAGAAGGTGAAGGGGTTAGCCAAAGAACATACATGCATGACACACAGACACAGACAAGTGTGGGGAAGGCCAGAAAGAAGGGGAGTTGGGTGGAGGCTGGTTGGAGGTGGGTAAAGGGTGGGGTGGGGGGGAAATAGGAACATCTTCAACAGTGTCAACAAAGTAAGTTTTCTTTAGTCAGACCTAATGCATTTTAAAAATATTATACATATTGAAAGATCAGACAGAGGCCGAAAACCAGGACTGTAGGCTTTATTAGAAGAGAAGGACCTGCAGGGCTGTCTCGCCAGGGGAGAACAGTAACACGTGCAGAGGGGAACACGCCTTCTGAGGGGAGGAATGGGAAGGAACAGGGGCTTAGGGTACTGGGTGGGTGCGGATTGGTGGCTTAATGTATGCTCCATATAAAGTACATAGTCACTCGGGTACCTAGGGCCAGGGCTTAGGGCAGAGGTCCGCAAACCATGGCTCTTGAGCCACATGTGGCTCTTTGCCCCTTTGAGTGTTCTAACGCCACTTCTTCAAAATAGACTCGCCCAGGCCGAAACCGCCTTCTGCAGACGGGCCACGAAGTTTTAATCGCACTGTACATGCGCGCCCGCATGTGGTATTTTGTGGAAGAGCCACACTCACGGGGCCAAAGAACCACAGGTAGCTTGCGAGCCGTGGTTTGCCATCCATTGGCTTAGGGTATTTGGCAGGTGCTGATTGGTGGTTCAGTGTACAGTCCATATAAGGTGCCTGGTTAGGTACTCAGGTATGTCCAGGCCTCCGGTGCAGGTTACATCATACTCCGCCCACCAGCTGGGGGAAGGGAGGATCTATGTAGCACTCTAAAATACACTAAAGGAAAACTATTCACAGGGTAACTTGAAAAATTTTGGTATAACTCAAAAGTTATTCTGGAATTTGTGTTCTATATTACTGATGTGGAAAAGGCTTTAGGAACTGGACTGAGTATACACTCAACCTATTTCATACACTTAAAGGTTTTTCTGAATACTTGGTTACTTGCCTGCTTGCACATTTCTCCTTTTATGTCTTCCTCTCATTAAATGCTGCACAATATTCATTCAGTTTGTGATTTTTCAATGTTTGAATTTCAAATAAATAGGTATTTACTTGGGTTTACCGAACTTAAAAAGAATTTGAAAAATCACTCCAGTGAGGGAAAACTATTCTGAATTGCTTATATCAATCACAACTTTTAGTGTTTGAAGTCTACTAACTTACTGTAAATCAATAAAGGGCAAAAGCTGAATATAGTGAAAACTATTTTTTTATTGCCTTTTATTTTCAACAACGATTACTTGAACTTAAAAAATAAGGTATTAACTAATGGTTATTGAAAAGCCAAACCTTTCCAGCCCACTTCATGTTCTCTTTCAACCATTTCAGGGCAGAACAATGCTCCAAACTATAAACCTGCTCCTTATTCACATTGACCGTCATGTGCTTAATGAAGAGCTTTGGGTCTGATAAACGAGCAGCCATCATTAATCTTTCCACTGCAGCTTGATAATCATCCTTGCTCCGAGACTTGTTTTCTTCACATCTATAAAGCAAAGACCTCACAGAGTCAGAAACTTGAAAGGAAGCAAGATAGTTTCTTCAAGATATTTACATTTATTATTACTAGTTATGGCAGACTTTTTACTAATTCTTCTACCAGTGGCTTTCAAATTGTTTTGACCAGACGATGACATGATAGATGTTTTGTGTTGGAACCCAGTAGACATCCTCATACATAAAAATGGAAAAGTTTCAGCAAACAAGATGCATCCTTATGACAATGTACTCTATTTTCTATAGTCTCAATTTTAATTATGTGATTGCAACCCCCTGATTACACCACACAAATGGGCTACAACCGTGATCTGAAAAACACTGATCTAGCACACTGCTAATAACCTCAATCTTCAAAGTTAAAAATTAATAATATTGAATTTAATCAGGTTTGGAGTTACTGACATGTTTTACCTTGACACTGCCTATTTTACTATAAACATACTATATATGTTTAGTAGCATTTGGTAACAGAAATTATAGTGTTCCTTTATTAAATTTCTGGTTATTTTTCTTCAGCCCTGATTTAAGGTACTTCACAAATTGCTAAAATTTATTTTTCAAAAACTTTTCTACTAGTCTCCAAATTTCATAAAATTCATACCTAACGGCTTTCCCCGCTATGGGATAGGGAGTGGGAAGTATTTAAAATAGAGATGTGGTTGTTATAGCAAGCATCACTCTTTCTTTGTGTTCGCTGCATGCTGCTCTTGGCATCTATAGGGTCCAGCAGCAAGGCTCCAGAATGAGCCGACCTGCATTAGCGCACAGTGGTCCACAGAGTGGTGGGAGTGAGGAACAGGAACCCCAAGGGTCACAGAGAGGAAAGACTGGTCAAGAGCTTTCTAGTGCCTTCTTGCTTAGGAATTGGTGCCTAGAACCTGGTAGATTTGGCATGTGCCGACTGTGTGCAGTTTAAGGATAAAATTCATTTCTTATAGAGGTTTGTAACAAGATGGGGCTCTGTATGATAAGAGAATATTGGCTTGGACAAAATCAAAGATGGATCACAAATACCCCTAAAATCCAACAAAGTACAGAGGCTGCGTATGTGCGGAGAATGAGAAGCAATGAGAAAGCTACATCCTCAGGATGATGGGAGCCCGACGCCTCAGCCACTGCAGTGCCCAGGGTAAATGAGGAAACCCTCAGAAAAGCACAGAGCTAAAACGAAGAAAAACAACAACCGATTTTAGTTGGTTTAAAAAAGAAGATGGCCCTAGCCCTAGTCAACTGTTGAACAAAACAGAAACAGAGGTATGGGTACATGGAACAGAATGATAGCTGTCAGAGGGAAGAGGGGCACTGGGTGAAAGAAGGAGAAGGGATTAGCCACAACATACATGCATGACACACAGACACAATGCCAGTGTGTGATGGCCAGAGGGTAGGGGAGTGGGGGCTGAGTGGAGGTGGGCTAAGGCGGGGAGGGGGATGGGAACACTTGTTAATAGTGCCAACAACAACAAAAATGGCCCTAAAATTATTTCCTAATTTGTTTTACGTATGGGCGAGATGAAATGCTTGATTTATCACAAATAGAATAAAGCAGACATGACATTGTACAACTCTGGACACTAGGTTGTTAAATAACAATTCTCCATGGGTCCCTTCTATTTCCCGAAGTTTTGAGAGGAGAAACACTGACTACCCCTTCTTCTGGATTTCAATGATGTTTACATAATGAACAATCTTGTGGGAGGGGAAGGGGGAAGAGTTTCTCCTTCTGGAGCAAAGGGCAGGTTTGTTACAGCCTTTTTCAAGCAGAGCAGAGAAGCGGCATTCTTATTACCCATGATTTGGGTTTTCTAAGTTCAGGATTCCTCTGCCATAATAAAACCTGCATGTGCAGGTAGCCTCTGGGCCCATCTGTGGGCCTGGGGGACAAGAGAAAGAGATACAAATAGGCAAATAACCATGCTGCTTGCTGTACTAGAAGTAATAAAAGTCCTCTGTTTCCAACCCGGGAATCTGGTGTCATGCTAGAGTCCATGAAACGGCTTGTAGCCTGCAAATAGGGTAAAATCTCAGAGCCTTCAGAGTTCTTGACATAGATCATAGAAAACACAGCTTCTTTCTTGCCTTTTCTCTCCTGGATTGCTCACTTTGAGAGCAGTTAGCTGTTATGTCATGAAGATACTCAAGGGACTTACGGAAGGGCCTATGTGGCAAGGAACTGAGGCTTCCTGCCAACAAACAGCCACATGAGCGAGCCATCTAGGGAACGGATGCTCTCGCCCCAGGCAAGCCATCAGGTAGGTGACTGCAGCTCCTGATCACATCCTGACTCCGTGACAGACCCAGAGCCAGAACCATCCTGCTTAAGCTACTCCAAAATTCCTGACCCATAGAAACTAAAATAATATTTGCTGTTTTAAGCCACTAAGTTTTGGGATAATTTATACACAGTAATAGTTGAAAGAATATTCAATCTGAGGATCTGGTTGTGACACCAATAAACTGAAGCAAAATTCTTGTCAGCTCTAAAAGAGGAGTCCCGTGAGATCTTTATATTACAAGTTTCCTGGGTAAGACTGACAAGAAGTGGTATAAGCCTAAATTCTGGGATTTTGAACAAAATTACTTGAAGGAATACTAGTCTGGTTCAATAGTTACACTATACTATTTATGCATTTATAACATTTTAAAATATAGAAACAAGGCTAATTGAATCTAATAAACTATTAAATATTTCCCTTTTAGATCTTTGTGTTGACCAAAAAGATAAATAACTTAGCCATCTAAAAACTACAAAGACATGAAAAAGATTGATACCTAAAGAGGACTCATCTCTTGAACCATTTACAGCATCTCTGAAGTTGTTAACATTTTTATTGAATGCTTTGGTTTTAAGTCCCAAATAGGTCACATTCTTTCTTAATTTAAATGTTACCACAGTTTGTGAATATACACTACGCAATTATATAAATATATAAATCATTTATATCCTAGGGAATATGTAGGAAGTCATGATTTGCTTTCAGGATGCAACTATAAGTTAGATCAACCAACCTTTTCAAAACTATCTGCAGAATCTGGGTAGGAGTACCAGGACTCTGAATATTACTAGCATTGGATACTATGAAGATTTCAATAGCTAAAAGCATTTCAACCTCAGATAAGTAAGAAGGAATCCGTAGAAGTTTTCGGTATAAATTTCCCTCTAATGGTGGATAGCAACTCAATGAAAGAGCACCTGAAAATCAAATAATAGATCAAACTTTACTACAGGTAAAGTAATTATAGGTGATAATTACTTATAGTATAGAATAACTTTACATTAGAAGCAGATTTATCTCACAAATTATATGGTAGTGATCTTATCCTGGTACATTTAAAATGAATCTTTGTACAGTGTTTTCAAACATTAAATATGAAGTGAGAAATGTTTAAAAAACTCTGAAAAATGACTTTTGAGGCTCATCATGACATCCATATATTTGAAGCTATAGTCAACACAACATAATTTCAGAATAACTAAAATACCAGAATAGCTACTTGGACCACTGTCTTTGAATGTGTATCATCTGCTCTATGTACATATTTGAATGTCTGGTAGTAAATATTGTATAAAGATTCAAGGTTAGAAAGTCAAAGCCAAAACCAATATATATAAAAAAATTGTTTAAAAACACAACTTACTTTTGTAGTGTATTCTGGCTTTGAGCCATAAACAACTCCTTCCTAAAGAAGTAATTAATCTTCTAAGAGAGGAAAAATCAATAGGGATGTTCTTTGAAATCATGAATTCTGCTACGGAGGATGAAATACCAAGACTATTGCTTTCTACACAGGCATCTAGAAGTTTATTAAAAAGAAGGCTGTACTGTGAGACCTCCACAATTTCTGAAAAGAAAAAAAATTACAAGAGAGCTATTTTAGCCTCTCAAACTTCTCTTTTACTACTTTCCTTTTTCCTTTGCTCCGCTTGGCATTTTAGGAGCCACAGTCACTCAAAGCAATCATCTTACATACTCTCTAAGCAACAAAAAAGCACTCAACCAAAGCAAACGGTTAATTTATTTTACAATGAAGAATATGAAAGGAAGCGTGACAATGATTTCAGAAGCTGCCTGAACACCTCTATGACCCCATCAGCTGTGTCTCAGATGGATGATTGCATGGTTTGCATTCTCTCTATAGTTTAGACCTCATATATTTATCATGAGTAAAAATAAATCATCCCCTTAGAAATATTCACTTTCAAATAAAAGAAAATTCTTGTTGGGTAATTCTATTCCTTTCCATTCTTCACTTAGAAGAAAGTGAAGTCACTTTGGAGATTTCCAAGTCTTTTATTCCCTATATTCAGTTAATTCAATCTATAACCTAGACTCTAGGTCTTCAATCACTTTAGGATCTTTTAGTGTCCAGGCCTCACCATAAAATTAATACCATTACCTTTAGTCTCTTCCTAATCATAACCACCAGAGGAGCTCTCCTGAAACACCAGCTTTGATTGATGAAGCACTAAGGGGGGGCCCTCAAGTTAACATTTTCATTAAATGCTATCTGTCATTCCTGGACTCCCTCTTCCCATGCATGCATGATCTGAGCTTTGAATTCAAGAGCACCACCTGCCACTGCCCACATTGGTACTCTTTCTTTGAACTTGTCAACTGCTTAATTTCCTCTATTTATTCCATGTTTACCTATGTTATAAGGTAATGGAAATCAAGTTCTATATTTGTTAAATAATAAAAGAAAAAGTATTCATTATTCCAATGCAATCAATTATTTTAAGATGAAAAGCCTGCTGGGGACACTTGACAGAGGTAGGGAAAGGGGAATGATGAACTGCTAACTCCTTAGAGATAAGCATTTCTGCTATTCTTTTAAAAAATATATTTCATTGATTTTTTTTTAACAGAGAGGAAGGGAGAGAGATAGTAACATCGATCAGCTGCTTCCTGAAAACCCCCTACTGGGGATGTGCCCACAACTGAGGTACATGTCCTTGACTGGAATCGAACCAGGGACCATTTAGTCTGCAGGCTGACGCTCTAGCCACTCAGCCAAACTTGTTAGGGCTGCTTTTCTTTATTAAAACCATCAGGAAAGCATATTCAATTTGCAGAAAATAGATTTTACACAAAACAACTTCACTAAAAATATATGCTGGAATATATAACTTAATGAAGACAAGTGGAGAACTGTTTCTTATTAACAGTTAAATATCAGATGTGCAAGATATAATTAAGCTGGACTTTTAAAAAACATACCTTGAGAATTATGAAAACCTGGTAGATTTTGCAAAACTTCAAATGTCTGTCTGTAAAGGCTCTTGGCTAAGATTTCATGTGCGATTGTACAGAGCAGATTGTGTCGATTGAGTATATCCAGTCTATCACAAGGCCATTGTGAATCGATTATCCAGTCTGACTCTTTAAAAAAGAAAAAAGTACTAACACTTTTACACTATGAAAAATTACACTTACAATCACAACTAATGTTTTTACCTTTTGGAAAGTGACAAAACTAAAATATGTGTACTCAAAAAAGATAATCGTGGCTCAAATTTATTAGAAACATGAATACTTATGTTTTAATTCTTTATTTTCTTAATATACTAATCAGTTGATTCAGAAGTTAATGTTTATTTTTATAGGACAAAAATGTTCACATTATAACATACTTATAATAATGTAAAATAATATTTGTGTTAACTTCAAAAATTTTATAATAAATACATAATTAGTTTTGCTATTCTTGGGGAACAGCTTTTCCTCCCAATTTAAAGATAATTTTTATCATAAAATATTTGATAAGTATAGAAGAATGTCTAACATATGTAAGTTAAATAAAATGAACTCTTATGTGCCCATCACACAGCTTAAAGAGATTATCACCTATAATGCTTAAGTTCCTTATTTTTTCTTAGATCTGATGGATATATGAAACAAAAAATATATTATGGTCTTTTTTTCATAAAAATTGTATTGTTCCTTTATTTAGTACTCATTGTTTATTGTTAAGGTAGAATAATGCATTTTTGAAAAACTAATATATTTTAGGAGATTCATTTTGAAATCTTACCAAATTGTGTAGGTATATAAAAAATCTGAATCAGTTTATTGTTTTATAGCAAAGTCTAATGTTCCAACCAATAGTTGGAAAGTCATTTGGAAATTAATAAGCTTAATTCAATCAGTTCACAACTTTATCAACATACTTTTATGCCAATTTTGTAAGAATATTTATAACAACATATTCTCAAGAATAAAAGCCAGTTTATGGTGTACTTAATACTAGTAATGCAGTAAGAACGAAAGTTCTTACTGCATTAATCCTCATGTTTTCCTCTGTTCCATAGTTGGGAAATATTTCCATTTGTCTAAAAATCTGAGTAAAGGCAATCAAATTTTCTATAATAGATATTCTTGATCCACTTACCTTCCAACATATGCATATTTAGTCAATACCATGAATGTAGGCACTGAGAATGAAAGACTATAAAGACAGTCTGCATTGAACGAATTTCCAGGTTAGTCCATGAGATAAGCAAATAACTATACTTTACTACGGTGAATACTGTAATTGGGGGGGAGGGGGGAGGTGAGAGATATCCAAACATATCCATTCTTGCCCTAGCTGGTTTGGCTTAGTGAATAGAGCGTCAGCCTATTTTGATTCCATCAAGGGCACATGCTGAGACTGTGGGGTTGATCTCCAGTGTGGGGCATGCAGGATATTGGCAGCCGATCAATGATTCTCTCTCATCATTGATGTTTCTATCTCTCCTTCTCCTTTCCTCTCTGAAATTAATAAAAATATAAAAAAGCCCAAAACAATAAAACATATCTATTCTCCTCTAAATGTATGCATTTAATATAAACCTGACCAAATTTTAAACAAAACTGACTCAATGCATCCCAAAAGAAAAACAGTTGAGAACAGTAAAAAATAGTATGGAAAAAGATATATGCACACCTATGTTCAGAGCAGCATAATTTATAATAGCTAAGATTTGGAAACAGCCTTGGTGCCCATCAACAGATGACTGGATCAGAAAACTACGGTATATCCATACAATGGAATACTATGCTGCCATAAAAAAGAAGGAATTCTTACCATTTGCAGCAACCTGGATGGAACTGGAGAACATTATATTAAGTGAAATAAGCCAGTCAATGAAAGAAAAATACCACATGATCTCACTGATTTATGAATAATAAAGAACATTATAAAGTGATGAAAAAGTAGTATGGCAAATATAAATATTATCACCTATTCTAAAGCTATATTAACTAAGAAGAATATGGTGCTAGCATAGAAAATGAGATCTCTGGGAGAGAAGTACAGAAACTGACCCAAGCAGATATAAGATTCTAATTTATAATAATCTATAGTAATCAAAGCATAATATGCTAATTAGACCGAATAGTCCCTATGATGTGTTCTGATTATTAAAGGGCAGACACTCAATTCAGGACCTGCTCCTTGGTGGTCAGTGTGCTCCTACAGCCAACCTCCCAAGAACCCTCCCCCAGCCAACCTTCCTCACCTTGATCAGCCCCTATCGCTGGCCAGGCCAAGTGACCCCACCTGTGCATGAATTTGTGCACCAGGCCTCTAGTATATGATAAAAGCAGCATTTCAAATAAGTGAGTAAAGAATGATTTGAAACATTTGGAGAAAAGAGAAAGTTAGGTTCCCATCGCATATCAAAATTTAAAAGTAACAAAAAAATTTGAAAACCATATGGATGAATATATAATTCTGAGGTAGCCAAGAACTGCCTAAAGCATGATATAAAAACTATTAAAGATTTAAAAAGCAGTTTATGTTAAACAGAAAATGTCAGTTGGGCAAAAGAAAACAAAAATACAAAAAAATCATAACTTTTCCTAAGTGTGATATATACATCATGTGATATATACATCATGAACTAATTTTAGATGTTACACTGTAACTTTAATAATTTATTTGTGTATTATACAAATTCTAAAAATAAAAGGATCACATTAAATATAAAAATCAAATTAAACCAGTGATTTCATATATATTATGATGAGAATATGTTGGTTGATTTACTTTTAAAATAATGTTTACTTTTAAATATAAACTATCCCTATATGCATTTTCAATTTTGATCGATATTTTGTCCTAAACAATGCATGTGAATGCCAGTTTCTATATGTACTCACAAAAAGCAAATCATCAAACTCTGCTCTTTTCTAGACTGACAGGTGTTCTGTTATTTCAATGTATACTTCTAAGTCTTACTACAAGTGAGATTCAGTCATTTGTATTTCTTTCTTGAGAATGGCCTGTTCCCTGCAGAACCCTTTCAAGACAAAAAAATTCTCGGAAGAACTTAGCATACTGCTGTGGGCTCCTTTTTTGAAGCAAGAATATTCTACATATGAAAATGACTTTCAATTAAAATGCTCATTGCAAAAGAGAATCTTGTGCTTAAACTTATAAAAAATTTAAAGATAATCTCAAAATTGAAACATCAAAGTAAAAATTTAAAATCTCAGACCACATCTCTACCACAAACTTCCCCTCATTCTCTAGTTTGAGAAAAACTAGTTTGCCAGAAACTTTCAGGCTGAAATTTCCTTTCATGGAAATGACCCAACTATTTTTATCAACTATTTTAATCAACTATTTTAATCAACTATTTTAATCTTTCCATTTCTTGCCACATTTCTTCTTTTTAACAGAGCTTGCAAGCTCTTGCATTTCTCTAATTTCTATTTTTATAACTTACTCTTCCCCACTTAGCAAATCTCATTGGCTAGGTTTATTAAGCTGAAGAAAACCTTTTCCAACAAGCTTTTGATCATGAAGTCTACTCATGACGTCTGTATTCCATGACATCTGCATTCCACTGTCGCACTGAACAAACCACCAATATGAATATTTGTTTGTGGGTTAGTGTAAAGATTATCTATTTGCTTTACTTGTGCATATATCCCATCTTCCCACCTGAATTCTAGAGGTCTCTTTATTATTATTGTTATTATTATTATTATTATTATTTCTTTTACATTTTAAAATACTCAACCAAGGATTTTATTCCATTGATTTTAGAGTGGAAGAGAAAGAGAGAGCAATATCAATGTGAGAGAAGCATATCAATTAGTTGCCTCCTACATGTGCCAGGCCAGGAAGAAGTCTGCAACCAAGATTCATACCCTTGACTGGAATCAAACTTGGGGCCCTTTAGTCCACAGGCTGATGCTCTATTCACTGAGCCAAACCAGCTAAGGCATCATTATCCCATTTTATAAAATAAAATCTACCAGATGGCCTAAGTAGCTAGAGTTACCATTAGAAACCATGCTGTGCTACTAATACTACCAAACAAACCTTAAGTTGCTTTTGTTGGCTTAATTTCATTTTAATTTCTGCTGGGTGGATTAATTTACCAGGGAAAGTAAGCTCTGCTTATCTTCATTGGAAGTCATGTTTGCTTGTACATGCAAATATAGAATTTATGCAGATTGCAGGCTCTAAACCTGGATTGTCTGGGTTTGAATCTGGCCTCTACTCTTATGTCATTTGGGACAGTAGCTTCATGTCTCTGACAACATTTTTAAAAAAAGACATATTTTATTAAATTTCTACAGAGAGAAAGGGATAAGGTTAGAGAGAATAAGGAAACATCGATGAGAGAGAAACATCAAATCAGCTGCCTCCTGCACACTCCCCACTGGGTATGTGCCTACAACCAAAGTATATGCCCTTGACCAGAATAGAACCTTGGACCTTTGAGTTTGCAGGCTGATCCACTGAGCCAAACCAGTCAGGGCAACATTTAAAAAAATATGTATCTTTATTGATTTCAGAGAGGAAGGGAGATATAGAAACATCAATGATGAGAGAGATTCACTGATCATCTGCCTCCTGCATGTCCCCTACTGGGGATCAAGCCTGCAACCCAGGTATGTGCCGTTGGCCAGAATCGAACCTAGGATCCTTCAGTCCACAGGCTGACGCTCTTACAACATTTTTTAAAATCAATTAAATGGTAATTGTAATAATTCCAAACTCACAGGGTTTCTGTGAAGATTAACTGAGATAATCAAGGTAAAGAATTTAGTATGGTGCCTACAAGAACATAAGAACTAGCTTTTCAACAAAGTTTCATACAATTTATTCTTTAAAGCTAGGTTAACTTTCTTCTTTCATCTTATATAAGTACCTTTCCTACCCACATGAACACTAGGGTTTAGACCAAATTATCACCCACAATTCAATATTGACTAAAAGCAGTGATTTTCATTCAGTGTGACTCAAAAATTAAAAATATGCAATACCTGACTAGTCAGGGGTACTGACCTTTCCCCTCTTACATTGTCAAATAAAAAATGACAACTTTTTTTGTGTGCAAACACAACAATAGCCATCTGTTGTGAATGAAATAAAATTATACATATTTTTGTCAGATCAGCAAAAAAATATATTTTTTGGTGTGCTTCAAAATTTTAATAATTAGTTTATTTGCCATGAGATGAAAAAGGTTGAAAACCGCTGACTTAAGGTAATTCATTATATAGACAAGAATTTACATAACACAAAATATTTTATGTTTGCATATATTAGAACTTACCTCTTTTTTAAAAAAAATATATTTTATTGATTTTGTACAGAGAGGAAGGGAGAGAGATAGAGAGTTAGAAACATTGATGAGAGAGAGTCCTCGATCAGCTGCCTCTTGCACACCCCCCACCGGGGATATGCCCGCAACCAAGGTACATGCCCTTGACCGGAATCGAACCCGGGACCCTTCAGTCCCCAAGCCGACACTATCCATTGAGCCAAACCGGTCTCGGCAGAACTTACCTCTTAATACCCACATGGCACCATCTATGCTTCCACTTTTTAGAAAAATTTCTACTGCAATATTTACAATTTGACATCTTGACGCTAACTTCTCAGGCCCTGTAAGTCCTTTTAAACTTGTAAAATGTATTTTCAATTCATAGAGCATATCTAAGACCTTCCTTCCCTAGAGTAAAAATAAAGAGCACTGAGTATCAATCATTTAGCGTATTACAGAAATAAAAAGCCACACTGATTATAGAGAAACCCAATATCCAATTTGAATCATCATTCTAGACAGACAGTTCTCAAACTGCTCCAAGATTCTACTTAAATCCCTTCCTGCCCAGCCACGAGGGTGGAAGGGGAAGGAAAGTAAGCAGGGCTTTGCTCATATTATCCTCACCTACCCTGGGACCCATTTCGGCAGTTCTCTATGTGTTTTACACATTGTGCTTCCCCTAAAGATTTTACTCAGCACAAGGATTCCATGCCTCGCTGTGGAAAATTACTAATGATAAGTTTTTGCACTTTTTCTGTTGATCATCCTGAGGTCCAGGAGGGAGACGAAGAGAAAATGAAGACAATTTATTATCAAATTTAGATAAAGATAGTGAGGGAAAAAAAGGATAAGATTATTGGCTGAAAACTGTTTCTTTGAACAGATTACTTCACATAGACTACATAAAGATTATCTCTAGTCCGCACATCAGAAATGGGACATATATTAGGGGTCAGCAAACTTTCTACAGCCAGATAGTAAATAATTTAGGCTTTGCAGGTCACATCTAATCAGGTGTACATTTTCTTTGGTTATTGTTTTTAATGTCTAACTCTTTAAAAATGTAAAAAACACTCTTAGCTCTCAAGATGTACAAAAACAGGCTGTGGGCCAGACTTGGCCCTTAGTTTGCAGACCCTTGTTTTATATTATGTTACACTATTTTGAGTCAGATGCATATTATAATGTTAATGTACTTTCAATTTGACAATATAAATAGTGCACTTTTAAGAGTTAGCTGCTTCAGTTTAATTTCAATGATTTTACTTTTATGTTCAAAAAGCTATGTTTCATTAAAAAAAACACACTATGCTAGAATATCTGTTCTAAATAAGATAGTGAAAAATTTTAATTAAAATAGAAATTCACCAGCCTCTTAAGAATAATAGCCTATTAAAATTAAAATCTGAGCAAAATCAATCTGTGTTTTTAAAAACTGTCTTTTTGTTAGGTAGTCCTTAATTTCTCAAGCATTAAATGTCCAAGATATTAATGCTAAGATCAAGCTTAAACTAGGTTATGAGGCCTGGGACAAGGTATATTCTGCCCATCCCAGGGCTACTATACAAAGAGTACTTTTTTTTTTTTTTAAATAATATGGAATGCTTCACAAATTTACGAGTCATCCTTTCATCGGGGCCATGCTAATCTTCTCTGTATCGTTCCAATTTTAGTATATGTGCTGCAGAAGCAAAGCACAGTACTGAACCTCTTGAAGACTTTAGAGACTGAGGACCTTCTACAATGATTCTGCTGTTTTTAATTTTAAAAAGTTCATGACTTTTGTATGTGTATAAGTGACCATGTACTTAAATGTCATTGAACTCATTCAATTTTGAAATAACCATTTTACAAGAAGAAGGTAACAAAAGATACATATTAATAGTTGATGCAATAGTGAGCATACTCTCAACTGTCCCACTCTCTATACGTTACTCCATCCCTCAGCTCTTACTCCTCATTTTGGATTTCCTTATCTTCTACTTAAGTTTACTAAATCTATAATCCTACCCACCACTTCTCAGGGAAATCTAAAGAATGGTAGTATAACATGGTCGGGAATTACTAGACCGCTTTTATGGTGAGCTAAACCTCAAAGGCAGACATCAAGATATACAGAATATAGTATTCCAGAGCATTCTAGGAGGTGATTTTTAAGGAGTTCTATTAATTGCAAGTATCCTGGGTTTATCTTTAAAAAGATGTCTTGAACTCTTGCAAAATTACAATGTTACTCAGGAGCTAAGGAAATAAATTCTGAATTGAAAGTTGCTTCGAATAAATATATGTAGCACAGCTTCCTAAGTGTATCCTACATTGAAATTCTTCATAGTAGTCAGTCTGATGCCATCTTCTTTCCATATTTGCCTAATATAGCATTTAATAATTCACTTACTGGTCTGGGAGTCATTTAGTCACTTGTGATGATTATTAGCAAATTCCTAACTTACCCTATATTCTGTTCAAAAATTTGAAACTAATACTTTATTAATACCAAGCCAAAACAAAAATTTAAGAAAGTACCTTGGCCCACTGCAACAGCTTGTGATAGAAGTATATAGCACTGATTCCGATTCTTCCCAGCAAAGTTTTATCTACTTCACTATTTTGTGGATCTTTGCTAACTGAAACACAAAGAAGGCATATGGAAGATAGTGAAATAGTCACTTAAAAATGGAAAAGGCAAGTTAATATGAAATTAATGAAATGAACACAAACTATAGCCAGTCTAAAACTGGCCTGTGGCCTGTTTTCAGATATAGCCTGTGAACTAAGAATTCTTTAATTTTTAAAAGGTTTTTTGAAAAGAAAAAAAAAAAAGTGACGTAGATCGTATGTGATGTGAGCAAAGCCTGAAATATTTACTATCTGGTTCTTTTCAGAAAAAGTTTGCTGGCCTCTGATAAAGAATATAGCAGTGAAGAGTTCATGTAAAAATAAAATTTCAAAAATATATGAATTTTGGTGACTTGTAATAGCGAAGACTGTAACAATTTTAATGATTTAAAAATTCAGGTGCTCCAATATAATTTGCAAACAACAGTTTTACCAATCTGAATAAAAAGAAAAATAAGAACATGAAACATCTGATATTAAGACAACAATTTTTAACCTTATATCATTAACCTAGCTTAACAATACATAGATGAAAAATTTATAAACAGGTAAAGTATCTGAAATCTGCAATATTAACTTATTCTCAACATGGAAAACATTAAGAGCTTTACATTCCTGTTATGAACATTACATTACCCTAACGCAAAAGACTTATACCAAAACAGTGACATTTACCTGTTTGAGCAAATTCACAAAATGGAACATTTGGTCTCTCTTCTTTATAGCCTTTTGTTAGTGTTTCAGCAACACAAGTACAAAATCTCTGGAAATCTACAAATTTTTCACAGTCCATTTTTACCTTAAGGTATAAATTTCCCAATTTGGTCCAGTCACCTTTTTCCTTACAATACTATTAGAATTATTAAAAACAAAACAGAAAAAGAAAGCTTTTATGCAAACATATTATGCAGTAGGCATACACAGGCACTAAATGTATAGAAATTAATAAGACTTAATCTCTGCAAATCTTAGAAACTTACAGGTGTTACAACATCAATAACATGCAATTATATAGCTTTTCTGACTATTGCAGAGGCTTTATAAATTCTAGATGGATATTTGAATTCAATTATCAAGTTCCTAATGTATTTAATGATATCACCCTTAAAATTGAACTAGACAGTAGAGATATATTTTATGGGATTTCTTCTACAAAAGGGGGCTCCAAACTTTGGTAAACTTACTATCTTACTATTATTTTCTATTAAAAACTAAGAAATAGTTTTCCACACCAACAAACAATTATTTCAAGGATATAAATACTAATTAATACTAGACCAACAAGTACTAGATGAGTACAAAAATTATCTTCAAAAGTAAAACCATCCTTAAAGCCCTCTATTTCTTATACTCTAAAACTAGAACTCTGACAAGTTTGGCTCAGTGGATAGAGCGTTGGCCTGCAGACTCAAGGGTCCCAGGTTCGATTCCTGTCAAGGGCATGTACCTGGGTTGAGGGCACATCCCCAGTAGAAGGTATGCAGGAGGTAGCTGATCGATGTTTCTCTCTCATGGATGTTTCTAACTCTCTGTCACAAATCAATAAAATATACTAAAAAAAAACAACCCCAAAACTAGAGGCATGGTGCAGAGAGTGGGCCTAAGCCGTCAGACACCCTTAGCGCTGCTGTGGTGGCACGTTCGTGGCACGTTCGCCAGCTGTGACCTTGGCTTCTGGCTGAACGGCGCTTTCCCTGTGGGAGCGCACTGACCACCAGGGGGAAGCATATGCCCCCTGGTGGTCAGTGTGCATCATAGGGACCAGTCATTCCACTGTTTGGTCTATTTGCATATTAGCCTTTTATGCCGAAACTGGCTCTTTGACATCCCAGAAGGGTCCTGGATTGCAAGAAGGCACAGACTAGGCCAAGGGATCCCACCAGTGCACGATCAGGGCCAGGGAGGGACACCGGAGGTTGGCCAGTCAGGGAGGGGTATAGGGCATGTCTGGCCCATCTTGCTCAGGCCTGACTGGCTGGACCCCAGCCACAAGCTAACCTATTAGAGTATCTGCTCCCTCGTGGTCAGTGTATATCATAGTGACTGGTCAACCAGTCAACTGTCTGCCCCCTGGTAGTCAGTGCACATCATAGTGAGTAGTTGAATGGTCTTAGCACATCATTAGCATATTATGCTTTGATTGGTTGAATGAATGACCGGACAACTGGGCACTTAGCATATAAGCCTTTTATTATATAGAATGCTTGGTGAGTGCATGCTGATCTAGGCTTTCCCGTCATTTTACATACTGTAGCCATCCATGGATCATGACAAGTAAGCCAACTTGCTTGTGCATTGAATGAGTCTGCCATTGATAAGAATTAAAGGCTAAGCTTTAAGCTCTGGTCAGGTAGTTCAGTTGGTTAGAGAATCGTCCTGATAAACCATGGTTGCAGGTTCGATCTCCAGTCAGGGCACATATAAAAATCAACCAACAAATGCTGGAAGGTAGCTCAGTTGGTTGGAGCATTGTCCCATATATCAAAAGATGTGGTTAGGTTCCTGTCAGGGCACATAATTTGGTTGGGGGCTCAGTCCCTGGTCGGGGTGTGTATGGGAGGCAATCAGTTAATATTGCTCTCTCACATCAGTTTCTCTCTCTTTCTCTCTCTCTCTCTCTTCCTCTCTCTTCCTCTCTCTCTTCCTATTCCCCTCTCTCTAAAAGTCAGTAAATCATATCTTTGAGGATTAAAAACAAACACCAATGAATGCATAAATAAGTGAAACAACAAATCAATGTTTCTTCTTTCCTCTTTCTCTATAAATAAAAAAATAAAAAATAAATAAAATAAAGGCTAAACTCTAGATTATTACATCTTAACATAAGAATTTTGAAACTAATTATTTCCAGAATTACTTTCTGGATAGTCTACAATTCTAGAAGTTATGTTTGCCTTTCAAAGTCTTAAAAAAAATTAAACTTTCTTTTCCTTGATCATTTTTTCTCTGAATAACAGTCACATTTCTAAAACATTTCCTAAAATGGGTTTACTATTCAAAGTTTCTAAGCAATGATCCCAGCAATTTATTTAAAAAATAAGTGTCATACCTTTATTTCATTCAAGGCTAAATCTAAATCACAGGTCCAGTTCTTTTTAAATTGCCTCATTTGTAACCTTTAACAATAAAGGAAAGTGTTAATTAAAGTGCCATTTGTCCCTCCAAAAGTCACTATTGCTCGTAATTGACTTATTTTACAGTTTATATCTAAGAGACTGGATAAAATGCATTAATATACTATAAAAATTCTTTAGAGCTAAAAAAATGTCTACTGCATAAATATATCACACTATTTCCTCCTCAAACAATGGGCAACAATAAGGACAAAGGATATCCCACAAAAACCATACCTTAAGCCTAACTTGGGAGTCAGAATGCCAAAGATTCAAAATAATTGTGAATAAAAAGAGAAAAAATATTAAATCACAGCACTTGATGCCCTTAATCTCTATTGTTCCCATTCTACTTTCACTGCTCTACAAGCAAAGTCAAACCAAAATAAAAACAATGCAAAAAACCAAAACCAAAACCGAAAAACAACAACACACCTGTGGGGAGAATAAAAATGGAAATACCAGAGGGTTCTAACATTGATTAAAAAAAAAAAAATACCACTACAGCCCGGCTGGTGTGGCTCAGTGATTGAGTGTCCACACCTGAGCTAAAGGTCACTGGTTCGATTCCCAGTCAGGGCACTGCCCCAATTGTGGGCTCAGTCACCAGTGGGGGGCATGTGTGAGGCAGACAATCAATGTTTCTCTCTCATTGATGCTTCTATCTATTGCTCTTCCTTTCCTATCTCTCTAAGAGTCAATAACAAATATATAAAAATAAAAAACTATTACAAAGACTAAGTCCACACTAAGTTTAAAAATGATGGGAAAAAAAAGTGTATGGGTAAGTAGAACACAAACCACACAGAAGGAACTTAAAAAGTTTATATGATTTAAAGAAGGCAATTTGAAATGCATAGCTTTTGGGAAAGGACAAAAAGACAAAAATGAAAAGGAGAAGCACCCTTTAGCAATTGCAAAGAGGAAAAGAAGAAAAAAGGGAAAGAAAAAGGTACCATTAAGTGTTGCAATACCTATAAAAAAATGCTCAATGTCACTAAACATCAGAGAGAATGGCTACCATCAATAAATCAAGTGCTATTTTTATTGCAACAAATTGGAGAGAACTGAAATACCCATTACTTATCATATATCCACACAATGGAGTACTTTGCATTTATAAAAAGTGATGAATTTCTCTATGAATTGATTGATTTTCAAGACTTGGCTGCAATGATACTCCAGCAGCGATGAGCCTCTAGCTCAGGGGTAGAATAACATAATTGGTAGGCTATTCTCTATGTATGTACAGATTAATAATTAAAAAAAATACTAATGGCCTTTCTTTTACTCAATATAGATATATTATGGTACTACTCTTATAATTATCATGTGTTGTTTTTTTTAAAGGGCTTTGGAAGGCCATGAGTTGAACAGGAAAAGTAAGCAGTGAGAAAAAGAATGGAAGAGAGGCATTAAAATATTTTACTTAGCTTACATGACAAGAGTGAAAGAGAAAAAAGAATTAAGGTAATTTATATACATACATGAGAGCACAATAAGTGGAATTAGGTTGTGAACCAGAGAATAAGAGAGATTCCTTTTACACTTAATGTACCAGGCAGTGAGATGAAATCAGGTACTGAAAATGATCTGGTGATGCTGGCCAGGAGAGTTGGCTAGAGGCAGCTTGACTAATGATAATGTAACTAAGACATAAACAAGAGATGGGAGAAAGGCTTAAGGCATACACTGGGCAACTAGATGTTTGCACATGTAAATGGTGATAAGTGATTTGCCTTCATCTTTTAAAGTCTACACACACGTGCGCAACTCATGCCTTAATTATAATGATTTTTCTTACCTAGATTTCATTTCTAGAACTGCAGTTATTTCTTGTTGGGGAGCTTGTACTTGGTGTAAGAGTTTAACAATATAGCTAAAGTGTTCTGGGTCAAGCAACATCCCAGCTTCAACAAGCTAAAGAAAAGAAGAAAAAAAATATTTTTAGCTTTACCATAGTCCTTGTAAAAATATGAAAGCGTTGAAAATCAAAGTGTGTGAAACAACTGAGAGAGTGATGAGAAAAGTGAAACAGACAAGTAGGATTAACACTCCTTAAAAAATTGAAACCATACTTTCTTCAAGTACTTTGGAACCATAATAAGACACCGACTTCAAAAATTTAAGGCAAAAAGAAAACTGATTTGAACTTTAAAGTTGAATATTCTCTTGTTCTCCAAGTTATCTCAACAATTTTGTCACTTTACCCCTTACTTGGTGCGCATTCCACTTGTAGTAAAGCACTGATGTGCACCTTATCCCTGATTGTATAAGTATACTAAGGTTTTCTACAACTCCTAGAGTTGATTAGTATTTTCTGATTAAAACATTTTCCAGGCAAGTAATTCTGTCAAGTTTTGTAATGTGGAACTAGAGGTATTCATTGAAATATTCGTTCATCTGCTAGAGTAGTTCTAATGCTTCCAAAGAAAATGAGGGGTTTTCTGGCTATTAGGCCTATTCAGAAATGGATGGGCAGTATCAAATACAAGGAAGTAGTCAACAAAAGTAAAAATTTTAATATATTTTTAGAGAACCATAATTTTTTTGTTGATGCCAAATATGAAATTAATTCCTAGCCACCATTTTCTATTTACTTTCGTTGTTTTGGTCATGATTTTCTATTTGTATATTTACTTATACATTTATTTTTTTTAGAAATGACCTCAAATTTTTTGTAAGAGGAAATTTTTCTATAATCATCCTTAAGGTGTAGATATGAGGATAGTTTACGAATCAGAAAGAAGTCACCTGAAGTGCTGGGAACTACTTATTTAAAGGGAAGGCCTGTCAGTCACTGGAGTCTGTTTATAAACCCTATTTTGGGAGAAAAGAAACATTTCTAAAAATAAAATTCTTTGGCATTAAAAATGTAAAAAGGCAGTTTAAGAGTGTAAGTAGAAATCATTTTTTTTTTGAAAAATCATACTTTCTAAATAATTTTCTTTTAATTGATTATTCACTACTAGAGAATAAAAGAGATAAAATAAAATCATACCTTGCAAAAGATACCAATTAAAGCAGGTATAGCATTCCTTAATTTCATGGTTGCCACGTACTCAAATATTTCTAATAATATTTTCAGAGCAGGCTGGATAAAACAAAAAAAATTACACTTATTCTCATGTCTTCTTTCAGTACATTTAAAGTGTTTCAATTTATGCTGAAAAAACACAAGTGTTTTCTAGGAAGTATTCAACAAATGTGGAAATTATAACTGTTAAATTATATAAACAAGAACTAAAATAGAGGAATTAAATTATTAAAAATTATATATTTTCAGGTTACTTACCAGCATGTTAACCATTATGCTGAGGTTCAATACCTGAAATACTTCTTTTAATAAGCAATGCTTGAGTAAAGAATTCAGGAGGTCATTTAGCACTTGTAAATCAAAGTGTATACCAGGAGGAAACTTTCTGTAGTACTCCGTAAACATGTTTACTGAAAATGAAAAAATATATTAAAGTCATTTGCTACTTTTAAGATATTCAGCTTTCCTAAATTGGACAATTCTTTTATTTTTAAAGATTGAGTAGTAGAAATTCATTTTCTTAAAAAATACATTTCCAGTATCAGAAATATTTGATGGAAATACAGTCAAACCTCAATTCTTTAATGTCCCCATCTCAAAAAGTTCACTTCTCAACCTGACAACCCTTTCATGCTGATGTCTGTACAATAAGTCATGCATCTCCGGGGACAAAGGAGAGAATGGGTGAGTATGGATCAGTTTACCACTATTAAATTGTCAGAATATTGTGCTGTGAATATTTATTTATTTTTTTGCTTTTGTTACCGTTTCATTTTTAACGTTTCATTTCTTTTTGTTAAAATTTCATGTCCTTTTTGTTTTTGAAGTGTTTATTTAGAGATTAAACAGTACACTACACATGTACTGTATATAACAAAGGATAAAACAACCGAAACCGGTTTGGCTCAGTGGATAGAGTATCAGCCTGGGGAATGAAGGGTCCCAGGTTCGATTCTGGTCAAGGGCATGTACCTTAGTTGCAGGCACATCCCCGGTGAGGGGTGTGCAAGAGGCAGCTGATTGATGATTCTCTCTCATCAATGTTTCTAACTCTCTATCCCTCTCTCTTCCTCTATGTGAAAAACTAATAAATTATATATTTAAAAAAAAAAAGAAAGGATAAAACAGGGAACCATTTGGGAGTCTGGAATGGATTAATTCAAATGATTATTTCTAATGGAAAAAATAAGTCAGTTTTCCAATAACTTTTTAGAATGAATTAAGTTAAAAAAAAAAATGAGGTTCCACTGTAATTTAAAAGCTAATGGCAATGACATTTGAAGTCAACCAGCCATGTTAGGAACTAGATTGAGAAGTAACTCATGTGCTAGCCACAGAAAATAGGTCCAAACTATCTCATACATCATGGTCTCAATATGAACTCCCAGGAAGTCTCACTCCTACGGAGTCTTTAGGCAATGGCCTGGTCATGTATGAGAAACTATAAAATTTGGTGATGGATGCAGACTATATTTTGACATATACCCCTTCTTGTTGTTTTAAACCCATCAACATGTTGACCCTGAGGATATTTTTTATTTCAGCTTATGATTATGAACATTGTACTAAAAATGTATTAATACATAGTACTAATACATTATGATAATACTAGAGGCCTGTTGCACGAAGATTCATGCAATACGCCTTCCTTCCTCTGGCTGCCGGCACCATTTTTTTCTCTGGCACCAAGGATCCAGGCCTTTGCTCTGGCTGCAGTGGAGAAGCCAAGCTTCTTCAGTCTTCATTAGTATTTGCTCCATGCCTGTGTATGCAAATTAACACACCAACTTTTTGGGTTAATTTGCAAACCCACACCTGATTGGCTGGTGGATAGTGCAGAGGTACAATCATTTTGCATATTTCTCTTTTATTAGTGTAGATTCAGCTTTATTCCAAAGTTTCTTTATATACTACAATGTTTTTTTTCCTGACACATACAGAAAAATTCTTCTGGCTATTCACTTTGCAGTATCTATATAGTTGCCTATATAAGAAGCAGATCACAGATAACATAGGAAATTCAATGTCTGCTACTATAACTTAATAAACTGCAGATATTTAAAAAGGAAGGTATATCAGTAGTTGCAAAGAATTTGTTAGCTTGTGTTCTAGTCCACTAATTGACATGCATCCCTCCTTTTTTGACATTAAATACTTAAAAATTAAAATTATTAAAATGTTAATATAGTTTTATTTTATTTTTAAACTAGAGGCCTGGTGCATGAAATTAGTGTGTGGTGCTGCCCCTAGGCCTGGCCGGTGATCTAAGTGTGAGTATCTGGTGTGAAAGGGCAGGTCCCAACTGACTCTGGGCCCTGTGCAGCACCTGGATCCCTCGGTCCCCGTGCCCCTCTCCACCTGAGTCATGGCGCCCGAGTCCCTACACGGAGATGCGGTGAGTGTGGCTAGACGCCATGGGCTGGAGCGCAGCATGGGCTGCCCAATGGTGCTGCACAGAAGCCGGGTAGGCAGAGCACCCTCTCCCAGCCGGCCTCCTAGACTGGCTTCCGCTCGAATCCAGGGGGAGCCTGACTGGCCCCTGTGGTCCTGGTGGCTGCAGCCTGGCTCACCTGGAAGATGCTGCGTGGGTGCAGGGTGGGCTCTTCATGGGCACCCAGCCCCTGAGTGCAGGGGCTTCCCCACTATGTGAGCCCTGGCGTCCGGTGGAGGATAGCAGGGAAAAGTGAGAGTGAGCTTGGTGGACACCCCCCACATTCTCACTGCACCTCCATCCCGATCCCCAGGTAGCTGATGAGAGGTCATAGCATGTTGCCGACACCCACCATGTTCCACATCACCCCCTGATGGTCAGCGTACGTCATAGTGAGTGGTCCAACTCTCAGTCTCCTGGTTGAACTCCTGATCTAACGACCAGCAGAGGGGATAATTTGCATATTAGGCTTTTATTACTAGTATATAAAGGTATACAGGATTTTCACCCAAGAATATGTTTTTATTGATTTTTAGAAAAGAATGGTGAGACAGAAACATCTATATGAGAGAGAAACTTTGATTGGTTGCTTCCCCCATACATTCCCTGATTGAGGATCAAACCCTCAACCTAGGTATGTGTCCTGACTGGGAAACAAACCTGCAACCATTTGGTGTACAGGATAATGTTCCAACAACTGAACCACCAAGCCAGGGCACTTATTTTTAATTCTAAGTCCAACAGAACTATTCCAAGGCATTTGGTTTTCATCCTTAAAAGTACTAAACTACTTTCAAACTATAAGATACAATAGCACACTGTATGAAATACATTAATGCATTTACAGTAATCATTCCATTGTCTCATACCTGCACGTTGTAGCAAACACAGCTCATTGATGCTTATATATTTTTTAAACACATCCATGCAAACCTGTAAGTCATGAAAAATGTAAAATTACTTTTTGATATTTCATAAAAACTATACAAATTTCAATCTTATCTTTATGCTTATTCCATTTGTTTAAAGTGAACTTACAGCATTGGAATAAAGAAACTGATGTTAGGTTAATTCAGATCTGAAATTCATGCTGAATTACAAAAACAGTAATTAGAGAATCTTTATCAAAGAAAGAGTCAAGGAAACAGAGTCCAAATTATAAGCAACTACAGAAGGGAGGAAAATCCTTGAACACTATAATAAGCCTTATTTTGGTCATTTAAAAATTAACCATTTATTCACTCAAAGATAAAACATTGACCAGACTTTACATATTTTACCTTTTCATCCCCTTGTTCAGGCACATGAGCAAACTTGCACTGTGATCGCTCACAGCCACGTAATGTGTTAAAATGAAATTTGCAATATCTATTGGGTATCATCAACCCTAGGGACTTCTGAAACACCTAGAAAAGAAAACAAATTCCCTTTCTGTGTTAAATATAAAATACTATATTCAAGTGAGAAAACATCTGAAGCAATCAGAAATATATACACAAAACAGTATCAAGACAAATTGCTTGCTGACTTGATAAAAAAAAGTTTCAATTTACATTTCAAAAATAATGAAAAATCAATTAGAGTTGTCTAAATTTTTGCAATTTCCTTTAGTGTAAAATATTGATCAAAGTTAGTGCTTTACTTTTTATCTATTAAAAAGCTTACTTATTCCCTCTTCTTGTGTACCTTACCCCTTTGGCTTTCAGAAAAAGTTAATTCTATTATGATATGCATCATATTCCAAATGTATTTATTAGAACCAAATTTCCTTTAGTTTTTCAGATGAACAGAAAAAAGTCAAATGACAGTAAAATCTATAACAAATTTCTATAAATTGCTCTATACCACTATCCCCTTTATCACAGGAAACTTATCCTGTATTTTTTGTTTTGGATATTCACACCCTCTTCTGCTTTCGATCTCTTATGCTATTTGTGAATATCTTCTGAATCATGACAAATTTTCTGCCTCTTACTACCACCTTAATTCAAAATCCATACAATGTCTGGAACTGGTTAAAAAATGATAGGGAAATACAACCAGAAAGGCCCAAAGTATGTGCTTTATAGGATTATTATTTTTAACCTTCACTGAGAACATGTTTAGAGAGATGGAAGGAAGAGAGGGAGGGAGAAACACACATATACATAAATGTGAGAGAGAAACATTGATCAGTTGCCTCTGTACGCTCCTGATGGGATCAAACAGGAAACTCAGGTATGTGCCCTGATCTTTAATGGAACCAGCAACCTTTAGGTGCACGAGTTACACTTAAGCAACTGAACCACTTCAGCTGGGCAGATTACTTTTTTAAAATGTGGGACTTACCCTTACAATCTTTTCCCTCTTAAATATTTCACAGGTTTCAGGATTCTGCAACTTTAAGACACAATGTTGTCCTGAAAATCTAAAATCTAAAAATGATTAAGAATGACATTATACACCAATAGGTTACAATTTATTTCTTTTGTACAATAAAACAGATGACGACTACTATCTGCTTTTAAAGTTTTACTTCAGACTATTCATGCTCAATTCACACACTGTGCTCCCATGGGTGTTCTGTGAAATACAGAATGGTTTACAGATTAGGTGCTCTTTAAATATTTTCAGACCTAAATTTAAAATTTATTATAAGTTAAAGATTCTTTTTTATACTTAAAAGCCTTACATAGCATCACTGAGCACTGCATTCAAATGATTATATCCAAATTAAACAAACAAGTATTATATACAATAAACTTTAAAAAAAAATTCTTTATTGTTAAAAGTATTATGTATGTCCCCTTTTTTGCTCCATTGACCCCCTCTAACCTGCCCCCTCACCCCAGGCCCCCCTCACGCCTTCACCACCCTATTGTCTGTACCCATGGGTTATGCATATATGCATTATAAGGTCTCTGGAGGCACAACAAACTTTTTAAGGGAAGAAAGCCACTGACATCCCAGGTGCTTCAGACTGAACTGTGATCTCCCCTCAAATTCATATGTCCAAGCCTTAACCTCCACTGTGACTTCATTTGGAGATAGTGCTTTTTACAGAACTATTAAGGTTTAAATGGGAGTCAAAGGGGTGAGGCCTGGTCTGATAGAATTATTGTATAAGAAGAGACACCAGAGAGCTTACTTACTCTCTCTACGCACATGTACCAAAGGAAAGGACTTAGCAAGAAAGCAGCCATCAATAAGCCAGGAAGAGAGCCAGGAACCTGCTAGAACCTTCATCTTGGACTTCTAGCCTCCAGAACCATGGGAATTAAATTTCTGTTTAAGCCACCTGGTCTGTGGTATTCAGTTATTGCAGCTTGAGCTGATGAATATACCAGGCATCATATTCCTTAATGTTGGTCTATTTATTTATTTATTTATTTATTTATTTATTTAAATGTTGGTCTTTTTAAATAAGAAATAATTTTCAACAACTTCCTCCTCCTTCCCCCCCCCCCCCCCCCAGTATTCAGATATAATTTGGAACAAGCTAAAACTTTTGCTGCATAGCTTTGCAGTAATTTTCATTATGAAATCTGTAGGCTTTTCAATATAAAACACGTGACCATCACGGCCTTGTTGCTAAAGTATATAACAGGTTGTATGATGTCAGTAGTGTGAAGGTACAGAAGAATTAGGTATGAGTTGCACAAAAACATTTTATTATTTCTAAATTCATTCCTCAATCTAGCTTATTTTTATCAAAGCATTATGAATTATTAAAAAAACTGGCACACCTAAAATATATTCTAAATAATCAACAAAACTATAAAATTTTAGATATAACCTATAATTTACTTGTATTACTAATATCATATAAACATACATATTCAGAAATTATTCCATAAAAAGTACTAAATGTACACATCCTTTAATTTTAATATATTCTATCTTGACTTTTTTACTTTTTTGCTTTTAGTAGAAAATCTATATAGTTTCTATATTATCAAAAACCAACATAATTTTATTGAGAAAACAGTACCATTCATCCATGGCTTTAGTAGTGTGTCTTCTTGAAAAGCACTTAGATTCAAAGGCGGCAGCGATAAGCACAGAGGGTTTGGGTCCACTGTTGCTAATTGACATTCACCAGCCATAATCTCTGCATTTTGAGAATCTTTGCTGTGGGAGCAAAAAAAAAATCACAATGTAAATTTATCCCAAAAACAAAGTGATGAGAATAAAATTAAGTAGGAACACAACCTAATACTATATATTCCTTTATACTATGATTACCTGGTATATATAGATTATTAGCTCGAGAGAGGAAGGGGGGGAGATTGAGACATTAGTTGTTCCACTTTAATGTATTCATTGATTATTTAAAAAAACATGTTTTTATTGATTTCAGAGAAAGGAAGGGAGAAGAGAGAAACATCAATGATGAGAATCATTGATCAGCTGCTTCCTAAACACCCCCTACTAGGGATTGAGCCTGAAACCCAGGATGTTCCCTGACCAGGAATCCATCTGATACCTGCAGGTTCATGGGTTGACACTCAGCCATTGAGCCACGCTGGCCATGCCACTGGCTGATTCCTGTATATGCTCTGACCAGGGATCAAACCCACAACCTTGGCATTTTATGAAGACGCCCTAACCAAGATACCTGGCCAGGGCCAATTTTCAGTGTTTTTAACAGGTTGTTTCTACCTTCTTAGCTAGAAAACCAAAGCTTGTTAAATGACTGGTGTAGGGGTAGGAATTAGGTGGTATAATAGCATTAAAACTAAAGCAAAATATTCTTGATCATGCCAGACAAAGTTTTGAGGAAGGACTGATCTAGTGTTCCAATCCAGAAAAGATAGTTCAATGACTCTATTGAGGGTGCAATAAATTATAAATTATTCTTCAGGACAAGTACATATAAGAAATTTTTACATGTATTAGTATTTGAGCGCTTCCTTTGGGAAGAAGTTTAAAAATGTTTTTCTTGGTTGCTCACTTAAACAGCTTTGATTATATTCTAATACGTGAGATTCTATATAACCAATTTTAGAAAAACTTAACGTGAAAGTCACTTATCTAGAAAAATAACAAAGAAATAGGAATTATGGAATTTTATAGATGGAAAAGATTCTCTAGTAAAATTTATTTTTGATTGGATGACTGAAGCACAGGTTAATGACCTGTTCAGTGTCACACTCCTGGTCATTATGGCAAAGCCAAAGTGATGATACAACTCTGCAGGTTGCAATGACACTTTTTGGTTTGTAAGCAGAATGCTTTCAATAGAAAAGTTAACCCTGTTAGTTTTTCTTTAATATCTCCCAAAAGTCATGAATCAAAAGGGCTTCTGTGCCAATCTAATTTTTACCTAGGCTTTTCCTTAATACCATGATGCTGCTCAAAGAATCACACTAGCTGTCCTAGCTGGTTTGCTTAATGGATAGAGCATAGGCCTGTGGACTGAAAAGTCCCTGGTTTGATTCCAGGCAAGGGCACATGCCCGGATTGCAGGCTCGATCCCTAGTTGGGGGCATGTAGGAGGCAGCCAATCATTGATTTTCTCTCATCATTGATGTTTCTCTCTCTCTCTCTGTCCTTTCCTCTCTGAAATCAATAAAAATATATTTAAAAAAAAGAAAAACAAACAAAAAAAGAAAACCACTGGGTTAACTAAAAGACTTGAATGTATTCATCACCTGATCTGAGTGTGCTCTGGCCACAACAGTAAAATGGGGGTGGAGGATGGGACCAGATGGTCTCAAGGTATCCTCCAACTCTAAATTTGGTACCTATATGTGTTTTAGTAAGTATACTATAACTCTCAGTACTAATCACTACAGTCATGTAAATACCTGCAAACTGCAATGTTCATCTGACTTCCATCACTCTTACCATTATAAAAGTCACATCTTTTTTATTCTTTTATCATTATTCCTTATGCTTTTCTCAAAAAATATTTTAAGGGCTTAAAAACCTAAGAGACGGTTTTAAGGTAACTTACAATATCCCTGACATCTAGGTATAACTGACATATTAATTAAATAATGCCCACGTGTGGCTTATGGCATAGTAGTCCAAGTACATATAACAGATAATGAAAAACATACTCAAGATGCAAATCATATGAATAATTATCTTAAAGTTATAGATTTAAAAATTGTTACAGACCTTTTGCAAACTTCGTGCATATTTTCTTTTTCTTCAACAGTCACTTTGTCTGAAAACTTACACTGTGAAGATACGGTTAAAAAGTTCAAGCTTAAATATCTGTATTCCACATTAAGCTATGAGGCTTACCAGATTTATTAGAAATGTATTGGATGTTAATTCAACAACTGGTAAATCGCCAACCTAGAAAAAATTCTACTCTACATTATTTAAAATACCGAAAATTGACTTCAGAATTTCCACTGCTGCTTGAGAAAAACAAATATAAATCAACTTATTTTCTCAGCTTTTGATATCACCTCTTTTACAAGCCAACATTTCAAATTATTATGAACAATTAAAATTATGCAAAAAATAAAGTCATGCTTTTTAATATATTTGCATAATTTTAGAGAGAGGGGGTAGGGAAAAAAGGAAGGAGAGAATGATCGATTTTTGTTGTTCCACTTATTTTTGCATTCATTGGTTTATTCTTTGATCCTCCTGTATGTGTCCTGACTGGGGATCAAACCACAACCTTGGCTTATTGGGATGATGCTCTAACCAACTGAGCTACCTGGTCAGGGTTGTTTCATTAAGAAAAAGGCTTTGAGTAATTTTTATTTTTAGGTGGTATTTATGAACATACATTTATTTTCCATTAGAAATATTTATATGCCCGGACGGTGTGGCCCAGTGGTTGAGCATCAACCTATAAACCAGGAGGTCACTGTTTGATTCCCGGTCAGGGCATATACCCAGGTTGTGAGCTCAATCCACAGTGTGGGGTATGCAGGAGGCAACTGATCAATGATTCTCTTTCATCATTGATGTTTCTATCTCTCTCACTTCTTCTCTGAAGTCAATAAAAATATATTTAAAAAAAAGAGAAATATACTATGTATTTAGGTCTCAATTCTATTTGGCATATAGATACCAAATTTAGAGTTGGAGGATACCTTGGGAACCATCTGATCCCATCCTCCACTCCCATTTTGCAGTTGTGGTCAGACTGAGGCATCTTTGCTGAGGGTCACACTGAACTACGAGTGGCTTCAGGGGCATCTTTAGGAGTCAGCAACATGGCAGAAGACATCAAGATCAAAATCAAGAACTACCACACTACCCCTTTTGACAACTGCTTCCCCAACCAGAACCAGACCAGAAACTGTTGGCAGAAATACCTGGACTTCTACCCCAGGAGAAGACAATGACTGCTAAAGGGGTTGATGTCTCCATGTGCGAATGGTACTGGTGTAAGGCCCTTTGCCCCATATTCTGGGTGTTGACCTGGGATGACCAGCAGGCAAAAGGCATATTTTTGGGGAAGATCTGAACTGGCTGTACCCCACCTGTCTCTATCCTCCACCCTTTTCCCAGGGAGGTGAAGAGAGACCTAAGACCCTGAATCATGGCTTAAGTGATAATACTTGTTGAAAAAGTATAAAATTTTATATGTATAAAAGATCTGGATGATTGGGCAAGATACTGGGTTGGAAATGCTACCTGGACCAGAGGGTTTTCAGAGTGAGTATTTTTAGTTTATTTTAAAATATATTTTATTGATTTCAGAGGGGAAAAGAGAGGGGAAGATAGAAACATCAATGATGAAAAAGAATTACTGATTGGCTGCCTTCTGCACACCCTCTACAAGGGATTGAGCCTGCAATCCGGGCATGTGCCCTTCACCAGATTAGAATCTAGGACCCTTCAAGTCCACAGGCAGATATTCTATTCACTGAGCCAAACCGTCTAGGGCCAGAGTGAATATTTTTAAATTCTGTTTTGAATTTTTATTTTATCAAAATTTGACCACTTCCTTTATGTCAGACAATAGAGTGTATGATAATATGAAATAGATGCAAGTCCCTGTATATGCTAAAATTTATCTGTATTTTCCCTTAGTTATCTGTGTAATTTAAAAAACTTTTCTTAATTTTTGAGCCAAATGAAAATAATATAATAACATGTAAAAAATGAAAAAAAGAAATATTTAGGTGTATTTAAAACGTTGTACTTAAAACATTTCACAATTAGAGTTTTTGGAATTGTGATTTTCTAATTATTATAAGAAAGTTATACATGCTTAAATATTAAACTTTTGAAAAAATAGTAACCAAGTAATTCCTCAAGTCACCCATTATTTGAGTAGTCACAGATAATACTTTATATCTTTTAAAAAATCTTTTAAATTTTATTGTTTTTTTCTAAAATTTTCCAGTTTTATTGAGAAATAATTGACATTGTCACTCTATAAATTTAAGTCATATAGCATCATGGCTTGATTTATATACTGGGGTTGGCAAAAGCATGTTTTGAGAAATTAGAAATTAGAGTAATGCAAAAACCCGAACACGAATGTTTATAGCCGTTTTATTTGTAATAGCCCAAAATTAAACAACCCAGACATCTTTCGAAGAGTGTATAGCTAAGTATTAATAAACTGTGGTAAGTCATACCATGGAGTGTTGTTAAGCAATAAAAGTAAATGAACTATTGATACATGCAACAAACTTGATGAATACCTAGAGCATTGTACTGGCTGAAAAAAACCCATCTGAAGAGTTCCAAACTGTATGATTCCATTTATATAACATTCTTGAACTGACAAAACTATAGAAATGGAGAACAGACTCCTGTCTGTCAAAGGTTAAGGCGGGATTAGGGGTAGGAGGGAAGAAAGTAGGCATGGCAATAAAAGGGCAACATGAGGATCCTTGGGATGACAGAAATGTTTTGTATCATCATAGCTATAATAATGCCAATATTCTGATTGTACTCTAGTTTTGCAATGTCATTGGGGGAAATCAGGTAAAGGGTAAATGAGATCACTGTTACTTTTTTTACAACTGCTTGTGAATCTGCAATTATTTCAAAATTTTTAAAAATGTGGGATGCTGCTAAATCACAATTTATGGATAAAATCATGGCACTAGGTGCCTCTTTTAGAAAATAAGAGGTCTCAAATCAATAATTCAAGAAACTGCAAAAAGAAAAGCAAATTAAACCCAAAGTAAGAAGAGGAGAAAAGGATCAGAACAGTGAAATAGGAAATAACAAAGCAATAGAAAAAAAAATCAGTAAAACCAAAAGTGAGTTATTTTAGAATAGTAATAAAATTAATAACCTTCTAGCCAACCTCCAATGCATCTACCTTTATTGCAAAATACCAAAATTACAGAGATGGAAAACATTAGTGATTGCTAAGGTTAGGGATGTTAGAGGTAGTGAGGAAGGTATGACTAAACATAGGGAAATCTTTGTAGTGATAGAATAATTATCTTGATTGCAGTGGTGGCTACAAAAAATTGCACACTTGATAAAATACACAGAACTATATACACTCATTGTACTAGCAAATTCTTATTTCTGGTATTGTACCTTAAGATGTAATCATGGGAAAACTACGTGAAGGGTACACAGATCCTCTTTACTATAATAATAATACTTTTGCAACTTCCTGTGAATCTATAATTATTTTAAAATGAGAAGTTAAAAATATAGAGTACACTAGTATTTTAATTACATGAGGCTCAAAATTAGAATCATTAAGCAATTACTATCATGATAAACTGTTACATACAAATTCAGACTATAACTTATGCATAGAAGAAAGAAAAAACAAGGTCTCTGGAAAAAACAGCATGTGTGTATAAAGTTTGTATAAATGAATATATATATTCATATGTACATCTATACACACATGTAGATATATAAATGCAACATATTAGAAGCCTGGTGCATGAGATTTGTGCACTCTGGAGGGGGGGTGTCTCTCAGTCCGGCCTACACCCTCTTGCAGTTTGGAAGCCCTTGGGGGATGTCCAACTGCCTGCTTAGGCTCATTCCCAGCCATTAGCAGGCAGTCAGACATCCTTACCACTGCTGCGGAGGTAGGAGAGGCTCCCACCACTGCTGTTGCACTCACCAGCCGTAAGCCAGGCTTCTGGGCTTCTGGCTGAACACCGCTCCCCCTGTGGGAGTGCATTGACCACCAGGTGGCAGCTCCTGCATTGAGCATCTGCCCCCTTGTGATCAGTGCACATCATAGTGACCGGTTCTGGTATTTGGTCTATTTGCATATTAGCCTTTTATTATATAGCATATACATATCTAGGTATAAAATAAAATATTTCTAAAAATTCACACATACACAAAAACATATATAAAAGCAGAAAGGTAGTAGGATAGGCATATATTCTATAAATCAACTTATTTACCCTCTAAAGTTCCTAAAATTGTTATTGTGCTTATGTAAAACATTAAGCAATATATCCAAGGGCCAGAAGACCATTATTCTTTTAGTCAATAAAAAGGAGTTACACTTATTTATCTGATGACACTGTTCAGAAGAATTTTTGTATTATCCCCATTTCACACCAAAAAGTAAGAAAATGCAAAAGATTCCCTAATACCTTTTCATCCAAGTCTGAACCTTTTATGTTTTCATTGAAGTCTTCCAGTTTTTCATTTTGAGAGGTCCTATTAGTAACTTCTCCTAAGGAAATGTTTGCATCTTTTAAATCATGTTTTATCTCACTTGCTGGAAAGAAATAATATTTAACTGTAGAAACTACGAATGACAAAATAAATAAGATTATCCTAAAAATAAGTTAGAATTCAGAGAGTTTTTTAAAGTCCAATATAACAAATTTCAAGTTTTCAGCAAATTATACAATTATTCTTCTTTATCAAATAACTCCATTATATGGTATAAAAAATGACAGTAAGATCAAATTGAAACAAATCAAGATACTTTAAGAATCTTTCTTGATCATGTCTAGCTATTTTCAACATATCTTGAAACTTGAAAGTCGAAGTAAAATTAATTTTCAAATTATTTCTTGTAAACATCTAGGTATTTAAACCTATAACTAGATATAAAATTTTTAAAAGAATTCAGATGTAAAATGTGATAAAGCTTAAATATATATTTAAATTTCAAAATAAGACTATAAGAATTATTAAAGCCAATCATCTATCTTTTGTAGATAAAGGCTAACAAAGTTATTTATGATATAATAAAATAAAAAATTTTCAAAATCTGATCTACCAATCAGGCCATTGCAACTTGAGAAAATTAACAAATGAAAGAAAAGCTTTCTGTTTTAATGAACGTATTTTGACTATGCTTGGAGATATAAAAAGATACCTCAATATTGCATATTCTGAAAATGTCAAATTTTACCTGCTGGCAAGGAATTACAGATCTCTGACTTCAATCCAGGATCCAGTACAGGAAATTCTCTATAATAAAACAAAGGGAGCTTAAACATTATAACATATTCTATGCAGAACTATCTACCTTCTCTAAACATTATACAATACTAGCTTTAGCAGCTGGTGAACATCAGCTTAGGTCCTCCAAGGACAGAGAATAGAGAATTATACTGGGACTCAGAACCTAGCACACCCAAGCAGATTCCTCATTTGGTTCTTCAATTCCATGTACTTCAACTGTTAAGGATGCTGCCATTCAAACTTTGTTACTCAAAGAGAACCCAGTGGCATGTACCCAGCATTTTAAAAAGTTTTCAAGTATTACACCAATATAAGATAATGTTTAACTTCGACTTCCAAAGTATGTGTATGTATGTCTTACTGCTATTGAGAGCAGCTTGAGGGTTTTTTTTTTTTTTGTGGTGGTCTCTGAAAATAACAGAGTTCAAAGGTTAAAGCTATGAAAATCATAGTCCAACTTGGGTTTAAATGTTGTTCTGCCACTTTGTGTTAACTATGGCAAAAATATTTAACTTCTTTGAGTCTAATCCTATCTGTAAAATGAGAATATCACATACCCATGAGGTTTTGTAAAGATTTAATGAGAGAAAATTTTCTGAAAGCCAATAGATAGGCTTCAACAACTCGAAAACAAAAGGCTAAACACTATTCCATTTTTAAAAATTTAAATAAAAATATACAAAAGTACATAGAATAAAAACCCATAATCCCACCATTTATTCATTTAATAAATGGGTTTTATTAAAGTTATCCTAAATAGCCAAGAAAAAGGGAAACTGAACAAAATATTTTATATGCACCATTCTTTTTGTTTTGTTAATCTTCACAAGAGGATATATTTTCATTGATTTTTAGAGTAGAAGGGGTGGAGGTGGGGGTGGGGGGAGAGACACACACACACACACACACACACACACACACACACAGACACAATGATGTGAGAGGGACGTTATTTCTGTTATTCAGATGTAACATGCTCTTCCCTGTGGGCTTTCATATAGGCTATTCTTTCTATGTCAAAATTCTACTCATTTTCTTCACCTCTTGGTGAATTTCTAATCATCCTTTAGTGTTCATCTTAACTGTCACTTTGATCAGGACACCTTTAGTATCTTGTACTTCGTCATATTTTATTGTACATGCTTAATATTTGCATCCCTTGATTGACTAAAGTGCTGTGAAAATAAGGCCCACAAAGTGTCTAGTTACTCTCATATACTCAGCACTTAACATCCTCCTGGCCAGACATGAAGGAGAACCAAATGAAGATGGCTCTCTCCTGTCTAGAAACTCCCAGTATACAAAGAGACTTCCATACAAGCAGACATAATATATTGACCTATGTGCCAAGAAAACTATTGGAACAAATCCCTAGAAAAATATCTCAGATGTGATTTGAAGGATAAGTGAATGAAAATAAAGGGAATTTTAGATAAACATATGCAAAAGGACTCAAGTACATGACACATTATGGAAATAGTGAGCTGCTGCTTCTTCTTTCTTTCTTTCCTTTTTTTTATTAAATAAATCTTTACTGTTCATATTATTACAAATGTTCCTTTTCCACCCCCAACCCCTGAAATAGTGAGCTTCTTGCTTTGCTTATCTCTTATTAGCCTTTCACTCCCCAACCCTTTCCTATTCCCTACCACACAGATGTAAAAAAAAAAAAAAAAAAAAAAAATGGATGCAGATCTACTAAAGAACCTTACAGAGCCATGCCAACAATTTAGCCTCTACCCTCAAGTGGAAGCTAGAGAAGCACTGTAAGCAGTCACTGACAGATCAATTTCTATTCCATAGTAAAACTATGGAGAGGATATACTAAGAGAGTTCAGGAAGATTAACTAGGAGCTCATTACAATAATCTAAGAGAAAGATGAATAAGATACCAGCATTGTAAATTGAGAGGAAGAAAAATTGTGAGATAATATTATGAATAGGATTAAGTGACTCAACAGAGAAGTGAGGGGTGTTTCTGTGGTTTCTAATTATCCTCAAGTTACATTCATAATAGGTTATTAGCTTAAGACATACAGGAAGTTACTGACAAAATAAATAAATAAATAAATAAATAAATAAATAAATAAATAGTATAGCAAGTATACTGTTTAATTTCAAGTAGTAAGATCGTATTTTAATATTGCTGATATAGTTCATAAGTGTGAGACACTTTTTACTATAGTTTACAAGGAAAGTAAAACTGTATATGCCACTTTCGTTACAAGTAATTCAGTTTTGTTTCAAATTTGAGAGACTTTAAACTCATCCAAGTTAACAAAAAATAAACTAAGCAAAATTGCAATCCACATAAACATTTTACAATTTTGCATTTGTGGAGTGGAAAATTACACCTCTGCCTTGATAGAGCAAAAAGGAAAACAAATGAAGGGTAGGAGGATCAAAAGAGAAATAAATATGGTTGAGGCTACAGAAGTATATAGAAAAGCAAAAGAGATGATTTGAGCAAAAAGGAGAGAACAAGAGAAACTTCTGAAAAACTACACAGATTACATCAAGTTTATCCTCCAAAGAATTTTTCAAGGGGGTGATAAAATTTAAGGAGTTCCAACCAGCATTTAAAAAAATAAAACAGACTAAAATACAAAATATGTTATACCACTTGTAGTAAGGAAAATTCTGTTTTTGTAAGTCTATTATTTCACATATTCATAAGTATACACTGTCTGGATTGTAATGTAAAATATGTCTTGGTTATGGGTAATTGACAAAAAGTTTTGAAGATGACTGCTTGAGAATAATTACTAGCAGAACAAGTTTGAAAATAAATAATATATAAAGCTCTTAGTCCATTTGACACGGAGAAAGTACTTTATGTGGCTATAGGTTACAAATTCTTGTAACACTAAGAACATCAAGAATATGGCATTACAAAAGTAACTAAAATGTATAAATACCAGATAAATTTAAGTCATGTACCACTTCCTTAGTGGAAAATATTTTCATGTTTCCTTTTTTTTAAAAAAAATATATTTTATTGATTTTTAACAGAGAGAAAGGGAGAGATAGAGAGCTAGAAACGACGATGAGAGAGAAACATTGACCAGCTGCCTCCTGCACCCCCCCCACTGGGGATGTGCCCGCAACCAATGTATATGCCCTTGACCAGAATCGAACCCGGGACCTTTTAGTCAGCAGACTGACGCTCTATCCACTGAGCCAAACCGTCTTCGGCTCATGTTTCCTTTTGAGTTTGTTCACAGACCATTACAATATTCAAGTATTGCAACATATAAATATAAATCAGAGCTTGAAGAATTATAAAAGTTTAGTAAAATAAGACATACTATTAAAGAATATTTGAGCCAACCCAGAATAGCTCAAGTTCCAAAGCATGAAGGTTACTACTTGGCTCTATTTAAAGTTGCAACAGGCAAACTTGTCCTCATTGGGGGCTAACTCATCATTTAAAACCATAACCTTAAACGCACAACAAATTTCTTTTCTTCTGAAAATTAGTTTAACTCCTGATTCTACTTTCAAGTCCTCATTATGTCAAATAAACTTTTCTAAGACTTCTCTGTTCCTCAAAAATGAATATTTTATTTAATAAAAAGTCACAGCCCGGCTGGTGTGGCTTGGTGGTTGAGCATCAACCTATGAACCAGGAAATTATTGTTTGATTCCCAGTCAGGACACATGCCTGGGTTGTGGGCCTGATCCCTAGTGTGGGGTGTGTAGGAGACAGCAGATCAATGATTCTCATCATAGATATTTCTATCTCTCTCTCCTTCTCACTTCCTCTCTGAAATCAATAAAACTTTAAAAAAATTATAGAAAGTGGGTTAAAACATAAGTATTGTTCATAATAAGTAACTGGGTTGAAATAAAAGCACATTTGTATATTGATAATAATTAAAGAACATGAAAATAAATTTAATTGACTTTGAAAGAAGCAATCTTAATAATTTAAAAAGCCATTTCCTAAATCATCATTTTTATTTTGCACAATCTGCTCCATTATAATTTCCAACAGATATATGTATATACACATGTGTATATACATATTATTTCAACTATAAGTTTTAGCATAATGACATTTCCATGTCTCAGCAATATGCTATATTATATTTAATAACAGGATTAAAAATGGAGCTTCAATGATCACTGAATAAATTAGTGACACCTAAGAGTAGAAAATGCTTTTGAAACCCCCAATAATGTGTACCAAAAGGCATACTTGAACATGCATACCTCAATTTATCACTTGGTTCTTTTATTTCTGGAAGTTCCATGTGCTTGGAGTCTGTTGATTGCTGCTCTTCAGCAACCTTGGGTTCCTGGTTTACCATGGGGACCTCTGAAGTAAATGAGAGCTCCCCTTCATTGGAGACTCCAAAGAGGTCTGGGTCATCTTGAATTACATCAATTAGGAGGACATCATCTTCATATGCTTTAAGAATATCTGGGATACTTTTAATGTCTGAAAAGTTCTTAGTTGTTTTTCTACCACTAACTTCAGAGGAAACTTGTTTGAATGTTTCTTGTTCATCAGAGCAGAGGGCAGGACTTTTCTCTATACACCCAGGATCACAAAAAAAGGTATTCTTTTCAACCGTGAGAGAAACGGTTTTCTTATTAGAAACAATATTGCCTGGTTCAGAGCTATAGTTAGGTGGTTTATTACCTTGCTTTAAAAAACTTGAACTATTATAGAAATTCTTATTGCAGTGTAAGTCAGAACTAGATTGCACTGGAGCAATATTATTTTGTATGTTCAAAGATTGAAGTCCTGAAATTACTGTGGAGATGTTTTCTTTATTCCTATTCTGTCTTATCTCTGTTCCAGATATATTGTCAAGAAGCTCTAGGGGACTACATGCTTCTCTCTCTGACGACTTGGCATTTATTTCTTTTCTTTTTTCTGTTTTATTCTTAAGTAAAGGAATTTTAAAATTAGTCAGCCGTCCTGTGTTCAATATTTTAAACAAGTCTGGAACCACAACTGTTGGCTTAGCAACACATGTTTTTCGGTGAATAGTTTTGCCTGTAGAGTTGTTAGCTTCCTGGCCATGCTGGGAAGCCAGTGTCAAATTAAGTTTTGTTACAGTCCCTCTATCTTTTCTTTTATTTCCTGTTAAGTTTTGAGTCACATTAGTTAACCGAGTATCTTCAGTAGCATTAGAAACTACCTCTGACCCACTTCTGCTCGGTTCCTCATACTTCATCTTTTCATCATCATTGATTACAGGTTCCTTTATAACCATTAAAGTGGGTTCAATAGCAGAGTCTACTTCAGAGACTGCAGACAGACAATTTATATTAGAATCCAATTTTTCTTTACTTGAAGATTCACTGTTTGTTTCTTTTATAGAACTTTGTAATGGTAATTTGGAGTCAGTTAAGTGAGTCTGATTTGCTTGGTGTTTAAGAAAATCATCTTGACTAACACTTTCCCCAGACCCAGGAAGAGAGTAATTTGATTTTGGCAAAGAAGACCTTTTCCAACAATAGGCAGTTACTCTAGCACATGAATAACACGGCCAAGTTCTTTTACCAGTCATTGGTATTGTTCTGTGACAGCTGAATTTGGATTCTTCTGCTTCATTTCGTAAGTCTTCCTGTGATCTCTTTTCAATAGGATGGCAATCACTAGGTGATTTTACTGTTGAGCTTTTCACTGCCTTAAAATATTCTTCTGGCTCTGTGTTTTTACATCTTAAGGGCTCTGAAGCATTCTTGGTTTCTTCTTTCAAAAGTGGTGCTAGGGTTTTCTGAGACATAGTATTTACCAGATGCTCAGGACTTGTCTTTTTTCCTACTGTTTCTGGAAGACTTGGTAAGTGATCCATTGGAGAAAGTGTATTATGGTTTGCTTTTCTCAAAATTTTTAAAGTTTTTGCTTCTTTACTTTCAGCACCCATATGGTTTTCTTGTAACAGCAACTCAGACTTGTTAGGCACATTAGAGAAGTTCATTTTGACAATCATTTTATCTCCTTTTCCAGACAATTTCATCCTTTTCCTGGGTTTTTTCCCAACACTGCTCTCCTCTACTGAGTCTTTATTTTTTTCATTTTGATGGCAGGGAAGCAAGCCATTATTTTTGCTTTGGTATAAATCAGTTTCTTCAAGCAATAATTTATTTACTCCCATTAAGTTTTCTTCAGTGTTTGATAGGTGAGAAATATTATTTGTGTTACTCTTATCTGAAAGACTCCTAAGGTCTTTCTTTAACTCTGAGGAATTTTCCGATACATGGATATATCCACCATCAGGTTTATATGTAAGGCTGTTTTCATCATTATAATCCTTGGAATGGGGGAAACAACTGCAATCATGTATATTTAAAATGGAATTATTTTCTACTCCAGGTGACAAGCTGTTACAAGAATATTTTGGAGTATTCTTGAACAGTTCATCTTGAAATTCAACCTTTATATTTTGTGTAGCTTTATTTTCAATTATCTTGAAGAGTGGACTTGCTAAGTTTTCAAGTGTTTTAATTCGACTTCTTCTCTTACTACCGTCTACCAAAACTTCCTTACCCAAAGACTGCAAGAGAGTTGGACTTTGAAATTCACTGCACTCCAGTGTTTGGAAAGATTCCGAACTGGTTAATGATTCCTTTCTTACCAGGTCAGCCCCTGGCTGTGGATCATCACTTGAGGCTCCAGTAACTTTTCTTTTTTCCTTGGCTGATCAAAATGACAAAAATATATCAGAAAATATTTTATATTGAGGAGGAAAAAGCAACAATAGTTAAAAACAAAAACAAAAAAAGGGATGCCATCCATTTTCGTTTTCCTAATTTCTGTTAAGGAGCCACATACAAACCTGTGTAAGTTCTAAGACAGCTGAATAACAACCTTCAGCATCATGGTCATTTCACACTAGCCAAAATGGATCACTAGCAGGAATTCCTTCTATAGTGATTCTGACCAAGAGCTCCTAACTGGGCAAATACCTCTTAAAGAGAATTGCTGTTTCCTCCCACTCACCCGGTCCTCAGGAAAGCCCACGCTGGTTCAAATTAAACGCTAGTGGTAAAACCAAGATGGAGGGGGCTGAGGTACAAAGGCTAGAGAGGGAGTGGCCCCTGGACGCTTCCTTACGGTGCCTTCCCGATTGCAAGAGGACCCGCCTCCTCCTCTGCTCCTCAGCCCTGCTGGTCCCACAGGCGCCAAGGGCCTACCTGCCCCCGACCCGCCACGGGGGCCGCCTCGCCTCGGCCTTCCCCGCCCCGATGCCTCACCGGACTTGTCACTGTCCACCTCTTCTCTCTCGGGCGCCCGGCCCACCATCCTCCTCTTTCTCCTGCCCTCCTCAGGCCCGGGGGCGTCCGGGCCGCAGGCTCCCGCCTCGCCCGGCTCCGGCGGCCGCGGCCGGCCTCGCTTCCTCAGGCTGCGGGCCGGGCCCTCCCGCCCCCCGGAGACCGCGGGGCCCGAGGGCGGCTGCCGCCTCATCTGCCCTGCTCCGCCTGCCCTACACGAGGAGCCTGAGGGGGACACCGAGGCTGCTCCCGCCGCCGCCGCCGCCGCCGGGGTTCTGAGGCCCCGCTTCCCGTCCCTCATCTGGACGCCCTGTGGCCCACCGGAAGCGGAAGTGGGCAGCGAGGCCCGCCGGGCCGGCGCGCGAGGCGGCAACGTGCGTGCGGAGAGCGGCGGCGGCGCCTGCCAGGCCTCTTTCTCTCTCTCTCGACGTCTCCGCGGCGCCTTCCCGCAGCTCCGACCTTTCGGAACCGCCCGGAGCTCCTTTCCCGCCAGGCAGCTCACAGAGACCATGTCCGCCAGCGGCTTTAACGCCACCGCAAGCCTCTGGACACCCCCAAACGGGCATCTTTCCTCTCAGCTGCTTCTCCAGTGTTGACAAGCGCGCCGCCACCCGCCCAGCTGTCCGCGCCAGGAGCCCAGAAGCTAGAGGCGCCTTCTTTCCCCGGCGCCCGCCTGCACGTGAGCTCTGCCCGATGCTCCTTTCCGGGGGCGCCAGCCACTGCCCCCCCAGCCGTGGCCCCGGCTCCCGGCTGACAGACTGCACCAGCCTCCCAAGTTGTATTGGTGACTCCATGCTTGAGCTGTTTCGGTCAAGCTGCCACGCCATGCCCGCCCCCCCCCCCCCCCCAAGAGAGGCGATCCCGGCCACTGCCCAGCTTGACCCTCCACACCCTCCTGTGCCCAAACGCTAAAACTGACGACAAAGTCCGAATTTAGTGCGGTAGTTGCAGCTCTTGGTGATGTGGTATGCGAGGATGGAATGTCATCTTACTGCTGTTTTAGGGGAGAAGTTGGGCTGCAGTGGAAAACGAGGCGCAGGAGCCTCCCTTCTGCAGGAGCTGGTTCTGAGTCGGTGGGACCTGCTTTGCAACTGTGTAAGTGGTAAGTGGTAACAATGCAAAATCCTGCTCTCGACATACGCACATTTTGTCCCATAGAAGCTCGGATGACTTCCCACTCCCACTGTGGAAGAAGCGGGCTTTGTATCCATTTCAATATCCCTGAGTTATAAATGTATCTGTTTCTTGGACTTAACCTTTGAACTGGTGGTTATAAAATCTGCCTGAGGAGAGAACATCTCTAACACTTGGGCCTGTTTAGATCTATATTAGAATCATAATTTTATCTTTTTTTGGGGGAGAAGGTTGCCATCTTTTAACCCCACATATCCTGCCTTTAAACCACACCGGATTGCTACGTGGAGTCCCCCAAATTTCATATGCTCTGTCATGCCTTTGCCTCTCTACACGCTAGTTCTGGAAGTTCTTTGTTTTCTGTGTCTGTCACTACACAACCCTCCCCCCTTCAAGATTCTCTGCACTGATCATCCCTCAAGGAAGCTTTTCTGTTACTGTTCTCCTTCTGTTTGGAGAGGGCGGCAGCTGTCAAGCCTGCCTGCTAACGCATTGCTTTCCGCTGCTTGCTTGTGTGTGTCCTTCGGGGGAACATACCTTCTGTTAACCTTTGCGTTTTGTGTGTTTAAAATGGAACTTGTTGATTTTGAACACAATGTTATGTTATTCATTAAAGGATAGTAGTGTGATCAGAGAGAATGTTGCAGTTTGGATGAGCAATTTAAATGGAGTATCCTTAGGAGCTTTTATAAAAGGGGGGGATAGGAGGAGGTAGAAGAGAGCGAAGGGAGGGGTAAATGGTGATGGAAGGAGGCTTGGGGTGGGGAACACACAATACAGTATACAGATGATGTATTGTAGAATTGTACGTCTGAAGCCTATATAATTTTATTAACCAATGCAACTCTAATAAATTCAATAAAAAAGTAAGCACATGTAAAGGATCTTAAACTTCCTTTGTTTCTGTTTGTACATACTCCCAGGAAAAGGGAAGCAAGTTTAAGAATAGGAGAATTTAGAAAAAAAAAAAATTACAGATTTCAGGCTACATATGCATTCCAAGTCCACTTTGTGCCTCAGTTTCCTCATCTGTAAAATGAAATAAGAGAATCTCCTTAAGGAAACCAGAGTATGTAATCCCCAAATATGCCTCTTTAATAGAAAAACCATTTTGAGCTGAAGGCTTTCTCTGGTTGATCCTAAATTAGAAGTAGAGACAAAAATTAGGGAAGTTGTCAGATATTAATTCCTGGCCATTTGGGTCTGATTGTTACAGAAGTTGTTGGTTAGCTTTTGGAATTGTTACCAGAGTAGCAATCTGACTTCTCACAAGTTTGATTTATAGCAGGCTGACTTCCTAGCCACTTATTGTAGTGGCCATTAAAAGGGGGACCCAGAGCCGAAATCGGTTTGGCTCAGTGGATAGAGTGTTGGCCTGTGGACTGAAAGGTCCCGGGTTCGATTCCGGTCAAGGGCATGTACCTTGGTTGCGGGCACATCCCCAGTAGGAGGCGTGCAAGAGGCAGATGGTCGATGACTCTCTCATAGATGTTTCTAACTCTCTATCTCTCTCCCTTCCTCTCTGTAAAAAATCAATAAAATATATTAAAAAAAATAAAATAAAAGGGGGACCCAGAGTCAAGTCCCCGCCTACCCACATGTGCCTCAAAATCTCGTGAGACCCAGACCCTGCTGGTCTCCCTCCACCACCCCACTGGGCTAGATCCAGACCCGGCCAGTCCCACCCTGTCGAGCTCCACCGGGTAGGGGGCGTAGCCTTAGGTCCCCTGGCCCAGTGCCAGGAAGGGGTGCGGAGGAGGGGGTTTGTCCTGAGGTCTCCCAGATGGGGTGGGGGGCATTCCTTGAGGTCCCCCGTCAATCTCTTCCAGATCTCAGGGACACGGCCTGAGATCTGTCAAGCCCTGCTGGGTGGAGGGCACGATCTGAGGTCCCGTGTCAAGCCCCGCCAGGCAGGGGAGTGCAACCTCAGGTCCCCTGGCCTGGTGCTGGGGTGGGGGCATGGCCTGAAGTCCCCTGTCAAGCCCCACCTGAGGTCCCCCAGCCTGGCACTGGGGTGGGGGAGCAGCCTGAGGTCCCCTAGCCCAGCACCAGGAGGGGAAGTGCACCTTGAGGTCCCAGTCAAACCCTGACGGGCAGGGATCATGGCCTGAGGTCCCCGGCCTGGTGCCAATGCAGGAGGTTTGGCCTGAGGTCCCCAGCCTGATGCCAGGGTAGGAGGCACAGCCTGAGGTCCCCTGTCAAGCTCCGCAGGGTCAAGGGAAGGCATAACCTCAGGTCCCTGCTGATTGCTTGTTAAAGCTCCTTAAGGGAACTTGGCCTCAGCTGGGTACAGCCATCTTTGTGATGGGGTGATGGCTAATTAGCATATTCCCTCTTTATTAAATAGGATAAGTGGGTTAGTTTCCTGGACAAGTTGCTGCAGGTTGTGGGTCAGAGCTCTGTTTTTATATATTATCTGGCTACAGTCTATTTGCATATTTAATTTCTCACTCCTTTTCTCCTGACCCAGAGAATGAACCTTCTTCTGTTTGTCCAAAGCTGACCCTTATACTGATGATTTCAATAGCCCCACTTGCCAAACTCTCCCATACTTTTCTTCTTTTTACCTGCCAGATGCCTCAGAGTCTCCCTACTTAAACTCTTGCCCCTTAGTTTCTTGAAAACTGGTTTCCTTTCCGGACACATAAATGAAATTTCAATATCAGATGAGATTACAGGTTTAAAACGCTGACAACTTGCCGAAACCAATTTGGCTCAGTGGATAGAGCTTCGGTCTGTGGACTGAAAGGTCCCAGGTTCGATTCTGGTCAAGGGCATGTACATTGGTTGCCGGCACATCCCCGGTAGGGGGTGTGTAGGAGGCAGCTGGTTAATGTTTTTCTCTTATCGACGTTTCTAGCTCTCTGTCCCTCTCCCTTTCTCTCTGTGGAAAATCAATAAAATATATTAAAAAAAATAAAACGCTGACAACTCAAACATTGCAAAATCCATAAAAGTAACATAGCATCAGGCAGATACAACCACAGCTCTCTTCAGGTGGGCTCACAATGAGGGGGGTAGGGCATACTTCAGAGAGCTAGGTCTTTGTTAAAACTGAAATCCTTTGCCTTTTATGAACTCAATGGCTGCAGGCAATATAATTGTGTTTGTAGACACTAAAATTTAGGGAGACCTTATTTGCTTGCAGTCCTCCCTAAGGCACTTACTTAAACTACTGCCCTTTCCTATGCATAGTATTTCTTCCAGTGAGAAACATTCTTGACCAATAAGAACAGCCTCAACTGGGAACTTGCAAATTCTTGGATGCTACTCCAGACCTCCTGAATCAGAAACTCTGGGTGGGACCCCACCATCAGTGTTTTAATAGCCCTGCAGGGAATTCTGGGATGGGCTCTAATTTGAGAACCATGGTCTCTAGGCATTTCCTTCATGCTTTGTGAGACTGACTGAGGGTAAGGTTCTGTAGGGTGCTTGGCATCCACAAGCTCCCGAAGCATTTTTTCACTTCCTTGCATAGAATCTAGAGAGAGTTTTTAGTTTACGGCACCATCATTATGACAAGCTGCATTTACAGTTTGAGTCTAGTTTTCCCCAAGATTGGCTTGAACCCCAGTCACCGCTGCTGGCTGCCCTATGATTCACTTTGAAGTCAGCTGGAGCCACAATGACAGAAAAGTACAAACCAGTCCTAAATTCTTTAGCAGTTGTTCCTCTTTGAGTGGTTTAATCACTCAGGTCAAGTCCCTCCTAAGCACTGTGGCTGGTTTCCCCCGCAGCCACTGCAGCCACAGTTACAGCTCTTAATGACTCTCTGCCATCTGCACAGCTGCCCCCAAACCCCCACCTGCTCCAGCATAACATGCCCATGCCTCTGGCTTCAAGAGCCCTCCAAATTTATTTTGGGGGGGCGTAAGAGGAGGGAGAACACTGGGCCCACTTAATTACTGCCGGAGAGGCCAGTGCAGTGGGAATCCAGCAGAGGGCACCTGGTCTCATTGCTCCTCAAGCTCTATTCAATGAGCTACATTAGGTACAGTCCCTGAGCTCGCCAGATGTGCCTGCTTGGTGGCCAGCTTTCTAGGTTCCTGCAAGAGGGAAGCAGATCCAACAGGGAAGCAATTCCAAGGTTGTCATAAAATGTGTCCTTTTGTTCCTGTCTTCTGTCACTCCCAGTTATCCTAAACTTACTCTTATTGCTCCCTTCACTTAAAATGAGAGAATAGCAAGGATTCAGGGAGAGGTAGAGACACATAGGCAGCTGGGAAGTACATCAGGCTTTAAGTGCATGTTGTTGAAAGTAAATGTTAACTCCTCCATCCCAGCCCTTCAGCCTCTCCTGCTCTTAGTCCCATGCTCAGAGATCTGCCTTCCCTCAGTCACTTCATTCTTCATTAACATCTCCAAGGGAATGAAGAGTTGGGGTTCCCACTGGGATAATTTTGAGGTTGTCAATGAAAAGAACCTGATTCTCTGAAAATATTAGGATGATTTTTCTTTTGGGTATGCCTGAGAGGACGGTAGCCCAAAGGCAGAGCTTAATGAAGCCTTGAAATAGAGCTCTAACTTTGGAAAGGGGGGCACAGGCAGAGAGATAAGCAAAAAGTACATTTAGTGCATTAGAAATTTCAGTCAGGTCACACATAGTTTAATAATGAACAGTTTTACGCAAATGGAAGGAAAGTTAAGGTTGGATCATTGTGCCCCTGGCGTCAGGGAATCTGGGGATAGGGTCTGGGCGGAATTAAATCTTTAAAACTCCTTTAAATTTTTTTTCTAAAAGTTGATTTCAGAGAGGAAGTGAGAGGGAGAGAGAAATAGAAACATCAATGATGAAAGATAATTACTGTTAGGCCACCTCCTGCACATGTGTCGTTCCCGCCCCTCCAACTGGGGATTGAGTCTGCAACCTGGGCATATGCCCTGACTGGGAATCAGTCTTGGCTCACTGTGTCCACTTGTCAATCTGCCATCCCTCAAGCCCACAGGTCCCCAACTGCCAGATTTCTTTTAAAAATATATTTTTTTATTGGTTTCAGAGAGGTAGGGAGAAAAAGAGAGAAATATCAATGATGAGAGAGAATCATTGATTGGCTGCCTCCTGCAAGCTCCACACTGGGGATCGAGCCTGCAACCTGGGCATGTGCCCTGACTGGGAATCAAACTGTGATATCCTCTTTCACAGATTGACACTCAACCACTGAGCATACCATCTGGGCCAGATTGGTTAGTTAACCTTCAATTCAGCACAGCTCAGAGTTTGACATTCAGGCAGCCCCTTGTTTTTTTCTCCAGGGAAATCCCCAAGCCAAGAGAGACATCTCCTCCCCAAGAATCACTTTTTTCCTTTTAGAAAAAGAAAACACAAGTTCTGACCATTGGTTTCTTTGAACAAGATTTTATAAAGGAAACTTTTGGGGAAGAAATCTGATTTTCAATATTAGATGTTATGATTTTTATAAGTGTGGCAAGTCTTGCTTCCAAAATTCCAGCAAGTCTCTCAAGTCCCCATAACTCCCTCTCCATCCTGTGTAACTTTTGATAATAATCTTTCCTCTACTAGTTGAGACAGCATGAAGGGACCTGGAAAGTATCAAGGTATGTGAAATAAGTCAGTCAGAGGAAGATAACTATCACACGATCTCACTCATATGTGGAATCTAAATAACAAAATAAACTGATGAATGGAGGGGATCCAGAGACTTGTGGAAGCATGGAACAGAGTGGGGAATCTTGGAGGAAAGGCAGGGGAGGATGGGTGGATGGGAGGTGATCAACCAAAGACCTTGGGTGGTGAAGGCCAGGGGGAAAGGGCAAGGGTCATTGGGGGAAAAGAGTACATATTTCGTACTTTCAACAGTAATTATAAAAAAAGAAAAAAAGAAATAGAGCACTGTTGCTCAGATGGAGACTCCCTCATGTGAAGCAGCTGAGTAGAATTGTGGCTTGCCCTCCTCCTCAGGTTTTCCTGATCAATCTAGTCAGAGGTTATAAAAGCTCTCTCTGAACCAGCAGTCTCTGCCTTCAAGGATGGTGGAGGAATCCAGCCTGTGCCTGGAGTCCTTTTTGAAATCTGCTGTTCCAGTAGCTGTGACCAGAGCTTTATGACGTCTGGAAGGTAAGCCCGGGATAAACAAAGCGTTTGTGGAAAAATCTGAGTTCCTACAGCATGGAGGGACCTGGAAAGAGCTAAGGTCAGCTATGTGTCTCCCTGGCGCCATAGAAATGCATTCCCCTGTGCATTTAATCTGCTCTGGAGGATATGGTCTCCAGCCGCTGCCTCATCTTTGCTCTGAAGAACCATGGTGTGTCATGTCTAAGGTGACCAGACGGGGCTTTTGGCGGGGCAGTCCTGATTTGTAACAATTTATCCCGTGTCCCGAGGCGTTTTAAAAAAGTCCCGATTTTTTGGAAAAATTTTTCAAACGCCGCGGGATGCGGGACAAATTGTTAAAAATCGGGACTGTCCTGCCAAAAGCGGGACGTCTGGTTACCTTACTTATGTCGTTATGTGAGGGAAGAGAAGATTCCTGTTGTTTCCACGGGGTGTTTGAGAAGCCCCTCAGGTGTTTGGTAAATTGCAGTTTCCTCAGTGAAGTAACTTTTGGTTCCAAGCGTACCAAGCTTTTCTTTTGTGTTTTAGCTTTATGCTTTTCTAAAATTCTAAGAGGTTGAATCTTAGCTTTGTTTTTAAGTCCTAAGTTAAAAATTACTAAGAGGTTGAATTTTAGCTTTGTTTTTAAGCCCTAAGGGGGAACTCGGCATCTAACTTTAGAATTATCCCTAGAAGGGCGCAAGGTCTGAGGTTATTTAAGCCGTGCTGCCTGCCCAGGATAATGGCATTTGAAAGGAGTTTGGACTATTAGTATACTTCATGGGTTCTTGAGGCTTTGGTTAGAAACAGAAGTTTAAAATTGAATTATAATGATTAGAATACACAGGTAAAGTGTAGTATTATATGGGGCTCATGGGATCTTGTCACTCTACCCAAGGGAACAGGCCTGTCTACAATGGTAGTAACTAAATCACCATAGCAACACCGCCCAGTCATTTTAATTTTGGTCGTGGCTATGAAGGGGCCAGATGGTTGCTATTTTAGCTGATAGTAAACTCCCAGGTTTTTGTTTTCAACTCAGTTCAGGTGCTAGGTCTTGATTCCATTTCAAGGCTGTAATGTATCTGGATTCAAGCCAGGAATGAGTCCTGTCAAATAAGCATTCTATATAATAAAGAGCTAATATGCAAATGGTTGTCATGCCCGGTGCCAGGGCCAGGGGACCTGATGCTGTTGCCCCTCTCCTGGTGGGGCTTGATGGGGGACCTGAGGCGGCACCCTGCCCTGCGGGGCTTAACGGGGGTAGGGCCACTTGGGTCTGGGTCTCGTGGGATTTTGAGGTGTGCTTGGGTGGGTGGGGACTTGACTCTGGGTCCCACTGCTCGCCCCAGACTATGACAGGAGGGAGATTTTCATACACATTTTACTAATTTTCTTTCATCTTTGACGCTTCTATTTCAAAGAAAGGGCTAATAGCAATATTAAAATATTTCCTCTAATTAATTTCCTTTAAATATTCATGAATTTCGTGCACGGGCCACTAGTTGCTAAATAAAAGGTAGTGCTTCTTTGGGCACCTGGTCTGGTTTGTCAGCTCTCGCATAAAGTCACTTCTACTGGCCACAGCCTGGATTATCAGTGCAGTCTGCCAATGCACCCATACCAAAATGATACAGTGCCTCGTCTTAAGTCCTGTCTGACAGCTCCATCTACACATCAGAACCTCACTGGCTATTCCTCTTTCCCTTCCATGGTAGGTCACTGCTGTTCTGAAGACAATTTTCAGTGAGAGAACACCATTGACTTTAAACCTAGGGATTTAAACCTTATATTTCTTCTCTAGTATTGGGTTGGCTTATGAGGCCAGTTTATTTCTCCACATTAGCTCTCCTCTTTCAGAGATAGTCATTTCCTTCTGGCCACTCTCCAGCTGTGGCTCCACCTACCTCTCTTGTCTTCACTTGGCGCAAGTTCAGAACCCCCTGAAAGACTCCTTCATTATCCCAAAGACTGTGTTGGTTCAGGAGCCCAGCTCATTCTGCCCTTCCATGTTGATTATATTTGTTTTTTGGCAGAAAGCATTTGACTACACTCTTGGCATTGGTCCCCAAGAGCCAGTTGGCATACTTAAAGCTAGAACTTTGAGTGGCACCTCCGTGGGGAGCTGCAATCTACCTCCGTCACCTTTTAATTATAACCTTATGAATTATGCATATATGAAGATGGCAACCACTATGTGTGAGATGTATGATTTTTCTCCATCTAATTTTCTGTAACATAGAACTGCTAATGACCCCCACCCTTCCTTTTACACTAGATTGATTTTGGGAGTATTTGTTTCTAGATGTCTGAAGGATATTCTGAATACAGGAGTAATAAGTCTATCTGAAGCAATTTGTGGAAGGGAACTCTTTGTTTAGCACCTATTTTCTACTAGGACTATGTTAGTCTAGATATGTTTTCTTTACAACCTGGTCTGAAGTGTCTTAGTTAAGGCTCAGAGAGGTTTAAATCACCCAGAGTTACATTCTTTTCATGGAAGCCCTTTGTTTTTCTAAATATATTTATATGTTTGTCTATATTTAATATTATATTTCTAAAACCAATTATGGGGGAATGTTGAGTTGTTATCATAGCATTAAAATAGAAACCAAAATTTCCATTTATGTCCTTTCTTTTTACTCAAAAGGTATACTGTTAGGGTTGCTGGTCTTAAAGGGGAAAGAATGGGAGCTTTTTCTTCATGGACTTCTTGCCCTTGCTCAGTGGAAGCACTGCCTCTGCCCACTGCTTTGCTGCCTACATTTGTGGGTGGTTGTTGAGGGCAGCTGACAAGCTTGGATGGCCAGGTCTAGCATAATGAGTGGTGAGTTGAGTTTTTAAGTGTAGGAATGTCATTGGCTATATACCACTGGTTGTTGGCAAAGATATTTGAGTGCTTCCCCTGCATAGGCATGGTCACAAGCTTGGGTGAGACTTTTTTTTTTTTTTTTTTAATATATTTTATTGATTTTTCACAGAGAGGAAGAGAGAGGGATAGAGAGTTAGAAACATCGATGAGAGTCATCGACCAGCTGCCTCCTGCACACCCCCCACTGGGGATGTGCCCGCAACCAAGGTACATGCCCTTGACTGGAATCAAACCCGGGACCCTTCAGTCCGCAAGCCGACGCTCTATCCACTGAGCTAAACCAGTGTGACTTGGGTGAGACATTTTTATCCTCACAACAAACTTAGGGATAGTTACTATTATCCTCACCTGAGATAATGGAAGGCGGCATGATCATTCAAATGAGGGCAGTCTGCTCTGCCATTATTAAATTCCAATGAAGTGGCCCCTCTTTAGAGAGGACCAAGAATGCAAAGAAAACAGGTTCCCAGGTGCATAAATCCCTTCTCCAGTGAGTTTAAAGAAAAAAAAATTTTTTTTGAACTTTTTGGATTCTTCCTGATTGCCACTAGATGGTGGTGTGCCAAAGGCTATTTTATACCAGGATGCTTGCTGCCAAGGAATGCACATGTTTGCCCTGGAGTGTAAAAATGTACCTAATGTTTGAAAGAAGAGATCCAGGAGTGAGCTGGGGACCTATCCTAACCTCCTGCTCCCATCCCTAGCTCCTTACCTCAGAACAATTGAAAGTGAATGTTTTACAATTTGGTTAAATGTGGTACATCCTGCCTGCCTTTGTCCTCTGGCATAATTCTGGGTTTTTATCTGCAGGACATCTTCACTGGGTGTGCCAGGTGTGATGACTACATCTGCAGCAAGCTGAGACAGTTCCACAGTGATGGTAAGTCACTTTATCTTCACATTTTTACAAAGTTCTTATGGTGCAGAGATTCCAATGCATTGAAGTCTCAAGATACACAATAGTGCTGAGCCCGTGAGCGTGTGTTGAATCCTTTTATTTCTGAAATTGAAATTAGACAAGGATATTATGACTCTTCACCTTTTCCTCTATTATATACTTTGTCCTCTTAAAAGAAATCTGCTTGGGTATTCCCTGCTGTTATCAGTAACTTTCAGAACCTCCTCAACTATAGGCAAACAATCAAAGTGTATTTTATATCACTAGTAGCTGGCCCTTCCCAAACTACATACACTTGAGTACTGTAGTGAGACCAAAGCAGTCTCATTCAATTATGAGTTTTTCTTTAAGTAGTAGTGCAATTTTAATGGCTACTGCTATTTCCATGGGGCCTTAAATGTAGTTTTATTGTACCCCGTCTAACAGTTAGATGCTGAGATGAGTCTCTAGTTGAAAGAGTCTAAAGTCACATATAATTCACATACTAAAAGGCTAAACCATATCTATTCTACACTACATAGGAATTTAAAACAATTGGGTTATTAATTGGTTGGATCTTCTTCCTTCTCACATTTGCCTGATAAAAATGTCCTACAGTCTTGACTGTTTGTTTCTAGAAGAGAACTGGAGGTCAAGTATGAATCATTGCATTGATCTGAGTTCAGGACTCTGCAGTTTCTATACATATCTCTAGCAGAGTTTTTGGGTAAATGGAAGACAGTCTCAATGCTAATGTTCTTTTTTTTTTTTTTTTGAGGCTCCCATTTAATAGCATTTGGGTTATCAGATTAATATTTCCTGCAAACTTTCCTTTGAAACATGTAGAAAAACACTATTGTGCCTTATGCTACTTTTGCATCTAAGTATCAAAGTGCTTTCTGTCAGAGATGAAAGAAAATTAGTAAAATATATATGAAAATCTTCATCCTGTCAGAGTCTGGGGTGCTCTGTGGGACCTAGAGTCAAGTCTCCACTCACCACTGCACACACTTTGAAAATGCAGGAGATCCAGACCTGGACGGCCCCACCCGCATTGATGAGACCCAGCCCCAGTCAGCCCCACACCTGTTAAGCCCTTCCGGGCAGGGGGTGCAGCCTGAGGTCCCTGTTTAGCCCTGTGCAGAGGGGGCACGGCCTGAGGTTCCTTGCCCTGGCCAGGCACCATGCAGCCTCAGCTCCCTGCTGTTTAGTCGTGACCTTACAGCGTGCCATCTACTTTGCATATTCCTCTATTATATAGATAGATATGGGAAATTTTATTGATTATTTTTCAAATCTTATACCAACTTTGCATTCTGGGCATAGACCTCATTTGTTCACAATATATTGACTTATTAATATTAAGGATTTTTTTTTTTTTTATGAGAGAAATTGGTCTGCAGTATTCTTTTCTTACATTGTCTTTCTCTAGTGTTGGTATTAGGGAAATGCTGGCCATAAAATAAGTTGGGAAGTGTTTCCTGCTCCTCTTTTTTCTGAGTTTGTGTAAGACTGGTGTTTTTTCCTTGAATGATTGCTAGAACATGCTAATGAAACCATCTGGGCCCGGAGTCTTGTTTGTGAGGACTTTGATATTATATACTTTACAAAGTCTTCCTTCCAATATTTTTAGTATCCATCTGCACCATACATAATTATCACGATATTATTGACTATATTCCCTATGCTATATTTTATATCCTCATGTCTATTTTGTAACTACAAATTTTTACTTCTTAATCCCTTCATCTTTTCATCTACTCCCCTCTGGCAATCAATTCTCTCTCTGTGATTGAGTCTATTTCAATTTTGTTTGTTTGTTTATTTTGTTCTTTAGATTCCACATATAAGTGAAGTCATGTGGTATTTGTCTTTCTATGGCTGGCTTCTTTATTTAAAAATTTTTTATTATTGATTTTAGAGAGAAAGGGAGAGGGAGAGATAGGCACATCATGATTGACTACCTCCTGCATACCTCCTACTGGGAATTGAGCCTACAACTTGGGCATGTGCCCTGACCAGGAATCAAATCGTGACCTCCCAGTTCGTAGGTCAATGCTAACACTGTCCAGGCTGACTGATTTATTTCACTTAGCATAATACCCTCTAAGTCCATTAATGCTGTCACACATGGTAAGATTGCATTTTTTTTTATGGCATCGTTATATTCCATTGTATATATGTACCACAGGATTTTTTTTTTTTTTCTACTTGGCTGTTGATAGATATTTGGGTTGCTTCCAAATAGCTCTTGGCTATCTATATATATAAAAGGCTAATATGCTAAGTGTCTGACTGACTGGTAGCCATGACTCACACTGACCACCAGGGGGAAAATGTTCAACACAGGAGCTGCCAAGCTGCAGTGACTTGGCAGCAGTGGTTCTTGGGTGATGAACCCTGAAACCAGAGAGGAGGGAGCCTACCTCCTTGTGGGACTGGGCAATTCCACTTTCACCCATGAGTTAGGTTGTTGCTGTGGCACTGTGGACCCTGAATCTGGTTTACTCCACTCTTTTAAAAAATATATATATTTTATTGATTTTTTACAGAGAGGAAGAGAGAGGGATAGAGAGTTAGAAACATCGATGACAGAGAATCATCTTTCAGCTGCCTCTTGCACACCCCCTACTGGGGATGTGTCCGCAACCAAGATACATGCCCTTAACCAGAATCGAACCTGGGACCCTTCAGTCCGCAGGCTGATGCTCTATCCACTGAGCCAAACCGGTTTCGGCGGTTTACTGCACTCTTGTGTTTGTGTTCCATACCCTGTATGACAGCAGCTTTGCAGAGTGCCCTCTCGCATCCAGGTCCCCTTGGGAATGTCAGAGAGCTGGTTTTGGCCTGATCCCCATAGGCCAGGCCGAGGTACCCTGCTCACTCTGCAGACACTCTTTGAGCCATGGTGCCACCTCAGGTGCGGCCGGCCAAGGAGGGACTGCAGGAGGTTGGCTCCAGGACATTTCTGGTCTGTCTTGCCCAGTCCTGCCCTACCAGCCACCTTCTAATTAATTTCTTTTCAATGTGCATGAATCCGTGCACCAGGTCACTAGTTATAAATAGTACTGCAATGAATAGGGGTGTATATATTCTTTTGAATTAGTATTTTGGGTTTCTTTGGATATATTTCTGGAAGTGGAATCACTGGGTCATAAGGCAGTCCATTTTTTAATTTTTTGAGGAAACTCCATACTGTTTTCCATAGTGGTTGCACCAATGAGCATTCCCACCAACAGTTTCTCTACACCCTTGTCAACATTTGTGGATTTATTGATGATAGCCATTGTGACAGATGTGAAGTGATATCTTATTGTGGTTTTAATTTGCATTTCTCTGACAATTGGTGATGTTGAGCATCTTTTCATATGTTTAATGATCATCTGTATATCTTCTTTGGAGAAGTGTCTATTCAGGTCCTCTGCCCATTTTTTTTTTTAACTGGAATGCTTGTTTGAGGACTTTGATAATATATATATTTTTAAATAGATATTGGCATTCATATTTCTTATTTCTTCTTGTATAAGTTTTTTAAAATTTATTTTTGTTGATGTCAGAGAAGAAGTGAGAGAGTGGTGGGGGGGAAGAGATAGAAACATCAATGATAAGAAAAAATCATTGATCACCTGCCTCCTACATGCCCCTTACTGGGGACCGAGCCCACAACTTGGGCATGTTCCCTTGACTGGAATCGAACCTGGGACCCTTCAGTCCCAGGCTGATGTGCTATCCACTGAGCCAAACCAGATAGGGCTTCTTATGTAAGTTTTATTAAATTTGTATTTTTCATGGAATTTGACCATTTTATCTCAGTTGTCATACAGTTGTTCAGAATGTTCGTTTGTCAATGTATGAGTGCTCTCTTTTCTCAATATCCTTGCCAACTTTAGTAATTTTATATCTTTTTTTGTGATAGCCATTCTAACAGGTATGAAGTTCTTTACAGCACTTTTAAAGATGTCATTACACTGACTTTTTGCCTCCATTTTTTCTGATGAGAACCCAACCATAGTTTTTAATTTTGCTCCACTATGTGTAAGTTTTCTTTTGTCTGCCTTCTTTCAAGACTTTCTCTTTATTTTTGGTTTTCAGCAGTTGACTATGATATGCTTAGGTGTAGTTTGTTTGTATTTATCCTGCTCAGGACTAACTAAGCTTCTTCAATATCTAAATTGACATTTCTCACCAAATTTGGAAATTGGAACCATTATTTCTTCATATATTTTACATCCTGTCTATCTTTCCTCTTTCCCTCCAGATATACCTATGTTAGACCTTTGGATATTTAAAAACAGGTTGTCTTTTTTCCTCTGTCATCTCAAATATACGGTTAAGCTCACCTCATGAAATTCTGAACCCTTGGGATAGCCAAATCCTCCTACAATACTGCTTTTATTATGTAGGTCTTATAATAATCTACAGCATGCATTTTATTACATATAAATCACACCTCAAGAGAAAGTACTACCGTGGTTTCCTATCGCTTAGTAAATGCAGACCAAATGCCTTATCTTGGGACTCAGAAATTTAAAAAGATAATTATGTATATTGTATATACAAAAAATGGCTGTCTAGTAACTTTGGTTTCACGTAGGGATGGGAATTAGGGGTTGTGAAACAGGCATGGGAAGGAAATGTTTCAACATTTACTTTAGAAATTTGAATGTATTTATTCCAAAAACTACAATACCTTGCCATCAACAATTCTGTCCTCATTCTGATCAGTCACTTCTGCCATTCCTGGGCAGCACATTGGTTCTTTTAGTCTGATCATTGCCCTCCCCCTGCCAACCCCATGCTCTTTTTCCGTAACACACAAGGGATTAACCTGTTTCAAGACTCTTCACCGTTCAGCCAGCCCCTTCAAACCACGGCTCCTCTGTTCATGCCGGAGCACCTCCTCCAGGCAGGGGCCGATCCAGGAGACAGTTGTCAGGGCTCCAACATACCAATGTGTACCATAAGCTGCTGGAAATGGAGGGGACCAAACGGGGGGAAAGGGTTCATTAGATAGATGCATCATTCTGTTTGGGGAGCCATTTGAGTCTTTTTGTGGGAAGTATCTTTTCTTTTTTTGTCTATCTTTTGGAGGTGTTGAAGTCAGGATTTTGTTTGCAAGTATTGACTCTGAATAGCAATCAGAAAAGAAAGTAATTTGCAAGGAAATATAAAAAAGACAGATTTGGAAGCTGCACAGTCAGGAAAAATGCCCAAAATAACGTTATAGAACTGGTCCTCAGGAAGACACACGTGCCATTGTGCACAATCACTTTTCCAGACCCTGAATAGTGCAGCCACTTAGACCACTACCATGCCACCATCATCAGAGTAGAGTTCCATGCTGGCAACTCCCATGGTGCTTAGGGGGACCCTAGCAGAGCTATAGAGCCCTGTAATTAGCTATCATTCCCCTAAAACAGAACAGGCAGCAGCCTGGGCAGCAAAGTGAAAGGGATCCATTTGGCTACATTCAGAGATATCCAGCTAGGTTTGGTGAGTCTCCAGATGCCATATCCCCTCATTTAATCAAAAGTTCACTTTCACCCATTCTGTACACTGGGACTCATAACTTGATCTTTAGAAACCACTGCCTGTCAAAAAAAAAAAAAAAAGCATCTTTAAATGTCAGGAGGCCTTGGAAGGAATATATATAGGAGGCTCCCCAAAACATCTTTCCAGGTGTGTGGTCTGACCAGGGAGACCCCTCTGGACACATCCCTGACATGTTCCTACTGAGAGTAATAAGACAGCTTGCTAACCCAGCCACCTCCCACTCTCTGAAGTGGACCTGGTAATGTTAAAGATCCAGTTTGCAGACCTCACACCAGGGAACTGAAGGAAATGGACTGTTGCCTCACAATCCTACACTTGCTCTGGTGACATGAAACCTTTCTACTTGTCTTCAAGCACAGGACAGAAATGAACGTTTCTCAGATTTTTTGCAATGATTCTAATTTTGAGTGGAGCAGGTTTTGACAAGGCCGATGTGTTCAACCACAGATTGGATTCCAAGGGAACAGATGGAGTTAGGGATGCAAATGGTTTCAGGAATTCCCCTTCCTCGAGGGACTAGAGCCGTGCTCAGCTCTGCTGAGAATGACCTTCTCCAACAGCTGTGTCCCACTCTGTCCTCTGGGCCCTGAGCAGCTCTGCCTGTGTCCTGGGTGCCATTAAGCTTCTCGTGAACTACTCACATTGGCCCTTACTTACATTTCTCCCCACAGGTGCTCAGAACCTTTCAGGGAGCAGCTGTCTCCCTGACACCCCTAGTCCTTGCCCTGGTTGCTTTTTTTACACTCCTTTATCTGTCCAGACCTCCTCCTCTTCCTACAGGTAGAAAACAAACCATGGCCTCTGTTGACAGCAGGGGTCACACTAGGGAACTAAAGGAAATGGACTGTCTGTTGCCTCAGGACTGCTGACATGTAGCTCCTGCACATCAGTGGATGCAAAGAGAGACCGAAGGCAGCACAGAGACTCTGCTATGGCCAGCAGCCCAAATCAGCCTATCCAAACACCCAGGGTAAAGGCCACTGGCCATTCATTTTGACCTTTTCTTAACACTTGACAGAGGACACTCATTCAATTGCCCTTCCCCAGATACCACAAGCTCACATTTAGTACGTGTCTGCTTTCCAGCTTCCAGACAAGAGAGTTTAAAATCAAACCCATTCCTCTGTGAATGGATGCCTTGTCTCAAGGTTAAAATGAAGGCTTATTGAGTGAAGGTGATGTCAAGGCACCTTCTTGAGAGAAAGCCTGTGCTAATTTAGAGAGGTCCTTTATGTCTCAGGATCCAAAGTGAATCTGTTCAAGATCATAATCTCTTCTAGTGGAATAGTGAGCAGTGGTGCAGCTACCTACAATCCATGCTTCAGGGAAGTCACTGGTGCTGTTCCGGGAGCACCCTCCTGTGGGATGTCTCCCAAGACAGAAGGGTACCTATAGGTAAAAACAGGTACCGAAAGTCTCTGCAGAGAGGATTGCATCCCAGCCCCGCTTCTCCAGCTTTTCTTCTGGGTTCTAGTGTCTCCAGTTTGCACCCAGTGGCTTCATAGACCATGGAGAACAAATACCAGGCACACTGGGAGATGGAGTATTGGGTTAACCCTTTAGTGCTCTGGTTATAACCACTTCTGGCTTGTTATTGGCCTCAGTGTGGTGCTAAGTGATTAATGGCTACTTGGAAGATCAGCAAATGCCATAATACTCAGTTCCCAAATGATAAGGGGGCAGATGTGAAGTCTCTAGGCAATAAAAAACAGCAAATGTTCCCCCTTCTGTGTAAAAAATGTGTGGGAGAAAAGAGAAGTGTCTTGCAAAGATTTGCTGCTCTTAAAAATTAGTCTTTACCTTAAATCACCCAATGCAAGTTCCTGTGCTGCCCAGCCTGTGGGGCTTTGGCTTGAAGCTGCCAGGAAGAGAGGAGAGAGGAGAGAAGAGGGAGGAGAGAGGAAAGAAATTGAGAGGGAGGGAGAAGGAGAGAAAAGGAGAGATTGAGTGGGAGAGAGGGGGAGAAAGGGAAAGAGAGTGAGAAAGGGAGAGGGAGGGAGAAATTGAGAGATTAAGAGGAAGCAGTACTATGGTAGTCAATCTGATAATCGTGGTGGCTGTTAGGTGACTAAGGGGAGGACACACTGCAGCATGGACACACTGGACAAATGGCTGATCCAAGTTTAGGACAGGATGGAGCAGGATGGTATGAGATTTCATCACATTACTTACAATGGTATGCATTTTAAAACCTATGAATTGTTTATTTCTGGAGCTTTTCACTTGATATTTTTGGACCATGGTTGACTGAGGGTAATTGAAACCATGGAAAGTGAAAAAGTGAATAAAGGGGGATTATTGTATGTACTTTTATAATTCATTTGCAAAAGAGGCTAAAGAGATCCTTATTAAATGGAAATACGTATTCTTTCTATGAATTTAGTTTATTCTCCAATATAGGCTTCATTTAAGGAAGAAAGTGCAAAGGCCCTGGGGCAAGAGTGTGTGTATGGGGGACAAAGTGGAGAAAGGCAGTAGGAGATGGGGCCAAGACCTCATAGGAAGCCCAGGTGTGACTGGAGATGACAGGAAGTTGTCAGACTCTGGGGTTGCCAAGGGATTGGCACTTGCGTTGGCTCAATCTAAATGAGGTAAACAGGACTCTGGAAGTTCACCTTTGAGAACACTCCCAGGAGAAGATGTAAACTCACCTTTAATTTTCTATGTTTTCCTGTCACTTTCTTGCAGAGCTTATGACCTGAGACCACAGGAAGTTCAGCAACTTGCCCAGAGTCATAGTTAGCAGTGCTCAGCTCTGGGCCTTCCCATCCAAAACACAGAACTTCTGCACTCTTGGGACAACAGTGGCCCCATAGGCTGCCCAGCCTTGTTAGAGGAATGTGGAGCCTCTGGGAATCAAGAGGCTGTTTCCCTGTCCCTTCCTTGCTGGCTAGTCAAAGCAAGCTGGCAATTACACAATAACCCATTTTCTTGATTCACAATCCCTGCTCTTTCCCTGCCTTCTGGTTTCTGCTGTTATATCCCTTTGTCTAGAATGACTCCAGTACAGAGCTGTTTTGACTTTGGAGGCAGTTTTGCAAAATTAAGAGCCTGCTTTGATACAGCTTCAAGGAACACCCCACAAACCACAGCAGTTGCTTCATTCAATCCTCAATACAACAAATGCTCCTAATAGGGCCACGAATGCCTACCGTTGCACAGCCACCCAGCAAGTGGCCATTTAATCTCAATTGCCCCCCACAGTGTGGGCCAATTAAAGAGGAAGCCAGCAGGGCAAGGACCACTTGGTGAATCTTTTGAGGGACGCAGACTCTAGGGCTGCCTTGCCAAAGGCTCTCTCCCTCCATTCACACACTGTGTGGGAATGAACACCGGGGGCTGCAAAAGGGATGGAGGGCTGCCCCAGAAATGGGAGCCAAGATGCAGTCCAGATGGCAGAGAGAGTGACAGCGACACAGAATAATATCCCCAGGCCGTGAAACTTCCAAAATGAGATTTACAGTTCTGGCCCTCCCTCATTCGAAAGGAAACACCTGCTCCAGCAACTCCAGAACAGCCTCTGATTATCAGCTTCTGTGCCGGGATCAGAGTTTTTGCAGCTAACTAGTGCCTGGTGTGAAATAAAAGCTATTTTGAGGTGGGAGGAGTTCTCATGCATTTCCTCTTTGCATTTTGCGTCCTGATTAATTTCTCTTTCATCCTTTACTATTAAGTTTCCTTTCTCACACAATTCTTCCTTCTTTAGCTTCCTTTCTACCCTATTCTCCTCTCTAAATATTTACAGCCTGTGAATTGGAGAACAATCCAGAGCTTACCAAGGGTTCCCATCCCTATCTGGCCATCAGTCACCTGAGGCCCCAAAATAGTTGTGCCTGGGCCACTTTCCAGACTAAGTCAAAATTTCTAGGGGTAGGGCCATGACATAGAAATGTAAATTCCCCAGCTGATTCTTTTTTTTTCATTTTCATTTTGTTTTTTTAAATTAAATGCATTGGGAGTGACATTTGTTAATAGGATCAAATAGGTTTCAAGTGTACATTTTTATGATATAAGGTCTGTATATTGCACTGTGTGCCCACCATCCAAAGTCAAATCATCTTCTGCCAGCCAATTCTAATGTGCAGCCAAGGCTGAGAATGGCTGGCTACAGAAATAAGGAAGATTTGACTGTCCTGATCCACTGAGGCTGGTTTAATGCTTACACATGAGTTTCTAGAAGCAGGATTTAGTTCCAAAGATGAGCTATAAGGAATCAGATTATTTTTTATAGTTGTTCTATTATCCAGATGATACATGTTCATTGAAAAAGACTTAGAAAATGAAGACAAAAGACTTTATTATCTAGCCACTCATAACCACCATTAATATTTTTGTGTTTGTTTCTTTTACTCTTATTTTTATGTACATATACAGAGTTGTTTTTTTTTAAATAAATAAAAGTGGGCTAACACTATATAACTCTTTTCTCTTAGAACCATGAACATCTACCATGTAAGCAAATAAGAAATAGAACACAATTTCAATTAATTATATGGTTTTATTTAACCAGTCTCCTATTAATGGATCTTGGGCTACTATTCTCATGATGCTCACTATTGTAGGTAGATCTTTCCCCACAGCTATAGTATTGGTCTGATATTTTCTCTATGCTCATTCACTGTGTCATCTTGTCTAGTCCCATGCCTTTAGTTAGGCCAAATAGTAACCCTTCAACATTCAAGTCACTCTTATTCACAAAGAGCTCTTATGATGTCCTTCTGGTTGCTAAACCTCATTTCCTATCTACCTACCTCTTGTATATTTGTTTTTCCTTCAAGCCAAGAATCTAGACATTACCTTCAATTTGTTCTTTATCTCCACCAATCCATATACCAGACGTTTTGTTTGAGCTCCATATTGTCTTGAATCTACTTACATCTTTCCATCTTCCTATTATCTTCCAATCAAACTGTCTTCATCTCTCATTTGAACTAAACTCTTCACTCTTGACCTTCTTCTACCTTTTCTTCACATTGCAGCCAGTATGGTCTCCTTCAGGCATAAATCACATTATAAAGTATTTTCTACTTCAAAGAGTTGCACAGCTCCGTATCTTCAAGAATAAAATTCAGAACTTACCATGATTCAATATGGGTCCTGCTCACCCTGCTAGTCTCTTCATTCGAATTCTCCTCCTGTTGACTAGGCTCCAGACACACTTGTAAACTTTCTGCTCTTAGACATACTAATGCCTTTCCCACCTTGGCATCAGCCTCCATTTGGCGCAAAGGGATTATGCAAACATGTAGCTTATGCTTCTTGTTCCATGGGTAATAAGGTCCATTGATTCAAGAGACTTGTATCTTCCACCATGAAACTGTAGCAGATTAATTTGTTAGCTTGCAAGGAGGGTAAACTCTCAGATCTTTGGCACTCTCCATTCCATTGTGCTTGGGAAGAAACCCTACTTCAGGGGAAATCAAATGGGCTTGTCCACTTACTAGATACACTGCTACTGAGCATGCCTGGCAAGCATATATTATATTTTCCCCTCCTCATCATATACACTTTAAACAGAACATTAAACAACAATGCCTCATGAAAAGGCACTAAGGAATTTCAGCTTTAAGAAAATAAGTAAAAGAAGCAGGAGTGATAATCGCTCTGCTCTTCTGATTGTTGTCTTTGACCTATGGGTAAAACAGGCAGCCCCCAGAGACTAAATATTGGCTATTCTGGCTTTTCACCAAACCAGACACAGTGGAAACTGTTTGGGAAGTCCAACAGGCTGAAATTAGCTAATGCTTACTTTCCTATATGAATACTGGAGAGAAGTCAGTGATTTGTTTTCTTAGGGAAAGAATGTAGCATGCATTCACAGTCTTCCCATGGGGGTACATGAAGTTTCCAGTACCTGCTCACAACTGGATCAGAGAAGATTTGGATTTGATTGCCCTTAAAAATCAGTTTTTTAAACTGACAGTATTATGATGGCCTCCTTTTCAGTAGTAGCAATCAGGGAATTCCAGTAGCACATATGACCAGCTAAAGATAATCAGTTCACCTGGCTGAAATGCAGGACCCAATTAGTTTAATTCTTGGGAATCACTTGGGCCAAGACCATGGAGACAAGAGGCAGTTGCTCAGGAAATTAATATTTCAAATTCTTGGAATTTGTGCTTTGTTCTAAAGGCAGCAAGTGCTGGATAGTGACTTCGTCTAATAAGCCAGGACTGACTCCAAAGGCTGCCCAGCTGCCTGCTTGTATAGGTAGCTCATTCTTTGCTTTCCTTTTCTTCCTCTTCCTCCTTCCTGGGAATGAATGAAAGGGAAAGTTAGGGCAAATCATCTTGCTGTCTGTCCTATGGGTGGGCAGTATGGCTGAATCTAGGGATTCAGATTCATTATCTAATTTGGGACAGGCAATGAATGGACAAAGGGGGAAATTGGAGCACACAAACAGAATGATGCTGGGGAAGGATAATGTTATATTTTCCCATATTTAAGCAAGACACTCTTAGATATTTGTGGTGCCAAAGCATGGCAGACACTAGGAGAAACCTCTAGATTTGGACCTAAGCCAGAATACATGATATATTTTAGAATTCTACTTGGTTGATTTAGGAAAATGACATCACTTAGTACATATGGCCCCGATGACCAAACCAAAGAACAGCAGGCTGGATTGGGTGGTTGCTTTACTTTGTTTGTATATTTGGGTTATATTTGTGATATTGGTTCTTTTTTAGCTTTGGGATATATCCTGTCTTTGAACTGGGTTGAACACGTTGTCTTATTGTGCCTGGCAGCGGACGTGTTATATGGTTTTGAGCCAGGATGGCATCGTGTTAAGGGTACACCAGTAAGAGGATCTGCATCTTGCTGCTCATATAGTATCTCAGAATGTGCTTTGCCTTTTGACAGTGCCAGATACTGTGAATAAAAGCTATACAACAGCATTGATGGAGTCAGAATGGTTTCGAAGAGGATGAATATGTGTGATATGGTGTCCATACCTATTGAAAACCTTGGAGTCAGATTGGTGGTGCTGTGCAGTGAAACCTGGAAGCCCGAGTTTGTGAAAAATTGTTTCCTTGTGGCTGGAAAATGGCCAAGCCCCAAACCAGATTGGACTCAGAGTTTAGAGCAGCCTCTAGTGACCACCTGGGTTAAGGAAATAAGTGGTATATGAGAAAAAGGGTGTTTTTCCTTGAAAAGTTGGGAAAAAATGATACCATAATATTAACTAATGTATGTCTTACACATTACTTTGATCTCTGCCATAGTTAAAGAGTATAATTAAAAAGATTCTTAGCTTCACATAAAGAGCTCAGTGAAAACCAAACCACTGTAGAAGATGATCTTGGAAAGTTGACTTAAGACCCCCCAATTGATGTAATTCTCATAGGAATTTGCTAGAGGACACTAGGGGTTGAATGCTTCTATCAGCACCTATAAAAAGGGCAAACAATGGAGGGAGGAGGGAGAAATGTAGCAATTGGTAAATAAATATCAGAAAACTTGTGATTGGAACAGAGTTTTGTTAATTTGTTTTATAGAGAGACTTCAAAAGCCTCATTGAGGAATACAGGTTTTGGTGATTGTCTATATCTTAATATATTTTTTTTGTACAACAAATATTGTAGAAGTTGCTGTACTAAGAAAATGCCTCAGATATGCATAAAAAAGGTTTTAATGGGAATCAGGAGGTGAACTGAAAGGAAGGGGTTACAGCTGGTTTTGTGGTCCTTCCTCTAGCATCAGGGATATCTGAGGATTTGACTCCTGTTCTTTTCCTTTTGCAACATTAATAATTGTTGTCATGATATGCTATTGAATAAGTAGAACCTGGGTGGGGATTATGTACATGTGCTTCATCTGTACATGTACATTGTCAAAATTGGTTATTGAGTAATTGACATTGATGAGATGCAGCTGCCCTGAAGAGTAAGGGGGTATTCATATGCCTGAGGGGCTACTTGGCCAGATGACATAAAGCCGAAGGGGCTCAGATGGCTTTTGAGCTGAGGTTGTCTGCACTTAGTCTTATCTCTTGTCCCATGTTCACCTTACCTGGGAGTCACAGAACCTCTGCTGTGCCATTGCTTTGCATGCCAGTTTATTGCATGCCCTCTATCTTTTCATAAAGCCAAGTAAACTTGGTGTTGAGTGGGGCCCACTATGTTCTGTGAATTTGGTGGTCTATCTGAACTCGAGTCCACTATAGAGCAGACTTGGGTTCAGATAGTAGAGCAGAGTGGATATTTATGCCAAATGTTAAAAATTACAAAGGGAAAGATCAGTCTGTTTATTGTACCACTTATTACATGAAGCTTCCACTAAATGTGAACCAATTCTTCTTTCTCATCTCTAGGGACACAGTTGACACAGGTTTTATTAGCCAGTTTCCTTTACTAGGCTCTAAACTGTCAGGATAGTTTCTGAGCTCTTCACAGTTTCTAGCACACGAGGAGTCCTTAGCTAGACATGAGAAAGGGGATAACACACAGGAAAGATCACAACAAGAGAGGAGGTGGGGAGTGTGAGAGTCAAGGAGAAATCTCTCTTTCATTGCCTCTCACTGAAGAAGAATCTCCATTGCAAGGTGACCAGAGTATTAACACTGGTGAACACACTTGCATAAAAGGTTAAAATCAGGTTGTCTCTCCTTCATTCCTTATGGGAACATTCAGTTTCCATGAATGCCATTCATCCCAGAACCTGCAGCCCATCTGATGTCTACCTCTTTGCTGACAGTGGAAGCAACCCTTTTCTGTTTTGATCCCATGGTATAGGCTCTGCCTCCTGATCTGACTATATACTTTGAGGTGTTGCCAGTGTTTTTGGGCATCTATCATTCTCCTTTTCTGCCTTGTTGCCTCCACCACCTACTTGGTTTCTGGAGTGCTGCCCCTTGCCTGTTTTGAAAGTCAGGCCTGGAAGCCTTGACCAATGGTTTTTCTTTTCCAGAAAGTGCAGAAAGTGACTCCCATGAAGTTTTAAAAAGTGGGTATGTTTTTCTTTTTTCTTCAAAGACACTTTAAACTCTTTGGTCAACACTTTTCATCATTTTCCTTTCAGATACCCAAGGTCAAGTACTATTTTTAGCCATTGTTCTCCCCAATGGGGTTCTCCTCAGAGCATCCTGGCTACTGGGGCTGCACTTTTATAAGTCTCTTCAAGGGATAACACACAGGTAGCCACATAGAATTTCTTCCCTTTCAAGTAGGTTAAATCTTCCACAGATCATTTGCTTGTTGCATGTCTAGTTACCTATCCTTAAATAATAATAACTTGAATAAGAATAACTGACTGGAGATCCAGTCCAGAAGAAAGAGACCTAACTGTAGTTGCTTTGAGAGAGTATATTATTTACCAAATGTTCTCTTGGGGTGAGCCTTGGATGTGTTTGAAAGAAGTACTTTGTTAAGCTTTTAGAAAGCAAGTGAGACCCTAAAGGGCCTGGGAGAGAACAGAATGGCCTGTGAAGGAAAAAGAAGGGGTTTATGGGATAGTTAGGATTCAGAGAAGGGGAAAGTGGAGATGAATGGAAGAAAGAAGGAAGGAATAGCCAGCAAGGTGGCCGAAGGCTTGGTGTTCCAAAATCTGACTCTTTCACACGATCCTTCAGATCCGGTGAGAAGTGCGGTTAAATCACAGAATACTTGATATAAATAGATTCCTGTGTGAACTGGTGAAGCCAGGCTGATACAATGCAAACAGGTTGACTTATGTGGCGAGGTTGAAGGCTGTGAGAAATAGGAGGATGTAAGCCATAGGACTTCACAGAAACTGGAAAGGGCAAACAAAATTAAAACAGACGCAGAACTTCCTCAGCTGGTGCCAAGTCCATGAATGAGAAGCACTGTCTGGGATGGTTTGCTGCCTCAGTTGTTCAGCAGTGGCTGACTTGTACCACCTCCAACTGAGATCTCACTTCAAGACCCAGCTCTGCTCCCCCTACCCCACTCAACAAACCTTCTCTCCTACAACTCCTGTTCTCAGGTGTCCCTCTCCTCTAAAATTGTACTGCCTTTATCATCTTTGGTACATCATTTAGTGCTTAAAGTTAATATCTTACATTTAGTAAAAAGAAAGTAAAAAGCACAAAGCTCAGTGCCTTGTGGAATGTTATAGACACAATAGCTCAGACCAGTGGGAGGAGCAGAGAGTTGTCTTTGGTGATAATGGCAGAGGCAGAAAGATAAATGTTCTGGTGATCAGAGTCCAGTGCAGTTCTGTGCCCACAGCTGGACAGTGTTGCTTTGAGATAGACATTGGTGGCTTGACCTGGAGCATTTTTTAGGTCACCTAACCTTAGGCTAGTTTCTCATCCTCTTTGGCATTTTTGAAGCCATCAAATGCCTCTTTAAAAGTGTATTTTTATGCTTAAACCTGCCAGATTTAAGTTAAAACAGCCAGATTTTGTGGCTTCCAAAGAATAACACAGGGTATACATAACTGTCATAAACACTGCTGTGATGCAAATCCTTGAATTCACATTTCGGCACACAGCTTTGACGGTTCTCCTAGCATAAGTTCCTAAACCTGATTTTCAAGTTCTGGGTAAGAGGGAGTAAGCACAATGCCCATCACTTGCATGGCATATGACTTTAAAACCTGGACAGAGTACAAGGAGTAGGTATTTGAGGGCTTTGAAAAGTTATTAGCAGGCAGATTGGGGGAGAACACCAGAAGCCAAAGTATCATCAACCTGGCAGGAGCTTGACCTTTTTTCCCTGTAATATCTCCCAGTGTAACTTCATGCAGCCAGAAACTCAGAGGTGAGCACTGTGACACAGAGAGGCTTCAGGAGAATCCCTCAGTCCTTCTGGCTTGAGGAATTAGAAAATGAATTCCTAACACACACACACACACACACACACACACACACACACACAGAGAGAGAGAGAGAGAGAGAGAGAGAGAGAGAGAGAGAGAGAGAGAGAGAGAGAGAGATATTTCCTAGATTTAATCTCTCCTCTCTGATCTCTCAAATCCCAGTCCCAGAGTCCCAGACAATCCTGTAGAATGGTGGGTCAATCCTATTGATTTTTTTCACCTCTTCCCACCACTTGGCCTGAATCCAAACCCAATCATGAGAGTGTGTGGCAACTACAGTCCCAAATTTCTGGCCAGAAGGCTTAGAAGGGGAAAGCTAAAAAGTTAGGAAGTATCAGGGAGATTGCAGAGAAGGACCAGTTAAGAACTGCTCAGGGAAGAACTTAATGTTTATGAACTGTTGTCTGTGAGTTCCAGGGCTCACTCCTTACTAACCACAAATCTGATCTCTTTTTTATGAGCTTAGTGGGGTTTTTGTTTTGTTTTTAGATTCACAGATAAATGAGGTCATATGGTATTTGTCTTTTTTTCTGTCTCACTTATTTCACTTAGCATATTGCCTTCAAGATTTGTGTTGCAGATGATAGGGTTTCTTTATTTTTATGGCTGAATAATGTGTGTGTGTGTGTGTGTGTGTGTGTGTGTGTTATAACTTCTTATCTATTCATTCATCAATGGACAGTTAGGCTGTTTCCTTGTCTTGGCTATTGTAAATAATGCCATGAATGTAAGGATGAAGATATCTTTTTAAGTTAGTGTTTTCATTTCCTTTGGATATATTCCCAGAAATGGAATCGCTGGATCATATGGTAGTTCTATTTTTATTTTTTTGAGGATCCTCCATAGTGTTTTCCATAGTGGCTGTATCAATTTGCAGTCCCACAAACACAGCACAAGGGTTCCTTTTACTTCACATCCATGCCAGCAGTCTTTTCAATAATGGCCATTCTAACAGGTGTGTGGCAATATCTTATTGTGGTTTTAATTTGAGTTTCCCTAATGACTAGTGATGATAGTCTTATTTTCGTGTACCTATTGGCAATTTGTTTATCTTCTTTGGAAAAATGTTTATTCAGAAATTTTGCTTATTTTTATTATTATTTTGCTATTGAGTTGTATGAGTTCTTTATATATTATGGATATTAACCCTTTATCAAAATATGGTTTGAATTACTTTTCCCATTCTATCAGTTGTTTTTTCACTTTGTTTTTTAAAAAAATATATTTTTATTAATTTTTTACAGAGAGGAAGGGAGAGGGAATAGAGAGCTAGAAACGTCGATGAGAGAGAAACATCAACCAGCTGCCTCTTGCACACCCCCTACTGGGGATGTGCCCGCAACAACGTACATGCCGCCAACCGGAATCGAACCCAGGACCTTTTAGTCCACAGGCCGACGTTCTATTCACTGAGCCAAACCGGTTTTGGCTGTTTTTTCACTTTGTTAATAGTTTCTTTTGCTATGCAGAAGCCTTTTAGTTTGATGTAGTCCCACTTTTTGTGTGTCATTGTTGTTTGTTTTTTAGATGTAGTTTGTGCTCTTCTGGGGTGAATCCCTTAGTTGGCAAATGGTGGGTGGTTGTGTAAATTTTCCAGCTCTCTCACTTGTAATCATGAGCCATACTGTCTCTGGAACTCCCCTGATAAATAGCCTTCCTTCATGGGGCTTTATCATATATCACATCCTTGCTTGCCCTCTTCACATCCCTCCCCCCAAATACACACTAATTTTTCCTGGTTGAGGAATTAGAGAGTGAATGCCTAACACACATGTACACACACACACACACACACACACACACACAGAGAGAGAGAGAGAGAGAGAGAAAGAGAGAGAGAGAGAGAGAGACCCACTTTGACATGGATCTTCATCTTGGGGTCTGTGGGAAATCCAACTTAAGACACATAGACAGCCGAAACCGGATTGACTCAGTGGTAGAGCATTGGTCTGTGGATTGAAAGGTCCCTGGTTCGATTCTGGTCAAGGGCATGTACCTTGGTTGCAGGCACATCCCCGGTGGGGGTTGTGCAAGAGGCAGCTGGTCGATGTTTCTCTCTCATCGACGTTTCTAGCTCTCTATCCCTCTCCCTTCCTCTCTTTAAAAAAAAATCAATAAAATATATATATTTTAAAAAAGACACATAGACAGATTTCTTTTTTTATTTGTGACATAGTTTGAAATAAATAACCCCTGCTGCATTCTTAAGGAATTCTATTATTTAAAATATCGATTTGATTACTCTAACAGGAACCCAGGCAACTCCTTTACCAAATTTTTCTGCTTTCAAGGGATGGAAAGAAATGTAGCTCCTTAAAGTCACAGTTTCCTTGAAATTGGAGATGAGAGGCTTTTGTGGAAAATGGATGGATGGACACAGAAATACTGGTCTGAAATTTAACAGTATTATATTTTTCCAATGGCAAAGCCTGTCTTTGTAATTTTCAGTCTACCTTCAGGTATTCCCAGCTCCCTGACTGCCAGGTGAAGTCTTGTCCATTGGAAATCACATCAATATATTCATTCCATCAAAATGTTTATTGTTTTGCTGCTCATTATGTGACTTCAGGTAAGCTACTTAATGTCTCTAAATTCATTTTGTTATTCTTTTAAAAAATAAAATTTTATTAATTTTTTTTACAGAGAGAAAGGGAGAGGGATAGAGAGAGTTAGAAACATCAAAGAGAGAGGAACATCCATTAGTTGCCTCCTACACACTCCCTACTGAGTATGTGCCCGCAACCAAGGTACATGCCCTTGATCAGAATTAAATCTGGGACCCTTAAGTCCGCAGGCCAACACTCTATCCACTGAGCCAAACTAGTTAGGAGTCATTTTGTTATTCTTAAAATTAAAATAACACCTACCTTTTGGGATTTCATGCAGTGTAATCCTTTATCCAAAATTCTTGATGTATTTCTAAATACAGGGTTTTTTAAGGAAAGTAAATTAGCATAAATATATTATTTAGCAACTCCTGTGAATCTTGGGGCAGTATCCCTTAATCAAACACATTAGTATATCTGCAGCACCAGAGACTATGGCCCTGTGATGGGGCAATCTCTGTGTCCATTCATCCATTTCCCAAATGATTCCAGAAAGGACTGAAGACAGTGCAGTGAGGCATGTAGAAAGCCTGATCCCCAAATGTTTGTTCTCCTCCCTGCTTGTGATGTGGGTGGGCTCTTGCGAACTTTCCTTTTCCCTTTGACACGTCTTCATCCTGATTTGCTTCTCCCTGGGGTATGATTTCAGGCAGCGTTCTACCCTTTTGACTTGAATAGAAGAAGACATGCTTAAAAAAAAGGGGGGTCGATGTTTCTCTCTCATCGACGTTTATGAGAAACAATAATGCAGATATTTAATTGGTAGGCTCATTAAGCAAGAAATCAAGATGTCTAAAAATTGGTAGGAAGTTCTAAGAACTTCTTCATGGGGTGAGTTTCAGGAAGTTCAGAACTCCATATGCAACAAGAGTTTGTCAATAAACACAAAGGATTGGAAGCCTGAGGCAGGCCCCTCAAACTACCATGGTCCTCCTTTGCTCCTCACAACCTCAGGAGTCCTGGCATACCTGTGCTGTGACAATGTTTAGTTTTTACTATGTCAAAATATATAATTTGTAATAACTTATGATAATCTAACAAAATAAATCTACAAAATTTATTTTCATCATATATACTCTTAAAATTTCCTTGTGCAAGTTTAAGTTGGGGTAAAGTTTGCCAAAAGGAAATTTAATCAGTGGCCTTGACCAGTTTTAGGGAGTGTGTTCTTCTTTCACGACATTTATCTTCATCACAGTAGAAAACAATAATAGTTTGTATTTATCAAGCAGTTGCAGTATGCTAGGAACTGTTATTACTACCTATATTTATAGCCCACAATTCCTAATTCAAGTCTCTGACTTGTGCGGGACTTACACCTTGTTGACAAAATCCAAGCTTAGTATTCTCTCTGTGTCACCACCTCCACAGGCCAAGACACCTGACCCCATATGAGACAGTGCCATCTGTCCTTCATCCCAGGAATCGCCTGTGGGTCCTTTGCCTCATTCATATTATCCCATGCTCACTTTGCAGTCTGCACTGTGAAGGCTTAAAGTGTGGAGCTGTATTATTAGCTAATCTTGCCATTTGGGTTCCTGTCAGGCTTTGCCATTGTAAGGCCTTTGCAGGAGGCTGGGGAGCCGGAGGGATAGAAGCCATGGGTGCAGCTCCTGGCTTTGGAGTTACAAACAACTGAGGTGACTTTAGATCTTAGCAGCATTCATGTTTCTAGGTACAGCACCCATGCAAACTAATGTGTGGCGTTGTGGCAATCTCCTCATCCCTCCCCTTCCCACTTAAATAAGTCCTTTGAAAGAACCATCTACTTCACCTGGCTAAGGAGACCCAAGGCTATCTGCTACACATTTAATGGTTACCTCATCAGGGAGGGAAAAGACAGATATATTTTGTTCCTGTATTACATATCCTTGGCCTGTTTCTGATTATTTCAGCACCACAGTGCGGACAGCTCCAACCAGCAGATGGTCTCTTATAGGAAGCTTGGTGTAATTTCAGATGCCTCCTCAGGCAGAAGCTAATGCAGCATTAGGTGAGCAAGAGGTTTTTAAGGGGAAACTCCTGTGAAGGATAAAGATGAGGAAGCTTCAAACCACAGTGCAGTTCTGTAAAACATGCCGTTAATATTTTAATAGGAATTGAGTTGAATCTATACATTGCTTTGGGTAGTATGAACATTTTAATGATGTTAATGTTTCCAATCTATGCGCATGGTATATTCTTCTATTTGTTTGCATTTTCCTCCATTTCTTTTTTAAAATGTCTTGTAGTTTTCCAAATATAAGTCTTTTACCTTCATGGTTAAGTTTATTCCAAGGTATCTAATTTTTGTTGTTGAAATGGTAAATGGGATTATATTTTTAGTTTATCTTTTTGAGAGTTAGTTCATTATTGGTGCCTCATCTTTTTAAATCACAAGGTGGCTCTCATCCACTTCCCCAGGCCCCTAGTCACATAGTATGTATTTAGCCTGTTGGCCTTGCTCATGCTGACAGTGTTTCTGACCTTGTGAAACCCATACTGCTGCTCTTTGGTGATCACCAAACTTCTCCGGATCTGCTGCCTGTCCTAACAGCCTATTGCATAAGGCTCATCAATGTGGAGATCACTGCTCTGTTTTCTGTGTATGGCAAACAGCGAGATCTCCCTAAACTTTTCTTTCTATATTTGTATTTTATACAAGTATTGCACTCTAGCCCTATTTTGAAATTATATTATAGTGTTTTCATATCAGTTGTCTTCCCTTGGAAATCACTCTTCCCCTTCCTTCATCTTAGAATCTTCCTGAATTTTTATCTTGAGATTTGCTACATTAGAAATACAGTGGTGAGAGTGGATTTTTATCCCCTTCACTCCTTTCATTCCTTCCCTCCCCTTAGTCTCACTACTGATAGAAGTGGTCTTTGATAAGACAGAACAAAGGCAGAAAATTCTATTAGACCAAGAATCTGTAGTCCCTGTGGAAGTTCACATTTCTTATCCTTACCACCTTGCCATCAGACTTCCATGTACCTGAATGTTGTTGCCTGAGGGCTTATTTTGGCAACAGAATACATTTTTTTTATAACCACAAGTAGGCCTAAAGCTCCAAGGAATTAACAGCTCCTGGAAATAAACATGGATTAACAAATACTCCAGTTCTTTGAGGTGTTCTCCATTAGCTCTCAGAGTATCCCTGTGGGTGGCATCAAGCTTCAGTGGCCCCCAGAAGTAACTAGCTGAATAAGGAACTCTTCCCTGTTCCACTTTCCCATTCATCTAACAGTGTTTCATAGGGTCACTTCCCAGGTAAAATTTCTTGCACTCAAATTCTTATCCAGGATCTGCTTCTAACAGAACTCAAAATAAGGTATAACTCATCCAAGCTCTACTCTGAAGGAGTTTAGTAGTCAAAGGGAAAGTTTTTTTTTTAATGCTACACAGAACCAGAACTTCCTCCAGCAAAGCCATGCTACCTCTCCAAGTAGGGCAGGACCCTGGCAGGAAGGAAGAGATAGGGCTTGGAACAGCAATGGTAGGGGAAAGGAGCTGGTGGAAACATGTGGTCCTCCTGGACACCCATCTGACTTGACACTAATGGAGATGTGATGGAGAGGTAGAATGATGTGCTCAAACCTAATGATAGATATGACTTCTTCCTAAAAATGGGCTGGAACGAAGTAGGCTCAAAGAGGTTATCCTCCATGTCTGTGTGTAAGTCTATGGATCCCTCAATATCTTTGACAGATTTGGATGGGAACATATTAGATATTTCTCTTTAACTGGAATTTCAGGGCTTCCTGTCTCCAACTCCTTTCCTTCCTGTTGGTTAAATCTGCAACATAGTCTAAGACAAGTGGCCAGAACAGGAGGCTAGTCTTTCCTGTGATCCAGTGTGAAGGAGCAAGATTTTGCATAGATTGCTGTTGGGAGCTGGTAGAGTGGCCTCTCAATGATGGTGCTGGGCTGGCTCAGGCTGAAAGGTGATGACTGCATCACCATATGTCTGTCTGTCCAGTAAATCTTAAGGAAAGTTTTATTTTATCATTAGCTATTTTGATATTGGTATCCTTAATTTTTCCAAATCTTGATCCAAATGGGGGCGATTATGTATGAAACAAGAAGCCTGGGGAGTGTGTCGATGGAATATTTCTGAGCAGAAGAAATAAGCACAAATATTGGACCGAGGTAGAGTGGGTCCCTTTCAGATGTCAGGAAATTCCCAAAGAATTCTATTTGCATAACACCTACCTGCCCGGTCCATGCCATACACCTGCAGGTGGCAGCCTGTGTGTTTCTTCTCTTACTATTTGATGTAATACATGTTCTCTTTGGGGTGTGTGGATTATACCTAGTTTAGAGTCCTGGAATAGTTATAAGTAATCATGAATTATAAAAAATCATATTCATGCAATATAATGGAATAAAAATGAACAACCTGGTTCATTTGTGGGCTTTTAATCCTCAAGGTACAGGATTCTTTGTGAAGCATCAGATTTCAAGCTGTCCTAGCCATTCACAGGCAAAGCAGCAGCTGTCTCTGATCCGCTCCAGTATCTCTGGGAGCTTAAGGCGGCAGTGGACACAGGGGTGTTCTGGGCACACTTATATAGAAACGTCCATTTAAAGGAACCAAGTGAGAATTCAGAGATGACCTTTATATGGAATGACTGGCATCCCAGCTTGAAAGAGAATCTCGAAGCCTAAAATCAGCCTTCTGGACTGGAACTGAGGGAGCTGCCTGTAAAACTTCCCCGTGACTCTCATCTATACAAATGTGTGAGTTTCTGCTCAAAATATAGAGGGGGCTGTGGGTGGAGGAGTCAAGTCTCTCTTTAATTTTCTAATTCAGATATTCTGTCACATGTCTCCTGATTTCTTTTTTTCTTTTCGAAAAGTGCACAAAGCAGACTGTAGGATTAGAGGACACAGAAACCAACAGGTTAAACAAAATCAGGGGGTTCATATTGGAGGTCAGGAAATGTGACTCACCTTGAATGTGTTGGTGGGCATGTGGCCCAGTTCTATTTTTCTAAGATAGGGACACATTAATACATTATGGAGCAGAATTCAAAACATATATGAAAGTTTTGGCCGAAACAGGATATTTAAAAGAAACATTAAGCCTGATGGAAGTGTGAGTGGGAAGGGATGACCTGCTTCCAGTTATTCTCCCAGATAGCCAAGGTGCATGCTCCCTCTGGTCCTCAATTTTAGGTCCCTACTGAGGTAGGAAACATCAGTTACACCTTAGTACAAATATGTTTAGTTTGGGGAGCTGAGACAAGTGGGATTTATCAAGTATGGAGGCTCTCTGGTGTGGGGGTGGCTCGCTCTTCGGGCAGCAGGAAGGCACCATGAACCTGAAGGGTGAGGGGAAGAGGGCACTGACCACATGATTTTGTCTGTGGCTTTACCTGCTCCCCACCATATTTCTTGTGGGCTACAGGGGAATTTGATCTAGAAAGTAGTCCCTCTCAATGGTCCTTTGTAGATCAGGAACTTAGAGGATGATCATCCATGGCCAAATTAAATATCATATTAGAAGCTTCCTAGCTCAGAGAATACAGAGCCCCAAAATGTAGAATAATCCCATAGTCAAGCCCCACTCCACCCTCAACTATGTATTCTCTATGACAGGAGAGATTGAATGTCATTAAAGTGTTCACTGTGCCAAGAGCTTGACGTGCATCCTCTTGCAATCTTCCCCACACCATACGAGGTGGTGTCTTGAGTTGGATTCTCTCCAAAGCAGTCCCTGAGACAGACCCAGGTGGCTGACTTGGGAGGTGATCCCAAGAATCATGGTGATGTTGAAGGAAAGTGATACAGAGATTTGAGGAAAACAAAAACAGGTGTATGGCTTTGCAGGTTATATTGTATGCACCTAGGACTCCAGCAGATGGGAGTCCTTTGAAAGAACTTGTGGAGAACTCCTCAGAGTCATCTCACCCTGGGGCAAGGATGCTGGAGTATCTCTCCACCAATTTCCAACCTCAATGGTTGAGGATGGTTTTGGAGTGTTAACTCTTGGGCACTTGTGACCTTCCCGACACATGCTGTTGAGCTTGCTGGCTGTGGCCAGAGGAAGCTATGGCCTTTGTAAAACTGTCCCTAGGCAACCTCCTGAGGATGCCAAGTGGCTATGAGTGAGACTCTGACAGCACCTGGTACACATTTAGATGGGAAAACAGATTAAGGAACTCCCCAAATCAAAGAACTCAGATCTGTTGGTCTAAGCAGGACAGATATCTTGGCTGACTCAAAATATAGTAGCATGATCCTGGCCGGGTGACTCCATTGGAGCGTTGTCCAGTACACCAAAAGGTTTCGGGTTTGATTCCCAGTCAGGGCACATACCTAGGTTATGGTTTTGGTCTCCAATCAGGACCTTTATTGGAGGCAGCCAATCAATGTCTGTCTGTCCTCCTCCCCTTCTCTTCCTCCTTTCCACTTTCTCTAAAATAAATTACAAAACATTCTCAGGTGAGGATAAAATATTTTAAAAAAAAATATATATATAGTAGCACATTCTCAACTATACCTTCATTCCTCTCTTCTCCAGGTCTCAAAACGTTGATAGTCAGGCATGGTCATTATAGTTGTGAAATCAGGCCATGGGGTGGGATGAAAAGACAACAAGAGCAGGCAAAGATCTGAGACTAACAGACAAGCATTCCAACCCTTAATACCCTCCAGCTCTATCATCACCCACAAAGCCAGAGCTGGCCCTCCCTGTTTCCATAGACATCTCCCTCTGTTCTTTTGTCACTATCCTCCTGGGTAAGCCAGTTCCAGCTGATCACTTTCATAGCATGATGTCTAAGAGCACACATTCAGGGGGTAGACAGGTCTGGGTACAGGTCACAGTTCCATGGCATGCCTGTTGTTTGTGCAGGTCACCTACCCTCAGTGATGGGGGAACTGTAGTCTCATTTGTAGACCAACCATGACACAGACCCCTGTGGGATATTGTGAGGATCAAATGACTCAGGTGCCCACATATATTGTGTTCAATAATGTGAGCTGCTGTTATAATTATTGTTGTTAAATTATCTGGGGGAGAGAAAAGGGGTGGTGTGATTTGTCCAGTTGGAGTCCTCAAGGGTGGTCTATAGTCCCCAATAATGTTAACCATTACTAGTTAAATGACTAATTATGCTGAACTAGCAAAGCCACATAACCTCTGTCCAAGTCCCCCATAGGTCTTGTGGGGACACTCAGGTGATCTGAGGACCTTAGATGTCAACATTATCAGCCTTGGGCTTTATGTTCATGGGGAAGTAAGGAAACTGGTAAAGCTATGCACAGACTGAGATTGGTCCCAGGGCTGGGGAGGGCTTATAAGGTGGAGGCCGCTATAGAATGTGCTCTCCCTCTGCTGCTGCTGCTTCTTTTTTTAAAATATATTTTATTGATTTTTCACAGAGAGGAAGAGAGAGGGATGGAGAGTTAGAAACATTGATGAGAGAGAATCATCGATCAGCTGCCTCTTGCACACCCCCTACTGGGGATGTGCCCACAACCAAGGTACATGCCTTTGACCGGAATCGAACCCGGGACCTTTCAGTCCACAGGCCGACGTTCTATCCACTGAGCCAAACCGGTTCTGGCTCCCTCTGCTTCTTAAAAGCCAGCTCCCTTGGTTATTTTTGCTGCTCCTGGGGGTGAGGGGGTTGGGGGAGGGTGCTCTCCAGGTGAGTTGGTCTGGCCAAGCCCTCCCTGTGCCCAGTTTCTCTGCTGAAGGGCCGAGGGCTGAGGCCTGTGCCAGGACCCCATGACCCTGCATCCTCAGCATGCTCTGGAAAGCTAAGCAGGACTGGCAGCAGGTCCTCCTGCCTGCTCACCAGCCTGTGCCTGGGACCAAGCTCTTAGCACCCATCTTAGTCACTCCAGGGGAACCTTCTGGCTTTCAGGAACAGCTAAGCTCACAAGGCCACATGGGGCAGAAGTCACAGCCCTCTCCACAGGCCTTTAAACATCTTTATTGACTGCAAAGTGAAATCCCTGTTAGACTCAGCAGGAGCTCAGGCACAGGGTGGGTGTGCCTTGTTTCCCAGGCACTGCCCTTGCTGCCTGATCCCAGGGTTGCACTGCAAACTCACGGGCTTCTCTCTCTCCCTTCCCAAGGGTATTTTCTTTGTGACTTAGAATAAGTATTGGGTCATGTGGATGTTACTATGGCAACTGGTATTTTAAATAAAAATAGGCCTACACCCCCGGTAGCCTGTCAGTGTGAAATGTGTCTATAGGCAGTGAAAGGCTGTTGGCATCTGCATCCCTTTGATTCCCAGCAGCACCCCCCAGGCACCCGGGACAGAACCTGAAGCTCTGTGCACAGGGCGGGCTCCTCCGTCCTTTAAGGAAGCAGGCAGGGAGCTGGCACAGGTTTTCCCAGCTAGCCAGGGGGTTCTGCCTGGCGCCTCCTTACCGCTGTAGAGGGTGATGCTGTTCTCGAAGTCTTTCTGGAGAGAAACTTTACCTGACTCGAGATGGGCTTTGTCTTAGAGTCTACTTCTGGGGAATACTTACTGAGTCACGGACTTATGTGCAAGTAATTTATTTTGGAGTGATCCAAGAAACACCAGTAGAATAGGGAAGTGAGTCGGGAAGGGAAGGCAGCCAGCTAAGGTGTTTTCACTGCTGTAGATGGGCAGGAGGGGGGCACGGGGAGCCCTGGGAGACCATGCTATCCCTCCAAGGGGCAAGGAAGCTGGTGGGTTTATCTAGCAAATTATCCTCTGTCTTTAGGTGAGAGCTCCTCCCAGGGGCCATTCACTCCCTACACTCCCAGCTTGTGCATAATCAGAAAACAACCCCACAAAAGGCCATAGGCAGAGTCACAGGTGTTGGCAGGCAGCAGTCTTCAGCATTTGAAGGTGAATGCCTACCTAGAGGATATGGGCAGGGTACCACATCACCTGCTGAGGGCCTCCTGGTTGAGCTGTCAGCCTTCTGCATGTTAATGAATTTCCCCAACTATCAGAAGTGCTTTAGAGTTGGAATAAGGAGCTTAATTTGAGAAGTTAAAGGAATGAGAAATAGCCTTTCAAGATGTTGAAAGGTTGCCAACATTTCAAAGCCTGGTGATGAAATTGGTACTATTAGGGCCCATTGTTCTCCGTCACAGTGGAGAATGCAGGCAGGGTTAAATGAGGGAGGGGAGGAGAGAAAGGAGGCAGTTTACTACCTGCCAAACAAGTGATTCTGAGTATGTCCTTCTTGACTCAGTATCTGATACTTTGGGAGATGAGAAATATTAAGATTAGGTACAATGATATTGAACCCAAGCAACTCAAATTGCGCACTTGGGGAAGGAATGGGTGGCTCCTTAGGAAGGAGCAGACAGGCAGAAATGCATTGGAGACACATTGTTTTGAGCGCTTGGCAGAAACTGGAGCAAAGTGGACATTGGGCATTTTTCCATCTGGCAGATCCATGCACTTCTAATGGGTCTTGCTTTGGATGCAGACTGATGGTTCTGTCTAACAATGGAAGAAGAGTTGCTTCCCAAAATGCCCTACCACCTCCTTGACCAATCTGACACATTGTTCCTGGAATTTGAACCCTGAGTGGGATGTTACAGGACTACAATTTAGACTTATTGATATTAACAGTGGTGTCTTAAACAAACAAACAAACAAAAAACCACAAACAAACAAACAAACAAACAAACAAACAAAAAAGAGTTCATTAATTTCAGGAAGTTAGGAGCTTTTGGGTCCCTGTCCTTTAGGAGCCTGGTTCTTCAGCTTTTCCTGAAATTCTGAGTATGTCATAGCATGCCAATAAGTTCTAGCTCATTTTTCTCTAAATAAACTAGTCCATTTCTGTTGCTTTCATTGGAAAAGCCCTGACTGTTCCTGATTCATTTGGAAGGATCCCACTGGGACTAAAAGCCTAGAGATTCTCAAATGCAGCCCAATAGAAACCTCTCTCTGGGGCTGCCATTTCCTGCAGTAGGTCTATTCAGAAATAGGAGAAAGGACAAGGTGTCTTAGCATCATGGTTTCAGGGGACCCAAGTGAGAGGGAGGTGGGAGTGAAAGAGGACTATTTTGGGGAAAGTGGAAGGTGGGATGCCGGTGAACAGTAAAAAGTGGAGGAGGCAGGACTGGGCAGGAGCACCTGGCTGGCCACATGGGTGTGAGGAGGTATCACCTGGTCCAGTGGGGAGCTCCTGAGCTGGGGGCTCCTTGCAAAGCACATGGCCTCTGCTCTATAAAGCTGAGGCCCAGCTGAGAAAGCTGCACAGGAGGCTGTCAGCTGGCTGCACTCCTTGCCCCTAAACATCAAGTTCTTTCTCAAGGAGATCTGAGCAGCAGAGCTCCACCCGTTTTCCCACAGACAGAGTGGCTGCCTTCTACAGAGTACACACTGTGGGCATCTTGCTTAAGCCTCTCACCATTCCTGTGAGGTCAATGTTATTTCCATTCCCACAGTTGATGGAGACCTACCAAGGTCTTTATCCACTGAGATTGCCCTGCTAGTGAGTGGCAGAACTGGGATTTGAACCCGGATCTGTCTGGTTGGACCGCTCCTGCTTCGATGTTCTGTGACAGTGGCCATTTACCCCTATGATAAGGCCTTGGGCTCTGCAGCTTTAGTGGCTGTTCCCTATCCCCAGAGCACATTCTCTGTCTGGGTAGTGTATATGCATCAGCCCCTGCTTTTATTTGTCTTGGGTTCAGAGCACAGCTCTCTCCCCATCTTTCCCTGCCCCATGCCTTCAAAGGCAGATGCTGGGACAAGTAGTTTATTTGAGAGGAGATCCCAGGAAGCAGAAGTTGGGGTAGAGGAGTCAGTGCGAGGGGGAGTATGAGCCAATAAAGGGGCATTAGGGAGCTGGTCATCATGGGCAAAAGAGGCTCAAACCTGCAGAGGACTATCTGAGGAACTGCACAGGTTAGAACAGTTTTGACTTCCATTCTTCCATGGTGGAAGGCAGCCCCACGTGTACTGGCTTCCCTGCACTTCTGGGCAGATGTAGATACATGCTGAGCAGCAGAAAGAGCATCAGGTGCAGAGCTGAGAGGTGATGCAGTCAGCATGCAGGGAACTATCTATCAGGGCTGCGGGCAGCCAGAGGTGGCCCGAATGATGGGTGTCCACAGCATCTGCCACTCATGTATTCAAGGCTTGTGGAAATGACCTGCCTCCAGTTGAGAGTACCGGATGCTTGTGGCTCAGGATGCAGAAGCAGCAGTGGCCCCCATAGCTGCGAGGGCATCACATTGGCCAGCTCATGCTGCCATACTATAATGCACAGAAATTTATGTTCTTTTAGTTCTGGAGGCTGAAAGTCCGAGATCAAGGTGATAGCAGGTTTCATTTCTTCTGAGGTCTTAGCTGGCTGCTTTCTCGTAGTATCCTCTCCTGGTCTTTCCTTTGTGTATTTTATCAGCTTAGGCCTTCCCATCCCACTGTATGACCTCATTTAACACAGTTGCCTCCTTCAAGGTACTGTCTCTGAATATATTCACATTCCAAGGTAATGGAGATTAAGACTTCAACATAATGAATTCTAGAGGGGGACACAATTCAGTTCATAACAGGCATGAATGGTAGGTTAGAGAACTTGGACCTGACCTATATTTCTTCATTTCACTGGAGACAGAACATTGAGAAGTGTAGGGTCCCACAGGTTGAGTGGCAGTAAAGTGCTGAGTCAGAAGCAAATCTGTCTGCCTAGGGTGACTCCCACACTTGGAACTGCCCACACCCATGCCCCAAGGTCTCTTGGGTTTGGCCCTTGCTTCTTGGGAACCTCTGGTACCGTTTCTGCCTTCTAAAGCCCCCACACTTTCCTGCTTCCTGGGGTTTCTCTCTACCCTATTGCTGCTCCAGGAGGTGGCATGACACAGTGTTGAGGGGCCCAGCCAGGGCTTCTGTCTCCTCATCTGGGAAATAAGGGGCTAGGTTGGCACCATTCCTATCCCCTAGCCTGTCTTTTATTCAGCATTGGTAAAAAATTCTTTTTGGGGATGGGCGCTGGTATCCGCTGGAAGGATTGAACATGGGCATGGTCCATCTGGGAAGACAGTTTGGTAGGATATTTACAAAGCTCTAAAGAATGTGCATATCCAAGATTATCTCCTTATGATACATTCCGAGGGGGAAACAGATGGGCCAAAGGCTTAGCTAGGAGGAATCAATAGTGTTGAGTTCTCACATACTATTTTAATAAACATCAAAACATCCAACACAAATAAACAATCAACAAATCATGGAATCTTATTCAGTGAAACACGCACACACATCAAATGTGATTCTGTAAAGAACATTTAATGATTTTCTTTTTACCATATCAAGTGAAAGGCTAATTACACAGAAACCTATAGTGTGGTTTCATTCATGCTAACAGTACAAAGATCTGGAAAGATAATAATCCAGGAATTAACAGGGGTAACACCTGTGAAGGGATTAGAGATTTTTAAATCCTTATTTTCTAAAGGAACAATGTAGATTTATTGTTTTTGTAGTAAGAAAACCCACACACATAAAAACAACGGTTACATTAAACAACTTACATAGTTTTGGCATATGCTCTGGCTAATTCTACAGCTATAACTGCCCCACTCCTCTCTCACTACTTCAACTTTCCACTCTCTATGGTTGAATCCTCACCTTTCTAGCTTTGCTGACTATGAGGGTGGAGCTCTAGCCAGTGAGATGCAAGTAGAAGTCTGCTGGGTGGAGGTGGAAGTTTCTGGAAAAGTGATGTCTCCTGATAATAGAAGGGAATCCTATGGCCTCCTGTCCTTCTTCCTGGAATGTGGAGGTGATGGCTTGAACACCAGCAGCCCTCATGTGACCCTGAGGTCATTAGGGTGGTGGGTGGAAAGGTAAAGCCTGTTTGTGTGTGTGTTTGTTTTTAATTGGCATTCTTGAATCATTGCATCAATCCTGGAATCCCCACTGCTAGGCCTCTTGTTATGGGCGATATTCAGACATAACTCTGGTGACAATAGTTATCAAGGCTTTTGGCTGCGAGTAACAGAGTGTAGGTCTCTCTTCTTGATTCCAGATCATTCCTGCCACTCTACAATGACCTCATCGATAGAAACAGGGTCACCTTCACCAAGGTGCTCTCTTCCCAAGCTAGGGGTACTATTAGGTGTTAGTCTCGAATTTGTTCGGTGGCCCTGGGAGGAGAGGGGCACTGAGTCTTTTGCAGGATAGGGGATGTGTTAAGGATCACTATGTGCCAGAACAGAGCACTGCATGAGACGGCGAGTCAGCTCTCCCTCAAAACAACTATGTGTCAGGCATTGTGCCAGGTGCTGGGGAGGCCAAAGAACAAAACACCTTACCCCTGTGCTTTTGAGGTTTACTGCTTCAGGGAGAAGTAGGGTTCTACAGTCACAGTTAATTCTTTGCTTAATTATGTGTGCAGTGTTTTGAAATACAGGGCAGCATACAAGTGATAGGGAGCCTGACCTGGTCTGGAGTGCAGGGAAGGCAGTCTAGAAGCTCTTTTCTGTGCCTTAAGTGCAGCAAGACACGTCGAAAATTCCCGGGCTTGTCTGTGCCAGCTTCCGGTCACAATACCTATGGAAGCATTCTCCCCTTTGGCAAATACGCTGGCCTGGGGGCTTTATTGTCCATATCAGCTGGAACTTGAACTTTTAGCTTGCCAGAGCTTAAATGACACATGAACACAGCTGAGAGGAAGCCATCCCTGGGAACATGGGCATGCAGGCAGGAGAGGGGCCGTTTACGGCCCAGCCTTGACAAAGAGGAATCCCTCATGTGATCACTCAGCAAACTCGTAATGAACACCAACACTGTCCTGGGTACTGGGGCTACATCAGTGATCAGAGCAGACAGTGATCCCTGTCCTTGGAGGCCATGGTCTGGTGGGAAGAGACTGGATCACAGGTACATTATGTAGCAGTCTGTGGGTGGTGCATGCTGTGAGGTCAAGGCCAAGTAGGATAGCGGGATGGGAGGGAGTCGAGCTGACACCTGGGGAGGAGAAGCATATGCAGGGGACAGAGTGAGGAGGCATCTGGGCAGGCACTGTGACAAACAGCAGGGTGTAAAGGGGGCAGGGTCGGGTCCCCCGTGGCCATGGACATAGAGGTCAGAGCCCTATAGTCCGACTTGTGTTTCAAAGGGACTGCAGGTCAGCCCTTGCCTGTTCTGTTCAATCTGAGTCAAAAATTGGAGGGAGGGCATGTCAGGGGTAGGGAGACCTGGTAACCTGATTGTAGAGCTGCATCAATGGGTATGGTCTCAGACCCTATGCCTGCCAAAGAAATGTTTATTTCCTTTCAATTTGCTCTGATCTTTAAACGTGTATGGTTTTTGTAAGCACGAAAAGTATATAAATCATTAAAGAGTGGTTATTGCTGGGATACGATAATAAGGGACTTTGACATCTTATACATCTGTACTCCTGATTTTGAACAGTTTGGTCCTTGAGCAGTGTGTTTATTTATTTATTTACCGTATTTTCTGGCATATAAGACGACTTTTGAAACGAAAAAAAGCCTGCTCAGATTGGCCAGAGTCAGAGAGGTGGTCTGTTTAAAAAAGAACTGGTGTTGCCTTGGAAGTGGGGGGGTAGTCTTATACAGCGAATATAGGCCTAAACCTATGTTTTAACTGTAAAATTAGGTGGTCGTTTTATATACCGGAAAATATGGTAGTTATTTATTTTGCTGTTATTTGTTTTGTGCCTCTACACATCATAGGTATTCCTCTAGGCAATGTACAAGTAGTAGTAGTACAGGCAAAGGCAGAGGAGAATGAACTGAGTTTCACAGTCATAAAGTCAATTACATACAGACCTGCACACCCACCCTCACACCCTGACTCTCACATTCACACATCCTCTTCCATTTAAGTCAGGCCCCAAGGGAACAAACTTAGAGGTTTACTCCATGATGGAATGGCTCCCCCCTCCCTTTCCCACTTCTCAGTGTTTCAAGCCGAAGGCAGGTGTTACCTGTTGGTGGGTGAGGGGAGAGCTGTCCGGGAAATAGGGAGATGGAAGATGTCTTTGGAGCCTGAGACCTCGAGTAAGTTCTGTGATCTGTCTGAGCCTGTCCCTCACCTGCAAATGGGAGTGACTACACTGCTTCCCTTCCCAGGGCTGCTCTGTACCTACAGGAAATGACATAGGCCAAGTGCCTGGCACTTGGTAAATGCCAGCAGAATAGTGGGGTCACTATCCCTGGAGCACACAGACCTATGGCTCTGGAAATAGAAGGGCAGGCTGTGTGGCCTAAGGCAGGTTTGTTGACCTCTCTGAGCCTCGGCTTTAACTGTAGAGGAAATTGCAATGGGGCAAGGCCAGGGGTAAGCATTTCCATAGCAGGCCACAGTAGCTGTCACAGCCATGACAGCAGCTTCCCTATACCAGTGGCTCTCACCTTTCCATTCACCTGAGACCATGATGGACAGCAGGCCTCCAGCCGTGGGCTCCTGTGCCCGGACCTGCTCTTGTCCCCCTTTGCCATTTCCCCATCATTTTTAGTAGTTCTCAAACTTGAGGCACTTCAGACAACTTGTTAGCACACAGGTGACTGGGTTTCACCCCAGAGTTTCTGATTCAGGGTTGAGGGTGACCTGGAGGATTTGTATCTCCAACATATTCCCCAGTGATGCTGTTGGTCTAGAGACCACACTTTGAGAAACATTGCTCTTTTTGATATTAAATATTTACTCAGGAAGCATCCTTTGCAAACCCAGCTTTCCCCAGAGATGCTGACCTAGGTCAGCTGATAATGACCAGTTTGAGAAGATGAGATGGAGGAGGTGACAGTGTGTCTGACAAGCTCCCTGCAGCACCCTGGCTTTCGGTTGTCTGCACTGGGGCTTCTTGAGAGAACCCTGTAATTTGGAGTGCGGCTGGCTGCAAATGTAGGACCCCCAAGGTAGTTTATACCATAAGATTCTGCATGTAGAGTTCAGAATCTTCCCTAAATCTAGGTTTTTGAAGAGGGAGGGGGTAGATACTTTTTTCCTCTGGTCAGGTAGCATCGAGCCTACCTAAGTGGGGGATCTGGAATGTTCTGGAGGAGGGCAGGCGCTCTCAGTGAGGCAGGATACATTTTGGAAAAGCAGCCACACTGTGGGCAGAGATGCATGGGCCAGGCGTGGGGTAAGATGAATGGGGCGGTGGGTAAGAGTTGGAAAGGCAGCCCAGGTTGTGCTCACTCAGGCTGGTTCTCAGCAGCGTATGGTCCTGGGGATGAGAGGGACATACGTTTGCCTTTGCAGCCTCCAACCTCTGTGCAAACCTCCAGTGAATTCAGCTTAACAACAAAATTAAGTAGAACTTTCTTAAAACAATTCTCTATCTCATTCTCTCTCTGGAGTTGACCCCATTTAAAATTTTTTATTAGGTTTTTAATCAGGTTTCATGATTAAATGCTTTAAACAAGGTTAGAATCTAGCCTTTTACAAAGCACAAGCAGAGAGAATACAATAGCTCCCCCCCCTTATTCATGGGGGATACATTTCAAGACCACTTCCCGAGAATATTTGAAACTGCTGATAGCACTGAACCCTGAATATACCGTTTTTTCTTATATATAAGTACTTATGATAAAATATATAAGTACTTATGATAAAATTTAATTTATAAATTAGGTACAGTAAGAGATTAACAGTAATAAGAGAATAATTATATACTATGTTACACATAAATATGGTCTCTCTCTCAAAATATCTCACTGTATTGTATTCATTCTTCCTGTGATGATGATACAATGCTTGTGTGATGAGATGAAAGGAGATGAGTGACACAGTGGTAAGTAAAACAGGGTTACTTCAACACCAGCACTGCGACATTTGATCTGATGACTAAGTGGCCAGTGGGTGGGCAGAGTGTACATTATGGATACTTGGGCAAAGGGACAGAGTGGGATAGCATGTGATTTGATCATGCCATTCAGACAGGTGCGTAATTTAAGACGTATACATTGTTTCTGGAATTTTCTACATGATATTTTTGGATTGTTGGTAACAGGAAGTAAAATTGTGGATAAGGGGGAGAATGCTGAACGGCCTGGTCCACCGGGTTTAGGAATGGAGAGGGCTGTGCGGGGTTCCTGGGAGCAGGCTCATTCAGCTTTGTTCTGGCTCTTCAGCTGCAGGGTGGCTCAGGGTGGGGACCAAGAGGTGGCTGGGGAGTGTGGGGCGACTCCTGTGGCAGGCAGGATGAGGCCACCTCTTTAAGCAGTTTTAAGGCAGAAGGTGAAGAGATTCACACGATGTTGGCATGCATTTCGAAAAGAACATCCTGGCCATTACATGTAGAAGAGATGGGGCTGAAATGGGAGCAGGAGAGGACGTGGGGAGACCCAAGGGGAGGGCAATTCTAAAGAACGCCCCCTCTCCCAGTTCCTCAGCCCCTCCCTATGCAGCAGGCGTGTGATGGGCCCAGATCCTGCCTTTCCAACATGCTGATGCTGCCACTGCAGGCCACACTGAGGGGCCCTTGCCCCGGCTCTGCTGGTGGCAGGGGAGCTGGTGAGCAGATGGGCTGTCAGTGCGGCTTGTACATTTTGAGAAGGCAGGGAGACCTTTCTGAAAAACTGGACTCTGTAGCCTGAAGAGACTTGTCTGCAAGCATAACTAGTTACAAATTTCAGAGATGCCTTGCGATGTGGGGCTGCCGTGAGGGTGGAGCTCCACAGCAGCAGCACACTCACTTGGATCACCAAAGCGACAGAGCCTGGGGTGCTCCGGTGAACCCGGGCTCTGGCCTGGGACCTTGATGTTGTGCTGGGTCTGCCCTGCACTTGTTTTGTCCACCCCTGTTTTCCTATCAGACAGCAGCACAGCACTGAGGCTATCAGAGTGGCCCTGGGTCTCTCTGTCCCATAGAAAGCCAGCCAGCCAGACATCCTTCTGTTCCTTAGTGTTCCAAAAGGGCCACTAATCAATCCAGCCACCCTGTCTTCCAACTCCATCCTCGGCTCTGACCATGGTGGTAAGATTTAAGGCAGACATAAAGCCGTTCGGACTCTGGAGAGCCCCAGGTCTGCCAGGTCCCTGGCTGGGAGGGCCCAGGGAGCGGAAGCCCACCTGTCAGCATGGGAGTGTCGGACAGATGGACGTCCTAGGCAGGGTCCTCTTGGCTCTCATCCAACGGGACACCTGCCTGGTGGGAGCTGTGGAGCTCCCACTCAGAGAAAGGCCTCTGCTCTCCAGGGCACCGGGAAATGGATGTGTGCCCCATCTAGGGGGCTGCAAAAGGCTGGCCATCCTCTCTCTAGGACTGATCGCCCTCACCTGGCTGTCATTCTGTAACCAGAGCTTCCCTCCCCTCCAGTTTGCTCTGTCAGAGGTGCCACCACTCCTCCAAGCTGAGGCCGCGGGTCACTGCTGTGGGTTCCCAGCACCTCGGAGGAACGTTCAGTTTAGTGGCGCCTCACCCTCCTGAGAGCCCCTAACCCCCTTCTGCCGGTGGCACCAGTTTCCCTGTAGGAAGTTAATGCTTCCAGGTTTTTCCCTTAAAAGGGAGGCTGTGCTGGGGGAATCCACAGCCTCAGGGCCCCGTGTGGAGCTCGTACTGCAGGACAAACCTCGTGCTGGGGTTCTGCGGGGTCTGGCAGTGTCCAGCAATGATGAGCGACTGTGGGGGGCTTGGTTGGCGCTGGAGCCTGGAGTGCTGCCTGTGGTGGAGTGTGACCCTGGTGTTGTGAAGTAGCCGTTCTCTGATTGGCAACGGCCTGATTCACAACACCAGCTGCCCCACCGCACCGTGCTTAGGAGGCCTTGGGGTGGCCGGTGGTCGTGAGGTTCCTTCCTCGGAGCTTCTTCTGGATGAGGGAAGAGAGAGCGGCAATAGGTTACAACCAGAATGCAAGCAGATCCCACACCTCATCTCTCTATTTCCATCCCATTGGCTTCGCTTTTTGGTTGTCCCTCGCCAGCCTTCCTCTCCCTGGGTTCACAGGTGGGTATCAGTGGCTGTAAGGAGCCCTGGACCCACTTACCTACACGTTGACATTTCCTTGGGGAGGGTCTATTACCCTCAACAAACCTTCAGCGGGAACACAAGCCTCACCAGCGTTCAGAGTAGTCACTCTGCCCAGGCCCCTTCCCTCTCAAGGTGCATGCTCTCCAGGGTCCCCAGACATGACAGGTCTGTGAAGTAGCGCCCACATCTAAGGATGACCAGAGGCTGAGGCTGGAGAGTAGCTCCCTAGCTCAGTCCTCCAAAGGCTGGAAACATGGTCCCATCACAAAATAAGGCCGATCGCTGAGGATCTGGGCAGTTACACAAACCAACAGAAACCGAGATCAGCTGAAAAGAATCCGGGCAGTCAGCATGAAAACCATTCCCTTCCCTGCCTGCCTTCAGCAGGTGCTGCCGGGCTGGTCCTCTCGGGGCCTCAGCTGGGAGGGGCTGGAGGAACTCAGCAGTAAAATGACTGTCCTTTTGGTATCTGCCTGGATTTTATCAGCACTATGAAATAGCGTAACAAAAACTGCCATGCAAATAGCATTTGACTCCCCATTTCCAGGTTTCGATAAACGCTTTTAAATGAGCAGCTCTTTGGCCCCGGATAGCTCCTGCCTGCTCTGTTGTTCTTAGTTACCCAATCAAGAAAAATGACATTTCCCACTTTCTGCTGCCTAACTTGGAACACGCTTTATTTTAAGGACGCGAAGTTGGCAAGTTCCTAGTACTGGATGCGGCACAGAAGTTCTGCCAAAGTTCTTGCTGGAGTCGGGGGAGCAGAAACTTTGAGTAATTCATCAGTCACGCATAACACCTGGCCATATGGCTTTGGCGTTAAGAAATGTCTGGTTTTTCATGTCTGCAATCTCTGCGGGGACATTAGGTCACAGTCTGCACTGGGGCCTCTGCAGTCCATTGTTGCCACCTGTGGGCCAGCTGTGCAGTCACTGCGACGTTCAGGCCCAGCTGCTGTTCTAGGCTCTTCACACCTGTGGAGCCATGCTCTATCACTGTGCCCACTTGGTTAGTGATGGGAGGCTCAGTGGGAGGAGCCAGAGTGGAGAGGGCACCGGCTCCAGTTCAGCTGCCAACTTCCATGGGTAGACACAACTGCGTCTGGGTGCCTCTCCTATTCAGATTCTCCATCGCTGAAGGGGGCCCGAAGCTCTGCAGGCTGGGAGCCTGTTCTCTGGAATGCAGTGTGGACTAGAGGGTGGCTGTGTGGCACCGCGGTTGAGCAGGGAGAACTAAGTGTCATTCAGCCACTCTGAGTGGCCCTGCAAGAACATACCCAGTTCCCTCCCACCGCAGGGACTTTTTAGCTGCTGTTGCCTCCCTCAGACCATAGCTATCTTTTTAAGGCCGTAGCTGTTCCCAAATTCTGCACCAATTTTAACTAAAGCTTTCCATCTCTTTATTTTTCAGTTTGCCCTGCTTACATTAGACCTTTTTCACTACTTGTTTGATAGGGTCAAGCCAGCTAATTCTGTGTGTATGTGTGTGTGTCTGTGTGTTTGTAAATGTCACATAATGATCACTTGGTGTAGGCAATCCCAAGGACATGGCATTTATCTAAGCTTTGTAACAGGTCTCAAATCAACAAACCATTTTTTTTTGCCTGTTACTTCTGGAAAAAATGATGGCAACAGAAACACAGGTTGGCTTTCTTACTGACGGCCTCCAGGTTGACCATGGGTCAGTGCAGATTCTGGTTGGTACTTGACATCAGCCCCATTCTGGTAGGCTGGGATTGGGGGACAGGGAGGGGAGGGTTTCAGGTGTCAACCCAACATCCAGGCTGTTCCTGCTTCAGTCGGTTTGGAAGTGAAGCCAGGAAACACCCCTCCCCCTACCTCCCCAGGGACTCTGATTGGGAATGGCTGCTCTAAATCTAGGCTTTGTTAAAAACCCATGTTCCTAAGGAGCCTCACGCAGTGGGAGTCTGATATGGCTTCAACATCTTCAGAAGAAAATTAAATCTTACCCACAGGGCAGACACTGTTCTGTGCACAGGTTAACCTCAGCCTGGAGCTTCCTTGGAACAGGAACGGGAGCAGGAGTGTGGTCAGGTTGTACACGGCTGGCTGTGGGTTACCATCCTGGAGTTGGTGGGCAAATAAATAGCCCTCTTTTGCCACACAAGCTTGCAGAGGTCCCCACCTGCTCACAGCAGTGACCTGATGGATAACACCATCTCCATAGTACTTTCCTGGACCCAGGTCCCAACACCCAGCTGTGCATCAGTGTCAGTGCTAAGTATATTTAAGCTCACCCATGCTTTGGATGGGTAGGTTTTAAGTTGTTCCCTCAGTCACTCTCATCAGCAGCTGGGGGGACCTGGGTAAGGGGAGGGAGACACTCACTCTTAGATGCTGACCCTGCTTTTGCACCTGCAGGCCTCTGAGCACCTCATGCAGTTTTGTACCCTGGACTGTCTTGCTTGCTCACCCTGATCCCATCCTGACTTTCCGGGAATTGGGATGTAAAAATCAGGCAAAACAGCCCATTGATTGCAAGACTTTTTTTTTTTTAAATTAAATTCTTGATTGTTTAAAGGGAGGTATTTTTTAAAGTGTGTTGTACCTAGGTTTCCTCATTGTTTTTTTTCACAGACAATATCCCTCCAAATGGAAGACCTTTTGGCACCAGAACTGAGCTATTAGGCTCGTTCTGCATGGTCAGTAAGTCACACACGCTGTCTCAGGAATTTAAGACAGCATGTCTACTCTAGGACCGTGGCAAAAACAAACCCAAAGGCAACCTGTGAAGCCTGCTTGCTGGTACCTTCTAGGTAGGCTTTCAAATAAAAACTCCTGGTTCAGACAGGATGCCCGGCTTGGCGGCCCCAGCCCAGAGTTTATTAGCACAGTTAATATCGCATGCAAATAGATTTCCCCGCTCCGGTCATGCCAGTCCATTAATTCAGCCCCTTGTCTGCTACATCTTTATCCTTGGCAGGTTAATCCTGCCAAATGCCTTTGCTGTAGCACATGTCACGCTGTGCCTATGTCCAACAATGTCGTTTTGCTAATCCTGTTGGATCAGCTTTGTGGCCCTGTCTGGTCAATCCAGTGGTGGAAAAGTGCACATATGGTTTTTGCCAAGACCTTCCTCCTACTCTGGTACCCATGCCTTGCCTTAAAAAAAAAAAAAAAAAAAAAAAAAAAAAAAAAAGGTTTCAATTAAATGGTTTGAAAGTCAGCCACAGTGTTTGGACAGCTGCCAATGCCAGCGTCTTTCAGAACAGAATGTCAAGGCTCTCAGCAGGCCTCCAAATTCTCTCCAACAGCCTCAGCCAGCCGCCAGCTGAATATGCTTAAACAGGAAAAAAAAAAAAAAAACCCAAACTTCTCTTGTTCTTAGGCTCTCCACACATCAAGGGCTTGAAGATGATGGGATGTATGGCATATGGATCATCCCTTATCTTTGATGCCGACCTCATTCCAGTTTAGTAAAATCAACACAAGTTATTGGAAGAGGAAGTTATCCCTTCCTGCAGTCACCTTGGCCAGGTATACAGTTAACATAGGGTGGAAAAGTGTCCCCAGGACCCACGGTGTGTTGCTCCTCTAGTCTGTTGCCTGGCAGGGTTAAAAGCATGAGCTTTGAAACCAGATTCCAATCTCAGCCGGATCATTTTCTTCCTCTGTGACCTCAGGCAAGTTGCTTTACTTCTCTGGCCTTGCTGTCCTCGTCTGTAAAATGGGCATAACCATAGCACCTGCCACATGGGACTGCTGTGAGGATTCAGGGAGTTAACACATTATCACCCAGAATGGCACTGGTACACATATAGCAGGCAATCGGTAAATGTAAGCTGATATTAGCCCAGATGGTGAACTTGGTTAAAACTCTGTCATTTGCAGCAGAGTCATAGTAAAATGGCACATGGGCAGGTCTTTTTCAGTAAACTTCACTTTCTTGCCTGCTAATTAGAGAAATGTGGTCCTGAAGTTGGCCATATAATTAACCCCATAGGAGTTAGCCCTGGCAGCCTTCCAGGGTGGGCCTTATTGCCTAGGACTTACTACCCAACTCCAGGGAAGGTCTTCCACCTCTAAGACTTATAATCCCATCAGAAACGAGACTTGGTTCTGCACTGCTGAGTCAATGTGATGAGCTTGGCACACTGCTGACAGCACAGTAATTGCTCGGTAAATAAGGGCCATTATGGCTCTGGAGTCTCCTGCAAGAAGATACCGGGGCTTCCCTCTTCAATCCTCCACCCATCTGCCTCCTAATCTCACCACAGCTTGAATGGAGAGGGTGAGAGTTATGTGGGTTCACGTAGGGAAAGCCGTCGGCACAGGGCCTGGCTTCCAACACAGGCTCGGGAGATGGAGCCGTGCTCACTGCTGTTAAGTCATAGTTCATTCACCTGGCTCGTTTCTTACCCCAAATGTCCTCAGTACCATACACTTTTGCATTAGTCTGAGCACCTGCCTCTAGTTTGAGCCCAGTGAAAACCTGAGTGGTCTTTAAATGAGGGTGGGCATGTGTTGGTATGAATTTGCCCATGTTTGAATTTGAGCTAAGTGTACATTCTGACCTGAGCACCGATGAAAACCAAGGGCAGAGGATTCAGTGTATTTGGTATTGGATAAATCAGGACAGGATTTTTGCCTTTGATGTGGGGGGAGTATTTTGTTACTGGGAAGAGCTGTATGCTTCCCCTGGCAATCCACCCACCCAACACCACCTACTTCTCCTGGATTCTGCTAAATTTGTTCTTTTTAAAAAATTTTCAATTACCGTTGACATACAATATTATATTAGTTTCAGGTGTACAACATAGTGATTGGGCATTTATATAGCTTATGATCACCCCAATAAGTCTAGTACCCACAGGACACCGTACTTAGTTATTGCAATATTATTATTGTTATTTTTAAATATATATATTTTATTGATTTATTACAGAGAGGAAGAGAGAGGGATAGAGAGTTAGAAACATTGATGAGAGAGAGTCATCAATCAGCTGCCTCCTGCACACCCCCACTGGGGATGTGCCCACAACCAAGGTACATGCTCTTGACCGGAATCGAACCTGGGACCTTTCAGTCCGCAGGCCGACGCTCTATCCACTGAGCCAAACTGGTTTCGGCAGTTGTTGCAATATTATTGACTGTATTCCTTATGCTGCAGTTTATATCCCCATGACTATTTTTATAACTGGCAATTTGTACTTTTTAAAAAAAAATATATATTTTATTGATTTTGTACAGAGAGGAAGGGAGAGAGATAGAGAGTTAGAAACTCAATGAGAGAGAAACATCGATCAGCTGCCTCTTGCACACCCCCTACTGGGGATATGCCCATAACCAAGGTACATGCCCTTGACCGGAATCGATCCCGGGACCTTTCAGTCCCCAAGCCGACGCTCTATCCATTGAGCCAAACCGGTTTTGGCGCAATTTGTACTTCTTAATCCCTTCACCTCTTTCACCCATTCCCCAATACCTCTCACATCTGGCAACCATCAGTTCTGTGAGTCTATGAATTTATCTGTTTTGTTAGTTTGAGTTTTAGATTCCAATAGTAAGTGAAATCATATGGTATTTGTCTTTTTCTATCTGACTTAATGTATGTACTACATCTTCTTTATCCATTTGTCTATTGATGGAAACTTGGGTGGCTATTATTAATGCTACAGTGAACAGAGGGATGCATGTATCTTTTCAAATTAGTGTTTTTGATTTATTTGGATAAATATGCAAAAGTAGAATCTTGGGATCATATGATAATTATATTTTTAATACTTAGAGGAACCTTCATACTGTTTTCCATAGTGGCTGCACCAATTTATAATCCCACCAACAGTGCAAGAAGGTCCCCTTTTCTCCACATCCTTGCCAACACTTGTTTGTTGGTTTACTTGTGGTAGCCATTCTGATAGGTGTGAGGTGATAGCTCACTGTGGTTTTAGTTTGCATTTCCTTGATGACTAGTGATACTAAGCATCTTTTCATATGTCTGTTGGTCATTTGTATGTTCTCTTTGGAGAAATCTCTTTTCAGGTCCCTGTCCATTTATTATCTATCAGATTTCTGGGGGTGTTAAATTATATGAATTCCTTATAAATTTTGAATATTAATCCCTTATTGGATGTACTATTTGCAACTATCTTCTCCCATTCAGTAGGCTGTCTTTTCATTTTGTCCATGGTTTCCTTTGCTATCTAAAATCTTTTTTAGTTTGATGTAGCCCCATTTTTATTCTTTTGTTTCCCCTGCCAAAGACATATCCAAGAAAATATTACTAAAAGCAATGTCAGAGTTTACTGCTTATGATTTCTTCTAGAACTTTTATGGTTTTGGATTTTACATGTAAGTGCTCCAGGGGTGTGCGCCCTCTGTTGTATTAGTTTTTGATTGCTGCTGGTATAACAGTGGGTGGGTTTGACCCCCAGGCTGACTGGCTGTGACTACACCAGAGGAGCTATTGTGCATGGACTGACCCCACAGTGCAGGAGTTGCCTTTCCAAGGCTCTGATGCCAACCGAGTCTGCCCTTCAAGTCTGTTGTTTATAGAGCTGTTTGGGTGGTGCTCTGGTGTGGTCTGAAGCTGGCCACCAGGTCTATTGCATAGTCTTAATCCAGTTTCCATTTACCAGTCTCTTGAATAAAATGGGTTTGTAATACTTCATGCTAATTAAAACACGAGGAAATCAAGCTATTTGCAAAATGAGCAGTTCTGACTCTGGCCTTCGTGGCTCAGGTGGGTCCACGGAGGCACACCTGTGTGCTGCCTTGGCGAGAATTCCTGCTGAGAGGGCAGTCCATCTGGGTTAGGTCTTGAGAGAGCCATGCTTACCTAGCAGAATGCAAACATCTCCAAACTTTGCTTTCTGGATAAAGGCAGCATTAGCCTCCCACTGCATGTCCTTCGGCAGGCTCAGTCTCACATCCCAGCCTGACACTTGGCCCTGCTTGTGATTAATCTCGCAGAGGTGAAGCTCTGCCTTGTAATGGGCTGCTGGATGCGAGCACAGCTTTCTGGGGGGAGGGAAAGAAAGGCTGGGAGCAGAATAATAAGCGTGGAGGTTTGAGAAGCCTGCTCTATGCCATGTGTTGCAGGAAGCTTTATTTAGTGGTTCACTGTCAGAAAATTATCTTTTGCCATGAATGCTACTGAAGCATTATGGAGGGAAAGTATAATTTCATTTTTTCTTTAATTTCATTTCTCTATGGTGTGAATTTGGTGCTTCAGTTGTGTATTGTTTTTTCTCCCCTTTTCAATCAAATAAAAGTAGGCTAAATCTGGTCTCTTTGGTGATTCTAGGGATGTGCTTAGCACTTGTGTCCCTCTAGTCAAAAGAATCTGACAGTTTCATTCAATTGAAAGATCCCTGCTTCTGATTATTCATGGAATTTGAAAATGCCTGAAGTTTGTTGAATTTTCTATTTTTATTTTACTGTGGTCATCTCTGTTACTAGGCTTGATGAAGGTATGTGTGTGTGGGAAGGGTGATTACAGGGAAGTGAAAATCCTACGTGCTCATCAGAGGTGGCTAAGACCTGAGGTGCTAAGAGCTTTCAAACACTTGTCAGCTCCTTGCCTTTCCTGAATAATTCTGTTACTATTTAAAGAACCAAACCAGGTGCAGGCAAACCTTGCTTTAAAGAAACAATACATGGGAACCTCTATTTATACAAACTAAGGAGTGACTTCAAGAGTTCTGGTTAAAAAAAAAAAAAAAAGAAAGCTCTAGTTTCCTGTTAAAAAGCAAGTTTTCTTGATACTGTGACTATCACATAAGATTCACTTCATTTTGGGGATGTGCCCATTGTATAGAAGCCCATCTACATATCTCTCTGAAAAGAGATTTCTTTTGAAAAAGCTCCCTTCCCCCCAACTCCTGGTATTGACAATAGAAGGATTGTTGCCTAACCTGGTATGTGACAAGTGTCCAGTATTAATAAATGAACCAGACAGTCCTATCTTCATTTGCACTCAATGCCCCATCGCCCACTGGCCAGACCTGAGGTGACTATAAGGTGACTGACCTCTCCTTTCCCACTGCCTGCTCAGGACTCAGGAGAGACCTTCTGGATAAGCCTCTCAGTCCAGACCCAGGTGGCCCTGCAGGGGGCCCAGAGCTCCACCACCAGGACAGCCATCATTGCCATTAGTGACTCACCAGTAGGTGCCCCAAATACCACAGTGGGGTGTCCCTACAACTGGCTCTGCCTTGGGGAGCCCTGGGCTCAGAAAAAGGTCTGAGAAGACCCTCTGCAAAGCTTGTCTTCTTTGTCAAAGGTACAGACTCACTCTCTAGTCTGCAATAAATTTCCAGAAAACAGTCACACTCATTCTGTCTTCAGACCCTGAAAAGATAATGTTGGGACTCTGGTGAATTTCATGGCAGCCATTCTATCGATAGTCCAAAGAAGGTGCAGCTTATCAAGAACCTGCTATCTTAACTCTGGCCTGAAGATCTTCAGTGGCTAGGGTGGGCCGGTTGTTCCTTGCAATTTGTGTATTTTTTAAAGACAAAGTGACAGGACACAGCTGACATCATCACAGCACCCTTAAGTGCCTCTTAGCTCTCATTTGATGCAATGCTTCTAGGAACATACTAGTACTTTGATGTCTTAAACACAGGTGGCAAGAAGATGAAGAGTTTCCTATTTTAGGGATAGATGCAATACTCTTAAGACAAAATACTAAGCCTGCAACCTAGCTGATGTTATTCCTTTGTCCTTTCACTCACAGAGGCAGCAGCTTCAGACCTGAGGGTCAGGAAAAGGGGTGACATGAGAAACTCTCTGCAAAGCTTGTCTTCTTAGCTGAAGATACACCTGACCTCTGTGCCCCTTGTCCTTGTTGGGCCCTAAAATGGGCCATGAGAAGATGGGGAATGGGCCATGGCTTTGTCCCCATTTTGCAGATGGGGAAAACTGAGGCAGTGGGGCTTTGAGCAAACTTCTGGAGGCACCTATTAACCTTTATGAAAGTCACAGGTTGGTACGGGCCATACATATTTTGTAAAGGTCTTTAATGTTTTAAATTTTTACTTCATAGTTAATATTGTTTATTTTCTTTATTCCTTTCATGGGTTCAGACCAGCAAAGTGATGAAGAGATGGTAAAGGACAAGGCAGCTGGCCCACAATGTTTCTTCAGACTGAGTTGGTGGGAAGCTCAGGTGAGCAGGCTGCATAGCAGCAGGACTGGGAGGGAGCGTGCACCACAGCAGTGCCCAGAGACACTTCCGAACTGAACCTCTATTGCCTTCTTCAGTTTGAGTCACCTGCTAACAGGCAGCTATGGAAGTTACATGAGATCATGGCCTGGCTTCTTCATGAGGAGCCCTGGAGGCAGGTGAGAGATGCTGTCACTTAGGCCATGTGACCCCGGGCCACCACTCATCTACCCCAACTTTCAGCTGTGTCACACAGAACAGGGAACTGGGTTATTGTCACTGAACAAGACAATATGTCCACATAAGGCTTTGTCACTTACAAAGTGTTCTCCCCACTGCCGCCAAGCACGTGTAACTATAAGAAAATGCTCACCTTTCGTGGCTGCTTCGTGGCCTGAGCACCTAGTACTCATCAGAGCGAGTCGGTAGGAAGTTCTGTGCGAAGAAGGTCTGAGAGGACTCCCACAGAGACACCGGCACCTGGGGTGGAAGGGTAAAGGTCCGTGAGACAGATTGCCAATAATTAGCTGACAGTTTCCTCATCTGTAAAATGGGGACAATACCACTGATTCTCCTTGGGCTTAATATTCACAGTGATCATTGTCAGCAGTGGCTCACCAGTAGGTGCCTCAAATACCACAGTGGGGTATCCCCATAGCTGCCTCTGCCTTGGGGAGCCCTGGAGGAATAGCACACACTTGAAGCATTCCTTCTAAGTAATGCTTCTGGGCTCTGACTTCATTATGCCAAAGAATGGCATGTTAGTTAAACCCCCACTATGTTCTTGGAAGTGATTTACTCCAATATCAGATTAGGAGGAAAAAATAAAAAGGGATCAAAGTAGAGGATTGGTGATTCACAGACAAGATAGACTACATAGTGTTTAGGTATGCACAGTGAAAGCAATGGAGAAAGGAAACATTATGTGGGTCAGTTGGTAGGAGAGCTAGACAGCAATACCGAGCAAACATGTTGATGCACATTGGGTAACTGCCCAGCTTGTTCCTGGCCCTGCCATGCAGTGACCCCAGCATGCCCAGCCTACAGAGTTCAGCCACCACCGAGCTCTAAAGGGCGGCTGGCACCCCCTCCCTAACTTAATTCTCAGGGTCTTAGCAGGGAGTGCCCTCTGAGCCTGCTCTGAGGACAGGTTGAGTATGTGTGTGCAGGGCATACGTGATAAATCCACTCTAACACCCTGGCCTTCCTAAGCCTTGATTCCTTCCTTTTACATCATGCAGGGAAAACCTAGGACCTCAATGAATGTAGAACCATTGAGCCCAATTTTTAGCCAATCAGTAAAGCAATTTCTTTCTTTTTTTTTTTAATATATATTTTATTGATTTTGTACAGAGAGAAAGAGAGAGAGACAGAGAGTCAGAAACATCGATGAGAGAGAATCATCGATCAGCTGCCTCTTGCACACCCCCCACTGGGGATGTGCCCGCAACCAAGGCACATGCCCCTGACCGGAATCGAACCCGGGACCCCTCAGTCCCCAAGCCGACGCTCTATCCATTGAGCCAAACCGGCTTCGGCGGTAAAGCAGTTTCTTATAGCCCCTTCCAGCTGCTTGAGCTAACATGCTAAGTTGAAAATCTATTTCATCCTCCTTAGCCTACTATCCTTAAAGCCATTCTTACTTGCATTTGTTAGGCTTTCACCAATATAAGTTTGCAAAACGTTATGATCTTTCCAGAGGAATGCCACCCTGTCTGCCCAAGGGGCTTCTGGGCCCCAAATTGTTGCTCCCCTAGTTTCCACTGGTGGAATCACAGTTCTTTGGGAAGCGAGAGATATGCTCAGCTCTGTTTTGGTGTTGTGCAGAGATTTCACTTGAGTTGGGAGATGGAAGAATCCGGACCATGAAAGGGTCCCTGTGGAACAAGCCTGAGGAAACGCCCTGGAGTCCAACAGAGCTGCCTTTCCAGCGACCTCTCAAATCGTCTTTGCAGGCAGGGATGCGGGTGGCCAGCCAGAAGCTGTATGCTCCCTCCAAACGCCACAAGATTGTGAACTGTTATCAACCACAGTCTGTGAGGTCGGGCCTGCTGAGGAGGGGCAGAGATGCCTGGACCAGCTGGCAGCTTCAGGAATGCCTCTGTTGCAGTGACCACCCTTCACCAAGCCTGACTATGCACAGTGGCCCAGGTGCGCCCACATCTTCTCTCCAAGCCTCACGGTGAGTTGGGTATCACTGCTCCCTTGATGGGTGAGGAAATGGGAGACTTGGCCTCACCTATGTGCCCACAGTGGGAGTGATGACAAGATAGGGAGGTTGGTTTGACTTCCCTTGAAGAGGAGATAAAGTTGCCTCTGGATCAAGGAGGGGGTGGTGAGGCGAGGTGGGAAAGTGGCTTCCAGGTGGGTCATGAGGGTCAGCACTTGGGCTCTGTCCATGGTCCGCCAGCTCCGGGCATTGTCTGGTAGCCTCACCCTTTCCTCACCGGTTGGCAGGCTCCTAGCTTTTCCAAATGCCCTGGTTGCTCCATTTCACTCCTGCTTTCGAAGCATTCCTTAAACTTTAGTTCCTAAAAGCCTGGAATTGGCAGCAAAGTGGACATTTCAGATTATCTAAGATTTAAATACTTAGGTTGCTTCTGAAATGTGCCCGAGAAAGTGTAGGACTCCTAAATGCAAAGCTGGGACATGGGGTTAAAAAGATAGGGGAAGCCTTGTGAGCTCAATCTCTCCTCTTGGTAAAAGGGGGAAGTTATCCACTCCAAGGGTCGTTGTGGGGATCAAACCAGATGAGCATGGGTACAAATGCTATTAACTAATAGTGAGGACAGTTGAGCTCGACACACCCCCTGTTTTAGTCGCATTGCCCTTGAAATTCTCATTCTAGTTGCAGGAAGAGACTTGTCTCACTTCTGAGGCATTCCTACGGGAATTTCTTTCTGCTTCAACATCTGAGGAAAGTGAGTCAGACACGACAAAGTTGGGTAACCAGTGATCAAGAAACAAACACATGAGCACCAAAGTCAAGTTAAAAGGCTGGTCCTGGCTACCCTGAAGAGAAGACCAATTTAAGCGACAAGACTTTAAACAAGGAGACTTTCTTCCCAATGATTGCTGCTAACTGCTGCCTACTCGGCTATACCATTAGCCAGAAACTTCCAGTAAAAGCTCCTTCTAACAATAAAAGAATAGTGAAAACTACATCCAACCAAGCTTAAACAGGCTGAGCAAATCAGGACACAGCACGTGCAAGTCGTGAGAAGGTGAGGATTTAAATCTTTGGGGACAGAATTTTGCAGGCACTTCGTTTTTATCCTGCTCTTCAATGACCCCACACTGGGGAGTTGGGCTTGCAGTTGCAAAGGCAGTGGGGTGTGGGGAATGAGATCGCGTGTGGTTCACTGTGTCTGCTTTCTATCAGAATGGACCTGGGCGGGAGGGAATGGACTGCAAGGGCTGAGACTTGCTGTGAACACCCCAGATGAACCAGGGGCTCAGACTCCAGCAATAGAGCTGTCCCCTTTGCCTTCCACGGAAATAGAATCTGCCTGATGAAGCAGTCCAAATGCAGAGAGATCCTCCTCCCAGGGGACTCCGCTCTTGGAAATCATGTTTTTATGCTTTCAGCCTAATTAACAACAAAGGGTCAGTTTATCTTGCCATCCTGATTTTGTTAGTTGGCTTTCAATTTAGGTTATTATGAACCAAATCAGCCAGAAAGGGATTATGGACAGATCTTTCCTCTCCGCACACAGACACCATCCGTGCCCCCTCCCTTAGTCTCTGCTGATAGGACTAAGTCTACAAGCGAGCAAGTGCCATTAACTGACATTCATCAAAACACTCTCCATTGTTCGCAGATGTGAGCGGCTGAGAGGTGGGAATTACTTGGCATTTCATTTAAATCTGTTTTGAAGACCTGCCTGACAAAACATATTAAGGGTAAGAATTGCCGGCTTGGGAATGGGGCTATGTTTATGGCTTGCCCCATATTTTTCTCTCCTAAAGAAAGAAAATGACACTTCTCCTCTCCTTCTGCAGCTCTCCAGCCCTCGCCCCACTACCGTCATCCACCAAACGGCAACATCTCATTTTCCTCTGTGAGCGAAGCTTTTGTTAGCAGTGTCTATAAAATTACGATAAACACTCTGGGCCTCTGCACCAGAATCTAATAGTAAATTACCCATAAGCTCTATTTTTTTTTTTTAAAGATGATTTATTGAACTTACTAGGGTGACATTGGTTAATAAAATTATATAGGTTTCTGGGGTACAATTCTATAACACATCATCTGTATATTGTATTGTGTGTTCACTACCCCAAGTGAAGTCTCCTTTCATCACTTTGTATCTCCCCTTTACCTCTGGTAATCACCAAACTGAGGTTTTATTCGATTTTGTTTAATCCCCTCACCTTTTCCACCCAGCTCCCTTCCCTCTGACAGCTGTCAGTTTGTTCTCTATATCTGTGAGTCTGTTTCTATTTTGTTTGTTACTTGTCTTTCTCTGACTGGCTTATTTCACTTAGCATAATGTTCTCCAGGTTCATCCATGCTGTCACAAAAGGTAAGATTTTCTTTCTTTTTATAGCCGAGGAGTAGTCCATTATGTAAATGTATCACAGCTTTTATTTATCCACTCATCTACTGATGGGCACTTGGGCTGCTTCAAAATCTTGGCTATTGTAAACAGTGCTGGATTACCATAGAGGTGATATATTTTTCAGAAATGGTGTTTCTCGATTCTTTGGATAGATTCTCAGAAGTGAACAAGCTCTGCGTTTAATAGTGTTATAGGTAGGATCTCCCTCAGGGAGGTACGTGGTGGCCCTCTACACACAGGCCACACGAGCTGTGTGCTTCTCTGGAGATACGGTCACTAAAGGCCTCTGCCCAAGAATGGGACCATGCTAATGAATGCACAGAGCTGCCAAGGGCAGTGATTTTCCCTGCTGGCTTCTGCCGGTCTCCAAGGGCAATCCTGCACATGTAGTGCTTACCACCATGTTCTTTTATTTGGATCCTCAAGTTTACATATTATCTTTCAGGTTACTTTTGCATTGTAATAAAAAAGTCAAAGGAGCTCATAGATGGAAGATTGTTTTTACCTTCTTTTTTCAGTCTGCCTTGGATCAGGAGACTGCTCCAGAGAGCAGGTAGGCAGAACATGCACATGTGGCCACAGAGGCCCAGGAGAAGGAGAATGGTGGGGGACCTTTGGGAGCAAAGTGGAGGTGGGGGAGTCGGTATAGGTCCTTGGGAATCATATGGACACTTGCTTTTGACCATTTGGTGCATCCTTTGCTTAGGAGCCCTCTGATGTTGCAAATTGGTGCTGAGTGTGGGTGGGGTTGAGAAATCCTGTCAGGTCTTGCAATGTAATGAAAGCTGTGCATTGGGCCACCTAAGAGTTGTGCTTCTTGGTGAACTTTCTGTTTCTAGGCTTTGAAGTGTCATGAGCCCCGGAAGGTAGGAAGTCTGGCCGTGCTCTGTTGAACTTGGTGAGGGTTATGTGGCCACAGTCTCTCCTGGGAGACCTCTGTGGTCCCCAACATTGCTGGGATATGAAACAGCTGTTAATTTCAGCCCTTTCTTTGGGCATTTGCTGTTTCCAGGATTTCTGGGATGAGTTGAGCAGAGGAAAGGAAAACAGAGTAGTGCTTTATGTCGTCCCCCTGGAGTGGCTCACCCACCCCTTCAAGCTGTAAGCCTCAAGGCGTCTGGCTAGGGCTGCCCATCCCTGGATGAAGGCCATGGGAATCCTGAGATTCATGGGGGAGGGACTGAGGAACCAACTACAGAGTGATGGAGAAGTCCCCAGCTCACTGACGGCATGTGGCTGATGGCCTGGCTGGATGTCGTGGTTCTGTCCTGTCATCAGACCCTTCTGGATCCTCACCCTCAAGTAAGAGCCTTAGGCCCAGTTTGGTGAAAACATATACATTTACTGGAAGGTGTGTGCACACTTTTCTGTAATCTCTCTATATATGAAAGGTTACTATGAAAATGTCCCCTTGGGAGTTTGACTGGGAGACCAGGAGTTTGATCGCTCACTATGATGTGCACTGATCAGCATGGGTTGGTGCACTGAGAGAGCGAGGGAAGGAGGAGGTGGGGAATCTAATCAGCTCTGATCACCAGCCAGGCCTAGGTACTCTACACGTGCACAAATTTCATGCACTGGGCCTCTCGTATACGCTATAGCATTGCTCTTCCTAACTGGTTTGGTTCAGAGGCTGGAGCATCGGCCTGCTGTTAGGGACAACTGTGAAGGAAATGGTAATTACTCGTCACGAGTTATAATCATTTGAATTAAGTAGATGGTCTAGTCCCATCTTGTCTAGGAAGCATAAGCAAGATGGTATCTATCCTAAATTGTTGTACATACTTCTGATCTTCATATAAAAATCAAACAAATGCTAACCTCCTATTAGCTTCCCTTTGAACAAATAAAAAGTTCAATTTCTTTAGTCTCAGATTATCATATGAACTCTTCTGCCGTTCCTTCACCTCAGGTTCTGCCTCTACAATGCTACACAATGCTGTTTTGTCTCAAGAAACCCCAAATGACTTAGAATCTCCTATAGATTGCCAATAAGGAGCTCCTGGGACCCTGCTCGCATCTCCCCAGATACACATCCTGGGTCCAGCCGCAGGGAAAAGAAGCACCGAGGCAGAGATGACAGACTTGGGGAGCCAGGGTGAGTGCCTTTCCCACTGTCTTCACCTGGAACTGTTTTCCTGGTGTATCACATGACTCTCCACTGGACATAAGCTCCGTAAGGAGGGGAATCTGGTCTGACCTGTTCAGCTCTGTATCTCTAGCTCTGAGAAGAATGCCTAGCACGCAGTAATTGCTCAATTCCTACTTGGTGAATGAATGAGAAGCGACATCTTTGTTCCCACAGAGCTGCTGACTCTCCCCTGGGATTTGCACAAAACAGGGGAGTGAGGAAGCAGTTCAGGAGATTCTCATGGAAGATGGAGAGCAGGCAAAAACCTAAGCTCAGAATTATGGCTAAGACAAGAGCCATACGCCAGAAGGATGCACTAAGTACCGTGGTTAAAAGCCTCACGACCCTGGCATCACAGCCTAGAGACACTTTCTAGGATCTTTCGGGTCTGCATTTTTAAGGCTGGAAATCACTGCAGAAAAACAAAGGGGAGGAGGAGAAGGAAAGAACTGCAGAAAGGAATGAAGTTGAGCAGCAAGCAGCTCACATAGGCCGTCAGAACTGTGATGCTGTTGGCCCATGCCAGCAGAAAACTTAGGCCCTGGAAGGCATAGACATGGAGGTCTTCAGTTCCAGGGGCAAGAAAAAATCTCTGAATACTTCTTCTAGATCCAACCTTGTGTGAACATAAGCTCTGACACACATTTCCCACGAAAACATTTCTTAACCTTATTAAAATAGCCTACGTATGTTTGCTAAACACTTGCTTTCCTATTTTAGGATGAATAGCTGCCTACTCTGTGCTGAGTGAGATCTGAGGCCAGAGCCCTTGGCTTAGTGCACTGGGGCCACACTTACCAGACACAGTTAGGGTTGATGGGGCTGACTTCTGCTTAACAATCCTCTTAAGGACTTAGATTACCCAAAAGAATATTTTAATTGATGACAGAAAAATGTACTTTCATCTAATCAAGAGGGAACATTAGCAAAACTCAAAATGAGGGACATCCCTGTTCCCTTAAAAAGTATAAATTTTATGAGAGGCTTAGGAACTTAGGAAGTGTTTCAGATGGCAGAACATCTAAGAGATAGCCAAATGCAATGAACACTACTGGACTGGATCATGGACCAGGAGATAAATAAATTTATTTAAAGGATATCATTGAGACAAATGACTGAATATGGATTGTGATATTTAATCAATACAGTCAACACAATACAGTTGTATGAATATAATAATATTACATCAATGTTAAATCTCCAGAATTGAATAATTGCATTTGGTTATGTTTTCTGGAAATACAAGCTGAAATATTTGAAGATTAACTCTCAAATGGTTTAGCAAAATATGTGTATATGCATGTATATATGTTTGTGTATGAAGGAGAGGAAGAGAAGTGATAAGGCAATTAATCTGGGATTAGAGTATATAGGAATTCATGTACTATTCTTAATAATCTTAAGTTTTTAAGTTATTTTCTTTTGGGAGGAATAATTTTTCATATATGAAGTAACTGACATCACATTTAATGTCAATTTACCATGTTATTTCTTTAAACTCCATTATATGATCCCAGTAATTACTTCATGTACTGTATAATCTTAAACTGATTCTTAATTTTCTGGGTCTTGCTGAAAAGCTGTTTTGGTGAAACAGAAGGTTTATATTTTTCTTCTATCAGTATAATATGGCTTAAATCATATCATGCCCTTTGGCTTTTAAATTGAGTCAGAAAAATAAATTCCTACTGGTTAATCAAAGCTTCTTCCTGCTCCTACCCTTAAGTTAGTAATTTTGGGGTCTGATGTGGCTAGAGGTCTTTGGAAAGTCCACTTCTCTCTCATATGCTCGGTCATCAAGGGGTATTCACTTTTAGCAGCAATTAAATGCAACTGTTGCTTGTTTGGCATGATCATACTCTTTCTTCCTCTCAAATGATCAAAAAGATACAAGCAAGGATATTTTGTTTGGCAAGTGGCCCAAAATTTCTAAATTTATGTATTCTATTTTTGCTTCATCCTCAGATTGGATTAGTTACTAGGCAACGGAAGTATTTAATTTCATTTGCTAATAGTTACATTTTAATAGAGGCAGCTGTGTACATGACCAGTGTCGGGTATACAAACACAGCTTAACACCAGCCTCCGTGAGCAGCAGGCCACCCTACTTCCTCATCCTCTTAACATTTTATTTGACATGTACAGGGAAAGTGATGGCTCTTTAAAAATATATATTTTTTTCTACAAATAAATCCAAGTGATTACTTTTTTTTACTCAAACATCTACCTGTTTGGGCATCCTAAACCCTCTTTCAGACTCTGGTTCAAGATGGCAGACCAAGTACATGAAAATAACCCTTAACAACATGGAAAGAGCACCATCAGTGCCCCAGTGATACTGATGAAAGACTGGAACAGTGAAAACCGCTTCCCCAGCAGGGAACGTGGCAGAGGTCTGTGAGTCTTTCCAATGGTGGGCTGGAAAACCCCTCATTCATAGAGAAGGCAGACCACAGGTACAAGTTCGTGAGGGAAACTGGTTACAAGCCGCATCGTACACCTGGACCCTCCCCCCAGCAGGTGGAAGGCTGGATGCAGTGTGTTCTGAGAGTGGCTCTGAAAGAACAGTAGTCAGAGAGCACAAGGTGCCTCGGCAGATGGAGGTGGGCAAGGAGAGAAGGAGAGAAGCCCAGTTCTTCCCAGAATGGAGCTGAGTGGTGGAGGCTGATGGCTTCACCCCAGGCTGAAGCTTCCCCATGAGAGGGGTTCTGGAGAGTCCTCTGCTGTTAGGACACCCCCTAACTGACAATGTTCTCAGCCATCCCAGAGAGAGCTGCAGTGGGGAACTGCCAACTGCAATCCATACACGCCTGCACTTGAATGTGTGAGTGGACACCCAAGAATCAGGAGATGTTAGAAGAAATCATTTGCATAATTGAGAAAGATAAAAATAACCTGAGCTGCAGTCAAATGCAAAGAACCGAACTCGCACATAGACAGACAGACACAGAGGGTTACTGCATCAATGAAACGAGATTGGGCTATTGTGGAAACGAAGCAATCAGAGAACGAGAATGTGTCCCTGGAAGTTTGTCCTGTGGGGGGCGGGATACAAATCCTGACTAAAATTATTTTCCCCATCAGTGATGAGAGTGAAATGCTCTAACAACTGAAGAAGAGTCGGACGAGGAGCTTTCGAAGCACTAAAGCAAGCAAGAGGAACAGTGAATACTAGAAAATGACAGGGATAAGTCCAAACAGACCAGTGTTTACAGTGAATACAACTGTCTCATTTCCCTATTAAAAGATAGACTTTCAGGTGGGACTGAACTGTACATGGGACTGAACTGTACGTTTACAAAAGACTTAAAGTGACATAAAATAGAATGATTAGCATGCTTGGAGAAAAACCTAGTAAGTGTTATAAAAAAGTATTACTAACAGAAATTGGATTCAAGGCCAAAGGTAAGGGAATATTTTATATGGATTAAAAATATAATCAGAAGATAATAGTCACAAACCAACACAGCACTAACTGTAAAAAGTGTTACAAATGGCAATAGCAACTATTAAATTCATAATCATAGTGGGAAACTTGAGCACATCTTTCTCAGAAATTGACAGATCAAGTAGACAAAAATATAAGTAAGAATATACCTATTGAATACATAATCATTAAGCTAGATGAATTTCATATTTAAATTCAGTTTCCAATTAACAGAAAACTTATGGTTTAAATTTTTATAAATTTTTATGTAATGCTCAAAAGATAAACACTACCAGTTTCTTAGAATTTAACACAAGAGTAATTTATAAAAGAAAATGAAAGCTGAAATTAGAGATGGTATGGCAATGAATGATGATGAGAGCACTCAGCAATGTTATGAATTAAAACAGAAAATATCACTACATACTCCAAAAGACATCAAAAAGATAATAAGGGATTACTGTGAGCAAATACACACTATATATATGAATTTAACAACTTATTTAGATGAATGGACTAAGTCCTCAAAAAAGACAAACTACCACAAGCCCCGCAAGCCCTGCCAATAGGAAGTAGATAATTTGACTAGCCCTATAAGTGTTAAGGAAATTGAATTTGTGATTTAAAATCTCCCCAAACAGAAATCTCCTGGCCCACATAATTTCCTAGGAGAATTTTACAAAGTAATACTCTTTTTTTTTTTTTTTTTTAAACATTTCACAGTTTATTCTATGGTCTTTGCAACAGAAAGAATTGCTCATAGAGAATAATTCTGTCCATCTGCCGTATTAGTTTTGTTTTCAATTACAGTTTACATTCAACATCTTTTGTATTAATTTCAGGTATACAGCATGGTGGCCAGACAATCATATACCCTACAAGACATTCCCCCTGATATTTCCAGAACCCATCTGTACTATACATAGCCAGCACAACATTATTGACTATGTCCCATCCGGTACTTCACATCCCATGACTATTTTGTAAGTATCAGTCTGTACTCTTCAATCCCTTCACCCTGTTCCCCAACTTCCCTTCCCTCTGGCAACCATTAGTCTATTGTCTGTATCTATGAGTCTGTTTCTATTTTGTTTGTTCTTTTCTGTTGTTCTTTAGGTTCCACATACAAGGTAAATCATATAGTACTAAAGAAGAGTTAACAGCAATATATATATACATTCTCTTCCAATAAATAGAAGAGAAGGAAATACTTCTCATCTTGTCTTATGAAGCCAAGATTATCCTAATATCAAAACAGATAGGGACAGTATAAAAAAGAAAATTATAGGCAAATATCCTGCATAAAAATAGATACAAAACTCCTTAATAAGACATTAGCAAATATAATTCAGAAATATATAGGAGGAATTATCCACCATGGACAAGTGGGGTTTATTCTAGGGTTAAAAGTTGGTTCAACAGTCAAACATCGATCAATGTAATCTAACACATTAACAAGCTAAAGAAGAAACTCACTTGATCATACCAATTAATGCATAAGAACATTTGACAAAATTCAACACATTTATGATAAAAATAATCAGAAAACAGGAATAGAGGGGAACTTCCTCAACTTGATTAAAGCATCTACAGATTGTTGATCAGTAAGCATTATACTTCATGGTGAATGCTTTCCCCATAAAATGGGATAAGACAAAGTTGTCTGCTTTTACCACGCCTGTTCAATATAGTACTGAAAGTTCTATCCAGTGCAATAAGGCAAGAATAAGCTAAAAAAGGCATAAAGAATAAAGAGGAAGAAAGAAAACTCTGTATTTCTAGATAACATAAGATTATGTAGAAAATCCCAATGAATCTAAACAAAACAAAAATAACTAGAATTTTTAAGGAAGTTCAGCAAGGTGACAGAATACTAGACAAACATACATAAATCAACTGTATTTTTATATGCTAGCAATGAACACATGAACGCCAAAGTAAAAAAACAACAACCCACAATACCATTCACAACTGCTCAAAAACAGAGAGAAGTACATGTAAATTTAACAAAACTTGTAGAGAACTTGGATGCTAAAAACTGCAAAATGCCAATGAGAGAAATCAAAGATCTAAATAAATGGAGAGACATATTATATTCATGGATTTGAAAACGCCACATAATAAAGATGTCAATTCTGCCCACATAGATACAGTTTAACACAATTCTTAACAAAATCTCTCTATTTGTAGTTATAGACAAGGTTATCCTAGAATCTCTAAAACAATTGTAAGACGAAAAAGGTAAGAGAAATCAATCTGCTCAATTTTAAGACTTAGAGCTATAGTAACCAAGACTTTGTGGCATTAGCAGAAGGAGAGACACAGACAAATCAAAAGAATAGAGAACTTAGAAATAATTACACATTATTGCCCAACTGATTTTTCACAGATGTGCAAAAGTAATTCAGTGGTGGAAGGATAGGCTTATTAACAAATGGTGCTAGAACTGGACACCAATGCACAAAAAATAGAAAAAGGAATCTCAACTTAAACCTCATATCTTATATAAAAAGAAACTCAAAATGGATGAAAGACTTAAATGTAAGTCTTTTATCTAATATAAAATTTAGATAAAAACAGACTATCTTTGGGGTTAGGCAAAGGATCTTTAGATATGACATAACACCATAAAGGGGGGAAAATGGATTTTTGCAAAATAATACAGATTGAGAGAAAATATTTGGAAGCCATATATTCCCCAAAGGATGGCTATATAAAATATATGAGGAACTCTCTAAACTCAATAGTAAAATAATCCGATTGGAAAATGGGCAAAAGACATGAACAGACAGCTGTTTTCTTTGAAGAGCAAAGAAGCACCTGAAAAACTATCCATTAGGGAAATGCAAACAGACCGTGATGAGGTGTCCCTACACACCTGTTAGTACCGATAAAATTAAAAATAGTGACAGCACAAGATGCTGGAGAGGATGTGAAAAATTGTATATCGCCTATGGGAATGTAAATGGATGTCCACTCAGGAAAATCGTTTGGCTGTTTCTTAAAAAAATAAACGTACACTTGCTGTATGACCCAGCAACTGCACTCCTGGGCATTTGTCTTAGGAAAATTATAAAACTTGTATTTACACACACAAAATATATGTTCATAGTTGCTTTACTAGTAATAGCTCCAAACTATCCCTTCCTAGGTAAATGGTTAACCTAACCATAGTTCCCCCACACATGACTACTATTCTGCTATAGAAAGGAAAAAAACTACTGATACAACAACCGTAATGGGTCTCAAGGGCATTAAAAAGTCACATTTAGATAGTATTCTCAAAAGGATGAAATTTCAGAGGTGGAGAACAGGTTAGTGGTTGCCGGAGGTTAACATGGTGAAAGGTGTGTGTGCTGATTATAAAGGGGTAGCACAGAGCAGATCTTTGGCTAACTGTGCATCTCAATTGTGGTGACAATTACATAAATCCATACAGGTGCTTTTGTACGGTTGGTTTTGATAATGTATTATAGTTAGGCATGATGGGGGGAACTGGATAAAGGATGCACAGGCAACTTTAAGTGATTCTAAAATTACTCTGAAAAAAAAATTGTTAAAAAGTTACAAAAGGTTAGAATATAAGCTCTCTGAAATCAGGAACTTTATCAGTTCTTTGGTATTAAATCCTTAGCACCTAAACAGTGCCTCACCCCATAGAGTCCCCGTTTTTGTTCTTCAGGGCACATGATTATAATGGTGAATATTTGAAAACATAAACACTACATGGTGAATGGTGATGATGGACAAAGGTAGAGACAAAGAAGGGAAGATGTGTGGAGCATCTTACAGACAGTGCAGACATACACAGATAATAGTGTATCAATCATTCTAATACAAGGTCTCCCCCATCTTAATGTGTTTTTTTTTTTTAAAAAAGGATTAATAGATGCTTATTCTAGAAAAAGAAAACATATACATGTATAAGTCATACCCCTCATGTCTTCATTCTGCTGTCCTGGGAGGCAGCAAAGAAGGAGCCATGAACACAAGGCACAGCTGGCCTGTAGCATGGCATCCTGTCCAGGGGTTGGCTCGCCCTGCCTGCCAGCTTGTCTCTGAATAGACACTGGTCAGTGTCAGAATGGGAAATGCATGTTACATATGAAACAAGTCCAGCTTGTTTTAAAACTTGTTAAATTATTAAAATAACACAAAAATTATAGTCTATAAATAACATCTACCTACTATTTGGGCATCCTTCCTCTTCCCAGGCCCCCTTGCCTTTCTGCCAGTACAACACATTTTTAAAGCTTTCTCTTAAATCAAGGGTTTTCTACCGTTTTCATCTCCTGGCACACATAAAACTAATTACTAAAATTCTGTGGTACACCAAAAATACAATTGCCAGTCTGACAAAGAAATATGTATGATTTTGATTCATTCACACCAGATGGCTATTGTTGTGTTGGCTGTTGTAACTTTTTATTTGATAATCTATGGGAAAAGAGGTCACTGCCCCTGGCTAAATAGGTATTGCATATTCTAAAAATTCTTGTGGCACACCAATTGGAAATGCTGTTTTAAATGATAGTGGTCTTTTAACCAGTGTATTGCCTTCTGCAGCTGGTGGCGTAAATTCCCTTTGCCATTAGGGCAAAAAAGCACTGAAAAGTTACCCATTATATTCTTCATTTCCCTTTTTTAACTCTTTTTCTATGAGAGGCTACCTTAAATGTAAAACAAATTGGCAGATACTTTACTAAAGACCCACTGTGGTGGTTTGGAGGCCCACCTCCTACAGATTTTCCGCTGGGGGAACTCTAGAATAAAAGGAAACTTCCGGCCCCCAAAGCATCCTTAACTTAAAACAAAATTATGATCTTTTACAAAGCAGAGCCAAAACACAGCTTTGCTTTTAGACAAAGGTCTGGTGAAGCACAACAAATAACCGCTTTAGAGTCGCAGAGTCTTTGTTACCACTGTCAACAGCCTGCAGATGGGCCAAGAGTGTAAGGTCACACACAGCTTAAAGCTTTAAACCATCTTCTTGGTGAGAAACATGGCTATTAAAGGCTGTGCCAGCTGTGGAGGGAAAATGAAACTGTAGCATGAAATGTATAAGAAAAATCAATGGAAAAGTATAGAAAACCTGGAGGTTCTACTGACTATCAGGGGGGACTAGGAGGCAGGCAAGTGTTATTCAAAATGAAACCGTCGTTAAAGCTGTATCAGTGGTTCTCAAACTTGGCTGCACAGTGAACTCACGTGGGCTGTTTGGAAAGGACCAGCACCTCTCCCATGGACTCAGTCTGGGAAGAGGGTTTCGAAAAGCACCCCGTCCCCGGTAATTCCAGTGGGCAGCAAGGTTTGAGCCCCCCTGACCTCTAGATACTGCAGGTCAGTGGGTCTGCACAGCCTCCACCTGCCCCTGAGGTCATTGCAGAGCATGAGAACAGGTGAGCCGGAGGACCAGCCTTAGGAGCAACGTGTTGATCAGCTCCCGGTGCAGCCTCCCCAGTGGGGTTATGACTCAGTGGCCCTGAGGCAAAGTGTAAAGCAGGAAGGATCATCTGTTTCGTGGGGACCAGCTGCATGGAGGGAAATGTGCTAAGAATGAGATGTTTATATGGTCTCTTTAATTTTTAGAGACCCCGCTTCCCTTTTTCAAGAATAAGAGGATAGTTGATAAGAGTTAGCGGTTTACTAGGAAATCAGCCTGGTAGGCAATTATCAAAAATTACATTTCCCCTCCTTGACTTGGCGAGTAAGTTCCCAACATTGTGGCTTAGGCATCTCTCTTTTAAAAGCCAAGAGGGTTAGGGTTAAGGGGGAAAATATTCCTTTCCTCTGCTTCCACTGTGAGTGAACTCTGACCCTTTGGTCAAAGAAGCAAAAATTGCCTCCCCCCCACCTCCTTACCCCCCCACCAAATGAAGTCTAGTTTGCTGCATGGATCAGGGAGGCAGGAAGGACACATGGAGGAAGGCTGTCCAACCATCCCAGGGATCCACTGGCGGCCAATAACAAGGCTGCCTGTGGGGGGTACACTTCACGCTGGGCAGGTCTGGCCCCCTGGGGAGCAGAGTGGAGGCAGGGACAGACTCAGTAAGAGCTGGGCAGAGTCACCTGAGATCAATGTCATCTGACTTAATTATCGAAGAGCTCAGAGAAATTAAGCGTTTGATTAGCACCTTCAAACACAAAGGCAGGAATCACAGCTTTTGTCTCTCTCCGCTTTCCCCCTCCCCTCTTTCCTGGCAGTCATTAAGAAACAGACACAATTAAAGAAACAGCGGCAGTGTGATCCTGTCACTATTCCAGATGTGGGAGCCACCCTCACCTTCCCATTAGTTTAAGACACACAGAACCTTCTAGAACGTGCATCTAAAAGGGGACATGTGCGCTGCCTGACTGTTGATTTCACCTCTTCGAATTAAGTATGGCTGTTGTTTCTCTGAATCATTCATTGGACATTAATCCCCTTGAAACTGGGGACACCACAGGGACACTTTGCTTTTTAAAAATCAGGGCATGTTTAATAAAAGGCGCCGGCCTGGCTTTGCTGAGGGACCAGCAGCTTCGTCATGGCAAAGCCGTGGCCCCCTGCCCCCCTTGACCTATGCCCCCCAAGCCCCATCCCCGCCATGCGGCGAAATACATCTCCTGCCTTTCTCAGCTGATAGACTCTTCCGAAAGGAAAGTTAATCCTTGGGCAACGCAGTATTAAACCGCCCGAGGAAGAATGAAATATTTCAGAGGAGCACAGGGTGAAAAATGGCAATTGCTATTTTAGATTCTTTGAAAATTTAAGTAGAGGAGCAAAAAATAGAAAGCAGCTTGTACTCAGTACCACGGATCTTAGCTCGCTTTTGTGAGATTCTCAATACCGTGCAGGGAGACTGCGGAAACAGCAACGCGCTTGGACACAGCAGGCGCTCCAGTTTCAGGGGCCTGGAGACGGTCCTAGCCTCTTAGGTGTGCAAAGGATATGCAATTTAAATAAAAACTGACCTATTTTCCTTCCCTCACAGCATCACAGCGAAAAGGGAATCTTTCACCCTTGGAAAGAGCAAGCTCTAGAGTCTGGTGCCCCCGGCAGGGGGTCCTCCTGCTCCACGTTCTCGCCTGGCAGGTGGCGTGGCCTCCGCCGACTCTGCTGAAAAGGGGAGGCCCGGAGAGCCTCACAGGGTAGGTGTGGGGGATAAATGCCCTGTGTCTCGGGGAGTGGTGAGCAATCAATAACCCGGATGACGACGGTGTAATCATGAAACAGACTTAACCCGGACACCTGTTTTACCGCAGAAGCATAAAGAGAAAGCACTCTCCTCTGTGGATTGGGGAGAACCAGGTAATTGTAAAAACACTGCAATCATTTTTCTAGCCTGCGCTCTTACAACCCAATTTATAGCTCTGCTCCTCACAGCTGCTTTCCATGTGCACGCGGCGGTTAAAGGGATTAGCTGGATTTGGAATACAGGCTCTCATATTTATGGCTCACCCTGGAGTGATGTGACTTTAACTGTTTTTTTTTTTTTTTTTTTTTTTTTTTTTTTAACTTGCAGTGCCCTGTGTCCCTCTGCCTAGGGCTCTGCACACATGCACGTGGCTGGCGGGGACAGAGGGGTTGCGGTGAGCATGCCACCAGCCTCAAATGTTTCTGCCCATACCCCCCACTGCCTGGCTGACACTCTTTGAAGTCCTAGGGGGATCTCCCTGTTTCTAATGGCAATATCCCCTCCTCCCAACAGGCTGGGTCATATTGCTTCATTCCAGTCTTGTCTCACATGCCACCTCCTCCATGAGGCCTCTCCAGTCCCCTGCCAGCCAGTCCCCCACCCCCTTCCCTGACACGTGGTATATGTTATAAAACCGCAGGGGTGTGCATTATGGATTAACACGTGCCAGTGCCCCTGAGGCCCTGGACACAGGGTTGTGTCTTAGATATCCCTCTACCTGGCCTGTTCTCTCATCACATCCACGCATGCACTTAGTAGGTGTACAGCATACTTTGGTTGAACTGTATGTTTGCTCACCAAAACGAAATAACCCAGCTCTCAGAACTCCTGAGTCAGGATCTGGCGGTTTTATGTGTTGGGTGCCCAACGCAATCAAATAACACAGACCCTCCCAGAACCCGAGAGAAGCCCTGACGCCAAGGGCATGGGGACAGCACCTAACCAAGAAGCCCTCAGTCCCTGGAAGGGTGCAGAGGCCCCAGCAGGAATGGGACTCCCCACTGAAGGAATGTGCCTCGACAGAAGCCCTGGACATAGGTGTCTGTGAAGTACACAATGCCCAGTTCTCCGTGGGCACCTTGTCACTGTTAGACTGCAGGGTTCTAAGGGCCCCCTGTTCAAATCGGGCCCCAGGAATGTCCCCTGAGCGTGTGTGGTTACGGTGGAAGCCGCTCAAGCTCACTCTCCACTGGACAGCAGTGAGAGGCCCTTGGGTTCTGGAGCAGGGCCCGCCTAACACCACTATTCCCAACCCGCTGTCCCTGTCCAAGGTCCTGATCCATGTCTGTCTGTTTCCTCCTGTGAGGTGGGGAATGTGACTCTGTCCCTACCTCCCAGAGGCGTCTGGCACAGCTAACAAGGTACTGGAGGTATAGTTCTAGCACAGTCCCTGGCATACAGTAAGCGCTCAGTAATGCTCACTGTTATTAGGATGCTGCTGCTGTGAAGGGGCGGTTCCACGGGGAGTGAATTACGTCTCCATAATCTGGTATAAGCCAGAGAATATGGGTGAATCTGTTTTGCTTGCTGAGTCCAAGTGGGTAGGAGGAAGTCAGGGACTCAGGAGATCTAGACCACTCATACTGGCAGATGCAAAACCTGCTTTTTAAGTTTTAAGATGGTGTACAGGAGGGCGGGAGGTGGGGGAGGCTGGAGAGAGAAAATGGAATGTTTTTTTTTTCTTCTCACTGACTTTAATTTAAAAAATAAACTGTCTCATGACAATAACTACTTCCCTACTCAGCTCGTCACCCAAAGATTAGAAATAATTAATAGATGGCAAGTGAGAGACGGGGCCCAGTTTATGACCCTGAGGAGCTGAGGAGCTAGGACACACGCTGGCTGTCTTACCAGCTTCCTCTTAGCCAACGAGGGCCTGAGTGAGGGTCTCAGAAATCACCGTCCTCCAGCACCCTGTGCTTTTCAAATCCAGCGGAACTACAGCAGCTCTCTCCAGGTAATGACTGACAGGGCACCGGGACCTGCCTCCCTGAAATTCACTGACACAGACCAAGGGCAGGGAGGCCAGCCTTGCAGACAGCAGTGCTTAAGGAACCATTGGAAGGCGGCTCATCAACTATCTGCCTTCATCCCTGGACTCAAATCACCCCGGGAGGCCGGAGAAAACCACTTTCAGTGTGTGCAGGGCGGGCGGGGAGAGAGAGTGACGGTGAAAAAACACCGCATTTGAACTAGAGAACCATTTTAAGGAGGAGGAAATCAGCGAACCACTCAAGCCAAGCTATTGATGGTGCGGCCGCTATTAACAGGTAATTTACAATGTGCACAAGAGGCTTCGCTGCCAGAAGCATCTGCTTTCAAGCAGCACCAGTGAGTACCCATGGGGGACATCTCCTAGACACGTGGGCTTAACCTACTCGGGAGGACAGCAGAGGCCCTGAAAGGGGAAAGCGAGCTCATTGCTGGGGGAAACATTGCTGGACCAGGAGGCCTAAGAACGCCTGGTCCAACCCAACGGGGGCCCTGAAGCTGAGTGAGCAATCTGCCCGAGGTTACCTGGCAGCTTAAGGATGTGGAAACTCGGGTGGGAAGTTCAGGCTCCTTCCACCTCCTGCCTCCTTTCCTGACCGGGGAGCTTCAGAGAAGTGCGACACCCAATCCGTACCCTCTCGCATGCCCATCCCAAGTTCTCAGTTCTCCCCAAAAGCCCCCTCTCTCAGCTCCTTGACGGTTCTTCTGTTTCAGTCTATGTCATTCCGCCCACGGGGGCAATTAAGTCATCATAAAAGTACATTTGAACATATCACCCACTAGCTCCAAACTGCGTGGCGTCCCCGTTTGCACAAGCCCCTTGCCTGGGTGTTCTGCCACCTTTCAGCCCTAGGACAGCCTGCAGCCTCTTCTCACCTGCAGATAAATCTTCTGCCTCAGCTCTAGGGCGTGCACAGTCTCCGTCTCGCCACACCTTCTCCCTCCGCTCTGTTCACGCCATTGCCTGCATTCGCCTGGAGTTCAGATCCAGCTCCTTGGGGCTCTCTCCTCCTCATTTCCTACAGTCCCTTGTTTTCTGTCCCATTTATCATTAAACAATTAGTCATGTCCTACTTCTGCCTGCTTTGATCAGCTGTGAAAGACACTCTTTTAACTCTATCTGCCCCAGCCAGTCCTGCAGTTCTCTGGAGATGTGACTTGGCGTCTGTCAGAGTGCCAGTCAAATAGAAGGTGCGGGAAAGACCAAGTGTGAATAAATTAGGTAAAGGCCTTTTGGGGTCTGAGTGCCCTGTGAACCAGAGAGGGTGCAGTGACAGCTGTTCTCCAGAGTGCCCCAAATGAGGTCCCTGATGTTTGTTTTCTATATAAATCTGGCCTCACTGCAACTGGTTAAAAGTTCTGCAAATCCTATTTAAATATTGGTTATGACTAACAGATGTTTTTATCCAAAGATACTTAAATGTTTGTGTCCTGACCTTCATGTAAGACCCATGTGTGAGATAGTCATGCCACTCCTGCTCGGGGGCAGGCCCGGTCACATGTCGTCTGCAGCGTTATAGTCCTTTCCCACTGGCCACCACTCCTTATCCTCACCCAGTCTAATCCCCAAATGAAGATTTAAAAAAAGACGAAGTTGGCCATGTCATTCTCTATCCCCCACCCTACAGTTCCTCAAGGCCATTCCCCTTGTTGTCCCCTATCAGGATGTCCCCCGCCCCCCCTCCACCCAACTCCTGCTCATTCTCCCTCCACCTGGCGGCCTCATCGAGCCACCCTTTGGGTTCCTGCCTAAATGTCACAGTACCTATCTACAGTACAGGCCCTCCGCCCACCAAACATAAACTAAGAGGCCAACACGTTGGTGTGGTTCCCTCTGTGTCCTGTACTTCCTGTGCATAGTAGGTCCTTGCATGTCAGTTTCATTCAAGATAAAACTGACGACGGTGGCATTCAGAGTGAGGCAGCCATTCCAAGGGGTTTATACTCCCGAGCGCCTGAGGTCTGTTAGCTTGTTCAATCTCCTCCCCAGCCCTCTGAGGATCATGTGATTTTATCCCTGCATCATGGAGGGAGGAAGCGAATGAGCCCCATGGTCTCATTTTACCCCAAGTCACCGGGCTATAGCAGGCTCCAGCACCCACACTCCTAACCACTGTGCCACCCAAACTCCCAGAGCTCCATGGGGGCGATCACCTTGCCCTTCACATGGTTCCTGTGCTCTGCGTCTGTCCTCTCTCTCTCTGAACCTCAGGGCAGAGCTGCCTCACTGTCACAGGAAATCCACACGAAAAAACAAATGCCTGCTCACCATTCTCAACCTGCCACGCTTTGCTGACCCCTGTTCAGAGCAGTTTTGCATGAAAAATGGCCACAGCCAGGGTTCTGGTGGAGAGACAAACCCTGGACATTTTCTGAAACATCTCACCAGGAGTCAAGGTGGAGAGACAAACCCTGGACATTTTCTGAAACATCTCACCAGGAGTCAAGGTGGAGAGACAAACCCTGGACATTTTCTGAAACATCTCACCAGGAGTCAAGGGCTCGGAGTTTTGATGGAAGTCCTTCCTGCCCCGAGGGCAGCCCCTCAAGAGGCCCTGACATCCTGCTGCCACGAGTCACTGGAATCATCTTAGTCCCATCTCCTCTGCCAAGTTACAAATGTTTTAAAGTGCCATGATCACAACAGAATATGGCACACAAATAGAGAAATATTTATACACACGTGTGTGTGTGTGTGTGTGCAAGTTTGATGCAAATAGAAGGCACACACACACACGTGCCTTCTATTTGCATCAAACTTGCACATCCCTTACCTTACGGTGGAAAAGACATGGACGTTCACACCAGGTACTGGGCCAGGTACTTGGGGGGCAGGGGATGCACTCACCTGATGAGAACAGAGTCTAATGAGAACAGACGGTTGGAGAATTTGCTGTAAGACAGCATTGTGAGAAGGCTGGATACACGGAGAAAGGAGCCATTGATCCTGCCAGGAATGGGGTGGGGTGACGGGGAGCCAAGGAAGGCTCTCGGAAGAGGAGACTGCTAGCTGGGTCTTGAACATTTAGAAAAATTTATAGGAAAAAAAAAAAAAAGGTATTCAAGGCAATGAGTTGATGAGGAAGGGGCATGTCCGAGTCTGGCATGTGGAGACAAGGGCTGTGGCTGTGAGATGTGGCGCCTCACCCCCTGACCGCACCTGCTGGCCCTGGGGCTTCCTTATCTGCAGCTCGGGCAGGCATGCACCATCTCATGCAATTCTCATTAAAAAGAGCTTAGCCTACCTGTTTATTAAAACGGCTCAGGAACAGAAGAGACACTTTGTTCTCTCCCACGACTGCCACTTTGGTCTAGAGATGTTCTGCAGGGGCCTGACTCCTGACCTGGGCCCCAACTCCTGACCTGAACCCGGAGGCATGAATAAAAGACCCTCTGGCTTTTATGCATGAACCGCCCAGGCTTCCTGGCAGAATAACACACAAGAATACATGGCGGCTGACGTGCTACCACGAAGAGGCAGGAAAAACTCAGCAGGCTCCAGGAAACGTATGACTTCCAATCGCTTGAGGGGTCCATTCTTTAGATGGTCGTATCCTTTGGAGGGGGTAGGGTGGGCTGAAATGGGATGGGCAGCTTAGCTTGAGGGAGAAGGAAATTTCTGCCAAACAGAAGGTTAACTGTAGTGAACCTCCGAGGGCCAAGAAGAGAAACCCCCGTTTCAGAAAACAACTCACAAATAAACTGCCAATCAACACAGTTCCAAGTCCCCGGCAGACTCCTCTGCAAAGCAGGGGTGGAGCAGAATGAGGGGAATGTGTGATCTCCTTGCTGGGCACACACCAGCCTGCATTCTGACAAGCAGTGACAGTGACGGGAAAGAGGTGTCCTGCTTGCTTCTCCCCAGCCGCTGGCTCCCTAACCTGCTTCCCGGGCCTCCCTGTGTGGGTACCGATCCATCTATTAATATTTGGGATCCTGACGTGTCTAGTGACCCAGACTGGCACGAGGCTTGCTTAGGATTTTAAGGACTCCTCATCTGGACTCTCCATGGTCTACACTCCCCCCAGGTTTTCCTGGCCCGTGGTCCCTGGCCTGGAAAGACCTCGAAGGCGGTACTGGGAGTAGCAGCAACGTGACTTCGGGGACCAGGGACTGGAAGCGTCTTCCAGACAGGCTTTCACGAAAGGAACTGGGGGAGAACGACAAGGAAGGTACAAGTGGAATAACAATGGTTTCCAAAGGATGAATTTGAGGCTTCTAGAAGGTGCCTTAAAACCTATAGAAAAATGGCGACATCGGAGACACCAGCCTCTGTCCCTCCCCCCCCCCCCCCCCCCCGAGAAAGAGAAAAAAATCAGGCAGGCATCCAGGAACAAAACAGCTCTGAGGAAGTTCCAGAATCCACTCAGGAAATGCTAGCCACACAGGGGAACCAACGACCCAGGTGACCACACCGAGAAGTAAGAGGGCTCACGTTGCAGCATCACCCCCCGCCCTCTGTCTCTGTTTGAGAAGGACCAAAGCCATCTGAGAAGAGGAAGAACATGAGGAGCTACCACCGCTCCTCAAGGAGGGCAATCTGGGTGCTTCAGAACTTATCAGAAAAGGAAAACCGAGCTGTGATCCCAACCAGTGGGAGGAGGCATTTCTAGGAAAAAAAAAAAAAATTCCTTTGCAAAGCTTTTGAGAATCAAATGAAGAACATCTGACATGGGACAGACTTTCTCTGATGATGTGAGCAGCTTGCTGGGTGGATTCTGAGCATAGCCATGAGGCCCCCTGGGGTGGCAGGGGGGAGGGAGGGCGGCTTTCCCACACTGCCTGTAAGGGGGGAGGGCAGTGGAAGAACCTTCCACCGTTCAGCCTCCAGGGATGAGGGCTGTGGCAGGGGGCACACAGGGCCCCAATTCTGACTCGCCACCCCCGCCCACTGCAATATGAATTTGCAATTCTTCCCACTAGAAGGGAGGGAAACATACTTCTTGGCCCCTTGACTGTAGGTTGGGCACTTAGGTTGCTTTGGGAAGTAGAATGAGGGCAACTTGATGGAGCCCAGAGCGCGAGGCTCCTCTGCTTTGACCGTGAGAGGAGCTTGCGGGCCACCTCACTGGACCACAGAGCATGCGGTACCAGGAGCACAGCCGCCCACGTCCCGGCCTGAACACGGGGCCTGGGCGAGGCCATCCCATCTGCTGAACCCCCGCAGCCCAGAAGACGCGGCTAACACCGGAGCGCTGCTGAGCCCTGAGCCTCGGCGGTTCCTGACCTGGCCCTGGCTGGGTGGCTCAGGAGCCCCGGACCTCCCTCCCTCATTCCTCCCTCCACCTGTGTGCTCTGCTCAGGGCAGCTCCTTATCCCGCCCGGAGCCTGTGTGCCCAGCCACTGACGGAGAGGCCAGGACAGACTCAGTCACCAGTCATCGCTGACGCCTGGCTCAGAATCCCCTCTCAGTTTCAGCCCCTTCCTCCCATCCCTGCCCATAATGGCAAGAGAAACTGGGTTTTTAGTCATGGCGGCCGGTTGGAAAAAGGGCCATTCGTGATAATAACAAACATATGACCACACACACACACTGCCACGCCGCCTGCCTTTGGCTCAGGCCTCCTGATGCTTCATAAGCACGTATGCATTCATCACACAGAGGCCTGAGGTCTCTGCTCACGCCCACAGCAGACAGGGGCCCGGGGACCAGTCCCCGGTTCCGACTCCATTGCTTTCTCAGAGGAAAGGACAATGAACTGCCCATGGTCTTGAGCGAGGCACCGGCTAGAAATAATTGATTACCCATCCCAGGGTTGGCCTCGCCAGAGCCTGGCTTGCATTTTAATCTGGCTCAGCTTCTCGTGTGTTACTTCAAGAATATCACATTTTCTTCAACCTAAAACCTCAGGCATCGCTGTCAGGGTTCTAGAAAATAGTTTGGGAGCGGGGGGGGGGGGGGGGGGGGGCACAAAGCTGTCTGGTTCTGCGCTCGCATGTGTAAGTACTCAGGGTAGGATTTTCTCCACCAGGACACACATGAAGCAGGTTGCCACGCGCGACTGGGTAGGTTAACTACACAGACTCCCGGCCAAGGAAGCGAATGGGACTGACGTCCACGCTGGGCTCCTGCCCAGAAAAAAAGGTCCCTGTTTCTAATTTGCACGAAAGGCATATGGCAGCCCCCAGGGCAGGCCGGGTATACTAAACGATAAAGGTTTGACTGTGCTGTAACTTCTCTGGAAGAAAGCGAGAAACGGTCCTTTCGCCGAGTAGCTAGCAAATCACTAGACAAGCTTTTAAAAAGGCCAGTGGTCTGGTTTGCCTTTCTGCATGGAGATTCTGCCGCAGGCGGACTGAAGAGAGGCCTCAGAAGCTGTCCTTGCACTCACCAGCTCCGGTGCTGGGAGCACCGAGGAGGTCAGAGAACCACTGTAACGTTTCTGGTCTGCTGGGCCCCCGCCCGGGCTCCCGAGAGCCACGACCAGGCAAATCAACACACAAACAGGAAGAAACGCTCTCCAGCAGGTCAAGTTTAAGTCCCAGGGTTACAAGCCCAGGGCGACCCTCTGCCTCTTGTTAATAAGAGGCTCAGCGGCCAGGGCCCTCCAGCAGTTGGGCAGGGAAAGGGCGGGCAGGGAAGGGGACACCCAGTGGGAGCAACAGGGCGGCTGGGGAGGTGGCCGGGCCCCTGACAAGTAGCCTCTGACGCACCAATGACAGGAAGGGGCTTGGCCACCAAGGGACGAGGCATCCAGCAAGCCAGCGAGATGGGGGCGCGCAGGGGGATCTTACTGTTTCTCCGTCTTGCTTAACGGGAGTTCATAGGGGGAGGGGGATAAGACACTGGTGTGCGAAGTTTAGTGCCGATACAGTCTAATGCGCACGCCATGTTTTTATGTCAGAGAGGATACAGGCCCACATTTTATACTAAAAAAACAAATGTTAAAAATTAATTATAAAGAAGACGCCAGAGGGCCCGGAGCGTGTTCCCTGGGCGACTGATTAAACGCCTGCCTCCTTCAGCTGGTATAAACCCCAACCTCTTGGAAACAGGCCAACGCTATTTGCCAGCGTCCACAGAGACTCTCCAAGAACACGATCCCGGTGCCAGGAGAGAGAGAAACGCCTCGTCACCACGGCTGCCCGGAGCCGGTTGCAGGCAGGGCCGCCAGTGGTTCTGCAAGGTCAGCGTGAGTCAAGAGCGACCTCCCTCACCCCAAACTGATCACGGGCTGACCAACCAAGAACGCCCGAGAGGCAGTGGCCCGCGAGTTCTTGCTCCCTGCAGGCTCCAAGGGGAAGTGGCTTTTCCTTCTCCTCCTAAAACACTGCATTCTGTCTGCTGTCAGCGCCTTTCTAACTCTCAGACTGTGAGCTCTAACGGAAAATCTTAGTGCCAGGAAGGACGCCAATGACTCCACCATCTCTTGAATTTTGAAATCGCATTTTAACGGCAAGACGATCTTTTCCTTGTTGAAATAAAACGGAAAGGTTACCAAAAGCGCCAGCTGCCCCCTTCAACGCCCCCCAGCCCCACGCCCTAGCTGTTTCTCTTTGCCCGCGGAGGTGGCTGCGGTTAGTGGTCCGGTGTGTGTTGTGTGTGTGTGTGTGGGGGGGGGGGTCCTCTCAGGCCCACAGAAAACACAATCACACAGATTTCTTTTATGTGGCATTTCCCCCCTTGGCGATATCACACTGGGCATGTTTTTGTGCAACTTGTATTTTTCATTAAATGACAGGTCTCGGAAATCGACTCGTGTTGGAGGTGCATATGCTAACTGCGGCATTAATATTCCAAAATGTGGACGCAGTTTCCCCACGTCCAAAAGAATGCAATGTCCGTGTTCCTCGGGCTTATTTTAAGGGCTGTTCCCACTTTGTTTCCCGCAGCGGCGGGCCTCCCTCCCGTCCAGAGGCAGCTTACCCGAGCCAGACGAGCCGTGAGCAGCGTCTCACAAGGGACGGATGGCGTTTCAGAGGAGGACCACCTCCCCCTTCCGCTCCCCCCTCCTCAGGGCCCGCTCCCAGGGGACGGTCACACACCTGCCTCGGGACTTCCAGGCTGCTCTGCATGGAAGGGTAGGACCCTTCTTCTGCTGCGGGCATTTATTTGAGTAATTCCTGCTCTCGCTGTCCCATGTTCGTAGTGAGCTCTTTGAGAGTAGGAGTGTGGACTAAGGACGCAGCAGGTACTCAACACATTTTTGAATTAAAAAAAAAAAAAGGGAACAAAGTCTTACTGATTCTCTAGACTGCTACGGGCAGAGAAGCAATAGGTCGGCTAGAAGTTGGAGCATCGTCGTCCCACCTCTGCTCCTGATCCTCTTACCGCCTCCCATGCCCAAGTGCCATCTCAGACCTCAGCTCCGAGCAGACGGACCCCATGTCCAGTGTAGGCCGCCCGACTCTGCCTGGGTGGCCCGGCCCCAGGGCTGGTGGGGCCCCTGACAGGTCCTAACACCCCGCCTTGCAGGGGGGCATCCGCACGTGTGGACAGCAAGCACCCGAGAGCCAGCTCGGGAGTGACGGGGCAGCACCAGCCTCTGGCGGACTGAAACAAACACCCGAGGCCTCCGGCTGTGGCCTGGCGAATGGAGGGAGAGGCCTGGAACAGAGAAAGACTCACCGCCGTCGGTTTTATTTCTGACGTCCCAAGTGGGCACTGAGTGTTGGCCATGATGACGACGGTAACACAGAGAACGGAGGGTAAACCAATCGGTTTCATTTTGAAAAGTCAGATGAATATGAAACATAGTCCTGTTTGAATGGGTAGAAGATACACTGGACTCTAGGAATCTTCAAACAAATAGTAATTTGTGGTGCTTTCCAAAGAAAAGGGTAAAGGAAGTATTTTTTTTTTTTAAAATTAAAATGTGCCCCTATGGTTAATTTATTAGCTACTATAATGTTTATTTCAAGTGCATAAAACCCGCACCAGCTGTTACCCTGACTTTGGTATGGGGAAGAGGAATTACCTTCAGGTTTGTTTTCCTTTCAGATACTGCACGAGCCCTAAACAACTGGTGGGCCAATGGGGTGGCCCCCACCACCACACCCACACACAGCCCACCTGCTTCTCTGCTCCTGCAGGAAACTCACACCCCACCTCTCCCCGGAGGCGGCGTGACGGCTACATGTGGCCATTGCCCCGCCATCATTATCCCAAATCGCTGCCTCTTCAAGGCGGCTTCCTCCTGTCAGCTGAATAACTCTCATTCTTCCCACTCAGAGGAGATGGCCCAGGGCCACCAAAGGCGTCCTGAGGCCCGTGCTGGCATCACGAGTGAGCAGCCCCGGCCCAGCCCGGGATGAGCGGGAGCACCAAGCCTCTCCCTTCGCAGGGGAAACCGAGCTGGCCGCCCGTGACACACGTCAAAGCCAAGTCCCCGCCAACACCTGGTACCCGCTTTCCCTCCCACGGATTCCTCTCACGGCGACTGTCCGCCATAGGGCTGGCATTTCTGTGCGCGCGTGTTTCTTGGGGGGAAGTGTCCCCGTTTTCTAAGTCAACCTTTTAAAAGGTTGCCGGGTTGCTCGGCACGGCCAGGGGCGCGGGGATTCTGAGCGAGCACAGACCTCCACGGGCGCGTGCCCACCTCCTCCCACCCGCGGGCACTTTCCAGGGGGACGTGCCAGCCACGGCCGCCGCCTCGCAGGGGGGCGCCGGTGCCATCCCCGTCGCCCATTAATCACACTTCCTGCAGGCGGCGGGCCGTGTTATCTTGGCTCCCAGTTCCGGGAGTCTGTAATTCCACCTGAGCGTTTCCCCCAAAGTCTGAGTCAGGCCCCTCGCTATCTCTCCCAACTTCCTTTGTGCCGCTAAATTAGAAAGCCTAAGATGTCACTTCTCTCAGACGTGAAATCCCCTCAAGGTCAACAGAAAAGAGTCAGGCAATTAACTTCCCAGGTGTGCATTGGAACGCGGTGGGGAAGACGTGGGGCCTGGGAAAGCGACTGGAAAAGAAAGCCCTTCCTTCCCCCCCCCCCCCCACACCCGCTGTGGAGGCCGGGACCCAGCAGCCCCCAGGGCTCCGGGAGGAGGGCGCGGGCGGAGGGGACACGGTGCAGTGCTGCCGGGCACACGGGCTGTTGGAGGAGGCAGCTCTGTGGCTCGTTGCTTTGCTTTGCTTCCCCTTTCTCTCGTTT